>CM053030.1:429510842-430232554 GCA_028564925.1 Lithobates sylvaticus
CTCCCCCCCCAAATTGTCCCCTTTTTCCAGTAGAGAGGTTTCCTCTCAAACCCAAATCCCCCTCCTTAACAGTACCTAATAGATCACAATCTACAGCTTGCCTTAGAAGGCGAATGTGGCTGGGCGGCAGGCACAGGCTTTAGTAGGTGCTGCCGCCAGACCGGCGTGGTTGTGTGCATTCCCTGCCCCCTTCTCTGCTTTCAGAGGTATGTGCCAGGGCAGGGAGGGTTCAGTGCTGCCGCCAGGAGAGGAGCCTGCCACTTCTGAAAACGGCAGCCGAGCTTCTATGTTTAGAAGTGATAGTAGTGAGCTGCAAGAACAGAGTTTCAGCCATGTTCTTGCTGAAAAAAATAGGAGTAGAAGGAGTAGGGTTAGGAATTGAAAAATGTATCCTGTATTCCATACAGTCCTTGTAAATTGTACTTGGATTTCTTTGCTTTGAAGGGTTGGTCATTACGGCTTCCTGTGTGTAATTATAGCTTGATGATAGAAAAATGTTGTCGTTTTTAAGGTCTGAAGTTGTTTGTGGAAAGATTTTGTTTTTCCTTTTGCTATTAATGGACCCTAGACCCAAAATACGTACTCGGTGGGGGGCTTACACACCGCACCTCCCCTGTCATCACGTACCTCACAATTTTCATTGTTTGCTAAATAGTCTTACTTAGCAATGGCTGAAAGCATTCCACAAAACCTCCTGCTTTTATAGATGGGGCCATTTATTCATTTATCTCATTTGCACGCACACACGTTTTTACTGTACTCAGCAGTAATATGCATTTAACATTCAGACATACTATAGCATTTATTCATCTTAGATTGGATACCTCATGGTACAATTTATTTTTTTTCTTTGCTTCTGCTACCCTTCCCCTTTACAAATGTTTTGGTGGAGAATTTCTGTAAATTGAATTTTCACTTTAAATGGAGTGTTCTAACCTTTTTTTTTTTTTTTTTTCTGTATTTTCACGGAGAGCCATGTCTGATCTGCTGAGGTTTGCAGTGCCTACATGCCATAGCTCATGCCTGTGAGGTGCAAATGTGTAGACACATTCAATTTTTTGAACCATGCAGTGGTGGTTAATAACCTATGGAAACATTTTTATACATTCCATTCCTCAGAGGATAATGAAAGATGATTGGTTGATATGTCTAAAGTGCACATTGCTCTTTACCTTAATGAATTAAAGCTGAACTCCAGACATAGACGTCTCCATGAATTATTTTGTGCAAAAGGAAAAAAAATCAGCTGTGTACTGTAAAATCTTTTATTTTTTTTTATTTTTTTATTTCATGCCAGATACTAAAATGATTGCAGGGCTTCTTGTGTGCTGTGGATATCAGAGCTGCAGCTCTCATACAGGGAAGTGATTGTGTAGAAGCCGCCCCCCTCTTCCTTTGTTCTTTCATAGAACAGCTTATATTCTGTAAGAAGAAAAAAAAAATTCCCAAAATAAAAAGTAGATCTGTAAGTGACCCAGGACAAAAAGAGTAGGGGCATCTAAAAGATGTTATAACTTCCCTGTAGGAGAGCCACAGGTCTCATACTTAAAGCATGTGATTTATATAGTGCCAACAGTTTGCATTTTACAATATAATGAGTCGGTACAGTTGCAATACAATTCAGGAGAGGAGGATTGGGAAGGCCGTTCTTGTGAGAGCTTACAATCTAAAGGGAAGGAGAAAGCAATATGAATGGTAACTGTGGGGATTAATTGATGGAGAAAGTAAAAGTACAGTTGTTAATAAGACATGGGATAGGCTTCATTGAGGAGCTGAGTTTTTAGTTATCGACCAAATTGTTGACAGTAGGAAATGGTTAAACAGATTGGGGTAGGGCGTATCAGAGGATGTGCTAGAGGCTGTGGAGAAGTCCTTGAGGTGATGAGGGAGCTAGAGAGCACAAGGCTGCTCATCAAGTACCCTGTTTTGGGGTTCAAGAAGAATGGCTAATTTTCACTTGGGGGTCTGAGAAAAATAGTATTAAGGTTTTACTAAAACCCAGGAGCCTGCATTCACAATATCTGGTCTTCCACAGTACACAAAACATGGAAATGCAATTATTTTAGTAAATATTAAATGCTAATTACCTCTCTCAGTTCCTGGTAAAGCTTGTAAGAGGTGTTTTCATACGGCACTGAGCTGTCCTATCAGGATCCAGGACCCCTGACCCTCTGTCTGGACAGTGCTGATTTGACCTGATCTGATCACATGCACTCTCCGAGGAAAAAAAACAAAAAAAACTCTAGCAACACACACCAAACTGAGCATGTGCAGCCTGACTCCAAAGGCTCGGTCTTATCCAGACATGTACTGGAGTCAGTGGAAGAGGAGGATCTGTGCATACAAGATCAAGCAGCCTTTTTACAAAATGCAGAGGATTAACCCCTTAGGTTCCACAATGAGTATACCAAGCATCCTTTGCTGCATATGCAGACTGATTTTACTGCTGTGGGTTTAGTAACACTTTAAACACCATATTTTTATTTATTTTTTTAATAACAAACGTGTCAAACTTACCTGCTCTGTGCAGTCCCAATCCTTCTCTTCTCGCGTCCCCCGCAGGTGCCCCTGGTACCTCCTTTCTGGTGAGTGCACCCATAGCAAGCACCTTGCTATGGGGCCACCCGAGCAGGCCTGCTCCCGAGGCACTGCTCTGTATGTACTTTCACACACAGTGTGGCTCAGCCCTGCCCCCACTCTCTCCTTATTAACTCACTGGCTATGATTGACAGTAGCAGGAGCCAGTGCTGTCTCAGTCAGTGAGGAGGAAGAGACCCAAGAGAGCCGCTGCTCACGCGCACGTTGCTGGATTATGATTGGGCTCAAGTAAGTATAGGGGGGCTGCTGCACACAGAAGGTTTTGCCTTCATGCATAGAATGCATGCAGGTAAAAAAAAACTTGAGCCTTTATAACCACTTTAATGGCGATACTAGCACTGATAGAAAAGTGATGAATGCTTCCTGTATTTCATAAATGGTACATGAATATTACCCTAGATCAATACCTGTTATTTTTTTATTTACAGTGTGAACATTAAATGATTTTTAATTGTAGTTATCTGTTTGACTTTTTTATTTATCTGACAACTCATGGAAGTGATCGGCCATTGAAGTAAAAGGGCAGGTTCAGGTCATCCATTTACATAATGACAAGTGCTGAAAATCACATGAAAACCTACATAGAACCTACGGCCATTTCCATTCGCTCTTTTGTAATAATAAAAAAAAATGGAAACTTTTCTGGCATTTTCCAGAATTGACTGTATGAAAGCCACATGTTCAGTTTATTTTTTTTTTTATTTTAATGACGGTGTGGTAAAGCTTTGAAGAGACAGAATAGCTTTGTAAAATATTCAGAAAAGTCAAGCAGATTAAAAGGCAGTTGGCTGACTTTAAGAAGAAATTACTGTAAATGATGATTTTCCATAGAAAGAAGGAATCATTTTGATATTTACTCACCAAGACTCATCAGAATCAAAACTTGTATTTTTTTCTTCTTCTAGATTTGAAACAAATCCTTTAATTTCATGCAGCTGGTTTGAGTTTAAGAAGAGTTTTTACTACACTTTTCTTTTTTTTTCTTTAGTGTCCTGTTGGGGGGAGAATTTCCCATAGCTGTCTCTGTCCCGGGGATAAAAAGAGAGAAAGTTTGGTCCGCGGGACTTTGAATAAGCCAATCACTATATAGAGTAAGCATGTGGGATATAAAACACAGTATTGC
The DNA here is from genome assembly GCA_028564925.1 of Lithobates sylvaticus. NCBI lineage: Eukaryota > Metazoa > Chordata > Amphibia > Anura > Ranidae > Lithobates > Lithobates sylvaticus. The sequence goes on from CM053030.1 coordinate 429,514,564, forward strand.
TTTTATGGGTTCCAACAAAAAGGGGGGAGTTTTTTGGGGACTTTGAATGAGAGATGTATACCAAAGAGCAGTCTTGGCAAAGAACATTTTATTATACCTTGTAAAATCATGTGCAGCATACTGAATGACACAAAAAAAAAAGCATACACAGAATCGCACAAACGCAGGGCATGCTAAAAACCACATATAAATATTGATGCCATGGTACTTGGCATATCATGGGGTAAAGACAAATCCTGCACAACATGGGCCACTGGAAGGGCTGGATGGTGTTAGAAAATCTAGAGTAAAACAATATAAGAGACATAAAATCATCTTGGACATCATGCATCTATGCAAGTCCGATGCGTTTCATTGGGGTATACCAACTCTTCAGGGGCGAATTCAATGGTGATCTATAAAGAAACGTAACCATATGGTTGTAAGGGACAGTATGGACATCCCTATAAATACTCACATCAACTGCATAGATGTGAACAGAGGATCAGATCTGTTAGAAAGGTCTGGCATGGGAGCCGAGGGAGGTAGAGACACGTGGACAAGCAGGGAGCACTGTGGATTCCCCAAGGTCAATGTGCAAATGTAGGTGACAGTGAGCCAACACGTCTGTGGATTGAGATCAGTAGTATATATTGAATGTATAATATTATTAAAAAGCCCATACATTGGCTCAGTTGGTGTCTATGTGTCTCTTTGGTAACACCTCATATGCATGCATTCATTTGTGATTTACTAACTGATCACTCAATCCACTAGAAGTGTTTTTTTTTTTTTTTTTTTTTTGCTCTGTTTTTTTCATCTATGCTCAGTTTTTCCCTTCATCTACCTGGTTGGGCACACTTGACTACTGATGGTGGCTCACAGTCGTCTACATTTGCACATTGACCTTGGGGAATCCACAGTGCTTCCTGCTTGTCCATGTGTCCCCTTTGTTGGAACCCATAAAAGCAATACTGTGTTTTATATCCCACCTGCTTACTCTCTATAGTGATTGGCCTCATTCAAAGTCCTGCCAATCAAACTTTCTCTATTTTTGTTCAAATTTGGGATGAAGGCTAATTGCTTATGGTGCCTTGGGCCACATCATTCTCTCTCGCTGTCCTGGAGACATAACAGGAAATGAGAGGAAATCCCACCAAACAGAGAAGACCTCTCTTAGGCCCCTTTCACACCAAAGCGTTTTTCAAGCGCTACAGCGCTAAAAATAGCGCCTGTATAGCACCTGAAAAAAGCGGGTCCTTTCACTCCAGTGTGAAAGTCGGAGGGCTTTTTTTTCTATTTTTTTTTTATTTCTTTTTTCTTTCTTTTTCGTCGAGCGGAGGTCGTATTTTTTCGGGGTCTTTCGCTCTTTTTTTTTCTCGGATCGGAGGGCTTTCACACTGGAGCGGTGCGCTAGCCAGGATGGTAAAAAAAAAAGTCCTGCTAGCAGCATCTTTGGAGCAGTGTATTCTACCGCTCCTATACCGCCCCTTACCCATTTGAAATTCAATTTGGACAGCCCACAGCAATTACCGCCAGCAAAGCGTCGCTGCTGCGTGTCGCTTTGCGGGGTGGTTTTTTTTTTAACACTTTTTCGGCCGCTAGCGGGGGTTAAAACCGCCCCGCTTGCGGCCAATACACCACTGCTAAAAAACGACAGTAAAAGCAGCGCTAAATATAGGCACTGCTTTACAGCCGATTGCCCGCACCGCCCCACTGTGAAAGGGGCCTTAAGATGGCCATTACGTGGCTCAGTTTTTTTTTTTGCTTTGTTCAGCCAGCATGCTCTGAATGGGATAAAATTCATTTGAATCAATAAGCCCATACATTGGCTCAGATGAAGGGAAGAACTGAGCATAGATGAAAAAACAGATACACAAAAAAAACACCAAATATGAAAGAGGAAGAAAGAAAAGAAAATTATATCCTGGGTGATATAGTGAAGGAACCAAAGAGAAAGATGAACAAAGTGCTAAAAGTATAGGTGACACCTGTGGTCATTTACTTTGTTGGTTCACATGGAAATTGGGAACCAAAATCACAAGTGAATGCATGCATGCATATGAGGTGTTGGCAAAGAGACACATAGACACCAAGTTAGGTGTTACCACTCTGTGTGTGCGACACCTTTTTGATGTCACATCGCATGAGCAGGTTTTTCTTTTCACCTAAGCTGACATTGGGGAGGTACCTGAGCCTGTATGGGTGTTTTTTTTCGCTCTGGCACAGATGCCTCCCGTTTCTTGCCACGCCCACGTGATGCTGGGCGGGACACGCTGTATCAGCTGGGAGCATTTAAATTTGCCTCAGTTGGTGTCTGTGTCTCTTTGGTAACAACTCATATGCATGCATTCATTTGTGATTTCCATGTGAACCAACAAGGTAAATGACCATAGGTTTCACGTATACTTTTAGCACTTTGTTCCTCTTTCTCTTTGGTTCCTTCACTATCTCACCCAGGATATAATTTTTTTTTTTCTTTTTTCTTTTCTTTTCTTTCTTCCTCTTTCATATTTTTGGTGTGTTTTTTTTTTTTTGCGTATCTGTTTTTTCATTTATGCTCAGTTCTTCCCTTCATCTGACCTGGTGTATGGGCTTTTCACACTTTTATCAATAATATTATACATTCGATATATACTACTGATCTCAATCCACAGAAGTGTTGGCTCACAGTCGTCTACATTTGCACATTGACCTTGGGGAATCCACAGTGCTCCCTGCTTGTCCATGTGTCCCCTTTGTTGGAACCCATAAAAGCAATACTGTGTTTTATATCCCACATGCTTACTCTCTATAGTGATTGGCCTCATTCAAAGTCCTGCCAACCAAACTTTCTCTCTTTTTGTTCAAATTTGGGATGGAGGCTAATTGCTTATGGTGCCTTGGGCCACATCATTCTCGCTCGCTGTCCTGGAGCCATAACAGGAAATGAGAGGAAATCCCACCAAACAGAGAAGACCTCACCGAAGCACCGAATCGTTTTTCAAGCGCCACAGCACTAAAAATAGCACCTGAAAAAAGCGGGTCCTTTCACTCCAGTGTAAAAGCCGGAGGGCTTTCACACTGGAGCAGTGCGCTAGCCGGATGGTAAAAAAAAAGTCCTGCTAGCAGCATCTTTGGAGCAGTGTATTCACCGCTCCTATACCGCCCCTTCCCATTGAAATCAATGGGACAGTGTGGCAATTCCGCCGGCAAAGCGTCGCTGCAGCGGCGCTTTGCAGGGGGTTTTAACACTTTTTCGGCCGCTAGCGGGGGTTAAAACCGCCCCGCTTGCGGCCAAACACCACTGCTAAAACGACAGTAAAGCAGCGCTAAATATAGCACTGCTTTACCGCCGACGCCCGCACCGCCCCACTGTGAAAGGGGCCTTAAGCTGGCCATACGTGGCTCAGTTTTTTTTTTTTTGCTTTGCAGCCAGCATGCTGAATGGGAAAAATCATAAATCAATACCCCCAATCCACACATTCGAGGTGGATGCAGAAATCCTACCCACTGTGGCATGGTATTCTGACAGCAGAGGTGTGTCAGCGGGACTCATCCGCTGTCGGAACGCTCTGCTCAGCACTGCAGCCTAGTGTAGAGCTGAGGCAGTTTTTCTGTCCCTGTATCCGTTGTGAGCTCCTAGCAGGCTTGTACTAGGTTGAGTTTTTAAATACTGAGGCTGCCTCTCTGTTGTTTCTATAGTAAAATCTGTAGTTTTTTGGCCATTTTGTGTAATGCCCCGTACACACGGTCGGAATTTCCGACGGAAAATGTCCTGTCGGACCATGTTGTCGGAAAATCCGACCGTGTGTGGGCGCATCGGACTTTTTCCGTCGGAAAAAATTTGAGATCCTGCTTTCAAATTTTCCGACAACAAAGTCCGATCGGACTTTTTCCGATCGCGTGTAGCGAATTCCGACGGACAAAGTGCCACGCATGCTCAGATCAAATTACAAGACCAAAGCTATTGGCTACTAGCCTCTACGTAGTTCCGTCGTACGCAACGAACGTCACCACGTTCAGAATGATCGGATTTTCTGACAACTTTGTCCGACCGTGTGTATGCAACACCAGTGTCCGACGGATTTTGTGGTCGGAATTTACCGACCGTGTGTATGGGGCATAAGAGTTATTTCTGCTGTATTCTAAGCATGTTGCCCAGGGGGGGGGCTCTTTATTTATGCCATTTGTGATGCAGATTTTTTTTCTGGAGCAAGTATGCACATGTTGATGCCTGCACAAACATTTCAGCACTGAAAGTGTCTGTTCCCTCTTTGCAATAACCTGCTGTATTTATGCCATTTGTGATGCAGATTTTTTTTCTGGAGCAAGTATGCACATGTTGATGCCTGCACAAACATTTCAGCACTGAAAGTGTCTGTTCCCTCTTTGCAATAACCTGCTGTACTTTCATGATTGGGTGTTGAAGTGATTTCACCATTCACAACTTTAAAGTGGTTAAAAAACCTTCTGCCTTTACATCTTAATGCATTAAGATAAAAAGCCTTCTGTGTGCAGCAGCCGCCCCTAATACTTACCTGAGCCCATCTCTATCCAGCGATGTTGCAGGAGTGTGTCGGCTGACCGAACTCTCCTTGCTGAATGGCTGAGACAGTAGCATGGTGCCATTGGCTCCTGCTGCTGTCAATCAAATTCAGTGAGCCAATCAGGAGAGAGAAGGGGCAGGGCTGGGCTGCAGCTCCATGTCTGAATGGACACAGGAAGCTGTGGCTCGGCTCAGGTGCCCCATAACAAGCTGCTTACTGTGGGGGCACTCAACAGGAGGGAAAGGCCAGGAGAGCCAAAGAGACCTGAGAAGAGGAGGATCTAGGCCACTCTGCAAAATCACTGCACAGAGCAGGTAAGTATAATATTCTGCTTTGTTTTGTTTTGTTTTGTTTTGTTTTTAACCCAAAAAAACAAGACTTTCCAATCCCTTTAATACCTCACAAAACCATCTGTGGGAGCCAATGGTTCCTGCTGCTCTCAGCCAAACTTGTGAAAGCAGGGAGAGAGGAGGGAAGACCAGCAGGCGGGCACAGCACTGTATCGATAGAGGACTTGAGTAAGTATTGGGGGAAGGGGGAGGAGGGGAGCAGGGGTTGTAACGCCACAAGTGGCAAAAAAGTTTTTTTACCTTAATGCAGGGAATGCATTAAGGTAAAAGGTTCAGGTTCAATGCCTTGTCTTCATTTGAAAAAAATCAATATGTCAAAAGTCAATCTGTGAATGACCGCAGATGAGTGACCCCCCTGTGATAATATGCAGAAGGGCAGCCACTCTGCACTTGACCTGGAAAACGGCTGTTATTACTGTAGTAGTGACTACCTGCACCAACCGTGCAGGAATGACATATGCAATTGCACTTTTCATTGATCCAAGCTTGACCAGTGTAACTATGCAATCAGGGCCGGTGCTACCACTAGGCAAACTAGGCAGCCGCCTAGGGCGCCATGATGCCTAGGGGGCGCCCGGCCACTGGTTTTCCTAATCTCTTCTCTCTGCAGCAAGCAACTAAGTCCCAGCATCAGCAGGCAGCCATCCTTCCATTCACAGATAGTGTCAGAGGCGCAGAGGTGGTGAAGGACTGTGTCTGTGTCCCAACTCCTGAATGAATGGAAGCAAGCAAACATTCATTGATGGGCACTGGTAGGCTGCATTTGATGGGTCCTGGTGAGGCTAAATGTGATGGGCGCTGGTGAGGCTGCATTGATGTGTGCTGGTGAGGCTGCATTTGATGGGCGCTGGTAGGCTGCATTTGATGGGCGCTGGTAGGCTTCATTTGATGGGTGCTGGTACGTTGCATTGATGGGCGATGGTGGGCTGCATTTTATGGGCTCTTCGTTAGAAAGGTGGGGTTTACATGGGCACGGAAAAGGGGGTGGGGTCAGGGGTGGAGTGAAGGGGGCGGCAAAATTAGGTTTCGCCTAGGGTGTCAAAAATCCTTGCAACAGCCCTGTATGCAATAAAATCCATACCCTAAATCTACCTAAAATACAGCTTTCAAAATAAATGACTGCATTTGTTTCCTTTATATCAAAAGCACCTGGTTTTTACATTTGTGTATTTTAAAAGCAATCTTTAAGTGAATTACTACACTTCTTAACTTTATTATCCTTCTAGAATACATTCATTCTATGTAAATGCTTGAAAATAGAATTGTTTGTTCCTAAACCATGGATTTGTGGACTGGACCAATGTGAATGTTGATACCCCCCTGGGTAGGATGAAGCTCGTATATTAATTTGTAACTCATAATTTCTTAAATTGTTTTGTAAAGAAAAAAAATAAAATCTTGAGTAGGTGAGTCTGTAGGGAAGCTTTTCTTCTGTACTCCATTGTATTCGCTTCCTTACATGCTTTAAAACTGCCTGGAGTCAGCAATCCCCTTTTTAAGACATTTCCGTTTGGTTTAGAATGATGTCATGTGACCTCCGAGTGAATGGTGCCATAATCTCGCTTGTAAAAATGTCAGTCTATCACCCAGCACATGGTGGTTTCTGTTTACAGTAAAATAAAGAATACTATATGTTGTTTCAAAGATTTATCTTTTGAAATATGTGTAACAGTTATTGTTTCCTAGTGGAAGGGATTATCCCATGTTTTATTGCTTAGGAGTGTACACACTACTTTATTTTTTTTGTGCAGACTGCATTTTTAATGGCTGATAAAGAGCTTGTATAGATCGTTTTATTAGGAGATGCTATATATTTCCTTGGAGTATTGGGAAACATGATGTGTTCTGGAATTTGTCCCTTATAATGTTCTCAAAAACCATTTCCAGTATAAAGCTTTCTGCTGCGGGTAAAATGGGTACGTTTTAAGACTGGCCAGGCTTTTCTTGCTCCCTACTTCCATGTCACTCATGTTTCATACCAGTTTGTGCCTGTTTAAAATAATCAGTTTTAGTAGTATGCAATGAAACCTTAAGAGAAGATGCATTTTCCTGGCCTTTTGATGCTAGGATAGAAAAGGAAATCTATTAAAAGTCTATATAAAGAACGGGAAGCAGAGACGCTATAGGTTACTCTCTAACCTTGGCAAGGTTAGTAACAGCATATAATGTAGGTCGAGTGAGTTCACCGGAGTAGAAAAATGCATCTATTATTTATAGGACACAGCCAATGCAATCTCTTATGTTGGATGGGAATTTTTTTTTTTTTTTTATAGAATTCCTGATTCAGTGTACTGTCTAGCTGTTGCTATTTTTTTTCCCTGAGAATATAAAATTGTCCTTAAGATAAAGATATCTGCAGTGCAAGTATTCCCAAGGTCAGGAACAGTACATTGGTTCAGACTGTACAGAAGCAAGGAATGTATTGTAAACATAAATATATATTTTATAGTATTAAAATAGGTTTTCTTTTTCTATATTGTAATACCTGTTTTTGTTACCTTTTTTACCACTTGCATTTCCCTTTTGATTGTAAGCTCCTGCGAGCAGGGCACCCCTAACCATTTAGTCTTCAATTGTATTGTAACTGTACTGCCTCATTTTATTTTGTAATGTGCTGCGCAAACAGTTGGCACTATAGTAATCTAAATAATAACGGTCAATTTAAATGTAGTTTATACATTGGTCATGACAATGCACTGTGTTGGATTGTAATACCTCTCTTACTAAACCATGTGTCTTTATAATTCAAGCTGTAACTCTGGAATATATGTATCTCGAAAAAGCTTGGTCTCCACAAGGTTGGTCTCCAATCATGCAACCAACCTGGTTTCTTCTCTTAAGCCTAGTACACACGATCGGATTTTCGGCAGACAAAGCGTCAGACTTTTGTTCGAAGGACGTGTGACGGGAACTTGTCTTGCATACAAACGGTACACATTACATACCTACCTATATCTTGACAGTCATAATTTTTGGCGAGTACGATTTTGCATAATGGACGGTCTCACAAGGTGCTGCGTGACACGTTTTGAAAGCAGAAAAAAAAAGTAAGGATTTGAGTGACTTTGACAAGTGCCATTTTGATGGCTAGGTGTCTGGGTCAGAGCAATGCCAAAACTTCAGTTCTTGTGGGATGTTCCTGGTCTGCATTAGTCGGGATCCATAGAAAGTGGTCCAAGGAAGGAAAGCTGGTGAACCCATGATAGGATAGGAATGAAGACTGGTCGTGTAGTGCAATTCAATAGAACAATGTTTCCCAGGTCCATTCCTCAGGTACCCCCAACAGGTCATGTTTTCAGAATTTCCCTCAGATAAAACAGCTGTGGTAATTACTAAGGCAGTAAAACTGATCAAATCACCTGTGCAAAATAATGGTGAGCCTGAAAACATGACCTGTTGGGGTACTTGAGGACTGAAGTTGAGAAACATTGCAAAAGAAGAACCACTGTAGCTCAAATTGCTGAGAAAGTTAATGTTGATAGAAAGCTGTCAGAACACACAGTGCATCTCAGTTTATTGTGTATGGGGCTGCATAGCCACAGCCAATCCTTGCCCATGCTCACCCATGTCCACAGCCAAGAGCACCTAAAATTGGCACATGAGCATCAGAACTGGACCACGGAGCAGTGAAAGAAGGTGGATGGTTTGAGGAACACAACAAGTTTGAGGTGTTGACTTGGCCTCCAAATTCTCCAGATCTCAATCCAATCGAGCATCTGTGGGTTGATCTGGAAAAAACAGTCCGATCCATGGAGACCCCACCTCGCAACTTAGAGGATTTAAAAGATCTGCTACTGAAGGCTTGGTGCCAGATACCACAGCATATCTATCTGTACAATCAATGCTGTCCATATCCATCTCCTAATACAATGCTATACATCATGTTGTTTGGATATTTTGAAACAAGGACTTTCTTCATTAATTTCTTATTTTATATGGTTTGTTTGTAATACTGATATTTAATTATAAGGATTTATAGCACATTCAATATAGATAGTTTACGCAGGATTCATTTGATCAACACTATTTGTATTGTATTTAAGCTCTGCCTGTGTGTTTATTTTATATTGATATTTGAGGCTAGCTGTTACTAGTAACTGTAATTTAAGTATTTGCACAATATAACGGTATTACTTTAAAACATCCTTTAGCTTTTGTCCATTGTTATGAATACAAATCCTAAAGTAGATGAATAACCCTAAAGTGGTTGACATTTAGAATCCATTCACACCTTAACATCATTGAGCTTGATGTTCAGCATCCCAAATCACATGTATTTAAAGTGGAGTTCGAGCCAGAAATTGGATTTCCGCTGATCCGGTTACTCCCCCCCCCCCCCGTGTCACATCTGGCACCTTTCGGGGGGAGCAGACCTATCTAGATGGCAGTATTCACAGCGATCTATGCCATGCCTGGCCCCTTCACTGCCCCCCCCCCCCCGCTGTCTTCTGGGAGACTCGCAGGTCCCAGAAGACAGCAGGGACCACTCAGAACACGCAGCGAGACTCACACATGCGCAGTAGGTAACCAGGCTGTGAAGCCAAAAAGCTTCACTTCCTGATTCCCCTACTGAAAATGCTGTGTCTGCTTCGGGTGAGGATATTGCGGGTGCCCTGGACGGGTAAGTGTCCTCATTTTAAAAGTCAGTAGCTCCAGTATTTGTAGCTGCTGACTCATATGACATATAAGGTGCCTGCAGCTCAACACCCGATGAAGCTACATGAGCTACTTTTGAGGCCGAACTTGGCATTTTGGGCATTTGTGCTTTTTATTTCAGGCATTTTCTTAGCTTGTAAAGACTAATTTCCTCTCCTAGTCATTGGCTACAATAAGGGGCAAGAAAGGGGAAAGAAAAGGAAAGTTCTCACCTAAGTGTAGAGGTTAAAAATTAATTTAATAGCACAAGGACTAAGAATCACTTACAAGATATTGTAGTATAAAACATCGGGGCTTGACTGTTGGCAGATCAGGCGGGGAGGCCGTCTCTTGTCCGGTGACGTCATTTCCGTCTGCGTTCCACGCTAGTTTGCTTCCTGATGGCCAAAGGAGGCTTAGACTCCGCTACAACCTCCGCAAACCCTGAGGACCGTGCTGGATCCGGAGGATGCTGTAGCCTGGCCCCCTCCCTTCTCTACTTTTGATGAGCCTTTTATACTACAATATCTTGTAAGTGATTCTTAATCCTTGTGCTATTAAATTTAATTTTTAACCTCTACACCTAGGCGAAGCATCCCTTTTCTCTCACTGTTCTTGTCCTTTATGCAGAGCTGGCTGTACTCGGAGGTTAGCTGCTGCCGCCTGCTATTCTCATTTTCAATACAGACTCCTATGCATATATGTATATACCCCTTATGGATTATTGGACTAATCATGGACTATTTGTGGATTATTTAGTACATTTTACCCTTTGATTCAACTCCTTTACGCCAATACACATGTAAAATGCTCAAAATGGTGGCGAGAGCAGGGCACATTACATGGGAATGGGGCACAGCAGGGCAGATTACAGTAACAGAGGTTTCCTTCATATGCAGAGATTGACCCATTCCTCCTGTTTGAGGCCCGGTTCATACTAGTGTGATGCCAGACATTGCATGTGATTTTGCACCGCATTGCTGGTCAGATCACATGCGATGTTTGTGCGATGCAATTTCAGCCATACAAACTGTATGGCTGAAATCGCATCACATTCGCACCAAAATGGTGCAGGACCCTTTTTTTGGTCTGCACTGGAATCGGAATCGCATGGGTGTCGTTAACTTTACATTGGCACCCGTAGTGGTTTGCAGATCTCAGCGTGAACCACTGTGCGATTCAGGTGTGATGCGGGAACCTGCACTGGATTCGCAGGGTTCTCGCATCGCACAAGTGTGAACCGGCACTAAAGGCACTGTGTGTGTAATCAAACATTTGATTCGACAAGTCAAAGTCTAATCACTAGGTCAGAAAATGGTAATTCTGACAAAAAACTAGTGCGTAAGACCAATGTTGTTTTTTTATTACAATGTGTTTTTTTAATTATATATTATGCAATTTGAGGTTTAATAATGTGATTCAGGCCCTGTCATAGCCACTCTGCCTTCCTGTTTGCAATGTCTCCACAATGCCGTAGTACTTGTACTAAAACAAATTCAGGGATAAATATTTACTGCATAACCTATGATTCAGTTGAATATATGTTCAAAGCCAAATAACAAAACCACAACATCACATACAGCAACGATGAGCCATCTTAGCATTAGTAATCTAAACCTTTGTCATGTATTCTGAAATTGAAGCGTTTTTATGTGTATTTTTTTTTTTTTTTGTACTGGTTATTTTATGGTTTTGTGTAGTTTGCCTATTGACCTTTTTGTTGTCAGATGTCAATTTCAAGTCTAGCTTATGTAAATATTTAATCAAAGCAAGCATGCCTTGTTTTTTTTTTTTTTTTTTTTTTTTTTTTAGTAGATAACCTTTTAATTATTACAAAACTAATACCCTTCAAAGTCTTTTGTTGCTTATGTTTTGGCGGGGAGTATGACATCACTTCATGTCTTTACCTTACTGTTAGATACATTTTTAATTTAGACTGTATCTAGCAAGTTATTGGTGTCCTTTGGAAATATTTTGTATGAAATGTTGAATACATTTATCAGAGCTCAAAATTTCAAGTCCTGAGCTACTTGCCACCAGTTGCCCCATCCAACTCCTACCCTGCCCCTAAACACGCCCTCGTTAATTATCTCATGAAATTGCACTGTTAAAAGTTTTAGGTAGAATTAAATTACAAAAAAATATTAACAACTTTAACAATATTAACATAAAGCATATGCCATCGGATTGTCATGGACAAAATGATTGGCTTGCTATAGGCACTGTACACCTTTATTACTGTCTTTAAGTAAATATTTTAATGCTATATTAATTATAGTATTAAAAAATTAAAACACAATGAATGACTCTTTCCCTGATTTAGGATTCAGAGAGACTTGCAGCGGAGCACAGCACTGGACAGGGGAGCGGGAATTGCGAAAGTTAACTTTTCCTATTAACAAGCTGGTGATTGGTTGCTAGGTAGTCTGAGCAACCAATCTCCAGTTTAATAGGAAAAGTAAACTTTGGCAGCTCCTCCTGTAAAATTTAGCCACAAAACTGGTTAGCCAAATGGTGGTAGCTCCGTATATGTGACAAACTTTTAGGATGAACCTAGTTTTCAGTTTCAATACTTAAGTCACGGACATGGAACTCTACTAATTTTTTTTTATTACTTTGCATTTCTGTAACAACAAATTATTTTCAGTTACAGTTATGGTCTCACTCTCATCCTTTTTTTTTTTTTTTTTTTTTAAGTTCTAATTGGATCACTGCAATTAAGTTAAAAAACAGGATTTGTGGTATTAACACAAGTAACTTATACTGTGGTTAAATCATGCAATGCTGGCATAACAGGGATGCCCAGAATATCCACATGTTTACAAGAGTATTCATATAGAATATTTCTATCAAATTAAATGGATTGCAACAATGCATTTCCACAAAAACTGTGGAAAAAAATTGAGGTGAATTTCCAAGCTCTACAGTTCTCTTACACCAATCATCTAGTATATCTATATAAGATATAGAGAGAGAGATGTATATAATCTCTATCGCATTTGTTTTTTGCTTGGAGAACAAAAAAAAAACTGCCCACTTCTGCACTGTGAGCCCAGGAACCCTGCAGGAAGAATGCGGAAGGAAATTGGGTGTAGATCAGTGAACTCTGTTCACTGGTCTTCTTTGGCTGGCCCAGAGATTGCCAGGCTCTGAGCACTTCTGGGTTCAGAGCTGTTAAATACAGACAGCAGCACCAGGTAAGCAAGTGAACTCATCCTCAATCTGTACTAGCTGAAAGCAGAGGATGCATCAATGGTGTATTAGACCACTGATGTCTACATAGAGCACTATCAGGTAGGGGCTTGTTTGTAGTTAAAATAAGTTGAAATATAAAAGTAAACCAATATTTAAATTAATAGATGCTACATAAATATTAAAATGCAACTACACCAACCTAAACCTTTGCGGCGCACTCTCTCCAAATCTTATACTCCCCTGACACCGATTAAAGGAAATCTTGGCTCTGCATTGACAGCCTCTTCTCTAAATCTCCTTGGTCAGGCCCATTTATTTGAGCTGAAATTTACTCTTATGGAAAGTCTGTATTCTGCATTTTGCCATTTCCGGCTTTGACAGCTGCCTGGCCTTATACATAGCAGACATGGAAATTGAGAAAATTGTGCAAGGTCAGGCAGTTGACATAGAGGCAAATGTCGAGAGCATATAAAGTTGGGTACACACATTAAGGGTTTTTTCCTTCAGAAAAAAAAGAGGCTGCCGTACTAAGCGATCTTAGTGTGATGATCTCCCCCACTGTGCTGTTATTTTTTGACAGGGGGACTGCCAACCCAGCCATTGACTTCCAGGGTTGATTGGATGCTGGTTTTCGAGCATGCATGTTTGACAAAAGCCGGGTATGAGACTCGCTTCTGTCGGACAGGCAGCTATATACACTGTCCGAATTTGTGGGGGCACAAAGCCTGTCTGAGGTTATGATTTTGTAAAGCCTATACGCCAAAAGTGAAAAAGGAATTGACCTCCTTCCTGACCAGAGCACTTTTTTGTGATTCAGCACTGCGTCACTTTAACTGACAATTGCGCAGTCGTGCGACGTTGCACCCAAACAAAATTTGATGTCCTTTTTTTCCCACAAATAGAGCTTTCTGTTGGTGGTATTTGATCGCCTCTGCGGTTTATTTATTTATTTTTTGCACTATATACAAAATAAGAGCGACAATTTTGAAAAAAAACGCTATTTTGTACTTTTTGCTATAATAAATATCCCCATTTAAAAAAAAAAAAGCAATTTTTTTTTTCTCAGTTTAGGCCGATTATGTATTCTACATATTTTTGGTAAAAAAAAATCGCAATAAGCATATGTTGATTGGTTTGCGCAAAAGTTATAGCGTCTACAAAATAGGGGATAGATTTATAGCATTTTTTTTTTTTTTTTTTTTTACTAGTAATGGCGGCGATCTGCGATTTTTATCATGACTGCGACATTATGGCGGACACATCGGAATATTTTGACACATTTTTGGGACCATTGGCATTAATACAGTGATCAATGCTAAAAAAATGCATTGATTATTTTAAAAATGTCACTGGCAGTGAAGGGGTTAACACTAGGGGGCGATCTAGGGGTTAACTGTGTTTCCTGGGAGGTGATTCTAACTAAAGGGGGAGGGGACTGACTAGAGGAAGTGAAGGATCATGGTTCCTAGCTAATAGGAACACACGATCTGTCACTCCTGTCAAAACAGAACAGGGAAGTGTGTGATTACACACACTCGTCCCTGTTCTGTCTCTCCTGCTCACAATCGCTCGTGAGCATGAGCATCGGCACCCCCGCTGTGCAGCGGACGGCACGCCTGCTATCCCGACCCAGCGAGCCGACGGATAGCTATGACGGCTCATGCAGGGGAGCCAACCTGCCGCAGTATAACTGCGGCGGCTGGTCGGGAAGCGGTTAAAGTCTTTGTTATTTTTAAATGAAAAAAAAAAAACATGTTATACTTACCTGCTTTGTGCAGTAGTTTTGCACAGAGCAGCCCAGAGCTTCCTTTTCTTGCGTCCCTCACCGGCACTCCTGGCCCATTCCTCCTGCCCCATCAGCAAGCAGCTTGTGTCTTCCATTCAGACACAGAGCAGCCCCCCTATCTCCTCATTGGTTCACTGAATTTAATTGACAGCAGCGGGAGCCAATGGCACTCTGCTGCTGTCTCAGCCAAAGAGGCAGGAGAGCCCCGGGCAGCCGAGACTCTCGTGCAACATCGCTAGATTAAGATGGGCTCAGGTAGGTATTAGGGAGACATACTACACACAGAAGGCTTTTTATCTTGATGCATAAAATGCCTTTAGAACCACTTTAACAACATTATTTTCCTAAATCTTAAAACATAGAAGATTACATTGAGTAAGATGTTCTCTTTGGTGTGCTGTTTGGCGTAAAGACCCTTTGTGACACGCAACTTGTCATCTCAAATTACATTTTTATTACTGACCAATGATATAGTGTATAGAAAGAAAATATAGAGATTTCCTTGGAGATAATTCCTAAGGCATGGCAATGTTGCAAACACACATATGACCTGTCATATCTTATTTAAATGAGCATTCAACATATAAACAAACACTGTGCAGATGCAACAATTAAATCTAATAATAAATTATAGTTGAATTAGTTCTTTTATAAAAGAAAAAAAGTATTCACCCCAACAGGGACTGGGAAAATTTTCAGGATTGAAGGAAAGATGGATGGCACAATACATACATTTTTGAAGAAAACCTGTTTCATTCGGCCAGAAATTTGAGGTCCACCTGCTGGAAGCAGGTCAATAACCCTAAACATACTGCTAAGGCTGTACTAGGGACTTGGGGTGGTTTTAAAGGAAGACCTTTTACATTTCTTGGAATGACCTAGTCAAAGCTCAGACATCAATCCAGTTGAGAATCTGTGCAATGATTGTGGCAAGCTAAAAAAGACATGCCCCTAAAATTACGGAGGTATCGGCCTTATTACCCCTTTTTTTAGGGCGTGGGGTGAATTTAAAAAAAACTCTAATTTCAGGTTGTAATGCAACAAAACAGGAAAAACTATTCAATGCCGGTGAACACTTTTGCAAGGAATTCATTTTAAAAGTTTTCATCCTTGGTTTTAAAATGGTTCCAGTGGAACAGTTTTAGAGCTTGGCAAACGCCCTTTGTGCATGAGGCCTTTGTCTTTTAGAAAAGTTTCTTTGCTAAACAGTTTTGAAATACAAAATTCTACACAAAAAATAAAAACACGCGCAGACTGTCCATTTCCCTTGCAGTCCCCTACTGCACACCATAAGGAAGCAACTCAGGAGAAGGTACAATAATGGAAAAAAAAAAACAATGCAATTCATTCCAGAGAAAAGACTGTTCTGAACATTTGTTCGATTGCCATCATAAATAGCACTGATGAGAGGTGGAATGAAAAGCTCACGTACACAAATTCACTTGTTGGGCACTTTAGTTGAGTTGTTGCTGCTATTCTGCCAAGCTGGAAATCTTGTATTGTTTTTTATTTTACCAGGGTTTGTACATGATCAGGATAAACTGTGTTTATTAGTAGAGGATATGAGCCAACATCATACGTCTCTTTTATTAGGGAAGGCTGAAATTCACCGCTTTCATGTAAAATGTACCATGAACAGTAGTGATTAACTAAAAGTCAATGACTTTTCAAGGCAGATCAAATTGCATTGGAAATTGTGTAAAATGTTATAGAACTTCTTCTTCTTTTTTTTTTTTTATGTTCCACCAATTCTGTCCTACATCTTAGTAATTTTTACCCCAGCATTTGTGAAATCCTATTGGTTTACTAGAAAATGGATAATTCCATTCTCCATTATAGATTTGGATACAATTTAATGTTGGACAATAAGTTTATGTTAAAATGAGGAGCTGGTTTCTCAGCTCTTCAATCATGTTTGGTACCCACCTCCCACCCCCAAGTTCTTGCATCACCAGCCAGGCAAAGAGAAGTCCTGACAGGTCTGCATAACTTTTTCTTTCTTTTTAATCTAAAAACTCATGTTTGTAGCATTTCAAGATGGGCAAAATTCTCAGTGTATACTAGCTAGCTAAAACAAATGTTCATGCTGAAGCACAATTTTGCAACTTTGACATGTGTCAAACACACTACACTACTTTGTGCATCCAGGTGAATTATACCTTGGTTTTTTTTTCAGGACAAATTGGGCTTTCATTAGGTCTTAACCCACCACCAAAGAACACCCAAAAGAAATTCTTCCCTTTCTGACAATCGCAACGATACCACATTTGTGTATGATGTTTGTTGTTTGTATCCGTACAGCTTCCAGAGGGATTCCACATATATAGAATAGGCATTGTTCCAGTAACTATGTAAAAATATCCATACCTGGAATTCTTCATTAAAGCGGAGGTCCACACACTTTTTAACCACTTGACCACTGGGCACTTAAACACCCTTAATAACCAGACCAATTTTCAGCTTTCGGTGCTCTCACACTTTGAATGACAATTACTCAGTCATACAACACTGTACCCATATGAATTTTTTGTCCTTTTTTTCACACAAATAGAGCTTTCTTTTGGTGGTATTTAATCACCTCTGGGTTTTTTATTTTTTTGCGCTATAAAAGAAAAATGACTGAAAATTCAGTAAAAAAATGAATTTTTCTTCGTTTTTGTTATAAAATTTAGCAAATTTGTAATTTTTCTTGATAAATTTTGGCCAAAATTTATACTGCTACATATCTTTGGTAAAAATAAGTACAAATTGGGGTATATTTTTTGGTCTTTGTGAAAGTTATAGAGTCCACAAGCTATGGTGCCAATATCTGAAAATTGATCACACCTGAAGTACTGACGGCCTATCTAATTTCTTGAGACCCTAACAAGCCATAAAAGTACAAATACCCCCCAAATGACCCCTTTTTGGAAAGAAGACATTCCAAGGTATTTGGAAAGAGGCATGGTGAGTTTTTTTGAAGTTGTCATTTTTTCCCACAATTCTTTGCAATATCAAGATTTTTTTTAAATTTTTTTTTTTTTCACAAAATTGTCATATTAGCAGGTTATTTCTCACACACAGCATATGCATACCACAAATTACACCCCAAAACACATTCTGCTATTACTCCTGAGTACGGCGATACCACATGTGTGAGACTTTTACACAGCGTGGCCACATACAGAGGCCCAACATGCAGGGAGCACCATCAGGCGTTCTGGAGCACCCAGGACAATTCTGACATTTCTCTCCTACATGTAAAAATCATCATTTATTTGCTAGAAAATTACATAGAACCCCAAAACAATATATATGTTTTTTTAGCAAAGACCCTGGAGAATACAATGGCGGTCGTTGCAACTTTTTATCTAGCACGGTACTTGCGCAGCAATTTTTCGAACGTGTTTTATTTGGAAAAAAAATGTTTTGTGCTTTACAAAAAACAAAACTGTAAATTTAGCCCAATGTTTTTGCATAATGTGAAAGATGAAGTTACGCCGAGTAAATAGATACCCAACATGTCACGCTTCAAAATTGCACACACTCGTGAAATGGCGCCAAACTTCGCTACTTAAAAATCCCCATAGGCTTTAATTTTGTTTACTGGTTACATGTTTTGAGTTACAGAGGAGGTCTAGGACCAAAATTATTGTTCTCGCTCTAACGTTCGCAGCGATACCTCACATGTGTGGTTTGAACACCGTTTTCATATGTGGGCGGGACTTACGTATGCGTTCGCTTCTGCGTGCGAGCACACGGGGACAGGGACGCTTTAAAAAAAAATATATATATTTTATTGTTCATTTTACTTTATTTATTTTAGTTTGACCCTTTTTTTTCCCCCAAAAAATTTTTTTGATCACTTTTATTCCTATTACAAGGAATGTAAACATCCCTTGTAATAGGAATATGGCATGACAGGTCCTCTTTACAGTGAGATATGGGGTCAATAAGACCCCACATCTGACCTCTAGGCTGGAAAGCCTGAAATAAAATAAAAAAACGATCCTGGCTTTGATCGTAGCGAGTATCGCAGGGTATTGTTGGGTATTGCAGGGTATGGCAGAGTATCGCAGGGTATTGCAGAGTATCGCAGGGTATTGCAGAGTATCGCCGGGTATTGCAGAGTATCGCAGGGTATGGTAGAGTATTGCAGAGTATCGCCGGGTATTGCAGAGTATCGCCGGGTATGGTAGAGTATCGCCGGGTATCGCCGAGTATCGCAGGGTATGGCAGAGCATCGCAGAGTATCGCAGGGTATTGCAGGGTATGGCAGGGTATGGCAGAGTATCGCAGGGTATGGCAGGGTATCGCAGGGTATGGCAGAGCATCGTAGGGTATGGCAGAGCATCGTAGGGTATGGCAGAGCATCGTAGGGTATGGCAGAGCATCGCAGGGTATGGCAGAGCATCGCAGGGTATGGCAGAGCATCGCAGGGTATTGCAGAGTATTGCGGGGTATGGCAGAGTATTGCGGGGTATGGCAGAGTATTGCGGGGTATGGCAGAGTATTGCGGGGTATGGCAGAGTATTGCGGGGTATGGCAGAGTATTGCGGGGTATGGCAGAGTATTGCGCGGGTATGGCAGAGTATTGGGGGGTATGGCAGAGTATTGGGGGGTATGGCAGAGTATTGGGGGGTATGGCAGAGTATTGGGGGGTATTGGCAGAGTATTGGGGGGTATGGCAGAGTATTGGGGGGTATGGCAGAGTATTGGGGGGTATGGCAGAGTATTGGGGGGGTATGGCAGAGTATTGGGGGGTATGGCAGAGTATTGGGGGGTATGGCAGAGTATTGGCAGAGTATTGGGGGGGTATGGCAGAGTATTGGGGGGTATGGCAGAGTATTGGGGGGTATGGCAGAGTATTGGGGGGTATGGCAGAGTATTGGGGGGTATGGCAGAGTATTGGGGGGTATGGCAGAGTATTGGGGGGTATGGCAGAGTATTGGGGGGGGTATGGCAGAGTATTGGGGGGTATGGCAGAGTATAGGGGGGTATGGCACAGTATTGGGGGGGATGGCAGAGAATCCATCCATGCTCAGCCATCCCTCCATACCCTGCAATACCCAGCAATACACTGCAGGCTATTGCTGGGTATTGCAGGGTATGGAGGGATGGCTGAGCATGGATGGATGGATGGATCGGTGGTGGCAGAGCAGGCTGTGGGCACTACAGATCCCGCCCACAGCACTGCTGCCACCGATCCCTCCCCCTCTCCTCTCATACTGTACCGATCGGTACAGAGAGAGGAGGAGAGAGGAACCGGCGTCATCAAATGACGCCGGTTTGCTTACATGTGATCACTCCGTCATTTGACGGAGCGATCACGTGGTAAACGGCCGCGATGAGCGGCCGTTTACCGTGATCCATGATCCGCCGGGTCCAGAGGATCATGGATGCTCTCGAGTGCGCGCACCAGGGGGCGCGCAAGAGCAGAATTCTGTGAGGCCGTTAATTAACGGCCTCCCAGAGTTAAGCAACCGCCCTGTAGCCGTTTTTCGGCTATGGGCCGGTTGCTAAGTGGTTAATCTGCACATCATCCGCTTCGGAACTCACCATAAAAACAGCATTGGGAGTTGTTTTTTTTCTCTTGCCTTGCCTTGTTTCCAAGGCTTTCTTTATCTCTTCCTGTTTCCTCCCTCCACGGCGATGTATGTAATTTCCTGCGGCACACTGGCTCCTGGGAGATGTCATGATTCCCAGGAGTCGGTGGGCAAGATAAAACCGTTGTGATGGCAACCAGAGACGTTTCCTGCGCTGCACCGTGTTTAATGCGCATGCGCAAGAGCGGGAGGTGCATACTGGGTAGCTAGCAGCACCTTATCCCGCAAAAGAGTCCTATTGGGCTTCACATGCCCACAAGCAAGATGGATGCACTAAAGAGAGACAACACAAAGGTTAGTTTAAAAAAAAAAGGAAAACGCAGCAGCGGTTTTACTGAAAATATAGTTTAGTCAGTGACATTAACTGCAGAACAGGTGCTTTTGAAAAAAAAATTTAATTTGTGGGTGGAACTCGGCTTTAAAGAGACCCTGTCATCAAACCAATAAATTAAACAAAAACCTTTCCCTAAGGTTTATTATATACATTTATATGTGTTTACAAATGTACTATAAATGCTTATAATTGCAGGTTTGTCAATGCCAGTGCGAAAACAAACCTAATCAAATTCTCTGCAAAAGATGATTGTGCATAGATGGTTTATTACAGCAACTGTTCTAAATGTTTACAATAAACTAGTTTTAATAATGAAAATTTATTTTTACATATGTCCTTTCTTCTTTTTTTTTTTTTTTTTTGATAACTATTCTTTAATAATGGGTGCAACCGAGTTTTAGACGATGACTACATAAAACAAACTAGAGAAGCTTGCGTGATTAATCTTGGATACATTGAACTTTTGACTCTTAGGTTATGAAATTGTTTGCATATAGTTGGTGATGTTAATATTCCAGCCTGTTTGGGAAAACATTCAGGGCCGTGTTAGTAAAGGTTTTGGAGAGCAATTTTTGGAAAGCTGTGTGAAAAAAACACACAGGCATATTTTAAGTGCTTCTAAAAGCAAAAGATTTTTTACTTTAATGCATTCTCTGCATTAAAGTGTTACTAAACCTACAACAGTAAAATCAGTTTGTAAAGCATGCTTGTTATACTCACTGTGGTGCCTAAGGGGTTAATCCTCTGCATTGTGCAAAAAAGCTCTTTGATCCAGTCTTCTCTGATCCTCCTTTCACTGTCCCCCAATCCATCCCCTGATAGCACAGAGTCTAGGGTGCACTCTGCACATGCTCATTTTGGTGTGTATTGCTAGAGAGTTTTTTTTTCTCCCTTGGGAGAGAGCATGTAATCAGCACAGGGTCAATAGGCACTGTCCCAGGCAGAGGATCAGGGGTCCTGCAGCCTCATTGGACAGTCAGAGGAGATGGCAAAATCCTCCTACAAGCTTTAACCAGACACTGATAGAAGTCACAAGACTGCTCTAACTGCTAATGAGAAAAGGTATTTAGCGGTATATATTTACTAAAACTATTGCATTTGCATGTTCTGTGTACTGTGGGAGACAAGATATAGTGAATGCAGGGTCCTGGGTTTAGTAACGCTTTCAGTTAAAAAAAAAACTTTTTGCACAGGCTACCCCCCCCCCCATATTTGCCTTAGCCTCATCTTGATCCAGTGCTGTGCCCGAGAGCGTCTCTGGAGCTGGACAGAGAGGCAGCAGCGGGAGCCATTGGCTCCCGCTGCTGTCTAATCAAATCATGTGATTTGATGGGGCGGGGCAAAGCCAAAGCTGTACGCTCTGTAAAGTTGCGGGCGGCATGGCTTGGGATCGAGCCTGCAGGTGGGCTAATAAGAAGCTGTCTCCTATGGTGGCACACCGAGGAGCCCAGAAGAGGAGGATCAGGACCACTCCTGTGGTTAAATCCTGTGATGCATTGTCTCCTGGGAGCTTGGTGTCATCATTCCCAGGAGTCAGTGTGGCTCGCCGCCGCCGTTCATCGCGAGATTCGAAAACCGGATCTTTGTTTGCTGTGCATACTGCGCATGTGTGAGAACGCAATGTATAGGAATAATGCTTGCCATTATGCTATAGTGTGTGTGTGTGTGTGTGTGTGTGTGTATGTGTATGTATATATATGTGTATGTGTGTGTATGTGTATATATATATATATAATATATATATATATATATATATATATATATATATATATATATATATATATATATATAATTTTATTTATATTTTTATATAATTTTTTTTTTTTTTTTAATGTCGCTATGTCATTGGAACTCCGCTTTTAATGACAGGGAGACATGTTTCCTGAATATCAAGTTGTATTCATTTGGTATCATTTTCTTTGAATTGCAGCAGTACCTGAATTTAAACGATAAGTTCACGTTTTGAACATGTTACACCTTGTATAACATGCTCCAGCACTTCCCCACCCCAAACCTCTCCCCTGTGACAGCGGGCAAGGGTTACTCTCCCCTAAACCTGCTGTCACATATTAAAATCAGTGCAGCTGTGTGGGACTCCATTCACACAGCAGCATCATTTATTCACAGCAATCTGTGAATGAGTAAACTACAATGCATTTCTAAAGTCCATCTACTATCCATGCTCTTTGATATGTGTCGTCCTCCATAATTATGTGCATGGTATACACATAATTATATCTAAATGTCTGCAAGATGATTGAGCAAAAAATATTAATGTAAGTGGAAGATCCTGTTAATAAATGTGAATGTTTTTGCTGCTTACGTAAGCCTAGATCAGCCATTCATTTGTCATCTTGTTGGAAAATGAGCGGAAATATGAATTGCAGAGCTGGAGGAAATATCTGTCATGTGGAATCATTCTTTGCTGTGTTGAGAGAAAATGTGCAGAGTTAAAATCGGAACTCGGAAATGTGAGTTTACCTTGATAGCTGTGTAGTTGTTATATTTTTACTGTACATAGGTTACACTACAGGAAATGGATTCCTTCAAAGTGCAGCAGAGCAACCTTTAACCTCTTCTGCACCCAAAGTGTCTCTAGTTCTCACAGCGTGTCTGAATGTTTACTTTGTCTTTTCATAGTACTGTGAACACCTTATCTACTACTTTTAACTGGAAATGTACATTGAAACACACCTAGGATTTTTTTTTTTTTTTTTTTTTTACTATTGACACAAGAACCTGATTGTGTGTCCTTGTTTTGGAATATGTGCTTTGTTTTCAGACTGCACAGAGGCCATTTCCACATTATTTCTGTATATGCCTATTCAGTCTCATGTAGTGGGTTGAAATGTGTACAACAGACTGGGACATATAAGGCTACATCCGCACAGGTGATTAGCCCTGGTGCAAATGACAGCGGCAGGAATCTGTCAAATCCTTCTGCTGTTTTTGCCACCTGTGAGCAGCTAGCTGTGGCCACTGAGCCGTATTCACTTCTATGACAGGTCCCCAGTGGCCACAACCATCAATGTCTGTCCACACATCCTGCGATGACCTGCGGTAAACGCTGATGGACACACTGCGTGTTATCACTGGCTGTGCAGTCAGCCATGAATAGCTGTGACCACTGGTGGTCCGTCATTGAAGTGTACTGGGTTCGGCGGCCGCAGCTAGCCACTCACTGTGGCAAAAGCGGCAGCAATTTCTGCACGGTCATTAGCACTGTGGCTAGTTGCCTGAGTGAATACACCCTAATGCTCAGATAGGCAACCATATGCAGCTTATGGATTTCATGCATTGAAAATAGCATTTCATGACATTTATTCTGTGTCACCATTTTTTTATGTTCCTGTACCCAATATCTATATGACCAATGGTATATTAAAGTGTGAGGGAGCCTATGCCATCTGGAAACTTTGCAGGCAGAAAATGAATAGGCATTCTTTTAGTTACAAAAGAAGTAAACTGCCAATGCATAGAATCTGTTGCCGCCAAAATTACTATTTTGCTTGCGCAACCTGGCAAGAAAATAAATTGCTATACATTTGACATAATGCCGAATGTGCCCCAACAAGCATGTGCATATAAAACTGTGCCTGGAAGAGTTCATAATGAGAAATGGAACGCGCCAGGGGTGCCCTTTGTCCCCTTTATTGTTTGTCCTGTCTTTGGAGCCCCTTCTGTCGTCGGTCCGCAAAAACCTGGACATAACAGGCATTAGGGTGGGCAGGGAAGTTCATAAATTAGCAGCCTTCGCTGACGACGTCCTCTTTTATGTTTCGAATCCTAGGATTACTATTCCTAACTTGCTTTCTGTCCTTAAAACTTATGGTAGATTTTCAAATCTTAAAATCAATTTAGGAAAATCGGAAATATTAAACATTAATATAAACAAAGAAGAAGCAGAGTCATTATCAAAAGAATTCAGTTTCCCCTGGAGAGAGAACATTAAATACTTAGGGATAAAGCTGGCAGAAACTTCCAAAAAAATGTTCTCATTAAATTACCTCCCTCTGCTCGATGAGATTAGAAGGGAAACTCATAAAATGTCTCTGCGACCTCTCTCCTGGATTGGTCGGATCAATGCAGTGAAAATGATAATTGCCCCAAAAATAAATTATAAATTTCAGATGCTCCCTTTAGCTCTCCCGAAGGTGTTCTTTAAAACCCTGAAGCAAATTATCTCCAGGTTTATCTGGGCAAATACGACGTCAAGAAAGGCAACGAAGGAGAAGGAAAAGCAACCATAATAAAACAGTTTTTAGATGAATCGGGTATCTCGCAATTAAATCCAAGTGACAGCGAAGACTTAGAAAGCCCTATCACGGAGCAGGAAATTAAAAAAGCCATCCTAGAAACACCAATAGGGAAAAGCCCAGGCCCGGACGGATTCCCCATGAAATATTTCAGGAAATTTGAGAAAATCCTGATACCCAGGCTCTGCAATTACATGAACGGACTCGGCGTAGACTATGGGCTAAGCTCGGAAGCACAGAAAGCACAGATAACTGTAATCTTAAAAGACGGTAAAGACGAAATGCTATGCCCAAGCTATAGACCAATTTCACTCCTGAACTGCGACACAAAACTTTACGCAAAAGTCCTGGCGAACAGGCTAAGAGATAAAATGAGTGAATTGGTCCATATGGATCAGGTAGGCTTTGTCGCAGGAAGAGAGGGGCGCGATAATGGAATTAGAACACTCCTCCTGTTACAAAAAATGAAAGTCCATGGGCCCCCAGGTCTATTTCTGTCAATCGATGCTGAGAAAGCATTTGACAGGGTAGACTGGGGGCTCATGATGGCGACACTGAAGCATATGGGTCTGGGCGACAGGATGATACAAAGAATTAGGGTACTATATGAAGTACCGACTGCAACAATAAAAATCAATGGAGATCACTCAGCTCCTTTTACAATGAGAAACGGGACGAGACAGGGCTGCCCCCTGTCTCCACTCCTTTTTGTGCTTTCGTTGGAACCATTATTAGCAACAATTCGAGCAAATAAGGACATCAGAGGAATAAAAATCGGTGGCGTCGAGCATAAGGTCGCGGCTTTCGCCGACGACCTGCTGTTCTACGTCTCTGAACCTAAAAATACAATGCCACGTTTGATTGAAACGCTACAACAATATGGAGAAATATCAAACTTCAAAATCAACCTGAATAAATCGGAAATTTTGAATATAAATATGGAAGCCAATGAGGTATATGCGTTACAAAAAGAATATCCATTCCCTTGGAAGAAGAAAGGTTTAAAATACCTGGGGATTTAATTAGCAAATTCAGTAGAACGATTATTTAGTGAGAACTATATTCCACTACTAGACGAAATCAAAAAGGAGACTAAAAAATTATCCCTCAGGCCCCTGTCATGGTTTGGCCGGATCAATACAGTTAAGATGGTGCTTCTGCCTAAAGTGACATATAAATTCTCAATGTTACCAATCCCTCTCCCAAACTATTATTTTCAAACTTTGAATTCTATAATAAGCAGATTTATATGGCAAAATAAAAAACCTAGGATCTCTCGCTACACTTTGAAGCAGAATAAAGATCAAGGCGGAATGGGTATCCCGGACCTAAAAAAATATTACTATGCCGTCACGGTGTCACGGGCAGTAGAATGGGCACGGGAAACAGAAGATAAACACTGGGTGAAAATGGAGAGTATTATAAGCGAAAAAAGTTTGAGAAAGGTAATCTGGATTCCTTCACATTTAAGAGATTTGGGCACTAACACACAAAAAATAACAAAAAATGTATTAAAAATATGGGATTTACTACATAAACAATATAAGTGGAAGTATAACTCACCGTTAATGATTTTAAGTGATAATGAGTATTTTCCACCAGGAAAAAGGCACGTAGGGGGTCAATGGTTAGGGGAAAACACGCAATTGAAAGATATAATAGATAAAGGAAGATTAAAAACACTAGTAGAATTGCAGCATAATGAAGCACAAATAAGAATAAATGAGTGGCGATACCTACAGTTGGTCCATTTTGTAAGAAGTCTCCCCCAACCAATGAGAACAAAAGAAAATTATACAGCACTGGAAAAAATATGCGCCGAAACGGGGACAAAAAAAAAGAAAACAATATCTCGGCTTTACAGAGCTATTCTTGCAGAGGAGAAACTGGAGATACCGCCTTTTTTCTTAAAATGGGGCACGGAATTGGGTACACACGACTATATGCACAAAATCAAAAAAATATTTCAATTAACCCATAAATCAGCTATTGACACCCTGACGGTGGAGATGAACTATAAATGCCTCTCCAGATGGTATATGACACCTGACAAACTTAACAAATTTCATACAGACAACTCACAGAATTGCTGGAGGGGATGTAATAAGCTGGGCACAATGGCTCACATCTGGTGGGAGTGCCCAAAAATAAAAACATTTTGGAGAGAGATTCTAAGCCTTATAAAAACAATTACCGACGTTACCATAAAAGAAGATCCTTGGATATGCTTATTTCACGGGACCAACGACCCAATAAAACAATATATAAAAACATTGATCCCCCAGATGCTAAATGCAGCCAAGGGTCTTATCCCGAAAAAATGGCAGCATGAAGAAGCACCAACCAAAAGAGAATGGGCTCTGAGAGTGGAGGAAATATATCGCCTTGAAAAATTGAGGTATAACGTAGAGGAAGGAGAGGAAGACGATCTGAAAAAATTGAAAAAATGGCAGATGTTTAAACAAACTTGGAAATATGTCGAAACGATTATATAAATCGTAGGAAGTAGAAAAACGGCCTGAGATAAAGAAAAGATGAGAGGTATTGGGACGTAGGGTGGGTGGGATCGGGGGGGGGGGGGGGGGGGGGGGGGGGACGTGAGAGAAAAGAAATAGGAAGGGAAAAAGAAAAATTCCACACACTATAAAAGGGTAATAAAATCTAAAAAGGGATTACAATAAATAATGTATGATAAGCTTCACAATTTAAATATCTTAGCAATAAAATTCCACAATGATGTGAAATATAATGAGAGATATAAATGAACACGAAGTTGAATAATAATCTCTTGAATATCGCTGAAGTGGAAGAAAAAAAAAAAAAAAAAAGGAGGGAAACTCATAAAATGTCTCTGCGACCTCTCTCCTGGATTGGTCGGATCAATGCAGTGAAAATGATAATTGCCCCAAAAATAAATTATAAATTTCAGATGCTCCCTTTAGCTCTCCCGAAGGTGTTCTTTAAAACCCTGAAGCAAATTATCTCCAGGTTTATCTGGGCAAATGAGAAGCCACGAATCTCAGTGCGGATACTTAGTAGAGAGAAAAAAAGTGGGGGACTAGCTATGCCGGATTTTGAAAATTATTTTAAAGCGATTGCACTTTCACGGGTTATGGAATGGGTAAAGGTAGGGAATGAAAAAAGATGGCTCTATATAGAAAACACAGTTAGTAACAGGGATTTAGGTCACGACATTTGGAACCCGCCTAAATTTAGGGTTACATGATACCACATTAGATTCACGGAGGAGGTATAAAATTACTGCCCTCTTTCGCGGTGATACCTCACATGCTGGTGCAATTGCTGTTTACATATCCAGACCAACGCTTGTGTACGCCTTGCGCAAGAGAAGGGGGGGCAGGGGTGCATTTTTTTTTTTTTTTTTTGGTTTTTTTTTTTTTTAATTAACTAAAAAATTGGGGTCTATTACCCTAGATCGTTCCTCTGCCCTCAAAGCATCTGAACACACCAAGATTGGTGTGATAAAGTGATCACTGGTGAAAGGGTTTAACTCTAGGGGCAATCAAGGGCTTAAAACCTTTATTTAGGTTGTAATAAATGGGGGTACCTGACCAATAAACCTATTTATAAACCTATAAAAACATGGCGGTTACCTAAATAAAAAAAAATGTGTGGTGAAATCACCTCCTAGCGTTGGAGTCGCGGCAGTGACACTAATACAGCGATCAGAAAAACGATCGCTTAGTGACACTGGCAAAAGGGGGTGAAAGGGTTACCTGGGGGGCAATCAAGGGGTTAAACCTTTATTAGGGGGGGGTAGGGGGCTACCTTGGACCTAAAACTAACTGCACTGACAGTTATTGCAGTCACACTGACACTAAATGCAGTGATCAGTAAAAAAATGATCACTGCAATTAGTGACACTGTGACTGGGGGGGGAGGGGGTGATCTGGGGGGTGATCTGGGGGTGACAGGGGGGGGTTTTGTGTGCCTATGTGTACTGGTGTCAGTGTACTGTTGGTGCACTAACCTGTACATGTCGACAGCTCGGCGTTCCGGTCACATAGACCGGCGCACCGAGCGTGACATCACTTCCTCTGCCTGTGTTTTGATTGACACAGACAGAGGAAGCATCTGATTCGCCAGGAGCGATCGCGAGGGGGTGGCCAGAAACCACTGGCCGTCCCCTCATCCCGGATCGCTCCTGAAGCGATCCCGACCGTCCCCGCCGGCCGGGGGGGGGTCCGATCGGACCCCCCACGCGCCTGAAGAATGGCACGTACAGGTACGTGATTCTGCCTGTACGTGCCATTCTGCCGACGTATATGTACATGGGGCGGTCGGGAAGTGGTTAAAGCGATTGCACTTTCACGGGTTATGGAATGGGTAAAGGTAGGGAATGAAAAAAGATGGCTCTATATAGAAAACACAGTTAGTAACAGGGATTTAGGTCACGACATTTGGAACCCGCCTAAATTTAGGGTATTAGACGGAAATGCACATGAAATAACAAGGGTCACGTTGGAAATTTGGGACAGTATATATAAAAGAAATAAGTGGAAGTATAACTCCTCTTTAATACACTTAAAAGATAATGTTTTTTTTGAACCAGGTAGAAGGGAAGTGGGAGGGAACTGGATTAAGGCAGAGGGGGCACAAGTGAGGGATATAATTAATAAGGGGAAAATAAACACATATCACGAGTTAAGTTTGAATGTCGATCTGATGACTATTGATGTATGGAGGTACGCCCAATTGAAACATTTTGTAGAGAGCCTTCCCCAACCAATCCGTGGCGAGGAAAAATACAATGAGTTGGAAAGACTTGGTTCACGGGGGGCTACAGGGAATTATATCTCCCGAATCTATAGAATCTTAATCAGTGGGGAAGGATTGGACGTTCCTCCATATATCACGAAATGGGAAGAAGATTTGAGAACACAGTGTAATGAAATTAGGTTAAAAAGAATATTCAAGACCATTCATAGCTCATCGTTCTCAATAAAAACAATAGAAACAAACTATAAATGCCTCTCTAGGTGGTACATAACCCCAGATAAACTGAGTAGGATCCAGGCGGGGGTGTCCCCCGAGTGTTGGAGAGGATGTAAATCTAGGGGTACGGTGGCCCATATCTGGTGGGACTGTCCGATTATTATAAAAAAAATTTGGAAAACAATTCTGGAGTTAATTTTTGAAATAACAAAGGAAGTAATACCAGAAGACCCATGGACGTGCCTGTTTCTTGGGACGGTGGTCCCATGGAAGCAGTACAAAGCCTCATTGATTCCAATTTTGTTAAATGAAGCTAAGAATTTAATCCCGAGGAAATGGAGGGAGGAGGGGAGCCCGACGATCCATGATTGGATTATTGCCGTAAATTCGATTCAAAGGGTGGAAAATTCGGAAGGGATAAAGGAGGGAGAGGAAGCAGAGACTGTAGGGAAAGATAAATGGTCAGACTGGATCAAGTTTAAAGATTCTTGGAGATTCCTAACTGAGATTACAAGATAGAAAGTCCTGCCCGCGTTGTGTGTCGGGAGTAGTGGGTCAAAATTGGGAAATAAAGTTGTCATAGACCTCTCTGAATGATAAGTAAGAAAGGGGGAGGGGGGTGGAAGGGGTAACGTAGGTTTAATGCGATGGAAATATTTGTAAAAATTTCTTTCTTGATGTTGTACTGGAAAATTTATATTAAATAAAGAATTAAAAAAAATAAAAATAAAACTGTGCCTGAATGGCTTGTATGTGCTGGGGGAACCCTAAAACCTAGGTGCCCTCTGAAGGCAGTGCAGAACTTAAGATGGCCTCAAAGCCCCACAATGCATTGCTGGTGCTGTATGTATCCACATTTACATTGTCACTATATACACTATACTGGGAATCGGAGGTTGCCTGGGAACACAGAATTATTTTTTTTCCTTTTTTATGTATGGGTTTGTCACCCACCATTTTTTTCGTGCTTTTAGGATGGTATGTTTGCTTGCTAGTTCTTTCTACTCTCCACGGCACCATCTCTAAGCTTGTTTGTACTTTGCATTGCCTTATCCCTGAGGTTGGGGTTTACATACAATGAAGATATGAGTTCTAACAAAAAGGGAGAAGTGTAGTAAATGTGAACCATCTATATCTGGATTCTAAGGTTATATGTACTGCTTGTTTTAAATCTATAGGCTCCATACACACTGAAGCTCATAAATGCCAGTTTTTGGGAGTTTGGGCATTTTTTTTTAACAGCCCATAAACTCCCCTCTGTTATCCTATGTGTCCAGGTGGATGTTTGTGGATGTTTATCAGCAGTGGAATTTATGGGCTGTTATCTGAACTCCCTAAAATTGCATTCAGGAGCTGTTTTTCTGACCACAAAAAAATGCTTAAAAACGATAAATGCTGATAAACGTTGCTAAACGCTCAAAAACATGGCTCACCAGCGTTTTTATATGCTTTTGATCCATTGGAAAAAAAACGAAATAACTAAAAACTGCTAATAAACGCTATTGCAAAAATGTTAAAAAAACTTTGAAAGACTCACTGCAATGCTACTGGCATTTTTAGAACGTTATTTTAACATCCAGTGTGCTCCATGCACACTATCATCTGGCCTAAAGATGATAAAACCCAGCCACATGTTAATGTCTTTAATTTAGCAAAGCAGCAGGGGAAAAAAAAGTGGTTTTAAAGGCTGAAGTTTTTTTTACCTATGCATGAAGGTACAAAACCTTCAGAGTGCATCTCAGCCCACCTAATACTTACCTAAGCCCAATCTTGATTCAGCGATGTGCATGAGACCTAAGGCTCTCCTGGGCCTCTGCCTCCTGATTGGCTGAGATGCAGGAGCTGCTGTCGCAGCCAGTGAGGCGGGGGGGCGGGGCTGAGCCGCGCTCTGTCTTATGGACACAGCTGGCTTGGGATGGCGCTCACACAAGTGAACCCACAGTAAGCAATTTGCTATGAAGGCACTCAGGAAGGGGCCCAGAGCTCTGGCGGGGACCTGAGAAGAGGAAGATTGGGGCTTCTCTGTGCAAAACTACTGCACGTAGCAGGTAAGTATAACATGTTTTTTTATATATAAAAATGTTTCCTTTACAATCACTTTAACCTTTGGTGAATCTTCCATGAAGGCCTTTGTTTAGCCATTTGTTATGGGGTAATAACCAGCTCCCAATTATTCTCCTGCATTGTTGACCTTGCGACCTGTGCCCATGGTGGAGGGTACTAGCGGCTGTGCAGACACACCGTATGTAGGCATGGTTCACTGTTATCTCTGTCAGGGCGTGGGAGCTGAGTGATGTGCAATCAATGGTGGAGCAAATGTATGTAGACCGGAAGTGGGAAACTGGAGATCAGCAGCATCAAGCTGGAAAAAGAAAAAGGTTTTATGCCAAAAATGATAGTTTATATGCTTTTGCAAATACCATCTGGGTTTGCATCTATTTTAGAATGCATTCATATTGGGCAACTGTGATGCTTATTTTCCATTTGTCCTTTTTTTTCGGGTGTACATTTTTCCAGTGAGTGGAATATGCTGTTGAAAATGTAGCGAATTGCTAAGCCAGGCTTTATTCCCTGAAGAGATAAATAATTGATTGTGTTGATACAACAATATTAAGAGACTGCTGCTTTTACAGGCCTCTGCTACAAGTATTTTGAGTCTGTCTCCTATAATGTTTCATTTGTGTAAGACTATTCCCGTTTTCTATATTTTATCATTTGTGGTACTAGCTAAACTCAATAAAAACAATTCAACTAGCAAAGGTTTACATGGATTAAATTTTTTTTTTTTTTTTCAAAGTCTAATCATGAGTTTGATATTTTAGAAGAGTACCATCTTACAGACACCACTGTGTGCGATACCGATTACAGCGGGGTCAAAAATGTCTGACTGGACAAAAACAATGCATCTTAACTGTGATTTTGGTTTAGCTTTTCATGTTTTTGTGTGTTTTTGTGAATGTAAACTGCTTTGCAGATGAGGGCTTGTTCTTGCATGCGGCACCCCTTGTTGCCCCTAATGGGTCGCGTTTAGTGGCGGTACTTCCTGACAAATGCAGTGGGGTCTAATTTTTTATGCAACATGTGGCTAACCCTGAATATGTGTTTGTTTAGGTGGGCAGCAAAACCACAGCTCAACCACTTGCTTTTACCGTTTACTAGCCGTACGTCTGACTCAACTGACTATCAGCAGGTGTTAAAGTGGAAAATAAACCCATTGGTTCTTAGCATCCCCCCTCACCCTGCCAATCTCAACCCCTACCTACCCCACCCCCTACCTTTTACTTATCTGAGCCCTCATTCGGTCCAGCATTGTGCACATCAGCAGCTTTTCTCTCCTCTCACTTCTGGGTCTCACTGGCTTTGCTGGGGCATTGGGGGCCATTGGCGAGGCTGAGTCCTGTCTGTGTCAATGGACGCAGCAGTGGGGCTGGGGAGCGAGCTTGCACATGCGCCCCCCATGGGAAGTGTCTTCCTATGGGGGACACTGGACAGAGAGGAGGGGCCAGGAATGCCGGCGGGGGTCTTGAGAAGAGGAGGTTTTGGGCCCCTCTGTGCAACATTGTACAGACAAGTTTGTTGTGGTTTTTCTTTTTTTATTTTCTTTAAGGCAGCCCAGTGTGAATGGACTAGTATTCTCCCTTTTTAAAGTGGTTGTAAATTCTCACATATACCCAGTGAAGTGATTGGCCTCAGGTGATACACAGAGATAAAACAAATCCTCCTGCACAAGTTGTACCTGTCTATCCACAGCCCTTTCTTCTCTACGGCCATTCAATGTGCTGAAATGCAATGCATTTCTGAGAATTCAGAAAAAGGGGATGGAGAGCTGAATTTACACTCTGCAGAGCTCAGTGAGGAGAGCTCTGACAGCTGATTGGAGGGAAAGAACACACCCTCCCTAAACAGCACACAGGAACAGAGCTGAGGCTTTTACTCAGAGGTTCCTCCCCCTTTCACTATTTTTCTCTTGGTGTCAACTTGTCAGAATTGGCTCATGCTGATAGCATAGGAATGAAGCAGCAGATGGAAATGACACTTAGTGCTTTTAATTGAGTACTTACTATAGAGGGATATGCTTTGTTCATATTTCCATGTCTGAGGTTTACAATAAATTTAACTCGCAGAGAAAAAAAATGACAGTTGAAGTACAAGCATTATGCGATGCTTTCTTAAACACAAAATGAACAGTTTATAGTCTGAATGGCAAACCTCTATTTTCATTTTATTGACATTGTTATTTAAAATGTTTCTGATTTTTTTTTTTTTTTTTTTTTTTTTTAGATCAGTAAAGGGTTCTTTCAAATTTATGTTAATTTGTGGTCATAATGAAGGCAAAAATCAGTTGCCTTCATTAGTTCAAGTTTTTAGCTCTTGAATTTCCATAAGCTTATAAAAACAACCAAATCACTTCATAAATGCATGTTACATGACCTCTCTGACAAAATGGCCTCTGATCTGAACCATTTTAGCTTTGGTTTTTCTATGTAGAAGTTATGAGTCCGGCTTGAGCTTTGTATACGGAAGGGTTTCTCACAGTATACCATATTTAGTGAATTCTGGTCCCTGCTGGTAAAATGTATGTGAAACTGATGCACTTTAAGTGATTCCATAATTGTGAGTGTGGTAATTGTACTATTGTAGAGATTTTCAGATATTGGGTTATTGGATAATGCCTGCCTTTATACTCGTGTAGTATAATAGCTGTTTTGATGACAGTTGTTTATCGAGTAGAACCCTGCCAAAACATATACAGTATATATTTTTATGTATATGCACTCATTAGCCCATATTTTAACAATAATTATGAGCCTGCAAGTTACAGTAGTTGTGCTCAGAAGGTCCCAAGGTTGTCCCTTTTTATATCATTAAATTACTCATACGCTATTAAGCAATAATCAGGTAGTCGGTAATTAACAAGCAAGATATAAAGGGGTCGATTTACTAAATTGACTACAGTACCCCCCCCCCCCCCCCCCCTTATCTGCCTGGCGAATCACCAAGTCAGATCTTATTTTCAAAGCGTTTAGGGCTGTGGTTTCAAATTGATTTTGTTTCTAATGTTATGTTGCTGACATGATTCCTGCAATTTAACCCGTTCCGATTCCACAATATTCTAAAAAGAATCCACAGTTTGACTTCTGGCATCCCTCATAAAATGAGGGATAAAAATATTTATCCCTCCATGTTAATGTTGGGTTTCCCAAAAGATCCTCCTTCAGATTCTGCTTGCAGATTCTCCAATGCAGTTAGTTTGTTTTGTTCTCATGAGCCAAACAAACCAGAGACTTGGCTTTCCACTATAGGATCCTACATGTGTGGCCATAATACTTGCAGGCAGTGCCAGGGACATAAAAAAGTACCCCACTTTTTCATTTTTCTACTAAGAAAACATATACCATCAAACAGTATATTGTAATTCTAAATTGGTGGTTTATGTAATTCAATGTAGTGCCTGCAATATGTTGGGTGTACTATACACCCGTTGAGAGTTAGAATCTCGGAACATGTGAATGACACTACAAATACTAATGCTAAAAATATTTCAAATGTGTCAAAACATTTCCGAGAAGTACACCATGGCAATCTTGACACCTTTTTGGTGCTGAACAGGTTAAACTCCCAAGAGGAGGTTACACTCATCGTATTCTGCTTAAACGTGAAGTGTGGTGGATCCATACCCTCAATACTAGAA
Source organism: Lithobates sylvaticus (assembly GCA_028564925.1). Classification (NCBI taxonomy): domain Eukaryota; kingdom Metazoa; phylum Chordata; class Amphibia; order Anura; family Ranidae; genus Lithobates; species Lithobates sylvaticus. The sequence goes on from CM053030.1 coordinate 429,549,861, forward strand.
AGATTGGATAGACATAAATCTTATCTTAACATAACTACATTGTTTTGATATATTAGTTGGAATACTGGCAGAACATGTTTTATTTGTTCATGATATGGCCCTCATATGCCTGCTGTGTCTTTCTTTTTTTTTTTCCATGTGTTTTTAATTGATTTGATTGTTTCTGATCAGGCTGCACCGGTCCCATTTGGAGGGTTTATTCTGTTATAAATATACATTTTTAAATCAAACGTATGCTTTGAAGGCTTCTTAGCCGAAAAGCGTCGGGGTATAGCCTGTACCCGTGTACCCATGTAACTAATAAAGTACTTTTATTCAAGAGCATCCGAGTTGCCAGCCTTCCTGATTTAAATATTATACTTGCCTGCTCTGTGCAGAAGTTTTGCACAGAGCAGCCCTGATCCTCCTTTCCTCGGATCCCTCTTCAGCTCTCCTGGCCCCTCCTTCCTGTTGAGTGCCCCCACAACAAGCAGCTTGCTATGGGGGCATCTTAGCTGAGTCACAGCTCCATGTATCAATTTCAACTCAGAGCCCCGGTTTGGCCCCACCCCCTCTCCTAAATGGCTAACTGACTTCGACAGCAGCGGGAGCCAATGGCACCTGCTGCTGTGTCTCAGCCAATCCGGAGGAGAGTCCCGGACGGCCGAGGCACTCGTGGACATTGCTGGACACAGATGGGGCTCAGGTAAGTATTGAGGGGGGCTGCTGCACTCAGAAGGTTTTAGAATGCATTAAGATCAAAAACATTCTGTTCTGTCCGCAGAGCAAACAGCCAATTTTTTCCTGTTTCTAATATAAATACCCATTTCTGTCTTAATGATATAATGCCTTACCTTTTAGATCTTCCATTACCTCCCAAACCCCTTCATCCATGCATTCATCCTTATCTCAGCATAGCATCCATACATCACCTTTCCAGCCTAGCTGCTTCCCCTCTAAGTCCCATATAAGAGCCATCACAAGTAAGTATTCTTACAGCCTCATCTCAGCATGGTCAGTCAGCATCGCTGCCTTTTCCTGAGCTTAGCGAACTCGTTTATTTCGAATGCCTTCAAGGCCACACCCTCAAGGGTTTACCTCTGACAGCTAAACCCCTCCCACAAAGGATGTGAATGACCATATCAGGACAATACAATACAATGAGGTTACAATAGAGGGACAATTGTTTTCCTTCAAAAGAACACATGACACACATGTATACATTCAAAACAGACTAGCAGTGATGTCCAAACCGTCTAACTGCTTTCAATGACAACGAACAATATAAAGCCATGGCTCAGTGGGCCATAATATTTATATCGTTATGCTATAGTTCCAATGTACACAGTTCGCTTGAAGTCATTAATGCAGTCACCAGGAAGTGGCCAGTCTCCCGGTGAGGCACAAATGAACATCCTTAAACCAGCAAACACATCTGCAGTGTCCACAGGAAGATTTCCGCAGCCAATGGTCTTCCGCCAACGTCTTCTTCTCTCATTCTGTGCATATCATCCAATGCGACCACTCACACCGGTCCTGGGCCCCCAGTAAAGGCTGCAGGTGTGTGTGGTGGGTTTAAACACTTCTACCAACTGTAAAAGTGATCAAATGGCTGTATACCTGCTGTACTTTTACCTGAAAGGGAATTGACTGCTGAAAAGAATGGTATCAGCCTCAATAGAAGACCGTATAGATACATACTAGGGTTGCACCGGTACTGTTTTTTACCAGTACTAATACATTCAGTCAAGGTCTCCCCTTCACCCTCAAGGGTTTAGACATCCCAGAGGTACCCGCTGGAAGTGGAAGAACCACTACTGGGTGGGCTTGCTGGAGTATACTGGCCCAGCTGAGGAAAAAGCTACCTCTACAGTTAAGTCAACAGAGGAAGCACTTGCCAATAATATGATACCTTTGCAGTGCGATTTTGAGCCCATACACAATTAATGGGCTCAAACTGTACTGCAAAGAATTGCATGCAATTTGAACAGGAATCTGGTGCAAGCCTGGGTTCACACAGGAGTGGTGTGGGAAACCGCATGTGATTCAGACCAGAATCGCACTGCATTCCTTTTCAAATCACATGTGATTCTTTGCAGTGTGATTTGAACCCATTCATCGGTTTCAGGTATTGGATTTGCATGAGTACGATTACTCATGCAAATGTTTCGTATTGGCACCAATACAGCATCGGGGCAACCCTAATACATACTATTGCGGTGGTATTGCAGTGGATATGATACTTTAAATAAAGTTAGAATGAAAAAAATTAAACCGCGTAATGCGATGAAATGATTATCGCATCACTCCATACTTAAACTGGCAGATGACTGCACAGCAAAACGCTGTATTTTATCACGTGGGCTATTGTGAACCAGAGAAAACCCAAACAAAGCAAGATGATTGCAAAGGAAAACCCTCCCATTTCCTTATGACTAATTCTCACTTAAGCTGCCCATACATTAATCACTTTATTTCTGAGGGACCTGGGGAGCCTTTTCCACTGTCAGAACAGTGATCAGTGTTGCTGGCTATAGCCGACAGCACTGATTTTTCAGGAAAAACCCATGTGATGATCCCTTAGCAGAGCACAGTTCTCTCTAAGTTCTTGCCATATAGACAGATGCAGGGGCAAACTTTCTGAGTATTGCACATATTAATAAAGCATTACCGATAAGTGGCTTTAACTCTGTGGGCTTTTTTTCCTCTATTGCATTTAATATCAGGACTATGAAGCAGTTACAAAAAAAAATAAAAATGAATTGATCAGAATGCATTCTTTACATGCTGCCCTTGTTGATTTCTGGGAGCGATTCACTACAGCAGATGTAAGGCCAATATTTGAGCTTTGCCGTCTCATTCTCTGTTTATTTTCAGTAGACCTTGAATTCTTTGACCAAACCAACTGCTTTATTTCCTGTGAAATCAGAATTGTATTTCAGTGTACACAGGGGAGGCAGACTTCACACATTTTTAGTCTTAATTGTACAGTGAATTTCACTTTACACCTTTTTCACGCTGCTTTTTATACCATTTTCACTTTCCCTAAATAAAACAAAAAGGCTTTTCACTGTGTTTTAAATGACATGTGCAAGATATGTGTTGTTCATCATAAGGTTAACATTGCAATGTACACTTGCCTGTTCAAAACCTTAACAATCAATAGATGGCTATATTCTTTATGCTCTTCATGGCATAGGAATATAGTAAATTGATGGAGACATGTTGTATATTCTGTATGTTGTAAGATTAATCAGCCAGGTAAAAAAGAATGGACATAAAATGGTATTATGGTTTATGGAGCGATTTTTTTATATAATTGTGACTGTTTTTTTCTTTTTTACCTAGTATACATTCATTGTAATGGAGACCTTGTCCGCCCAGCTATCATGGTAACGACAAAGTCACTACTGCAAACTACTCCCGGTCTCGCCGCTTATCATGCAATGTTCTGCAGAGCATTATGTAGAGAATGCTATGAAGGACACTCTGCATTTTATGAATGGCTCATAAAATACTCATACATTATGGAGTAAACAACATAGCCAGTGCAGAGCTTATTAGGATATCTGCTCTCCCTTTTAAATAGGCCCATTGGATTTTTGTAGTGCTAAAGCATTAATCCACAAAATGTTATACTTCTGTTTTCTGTAGATGCTGAAAAATTAGGCACCTTCTGGTTTCCTATATCTCAGTGACTCAAGTGGTTAAATCTGTGTACTTAAAGGAGAAGTACAGCCAAAGCTTATTGGATCACAGTAGTGCAGTTCGTTCTGCACTCCTGTGACCCATTTTCAGTAGACAGCGAGCTGAAAATCGCTGTTCGCTGACATCCAGGCTGGGGAAAGATCGTAACTATATGGTCAGGATCCACCCAGATGCCTGGACTGGCACCTGGCTCATCCTCTCAGCGAGCTGCTGAGAGCCTGAGCCAGCCACTCCTGCCCCCCTCCACAGTCCAGCGCTCTGGTGGGCATGTAGGGGAGGGGGCAGAACAGAGAGCTGGAGACTGACCGTCACCAACTCTCTGCTCACAGAGCACTGAGAACTGAACGATCAGCGGTCTTTGATCGCTCAGTTCTCAGTCTTGGAGCCGGTGGGGGATGGATGTAGCATCCACCTAGGTAAGTATGATTTTAAAAAAATAAAATAACCCAAACTTCTCTTTTTTTAAATTTCTTTAGTTGTTTTGCTGGGCTTCCATTATCTGGAAGATTTGAATGTATTTTTGTTACGAATACTGTAACGGGATGCAATGGAACATTTGGTAATACCCACTTTGTAGGAGAATATCAGTTTTGACTATTGTTCATGGTGTCTGTTTCCCCTGAAGTAGATCTATATTTCCTTTTGCACTTCACTTGTCTATTGTTTGAGCAGAGCTGGGTATAATTCCGGAAAACCTGTGTGATTTATGATTGGTTACTATATTTCTAGTTTTGGTATCCTGTATTATATGTTCTTTATAGTTGCTGTAATTATTGTATTACGCATATTGATGTTCTTTCTGTATTTCTTCCACAGTTGCACTACAAGGTTCTAAGACAGACGGCAATGGAATCGGTGACAATCGGAGAGCCATTAAACAAGGAGAAGATCTGCATTCATTTGAAGGAGAACTTTTGTTACAAGTATGTATGTTTACAATTTACTGTAGCCTTTATGGTGTTTGATGCGACATGATTTTTTTTCTATTTCTTATAGTACAGTTGTTTTCCAGTGTTGTAATTCATGCAGTGCCACCACACACATTAAAACAAAATGTACAATTCAGTGGAAGTTTAATATAAAGGGTTGTAAGATGATCCATCACCCACTAACTGTGTATAGTCAATAAACGCACATTAGTCTTTCCCGATTTAATGAAAATTGCCACATTTATTAAGTTTGTGTCAGCAAAAACTTACTAGATGGCACTGTTTAATAGTAAGGCTTGTAGCCAGTTTGGAATAGTTGACCTGGTCATTCTAAAGCTGACCATACACATTTCATTTTTGTGCCCTAGACTTTACATATTGTTCATTGGTTAATGTGTGATCTGCCCAAGTTGTTTTGTGGAACACCGAAATAGGGAAGTGAAAGGTTATTTGAAATTGGGCCAAACATCATTATTTCAGATGTTTCTTCAGATGGGTTTTAACCAAATTTTATGTAATTCAGTATTTCCAGTTCAGCAGCTGTCTCAGAATCTGCAAATTTAGGGATAAGTTATTGTCATAGAATATTTGCCCACTCAAAGATATTTTCCAAACAGGGAAACACAAGCCCCACATTATCACATTGCACTCATAGGCAGCCATGTGAGTCTCAAAGGATGGGGCCAACTGCCCACTGCCTACACCAGAATACAATTTGTTATGCATGGTGTTGATAAATAGCTCCATAAAACCCTTGGTCTATGAATCAATTTCTGTGTCTTGTACTATACACATTATTTTGGATTCACAAAATTCATTATCAGATTTTAAATTGTTGTTGCATGTTTTGAATTAATTAATTATTTGTTTACTGTTTTTCATAGCTGTGTGAAACTTTTAGGCCCCTGTCAGTTTTTCAGGCTGACCTGTTCGGACCCTCCATTTACCCCTATGGACCAGTGGATGTAAACGGCCTTGTCTGTTTACCTCTGATCCGGTCAGCTAAAAAAACAGAAGGGAATCCATCCCCCTCCATCTATTCGGATGGGAAGGCAGTCGGATATAAATGGACAGTGAAGACAGTTTACACCAGCCAGTCCATAGAGCAGAGTGGGCTCGGTCTGTGTCCATGCTGCATAAACTGAGCGAACACAGACCTGTCAACTACCTCTCTGCTCAGATCAGCGGACAGGTCCCCTACTGATTTAATCAGTGTCTGCCCCGTGTGAAAGGGACCTGACTGAAAACTATTGAGCTTGCTGTTGCTGACCTCCCTATGAAAACGCTGGTTCCCTGAGGCTACTTTCACACTGAGGCGCTTTGCAGGCGCTAAAGTTTTAAAAATAGCTCCTGCAAAGCTCCCTGAAAGACGCTCAATTCACTCCAATGTGAAAGCCACGAGGGCTTTCACACTGGAGCGGTGCGCTTGCAGGGCGGTCAAAAAAGTCCTGCAAGCCGGATCCTTGGAGCGCCCCTTCCCATTTAAAACAATGGGGCATCGCTGCAAACCTGCCGGCGGTGCTTTTAACCCTTTTTCGGGCGCTACCGGGGGTTAAAACAGCCCTGCTAGTGGCCGAATAGCTCCACTAAAACAACGGTAAAGCGGCGCTAAATATAGCGCCACTTTACTGCCGGTGCCCGTCTGCCTCGGTGTGAAAGCAGAATTACTGTCTCGCTACCTTTCTGAGTCACTGACCGAAAACAAGTGTGCAGATCAGGAAAGTCAGAGTGAAGTCAGAATCCTTTATCACCATTTGTGTTCCATGTTTATAATGCAGATTTAATGCTAACACTATATTGGTCAATGTGTTTTGTGTAGTTTTGTACTTGACAAAATTCAGAAAGTGAAACCATGAACAGTGGCTTGTAAGTGTTAATTCTGATCAACTGTATAAGCTACAGTGGGGCATTTTTCAGCAGTTATAAATTGTCAGAGAAATTATCTTTGTGGATTAGGGTACATTTTCTTCTGAAGAGTCACATCAAAACCAAAGGTTTAAGTCACCCCATAACCAGCTCTGTTGTACGCATGCAGTTTTACGTTGTGCTCTTATAGTACATACAAACACTTAATGCAGTTAAGGAAATTGCAGTTGACATTTGTCTCTGATGCAGTAAACTTTTTAAAATGTCTTTTTCTCTTTTAATGAATTGTTCATGGAAGTGTTTAAAATAAGCATCTGAATGTAAATTGGCATACGCAACAATATCACTTGACTTCAAGCAAGCTAAAACTGGGGAAACACTGCTGCTTTGTAGAGGGCTGCTGGGATATGTCATTGAGTGTGGGCACTGATTAGGTGGCACTAATGAAGAGGCACTAATATGCCAGACTTATGGGTACTGATATCGCTATAACCGCACTGCGCGCCCCCGCTGGCTTTCATTGCCACCTATTCTAAAAATGATAGTTTTCTGGCTGTCACACTGATTCAGTAGTTTTGGCAACCTACTCAGGGAATGTATGCAGATAAGGCTGATCTCTGTCTTTCCTAAATTATGTGCCTGTTCAGCAGCTAATAAAGTATTGATGCCAGTGGTTCAACCTAACCAGTCAACTAGCATTTTCAGCAATGATGGTACCATATATTTCTTGTGATAGGTTTTACCTAAGAAGATCCCCACTCTGGCAATGCCTTAGAAGATGTCTTGAAATAACGTGACCCCCCCCTTCCCGCAATAGTAGTAGGCGCATAGTGCCTATCCTCTAAAAAAAAAAAAAAAAATCTGACAGGTCCAAGTCAGTTGGGGTTGTTTCTAAATCTATGCAAATACTATCTATGATAAATTAAGTAATGGATCAGCGTTTTTTGGCAGGGGCATTTTCTGGCTGGAAAAAAAAAAACCCCCATAACTAGTGGGTTTTAAGTGGAGTTTTTTCAGCTGTAAGAATGCAGCTATTCTGCGGTTATCAGCATTTTTGAGCCATAAGCTTTTGTGGGAGTATAGTTTTTCTAAAATAACTCTACAGCTGAAAAACACTACTGCAAAAAACGCTGAAAAACTCATTCTACAGCTAATGCTACTGGCGTTTTTAAAACATCCAGTGTGCATGAGGCCTAACTCTCATGCTTTTTTGTTTTTAATGTTTTTTTTTTTTTTTTTTTAAAAAGGGTTTACAAGAATGTTAAGGCTAGCCAGGCCGGCTGAACAAAAAACAAAAATCGAACAGTTTCCTCTGTTCACTCTATGGATGGATGAGTCTTCGGCTGTGGCTCTTGTATTCTGACAGCTCTGGTGGGCCTGGCTGATTGGCCTATTTGGTTGAAAAGCTTCCCACCTGGCACCTTTGATTTTTCGATGGAAGGATGTCGGATGGGAAGGTGCCAACAGAGCCACCCACAAAGCAAATTTTGACTGGTTAATCAGGAACTAGACTGAGAATATGGTAAAGATTTGGGTAGTAGGTTTAGGGATTATTTGAATATTGTGATAAGATAATGTATAAGTTGCATTACAGGGCTCAGGTTAATCGGAGGTTAATTGTAGGGATAATGTTCTCGTTTGGGTTATGTCATTTTAGGTTTTTAGTTTTATGATATACATGTAAAATAATTTTCATCTGAAACGATTTACTATTGTATAATACTACTTACAATATTAAAGTTCAATACGTTGGGCTGCGCTAAAATAGAATATATGAAAACAATTTGAAATATGTGTATAATAATAGTACCGTAAAACCTTGGATTGCGAGCATAATTTGTTCCAGAGCAAATTTCCCCATAAGAAATAATGGAAACTCAGGTGATTAGTTCCACAACCATTTATTCATAAGTCCTTCAGTTTATAGTCCATATAAAAAGATTATAGCAATGTGACCAGGTTGTGTAACCATAAAATGTCCATCCACAAATGGCAGCCTCCACAAGGGGATTAGAAGCGAAATCCAGCAGGAGCTACAGAGTATAAAAGAGAAGAGGGGCGCATCTAAGTATAGAAATATGTTGCTAAATGTTGTACCTTCATTAAATGTAACAATATTACTACACTTAGAGGTGCTTCTCTTCTCTGTTATACTCAGTTGTGACATGACACTACTTGTATATCAAGACATCGCTTGTATATCAAGTCAAAATTTATTAAAACATTTTGCTTGTCTTGCAAAACGCTCTCCAACCAAGTTGCTCTCAAACCAAGGTTTTATTGTACTTTACATATAATACATGTAAATGCAAACAAATATGAAAGTCCACGTGAGGAAAAAAAGTCCTCTATTTAGTGCTCATGTCAAAATCATAATGCCATAATATGGCACCATTCTTTCCAACATTCAGGACTCATCCTCTTGTATATAATCTTGCTGAGACTCAATTGTGGTTTTAGGCATGTACCATAACGCCCAGCTAAACTTCAAAATTCTCATAAGGACAAGCCCAGAGGCACAGCCACAACCTTTACTCAGCAGCTTAAAACAACTGAAACCTCAAGATGGCCACGGGAAAAAAAACAAATGCATCCACAACCTTAACCCAGTAGTATAAAACACCTAACACATCAAAATGACCATCCAGGTACACGTTTTTACATTTAACACTACCAAGTGGCACCATTGGTGTTGGACAATTAGCATCTTCATAAGGAGAATTCAGCAATGGCATCTTACATATTTTGTTTCACTACAGGTTTTCTTTAAACTGGTCAGACTTTTTGTGTTTGTAGTAATAGCTAGTTATTTGAACGATCTCCTGGGGGTGTCTCCTGAGGACATGAGTGTCATTAGACCAAGATCTGGTCATCAGCACATCTTTCTTTTTTACTTGGTGCTGAATACTTTAAAAGACTTTCAAAAATGTGCATGAGTAGTAATGCATTTTGCATGAGTTAATTGGCTGTTCCAAAACTCAGCCTTGTACTGAACAAGAAAAGTATATCCGATCCGTGGCTAAATACATGCATTTTTGAAGCCATAACATGGATTCCATTCATTTAATTGAATAGGGTCCTATTCAGTGCTTGACCCTGCATCAACACATGACAACTGGCAGCTTGGCAAAATCATTGACCTGAACATTGAATGGTGAATAGTTGCTGAAATGTTAGTGTAACAGTTCCATTCCTGAAGTCCATGTTTATTACAGTGCTATGGTTGGAAAAAATATTTTTTAAAGCACCAGTGAAGTTTGTTATGTTGCCATCTTTCGCACAGCAATGTGATTAGAGATTTACATCCTTCTATATAAATGTTCTCATACATTAAAGATGCTGATGACTCTTTCATATGGATGTAGTAATAAAATCTAAAATAGTATTATTTATCAATGATTTTATGTTTAAAGGGGTTGTAAAGGTAAACATTTTTTCACCTTAATGCATTCTATGCATTAAGGTGAAAAAACATCTTACTATACCGGCCCTCCCAGCCCCCCCCGTTTTTACTTACCTGACCCCTTGAAAGTCCCTCGCTCGCCCCTGACGTCCCATTCGCCGCTCACCCTGGCCGTTGATTGGCTAGAGTGGATGGATTGAAAGCAGCGCAGCCATTGGCTCGCACTGATGTCAATCACATCCAATGACGCGGCGCGCCGGGGGGCGGGCCGAGTGATACAGCGAGCGGCTATAGCCGCCGGCTGTATCACGGGAGCGCACACGCAAGTGCTTCTCACCATGCGAGGGAGCTCGCATTTAGGTGAGAAGCACTTGCGGGGGGAGGAGCCAAGACAGCTGCCGAGGGACCCCAGAAAACCAGGTACTCTGTGCAAAACGAGAATTTTTTTTCCTTGTAAACTATCATTTTCTGTGCTTTAGAAGCCATTATTGTTTTGCCAGCCATGATGTCATCAATGGCAAGTTGAAAAATGGTAGATTTGCCCATAGAAACTACAGTGCATTCATAAAGTATTCAGACCCCCTTAAAGCAGACCTTCAGTCATTTTTCATCTTTGCATAAATTAAATCTTCTGCCCTTTTGTTTTAACTTTGGATAGTAAAACATTTAACATAAAAAAAAAAAAAAACATTTCTGCCAGTAAATACCTTAATCAGCCCACTTCCTGCTTCTTGTCTTGTCATTAGCCTAGGCTTATGACATCATGTACAGCCCCCTCTCTCGCTGAGGGCCAATGAGAGCTGCAGAGCTGGAGGTGTGTCTTTGTAATTCCAGGAAGTGAACAGGCAGCAGCTTCAGCTGCCCACAGTTAAAATGGAGGCAGCCAGACTTAGTGGAGGGAGATTTCTGCAGCATATTTTGGCAAGTACAGAATAACAGTATATATAAAATAATATGCAAAGTGGTTGGAGGGAAGCTTCAGAATGGCAGATGTTTTTATTACAACATACAGTTGTGCTCATAAGTTTACATACCCTGGCAGAATTTATGATTTCTTGGCCATTCTTCAGAGAATATGAATGATAACACAAAAACTTTTTTTTTTTTTTCACTCATGGTTAGTGTTTGGCTGAAGCCATTTATTATCAATCAACTGTTTACTCTTTTTAAATCATAAAGGCAACAAAAACTACCCAAATGACCCTGATCAAAAGTTTAAATACCCCATTCCTTAATACTGTGTATTGCCCCCTTTAACATTAATGACAGCTTGAAGTCTTTTCTGGTATTTGTGGATGAGGCTCTTTATCTTCTCAGATGGTAAAGCTGCCGATTCCTCTTGGCAAAAAGCCTCCAATTCCTGTCAATTCTTGAGCTGTTTTGCATGAACTGCACATTTGAGATCTCCCCAGAGTGGCTCAATGATATTGAGGTCAGGAGACTGAAATGGCCACTCCAGAACCTTCACTTTATTCTGCTGTAGCCAATGACAGGTCGACTTGGCCTTGTGTTTTGGACCATGCGCAGCTTCCTGGCTGGTGAATGCAAATGTTCCTCCAGTATTTTTTGACAACATACTGCATTCATCTTGCCAACAATTTTGACCAAATTTCCTGTGCCTTTGTAGCTCACACATCCCCCAAACATCAGCGATCCACCTCCGTACCTTTCATCATAGGCCTTGTTGACTCCTCTCCAAAATGTAGTGTTTATGGTTGTGGCCAAAATGCTCAATTTTGGTCTCATCACTCCAAATGACTTTGTGCCAGAAGGTTTGAGGCTTGTCTCTGTGCTAAACGTGTTTGGCTGTGGTTGCATCCCTCAGAGCTCTAGCCAGCTGTTTGCCGCTCTTGTCTCCTTGTTCGTAAAACACGCTTTTTCGGAAGAACAGAGCTTTTTGCGTTTGAAAGTGCAGGATTTGTAATAAATCCTTTCTGCACTGGGTAAGTTCATCAGCAGCTGTTGCTGAGAGGGATTGTTTGTGTTGTGTCTCAAGTTGAGCTATTTTAACCGATAGGTCATTGATAGTTTTGTTTTTTTCTTTCTTCTTTCTGGCACCCCATTTGATGAATTCCCCCCTAATGACACTTTTGTGGGCTTCCCAGTTGTTAAGTGGGTTTGTATCCGTATCTATATTAATTCTAAAATAAGTGTTAATTGCTTCGTGTATGTCGTCGTGTATGGTCTGGTCAGTGAGCAGTGAGGCGTTTAATCTCCAGTTAAAGGGGTTGCGTTTAGTCTGATTAAGTTTTAGGGTAATGGCTGTGGGAGCGTGGTCTGAGATTGTGATAATGCCTATGTCTACTAGTGTGAGGGATTGTAATAAGAGTTTGATACGTTTCAGGATTCTGTAAGAAACATGTGTATAACCTGTTGAAGTGTCTTGGAGAGGGGATAGTGGAATATTAAAGTCTCCTCCTAGGACAATACAGCCCTCAGCAAACCATTTGAGTTCCCTGACGATCGTATTGCAGAAGGTGATATGTGCCTTGTTTGGGAAGTACACGTTCGCCAAGGTTATGGGGGAGCCCTCCCAGAGGCCCTTCAGAAATATGTACCTGCCCTCTGGGTCTATAAGTTGATTAGTCAGTTCAAAGGGAGCGTTTTTATTTATAAGGATTGAGACCCCTTTAGTCTTGGCTTGAGGATTTGTTGCATGGTATGCTCTAGTGTAGAGATTATTGGTAATTTTGGGTATGTTTTGGCCTTTGAAATGTGTTTCCTGTAGATATACTAATAAGGGATTCGTGAGTTTGAGTTCTTTAAGGAGTTTAGATCTCTTTTCTGGTATGTTGAGACCGTTGATGTTATGTGATATTAATGTTGGGGTTTTCCCTAAGAAGGAGTAGGACATTGTCTAGGAGTTGGGAAGGGTAGGATCAAAGAAAGGAAAAAAAAAAAAAAAAAAAAAAAAAAAAAAAAAAAGGGGGGGGGGGAGGAAGGGAGGGGTTGGGTAGAGGTGAGGGTGAGGAGTGTAAGTAGGGTGGATGGAGGAAGGTTGGTTGGGGAGGGTATTTAAGGGTATAGAATAAGACTGTAGTTGAGTCTTGATTCAGGCAAGCAGCCGCTTGACTCTGAATCAGTAGTGAAGCGTTATGAAATAACGCCTAGGTAGACTCTGGGGGGTTAGTGGGAGGCACACCCGTGGATGTGTAGAATGTAACTATATGTGGAGGCGCTTCCGGATTTAAGGCGTGTCGGGAGGCCCTAGGTGTGGGTTGATTAAAGTAGTTGTGCCTTAGGCCTTATATAAAATAGGGCAGTTATTATATGTCCAGGAGCTTTAACAAACCAAGAATAGTCATAACTTGTCGTTACGGTTGTGACTTAGTGTGTCCTTTTGTTTAAGTTGCAAAAGGAGAGAGGTGAGTACACACTAAGAGTACTGGGTTAAGTAGTCCGTAACTGAGCAATTTTAAACAACATAGCTTATATCGTGATCTTTGCTTTGTGTCTCAACGGCGGGCCCACCACTCTTCAGGCCCGCCAGTGTGAACTCTGCAATGATCCTGATGGGCCGTCATGAGATAGACATCTGGCTTTTTGCATTGCAGTAGTCTTCCAAAGGGTAGGCAAACATGCGGGATGTCTTGCCATGTATCTTGTGTGAACGGGGACAATAGAGGGATCCATGTAAAGGGGATGAGAGAGCACAAACAGAAAAAAAAAAAAAAAAAAAAAAAGGGGGAAGAAAGGAGCGGGTAAAATAAAGTGGAAAAAAAACAAAAAAAAATCGTCTCGAGTGTATGATGTATTCAGAGAGTTATGTAGTGATCCATGGAGATGATGTTATACTTGTTGTCTGCTTACATCCCTGATCCCTTGCCAAAGGGTGACTTATGGTTGTTCCTGTTGGCACTTCCTCTGTTTTTCCCCTGGTGGTAAGGGGATTTGGCTGGCGATGGGCCTGGTGGGGGAGGCATGTTGTTAATATACGGTGGGAGTCTGTATTCTGCATACCAGTCATGCAGATCTATGGGAGCTATCTGTAAGTTTTCAAAAAACTTCTGCAAGTCGTCCGGAACTCTGAGCAGATACTGCTTGCCGTTATATGAGGCTTGGAGAGCGAAGGGGAATTTCCATCTGTAAAGGATTCTTTTTTCTTTAAGCACTTCTAGTAGTGGCCTTAGAGCTCTTCTGTTTTTTAATGTGATGGGGGAGAGATCTTGGAAAAGCTGGACGTTCACACCATTAAAGGTTACTTGTTCGTTCAGTCTCGCTTTCTGGAGAATCTCCTCTTTTAAGGGGAAGTTTGGCAGGCAGCAGATAATATCTCTCGGTGGGTTATCATCAGGGGCTCTGGGTTTGAGAGCTCTGTGGGCTCTGTCATACTCAATGGGGGAGTCTGCAGGCCTTTCCAGGAGGCCATTAAAGATGGAGGACAGGGCTGGTTTGATCTGTTCTGGGGTGACTGACTCGGGCACACCTCTCACCCTGATATTGTGGCGTCTCCCCCTATTATCGAGTTCCTCGATTTGCCTATTCATATCCAGCATGTGTTGGGAGTGGGTGTCGGTGATTTCGTCCAGTCTTACCAGGGCCCTGTCTCTCCTTTTCCCTGCTCTCTCGTTTACTGCCATCTGTTCTGTGAGCCTGAGGAGCTCCGTTTTGAGGTCAGTGATGGCTGCAGAAAATGAGTTTTTAATGTCTGCGGCAATTTCTGTCATGGTGGAGTATGTCAGGGGCAAGTCATGGGCTGCATTACCTCTAGAGGAGTCTTCTGAGGCTGGCAGGGAGACCTCATCCTCATCTCTGTCTTCATCCCCTCGTGCTCCGTATGACGGCGCCATCTTGGATTCGCTGTGGTCTCCGCTATAGCGGTATTTGCTGAGGCTTGCTGCCGATAGTTTCCCTTTTGGGGTCCCGGTTGAACGAAGGGAGCGATTGTGGAGCCCCTTCTTAATGTATGTGGGCATATTCGTCCTGTATAACGGCCGTTTTCCAGCTATGGGCCTCCCGGTCTGCCGGAGCTCTCTCAGTCAGCGTCCATACACGCTGCGCGCCAAGCCACGCCCCCAATTTCCTGTGCCTTTGTAGCTCACACATCCCCCAAACATCAGCGATCCACCTCCGTACCTTTCATCATAGGCCTTGTTGACTCCTCTCCAAATGTAGTGTTTATGGTTGTGGCCAGAAGGTTTGAGGCTTGTCTCTGTGCTGTTTGGCGTATTGTAAGCGGGATACTTTAATGGCTTTCTTCTGGCGACTCGACCATGCAGCCCATCTTTCTTTAAAGCAGTTCTGCACCCATTTCATTTAGTAAATCTCTTTGCCTTCCAAATCAGGCAAAGAGTACTAAATGAAATGTTTTTTTTTTTTTTTTTAATTACCTTGTAATTGATGACTTCCGGTCTTCTCTCTCTTCGGCGGCGGGCGGGGTCTCTGCGTCGATCGTCGTCACGCCGCACTGTCTCCTGGGATCTGGTGTCATTGATCCCAGGAGTCAGTGCGGGCATCTTCCGAAATCTCGCGAGATTTCGGCCACATCTTCCGAAATCTCGTGAGATGTCGGCAGATGTGCCGTTACTGCGCACGCGCAAGTAACGGCGGTGCATGCTGGGCCATCTAAAGTGCCTGTGGGGTTTCACATGCCCACAGGCAAGATGGACCCCAGCAGACAAGAAGAAGACAAGAAGAAGATGAAGATGAAAACCGGCGGCGATCGAGATGGAAGATGGAACAGGAAAGTCCCCCAATTGAGCTATATGCCCTTGGCATATAGCCCAAAAAAAAAAAAAAAAAGAGTGCAGAACCGCTTTAAGTGCCTCCTTATTGTTTATCTTGAAACAGCCACACCACATGTTTTCAGAGAGTCCTGTATTTCACCTGAAGTTATTTGTGGGTTTTTTCTTTGCATCCCGAACAAATTTTCCTTGCAGTTGTGGCTGAACGCCTAGTTGGTCTACCTGACCGTGGTTTGTTTTCAACAGGACCCCTCATTTTCCACTTCTTGATTAGAGTTTGAACACTGCTGATTGTCATTCTCAATTCCTTGGATATCTTTTTATATCCCTTTCCTGTTTTATTCAGTTCAACTACATTTCCCGCAGATCTAATGACAATTCTTTGCTTTCCCCATGACTCAGAATCCAGAAACGTCAGTGCAGCACTGGATGAAAGATGCAAGGGTCTGTCAGGAGTCCAGAAACTCATTGACCTTTTATACACGCACACTAGTTACAAACAAACAGATCACAGGTGAGGATGGTTACCTTTTTAATAGCCATTCAAACACCTTTGTGTCAACTTGTGTGCATGTTATCAAGCCAAAATCACCAGGGTATGTAGTAAACTTTTCATCAGGGTCATTTGGGTAGTTTCTGTTGCCATTATGATTTAAAGAGGAAATACAGTTGATTGATAATAAATGGCGTTAGCCAAACACTAACCATGACTGAAAGAAAAGTTTTTTTTGTGTTATCATTCATATTCTCAGAAAAATGGTCAAGAAATCATAAATTCTGCCAGGGTATGTAAAATTATGAGCACAACTGTATGTGGGCAGACTGCAGTTCCTCTTTTTTAAAAGAGAAGTAAGGGTTTAGGATTTTCTGCAGAATCATACTTGCCTAGGTGGATGCAGCTTCGGTCCAATGCTGCTTCTGTCTCCTGGCGCCTCTGCACTGAGAACCAATCGATCGAACATCGAAGATCGCTCGGTTCTGACAGCTCCCCGAACAGAGAGCTACAGTCAGCAGCTCTCTGCTTTGCCCTGCCCCCCTCCTCGCTCACTGGAGCGCTGGTCTGTGGAAGGGGTGAAGCGACCGGCTCGGGCTCTCAGCGGCTTGCTGAGAGGCTGAGCCGGGTGTCAGTCCAGGGACCTGGTGGTTCCCGACTTCCATTGTCATGACGCGGCCCCTGGGCCGACTTATGTGACATCAGCAGGGAGCGGACTTCAGTCCGCTCTCTGCTGAAAATGAGTCACAGGCGTGCACAACGAATTGCACTCCTGTGATCCAGAGCTTTGGCTATACTTCTCCTTTAATGCTAGTATAAACTTCTTGAAACCAGGACCAGATGGCTCAATAAACTCAAGTGCTGAAAAAGGAATTTCTTTCCTTTGTGGTCAGACTGCAGTGTCTGGCTATATATAATGTAGTGAAGAATAGTCCTATTCTCCTGTGGTGCCCAGGAAGTGCTGGCTGCATGGCCAGTTTTAAACACAATAGGGGCAAAATGCTGCACATGCTTCTATGAGCCCTAAAATAGCTTTACCAGAGGCTCCTAAAACAGATTACAGTACTTTGCAAACATTAAGGCTGGGTTCACACTAGTGAGAATAGGATGCAGGGTTCCCCACATCCAATTCGCATGACAGGAGATTGTGACCGGCTCTCTATGGAACGGGTTCACCTATCCTTGGGGCGGCTGCGGAGCGGATTGCACAGGAGTCCTGTGCGTCTTTGGCGAGCCACATCCGGCACTAATGTGAACCCAGCCTTAGTGTGCTTTGGAAAATGTCTTACCAGAACCATTCAGCTGAAATAAAATTCTGAGCAGCAGTACATATAGACCTGTGTATAAAGTGATACAATAATTACTATTTTAGCTGTGCATTAATTTGTCTAGTCCCTATAGATTAGTTGGTCTATTAAAACCCTGCTAGGCACACTGATATAAAGTTAGCTATGAAACCAAACACATGGTTTATGAGTAATCAAGTCTCCTTTATTTCCCAAGGAAATAAGAAAGCTAATATAAGGTATTAAAGAAGTTACAAGATTACATAGCTTACAATCAGAACACAATACAAGAATATACTTGGCACATCCTATCAGCTGAGCCTCATGGTGGAATAAAAGATCTGGGCCCACATGGTTTAGGCCCAAACCATCAGTCAGTGCAAAGTCCCAAGATGGCAGATAGACAACTTCATGGCAGGCTTTGCAGCGAACAGAGACAGAGCTCTTTGAAACATTCCTTTTTGACAAACACTCATCACTCATTCAAACTCCCCCCCCATTGCCAGTCCCATTTGCTTTGCACCAATCAGTGTTCACATGACAATCCTCCTGGGGCTTTGCTGCTCAGCAGGCTATACTACTGACCGTCTTGTCGTAATTGGCCTCTGGGGGCAGTGTTTATCCATGAATCATCTATCCGACTTGGGTCAAATATATCTGAGTCTTTTGAAGCTCTTCACATGAAAGCAGCCCCGTTCTTGCTTACACTCAACCCCTATCCTGGTCTAGCAGCCAAAAGTTCAAGGTGCATTTTACAGATTTTATGTTTACTCAGCTCATCACATTTTATATTTACTCCGTTCATTGCAAAAATGTTCATACTCTTAATGATCATGCCACCGCCTTTTAGAGAGACCTTTTTTGGTTGCATTGTATCAGGCATAAAACTGGATCACAAAGCTGTCCAAGTACTTTTTGGCTTTTGATACTACTTCTTACTGGAAGTTAATCTGAGCAAGTAGATGTACTGCCAATTTTTACATGTTTTGTTTTTATCAACAAGGCATTGGCTATGTTGATTGTATGTGCAGATAAATGCACTTTCCGTGACTTATCACAAAAGGAGCCGTCTTGTTTACTGAGAGGCAGCCCTATCCAAATCAGATTTTTCTGTTATGTGTTTATTGAGCAAATTAAACTTTGTTCTTTACTTTTCCCCCAAACTGATGGACTAGACTGTAGACAAGGTATTAAAGCTACCTGTCTTGCACACTTGAAAAACTATGATGGGAATATACGAAGAGTGGAGCAGACCTAATCTGGAGCAGATGTGCATGGTCACCAATCAGCTTCCAGCTTTTATTTTTCAAAGATTAAAGTGGAGTTGCCCCCCAAAATAAAAAGAAAAAAAAAAAACAATGTTCCTAAAAAAAATAAAAATAAACATTTGGAATTTTTTTTAACTTGACTCTCTAAATAGCTGTTGCTAGGGGGTCCCTCGTAGTCTACCTCCTTCAGTGCCTGGGCTGGTGACATCACTTCCCCTCTGCACAGGAAGGGCTCAGCTCTGCCCCCTTCCTCTTGTCAATCATCTGGGACACGTGACAGGTCCCAGAGGATTGTGCTGCCACTCATGGCGCGCAGCGCCGCTCGAGCATGCGCAGTGGGTGCACGGTTGTGAAGCCACAGCCAGGCGCCCACAGTTACAATGCCGCCAAACGGAGAGGGAGACGAGCTGAGCATCACTGGACCCTGGGACATGCAAGTGCCTGATTATTAAAAGTCAGCAGCTGCAGTATTTGTAGCTGCTGACTTTTTTCATTTTTTTTTTTTATTTAAATGGCAACACCACTTTAACTAACCAAGCTTAAGTTAGAAGCTGATTGATCACTTTGCACAGCTGCTCCAGATTTTATATGCTCCAGTTTTAGTAAATTTCCCCCAATGTGTCTTGTGCCTTGTCCAGAAGGTCTGCCAGCTGCTGTGTAGGCACAGTACAGGAACTGGGATTCTTTGACCTCTTGGTTTCAGCTGTTCTAGCTGCAAAGCATAGTGGCCAAACGTGGCTCCTCCTACAAGTCCTACCTTCACTTTTGCTGACTGCTGCATTTTTCCAAACCGTTAAAGCTGAAGTATGTCCAAAAACTATTTTGTAGATTTGCATAGTAAAAATGTGTGCTCCATCTCTGATTTTTTTTTTTTTCTCTCATTTTGTTTAAAACTCATTTTTATTCAGTTTAGTTTCTAGCTGTGACTCCCAATAGTGCTGCATAACAGACTAGGCAAGATGGCAAATGGATAAAATTGACCTTTTATATAATGCAAGGCGTAACATACATGTATTTGCATACATGAACTGCATTTTCAGAGTGTATTGTATTAAAAATCAATTTTAACCAATTGTATTGACTGCTTTAAACTTGGGATTTATTTTATAATTCACACATTGCCATTACTTTGATGCGACTTTGAGTGTGACTTGATCCAGCTTTACACTCTCTGGGTCAGTCACATCAGAGTAGTACAGGTACCTTTTCAAAATCACAGCGACTTTACGTTGCACTGATTTGAATGGGTGCTATTAAAAATACTTGGCTGGGACTGTCCAAAGTGGCACAAGTGTGAATAGAGCCTTAGATTGCAATTTTTCTTTTGCTCTTGCAAATGAGGCAAAAGTATTAGACATTTTTTTAATCAATTTTGAAAGAAGATGATAGATAAATGTCTAAAGTAAAGCTGCAAAAAAACTGCCATGAGCTTTTTGCCTATATCAAGAGGTTGCCTAACATGCTCACAGGTTAAAAGTCCCAAGTTAAAGCAATTTCCAAATCCATTAAGGGAACAGAGAGGCCCAAAACCAATTATTTTCCTTTTCTGCATTTGATGACTTTTCCGGTCAAATTTATCCAGCTGCTTGGAGCTCTCCAGATCAGCTGATTCTCAGCATGGCTACAGAGGCCGTTCCTAGACTTCACTGTGAGGAAGACAAGGGGTTGGCCTGTAATATGACTTCTGGGCACTGGGCTCTGTCATGGAGCTCTCCAGACACTTTGTGTACACTTTGAGTTATCTGTAGAGTGATTTGTAGGTCCGTGGCCACAATACACCTGTCTAGTATAACCATCAGAGTGGTAAAGACTGTCTGTCTGGTATGTGAATATTGACCTGCCTTTGATCCTTTCAGCCATCCAGATTGCCACTTGGTGAGTAACTGGGCTTGCCTCTTCTAAAAGAGGAACTTGCCACCTGTACAGTGTATTCAAACATCCCCTTTATGATCAATGTTTGTGCACTGCAACATTTTTAATCTGTTGCAGACACTCCACGTTTGACCTGGTCAAAAACTTGGTAACACTTCCCGCTTCAGCCGTTTTGTGATTATTCATTATTGGAAAAATCCTAACTTTACATACCTTGCCTTTCCAGTTTACAATCCACTAACTGCTCCAGGGTAGCTTGCAGTGTTACAAAAGCATAAAATACATGGACTGATCGTACAATTCAGCAGGAACCAGATTAATTTTGGTCTGTGTGTACCGCTAGAGAGGTTCCTTGTGGGCTCATACACATGGGTTCGGATCCTAGTCTGAACACACCCAAGCTCCTCACTACTCCGAGTCCTGAGTCAAGGTGTTGTCAACTGAGGCAGTTTGCCTGTAAGTTTGCCAAACTTGGAATGTGGGAACTTCTGGCTGAAACACAAAGTTCTGCCCAAGCTAGGGCCGGTTGGCTTCACATAAACCTGCGGGTTCCTCACTGATGGTTGACAATTCACATTTGTGTCATTGTCTGATTAAATCCTGGACAAGTGACTGCATTTGAGAAGTTCAGTATTGAAAAGATAACAAAATGGCTAATGATTCCAGAATGTTGACTGGGAGATGCGCTTTCTTTGGTGACCTTGTCTTGGGTGTAATTCATATGTGATTGATCAGAGAATGTGAACCACCCCTATTGGCCCTCTATGTGCATGTAATAAAGTTAGTTGTAAAAAAACATACACGTGTATAAGAGCATAAACACATGTAGGGGATAAGCCTATGTAAAAATACAAAGATTGCACTACACATGTTACATTTTGCCACGAACATAAGGGGGGGAGCAATAATTCTAATGCCATTATTTACGATTAGCTTTACTAAACTGATAACCTGTAAAGGATTTGAAAGTGACACCTATGGAAAATATGGGTACCAAAGTTTGTTTCTGTTTCATGGGGGTGCACAGCTTTTATGGTTGCCGTGTTGGGTATCTGTGTACTCCAGACAACCTCATCTTTTATATTTTTCAAAAAATGGAGTAATGTTTTGTGTGCACAAAAATAAACTTTAGTGTATTCGTTACTGAAAATTTGCATTTGATAAATATGTATGGTAAAATCCTGTTGCAAAAAATTGCAACTACCACTCTTTTATTCTCCAGGGTCTTTGCTTTCAGCAATATATGTTGTTTGGAAGTTTAGTAATCTTAACCTGCAGGCCTAAAATTTTATTTTTTAATGTGTGCAGAAACCTGAAAAATGGCACTGGTAGCAACTTCGTTAAGGAACATTTGAGAAAGCGAAATGTTTGATTACCATAAAATCCTTTTCTTGGAATTCATTGAAGTATAACTGAAGGCAAATCTTGGAGTAGAGAGCCATTAGAATACTTGTCAGGTGTTTACTGCTGTATGTGTCCCCATTAGGGAAACAGGAATAGCAGGGAAATCTTCCAATGGGGATACTGGCTATAGTGACCTGAGTTACTTCCAGGGATTTCCCCATCTTTCTGTTGTGGCTATGGTGCAGGTAGTGAAGGGAAATCTCCCTAGTGAGACAGATTGCAAGTTGAAAGAAAACAACTGACAGGAGTTTTAACCCTTCCTTATGCAAAAAAATTCAACCAGGGTGCCTTCTGGGTTATTCAGGTGTACCATGGCAAAATGCATAACAATTGCCCAAAAAAATGTCACCAAGCCAGTGGGTTGATTAAGCCTGCCTTTTTGTTACACAAGGTCACAGATTTATATTATGCAACCTTAGGCCCCGCCAGCCAGCTGCTAGCATTTTAACAACCGATGACCTCATCAGTAGATAAAAAAGACATTGGGAGTTTTGCCTAGTTTTTTACATTTTATAATGGGGTGCCTGGAGAAGAATTTTAAAGGGTGCCTTAACTGAAAAAAGGTTGAGAAACACCTTTCTAGCATACCATGAGAAGCTTTGTCATTTTCCAAGGCGCTTTAATCATTCAGTCGATATTCATATTGGGTGTAATATTTTTATTATAGACATGTATTTGTTAGAACCATCAGGCCTCCTCAACTAAGGCTGCTAATGTTACCATAGTACAGGGCTCGACAAATCTCAGGCGCCACGTTGCCATGATGGCTAAAAATTACATCTTGGCATCTGGGCTTTTGTCAGCCTATCCCCAGGTGTGAGCAATTTCTATTACCCGACGCCCCGGACATGCAGTTCCAGGCGCTGGGCAACTGATTGCCAACCACGCAGTTGGCTAGTTCTGGGAGGGAGGTTATTGACATTCTTCAGACCCCCGCCCCTGGGGAGCTTATCAGGCGTGCTCTGTGATCGAGGTAAAGAGCCAATCACTGCCCTTTACCATGTGATCAGCTGTGTTCAATCACAGTTGATCACATTGTAAACAGGTTATCAGCAGTACTTTCCCCACGCTCTGTCGCAGCACAAGAAAAGGCGAACCAGTAACCGGTAATTCTATTCTGGCAGGCACATTTACACTGCTTATCAGTGCAGGCTATCCGTGCCACATATCAGTGCCCATGAGTGCCTCCTCATCAGTGACACCTAATCAGTGCAGCCTCATCCGTCACACATCGTGAAGAAGAAAGATTACTTCTTTGGAATTTTTTTTTTAACAGAAATTAAGAAAAGTTTTTTTTTTTTTCTTTTTAATTGTTAATTTTTGTTTTGTTTAGCAAAGTAAAAGCCCGGTGCTGATTAAATACCACCGAGAGATAACTCTATTTGTGTGAAAAAATATATAAAAAATTCTTATGGGTACAGTGTTGCGTAACCACACAATTGTCATTCAAAGTGTGATATAGCTGAAAATTTGCCTGGGCAGGAAGGGGGTGAAAGTACCTGGTAGGCAAGTAGTTGGCATCTAAAAACAAAAACAAAAAAAAAACTTTAGCTTTGCTGCTTACACACAGCAGAGCTAAAGTGTTTGTTTGTTTTTTTCTTCACATACCAGCACCTCCATGTATTCTCCATGTGTAAAGATACACATCAGGGCTACATAAGAGAAGGGGTTTTGTCATTGAAAATAAAGCTTTGTTAGTTAAAAAAACAAAAGACTCCTTGCTTTTTTAGCTGGCTCTTAGATTCAGAGCAAATTTGTCAAGCCCTGCTATATCTCTATCTGTACTTCCCATTTTCACAGTTTTAGATTTTTTTTTTTTAAGACTAATGAGGCTATATTGCATTGGCATTTATGGAAAACTGTGCTTAGTAGCATTCTTTTGTGTTTTTTTTTTTTTTTTTTTTAAGCCAGTCAAACCTGAATTATCACGTTTAATACAAACTAACGGTTGCACAATGTGTTTTTGCTACTTTTGCTTGGCAACAACAATTTTGCAGTGAATATGTGGAAGTTCTAGTAGGTAATGGATCTGAGCATTAAATTATTAAAAGTGATATAATTAGGGTTGCACTGATACTAGTATCGGTGCCGATATCGAGTATTTGCACAAGTATCGGTACTCGTGCAAATGCACCAACACCTGAATCCGATACTTTCAGGCACGGTTCTTTGAGCTGTCAGTGGGTCTCCCCAGTGTTAAAGAAGTCCGGTAATTGGAGCTGTCAAAAAAAGTAGCCCCAATATTAACAAAATTGCTCAGCCCTGAAACACAAATAAAAAACATTTTCTTTTTGTATATTTCTGTTTCTTCATCTTCAGATCAAAGGGATGAACAAATGTTCCTCTGTTTAACCCCTTAATAACCCTCAATTTACTCTAATCAGCATTAATTAACTCCCTATTCTCCTCCATTTATTTTTATTTTTTTGTTCACGTCTATTTCATAAACGATAAACAATTAACTTTTTTTTTTGTTTGCTTTGTTGGTGAATATTTTTACACATATATATTTAACATATATTTGCACATTTCACATTGAAAAAGTGCTGAATTAAAAAAAAATCTATTTCATTTGTAAATAACTTTTCAATGCTTTGTAAGCATCAGTACTTGTACTCATTGTAAAAAAAATGGCATCGGTGCATCCCTAGAATTAATTCATGTAATCATCATCATGTATCAGATCAGTTCACAATTTCCACTGTTCTTTTTGGCACGTAGTATACAGTACATCGATAAGCCATAAGATTATTACCATCCATCATAACATATTATGGCCACCCATTTACTTTGATTAGGTCACCCTTTTGCTGCCAAAGCAGCCCTGACCCTTTGAGGCATAAACTCCACCAGACCTCTAAAGTTATGCTGTGGTATCTGGCACCAAGCTGTCAGTAGCAGATCCTTTAAGCCTCTATCTGCTTGCCTTCTTCCCATAGTGCATCCTGTTGCCATTTCTTCCACAGCCAATCGACGCATACGCACCCAACCATCCGCATGATGTAAAAGAAAATGCGATTTGCTCTCTAGCCTAGCTGTGATGCTCACGTGTCCATTGTAGACGCTTTTGTGGGTCAGCATGGGCAGCCTGACTGGTCTGTGGTTACACAGCCCCATACGAAACAAACTACAATGCACTATGTGTTCTGATACTGTTCTATTGGAACCAGCATTAACTTTTTCAGCAGTTTAAGCTACTGCAGCTCTTCTATTGGATCTGACTTCACGTACAAGCTTTTGCTACCCACGTGATCAATGGCCCTGTCACTGGTCATGTTTGGGCTCCATCGGACCTTTGCTGTCCAAAAATCTGACGGACTTTAGAAATTTTTCTGCCGGAACTCCGCCGGACCCAGTTCCTATCGAGAAATCCGTTCATGTGTATGCTAGTCCGACGGACAAAAAGCGACGCTAGGGCAGCTACTGGCTATGAACTTCCTTATTCTAGTCCAGTCGTACGTCATCACGTTCCAATCCGTCGGACTTTAGTGTGATTGTGTGTGGCCAAATTCGTTCATTCGGAAAGTCTGTCGGAACGCCGCCGGAAATGTCCGTCGGGATGACCGTCGGACCTAGTCCTTCAAAGTCCGGTCGTGTGTACCTGGCATTACTCAGTCATCTAGCCATTACAATTTCACCCTTGTCAATCACTAAAATCCTTATGCTTCCCCATATTTTTCTACTTTCAACACATCAACTTCGGGGATAACGTTCACTTGCTGCCTAATATATCCCATAAACTTTCAGATGCCATGGTAATGAGATAATCAATGTTGTTCACATACCTGTTAGTGAGTCTAACATTGGATGGTCAGTGTATATGAGAATAAGGAATACCACATACACATTTTTCATTTCTGGGTACCTATAAATTAAAAACCATGAAGCTGATTTTACTGTGCTGAAGGCATTATGGATCTGAGCTCTAGGCAGATATCTAAATATGCAGATAAATTACTTGTGAGCTGTTTTTGCCTGCCTTTTATTAAATCTGTCATGACATGTGCACAACCCTGCAACACAGTGCAGCCTCATGGATGGCACAGCTTTCTGTCACAGCTAAGCATTACACTGCTGACACCACCTTGCCGCCAGCCTGCTAGTTGAACAGTGAAGACTTGTACCAGCAGACTGATTAAGTAATTTCCCTGCTCAGTCTGCTCTTTTTTTCTGTCGGTGCTATATCTATCCTTGTCAGCATGTTTGCATGCAGCTCACCCAAGTTGCTAAAATTCAATTAGTTACAGTGAAGGGAATTTACTGGACTGGAGCATCTGCAATCTAGAGCAGCAATGCATGGCACCCAACCAGCTTTCATTTTCAAATTTAAAAAGTGTAAGTAAACCCTCCTATTGTTTTCAGCCAAGGGAGCTGTCCTCTTTACATAGTTGCATAGTTAGGTTGAAAAAAAGACACAAGTCCATCTAGTTCAACCATTAAAATAAATAAATATCAAACAATCCCATATACCCAATCCTATACCCACAGTTGATCCAGAGGAAGGCGAAAAACCCCAGCAAAGCATGATCCAATTTGCTACAGCAGGGGAAAAAAATCCTTCCTGATCCTGAAGAGGCAATCGGATTTTGCCTGGATCAACTTTACCTATAAATGTTCGTACCCAGTTATATTGTGTGCATTTAGGAAAGAATCCAGGCCTTTCTTAAAGGCCATAACCTCCTTTAGAGGGAGTCTATTCCACATTTTCACAGCTATTGAAGAAACCTTTCCGTATTTGGAGATGAAATCTCCTTGTCCTCTGTGTTAACTGTAAAGTGAATAACTCAACACCAAGTTCACTATATGGACCCTTTGTATATTTGTAAATGTTGATCATATCCCCCTTTAATATAGTCTTCTCAAGAGAGAATAAATTTGGTTCCTCTAATCTTTCCTCATAGCTGAGCTCCTCCATGCCTCTTATCAGTTTGGTTGCAATTTCTGCAGAGTTGTTTGCCTCTGTTTAATCTACAACTGCCATGGTGCGCCACATGTGATCAGAGCACAACCAATGGGAGTGTTACATTTCCAGCTATTGCTGGAAATTAAACTGTTTTATGGATGGGTTTACTTCCGCTTTAACTGAGCAAGCTGAAGCTACTAGTTGGTTACTATGCACAGCTACTCCCAGAATATTTCTGCTCCAGTTTAAGTACCATATTTATCGGCGTATAACGCACACTTTTTTCCCCTTAAAATCAGGGGAGCGTGGGTGCGTGTTATATGCTGATCCCCGGCCGATCGCCGCTGACTGAGCGGAGCGATCGCCGTGAGCTACACATAGCCGAGTGTACTCGGCTCTTCTCGGCTCCGCTCACAGTCACGCCCAGTCCTGCCATTGGACCTGTTATGCCCATCATAGGGCGGGACTGGGCGTGACTGTGAGCGGAGCCTGAGAAGAGCTGAGTACACTCGGCTATGTGTATCTCGGCTCTGCCCAGTCCCTGCGATCTCGGCGGCGTTCGCTCTGCTCCGACAAGTCTCGGCGGTGCCAATTTTAAATCGTCCAATCGATGGACACTGAGGGCAAGGCTGCACTGGGGCAAGGCTGCACTGACGAGGCTGCAATAGACACTGGGGGCAAGGCTGCACTAAAACTTAGACAGGAGATGGTATATTATTCCTTCTTGACTTCTTTTTAGTGCAGGAGGCTGCACTGGGGGCAAGGCTGCACTGACAGGCATTTAAATGTAAGTTTTTTTTTTTTTTTCCTTAAAATTCCCTCCTAAACTTGGAGTGCGTGCCCTTGAACATTCTATCTTTGAATCGTGTATTATTATTATTATTATTATTATTATTATGTGCAGTAATGCTGTAAATGTCACCATTAGCAGGCAGAATATGATACTGCAGCTTCATGCATCAGACCCAATATGTGTAATGTAGAAGAAACTATTATGTTGTGGTTTATAAAATGCTCTGTGTCTAGGTAACACAATTAATACAATTGTTGCATCTTGGAATAACAAGTGAGAGAAGTTTTTTCTTTATCTTGTCCATCCAAAATATTGTGTCATGGCTGTATGGGACTTTTGCAGTTTATTACATCTTTATTACAGAGCAAAAAAAAACGTATCTTAAAACACATCATGTAGGTTTAGCCTTAGACTATAGGGGAACAGAGACCCATATGCAGCTCTCATAGGTTCAAGTAAAAGTCTTTATATAAAGACTGTTCGATACACTTCAAATATCACTCTTTCTCAAGGGCATAAATATACCTGATTTTACAAGAATAAAGTATAACAGTAATAAGCATTTTACAAGCTCATAAAGAGTTTAGCAGTTACAAGCCTACAGATGAAAGTCAAAAATAATAAGCCTGGTGTTGTGGTGCAGCGATCCCATGGCGAAGGTTCCCAAGAGGGAAAAGGGACAACTGTAAATGCAGAGATCCATGTGGTAGCTGAGAGATCTGTAAAATATATATATATATATATATATATATATATATATACACACATGTACACATGCTGACCATAGTGAGGACCCATAAAAAAGAAATAAATACATTACAAAAATAATTAAAAAGCAAACAAACTGACCCCGACCATGGCCCAAAATGGGTCCATCCAAGAGCATGGCTGGCTGCAACACTCCAACACCAGGGAAGGTACAGGCAACCAGGCCTCTAGGGATCTCCCTTTTTATATGGCACAAAGCAGGAAATTGCTGAAGAGGGAACTAAAAAGATCAGAAAGAACATAGGAAACGAGCCGAGTGTCAGCTAAAGATACCATGTATGTGTGCACCTAAAATTCTGTCCTCAATTGGACACCCCACCATCATGTGCATTAGAGACGACATTGCCAGACTAAAAATGATATCACTGCATGTTGTGGCCATCTTGGAACTCTCAACGCGGGCAAAATATCAGCAAGTATAGGGGACACAGTGTGGGCAGACGCCCATTGGCACACCAAAATGAATGTGTCATTAAAAATGTAGCACCCAGCACAGCCTGCTGCCAAAGTCTACTAAAACAGAGCCCCCCAAGCCTGCAGCAAGAGGGGCTTTCTGTGCCAAGCATAACAGCTATCCCACCTAACATCCAGCATGGGATGCACCACCTACAAAGCACATCACAATCAATATAAATATATCAGGAAAAAGATGATTATATATAAACACATATCCATATGTAAACCTCATAAAAAAAAAAAAGATAAGCCAAACATTGCATAGAGGTCATATATCTCCCACAAGGGTACTATGCATTTCTCAAATCTAACATCTGGTGGGCTCTTTGGAATTGCACCGCTATTGTTCTCCACATCCATATTGTGGGAAGTAAGCAATATGTGACCCTACACCTAATATGAAGATAAAAGTGACATAGAATGTTCCTGTATAATACCATACCAGCTGGTTCTGGGTTTTATGTGTTGTTTGTTTATCAGATTCCTAATACAATGTGTTTCTGTCCCCTTCATAACCAAGTTTGAAGGGGAATAAGCCCCCTCATGTAACAATTTTGTCTTTCTGTGATACTGGTGAAAGTGATTGGAAAAAAAAGGCGATCGCACTAGTAACTCTATACTGCTGAACCTTGTATTCTGACGGCAGGGAGACCACCCGCTGTTAGGATACACTAGTGCAGCAGAAGGGATTCCCCTATTAACACTGACTGTGTTGATGGGAGAATTCAAGCATTTTCTTTCCTTCAACCTCTGGTCTATGCATAAGTTAAAAACCCCTGTGAAGTCTGGTAAGCGTCCACTTATTAATAAGCGGTGGCACCTGACAACATTGATTGTATTGCTCCTAATTATTTCTTTTTCTTGATGAGCCCTGAAATGAATTTGATGTTTATGAAAGACACTTTCATGCACTTTGGCACTGTTGGTTTGAGCACCCTCCTCTTCCAAGATCTCAAGGAAAATGTCTAACTCTTTTAACTAAGTTCCCACATTATTTGTTCATTTTCCTTCATGGGGAATTCTTGAGGAAAAAATGCACATCTTTGCAGTGTCCCAGTTTGTGAGCATAACTGGTGGGTAATTCCTAACACTGGAGCCCACAAAAGAGAGGCCAGCATATCATTCTAGGTTCTCATAGTTATCAGATCCTTTTGGGTGGTGTTGGCATTTAGCCTATGCAGCTATTTGTCTTCTACATACTGTAATAATTGTAGGTTATTGATACACCATTAGGTAGTGTTTAGCTCATGTGGTATGTACATTTTGATTAAAAGATGTACCCACAGAAATACAGAATGTAGGAGTGGTGTTTGTGAACATAACTTTAACGCTCATAGACTTTTCGGTGGGGCACAACCTGCTTGTCTTAAGACAAAACAAACATCTGTGAGTTCTATGTACTGTATATATGTAGTCGGGTCACACATTGTAGGTTACTTTACATTTGGCAGTTTTGATAATTATAAAAAGTAGCAAAGTATTCATGTTATGATTTCATCTCTTTCAGGCACTTAATGGATTTGTCTTGGTGGTTACTGCAGATGGCCTTGTCTTCTTTGCCTCATCCACCGTTCAGGATTATCTTGGGTTTCAGCAAGTATGTGTTCTTCCCATATTATTGTTATTCATGTTAACCTCAATTTGCACCCATTGTTCTTACATTTTTTTTGAGGTTTGAGTAAATTGACCAGAATTATACTATCTTGTGGAATTGCCACTGTTTTTAGAGAGCTGTACCTAAATATAAACTGTTTGCCTCTATCCCTAGTTGACATCAGCAGCTCGTTTTGCACAGCAACATTAATATCAATCAGTTTTTGCTTTGAGGCAGATGTCATTTATATTTACTTTCAGCATATGGATTTTTGTTGTGATCTAATATAAGGTCCAAGTTAGGCTAGCCAAAGACAGGCAGATGTCTCTCTAAGAATATCCTGGGAGTTACCTAGCAGCGGAAGAGCTACTGCTGTTTCTTTTGCACATTACCTGACACATTGCCTTTTCTCTTCTCATTCAGAAGAAGGAAGGATCTGTCAGGTCACGCAGATATTTTTACAACAAGCTCTAAAATCCCTGTAATCCATAACAAGCACTTCCGACAATCAGAAGTGCAAATGATCATCCCCTAAGGTAACCCCAAAGGACCTGATCCTCACTCCAGTGTCATTTCGGGCAACGGATCAGGTCACCTATGTCCGCTCTTTAGTCATGCGTAAGGCTTATACAAGAGCTGCACAGGAGTTTGATAGTGCATTGAAGAGTCGCATTGTAGAGATGTTGGGTCGGGCTTTGTTCTTGTTTTCAGTTTTAAGTTCAGAGTGTGGAAAAACGTTTCCCACCGGTTATTGGTGTAAAATTTTAAACCAAACTTTATTAGCCTAAGACTGAAACCTGAAATGTGTGGACCTTTGATGCAACCTTTTCTGATTTTTGACACATTATTTCTCAGTCTACTAATAGCAGTGTTTTGATTTGTTATGATTTTATAAAGTGCACCCCAATTATGTAAGCTAATATCTATTAAAAGAATGCTGCCATGACAGAAATATTAAAGCTGTCATTGCTGATTTCCCTTTAAAAATGCCAATTGCCTGGCTGTGTTGGTAGTTCACTAGCTTCAGTGTTTTCTTAGTGCTTGTTCCGAATATACTTTGCAGCCATTGAAGTCATACATTCTGGTTTGCATACTTGTTCTGTGTTCGTGATTCAGAAGTATTGAAGCATTGAATCAACATGACATTTGGGTAACTAGAATTTTTACAAAGGGGTCAGATTAGGCAGCTTCTGTTTTTCCTCAATGACAGGTTTTCTTTTTAATGAGCAAGGGTAAAGCCCTCTGTCAGGTCAAAACATTTTGTGACCGCAGTCATGGGAAAAAAATGGGGTTGTAAAAAAAAAAAAAAAGGGGGTTGTAAAATCTCATGGGTTTTCACCTTAATGTATGAATTAAGGTGAAAAACCTTCTGTGCTTCAGCTGCCTCCCAAACACCCCTTTTTTGTTACCTAACTCCGATCTTCCAGCGATGAGCATGACCCTACGGCTCAAGCCTCTGTCTCGGGTTCCTCATTGGATAGATTGATAGCAGCTCCTGCTGCTTTCAATCAAATCCAGTGACATGGGGGCGGAACCAAGTCCCACTGTCTGTGTCAATGGAAACAGCAGCAGGAATCGTAAGTGCGCCCACATGGGTGTCCCCATGGAAAGCGCCTCTCTGTGGGGGCACCTGACGAAGAGGAGGAGCTTTGCTGGGGCACCACAGAAAAGGAGGATCGGGGTGCTTTGTGCAAAACCCTTATACAGAGCAGGTAAGTATAACATGTTTGTTATTTAAAAAAATAAAATAAACAAACCGTTGCAATCACTTTAAGGCAGTTAAAAGATACCTGTTCCTGTCATAACTGCCCAAGATGGTAATTTCCGTAACTTTGGGCAGATTTGCTTATCAGCATTAGTGTGCATAGATTGGGCAGCTTGCACATCTGAAAAGGCACCATCAATTCTGAAAGATAAATCAAGTTTTGGGAGCAGCATATGCTCCCTCTAGACCAGTGGTTCTCAACCCTGTCCTCAAGTACCCCCAACAGGCCATGTTTTGGGAATTTCTCTTAGATCAAATAGCTGTCCAAAATACCAAGCCATTGACTCTAATTTAAAGTACCTGTGCAAGATCAAGGAAAACCTACAAATATGGCCTGTTGGGGGGGGGGGGGGGGGGGGGGGGTACTTGAGGACAGTGCTCTAGACGACATCTTTTTCGGGGAAGGCCTTGCATATTTCAGCGGGACAATGCTAAACTGCATCTCTGACAACAGCATGACATCATAGTAGAAGAGATTAGGTGCCTAACTGGCTTGCCTGCAGTCCAGACCTTTCACCAACTAACACATTTGGTACATCTTGAAACTAAAAATATGACAAAGACCCAGGACTGTAGGGCAGTTAGAATCCTATGTCAGGCAAGAATGGGACAACATTCCTCTCCCAAAATTCCAGCAGGGGGGTCTCAGTTCACAGAAGATTACAGAGTTGTTATAAGAAGGGATGCTACAGGATGGTAACGCATGACTCTGTCCCGACTTTGAGATGTGTTTATACCATCAATTTTAAACCTACCCTATTTTCTAAATTTAAACATTTGATCTGTTTTCTACTTTTTATTGTGAATAAAATGTAGGTTTAGATCACTGTATTCTGTTTTTATGTAGATTTTAAAGTGTCCCAACTTTTTTGGAATTGCAATTTGTATTTTGAATAAACAAAAACTTTCTATGTGGCGTTCACATTTCTGCAGACTCGCTGTTCCGTATTTTTGTCAAAGTTTTAAATATAGAGATTTGTAGATTTGTAGACGGCACTCTGGATAGAATACTACAGATTTTTTTTTTTAAAGATTATGCATTAATAATACTTGTACAAGAAGGGTAATTATTCACTGACCAAATTGTGCTGCTCAATGCACCCATAGGGTTAAAAGAGCTCAGTACCCCCGTTTTTCTTCCAGCAGGAACGTCCAAGCCTTGAAAAAGTTGCGTGTGAAGTTCTAATTAAAACCTATGACTTTGATTGCTTTGGTATTTCCTCAGTATCAGCTGGCACAGTTGATGCTTTCACAGGCCAAGTAAAACATAGAGCTTTTTTCAGGGTTTTTGTTTCTATTATATTAGATGGCGTCAGTAGAATGACAGGATTGAAATATTATACCGTATGCAAAATAATGATTCCATCTGAAGCAACTCTTAAAGTAACAAATCCCAATCACTAGGTTGGAGGTCTGAGCAATAATAATAATAATAAAAAAAAAAAAACTGAAGATAATGAAGCAATAAAGCATGCTAAAGAAAAAAAAAAGTAGTAGAGAAAATAGTGAGAAAACCCCTTTTACCCACAATACTAGTTACAGGAAAAATGCAGAGCAGAAACAAGGTCAGTAACATTACAAACTGCTCTTTGTTGTAAGAGCAGCTCAGTAAAGTAAACAGACATTTAGGATATTGGATAAAACCCTGCTAGTACTGGTAAAACCAGCACAGTATGCCAGCATTCCTGAGCCATGTCAGTGGATTTCTTCCAGTTTCTTATTCATGTTAATTAATAGCAGCCTTGGGAAGATTTTAAACGATCACTTCACCACCATATTTTTATGTATGGATTTCACTTACAGTAGTTGAACCAGTCTTCTCAGGATTTCAAGTGTTACTAAACCCACAACAGTAAAATCAGTCTGTATATGCCATCAAGTAGGCTTGTTATACTCTGTGGTAGCTAAGGGGCTAATCCTGCACATTCTGTAAAAAGGCCAAATAATCTCCTGATAGAGCCGAGCCTTGGGGACAATTTGTACATGCTCAGTTGTGTGTGTGTGTGTGTGTGTGTGTGTGTGTGTGTGTGTGTGTATTGCTGGAGAATTTTATTTATTTTTTTCTTGGGAGGTTGCATGTGATCAGCACAGGGCCAATCAGCATTGTCCAGACAGAGAGGGTCCTGCATGTAAAACAAAACCAAAGAAAATTCCCAGCTCCACTCATCAGCCAGCCTGCTACCAACCAAGATAACCTGTCTAACAGTTTGCATCAAAAACGGGTTTAGTTAGCACACATGTGCAAATACATGCATAAGCTGTGGAGGCCTTCACAAGGCACACCATTTATTATACAGCTTTTGAAGTGATCGTACAATAATGTTTTCCTCGTACAATACCATATCATATGATTTTCGTTTAATCAGTACAGTTGTCCGAAAATACAAAACGAATACAATACATTACACCACTTCTGAATTTTTATTCTGTTGTATGAGAATTTTCATACCTTTTGTAACCTTCTATTTTTGATATGAGACTAGCATGCAAAAAAAAAAATAATTTGTCTAATAACCTAATTGTGTGTACCAAGCATTAGTGTGCAGGGAATCAACCATTAGGCCCCGTTCGGATCCGCCTAAAAAACTGACAGGCGGATCTGAACGGTTGCTCCATACAGCTCTATGGAGCGACGGATGTGATCTGATCCGCTTCGCAAAATCCAGACAGATGCAAACCCTATTTTTCATCCATCTGGCGGATCGGATCGGATGAAAACAGACAGTCGGTCTGTAATCATCCGATCCCCCCATAGGGGAAAGCAGACTCTCTGATAGGTCTGTCCCTGCACAGTGCAGAGACGGACTTGTCATCCGCCAGCTCAGCAGGGATTAACGGAGCGATCCCCGCTGAGCAAGTGGAGGACTAAATACGGACCGCCCCGTGTGAAAGGGGCCTTAGGAATTGCCCCAAGGCCTAAGCAAAAACAGGTGAGCAATGGTCAATCCCAATTATCCAACCTTCGATTCCCTTTGAGGTATCATACTGCACTAGTCATATGTAAATGACAACAGATTTATACTAAAACTAATCACACAAATTGGGAGTAATGGCATATAGTAGAGCTGCACGATTAATCGTTAAAAAATTGTGATCTCGATTCAACCCCCCTCACTATCTTAATACAGCATTTCCTCGATTCAGTGCAGAGTTCTCTGCTGACAGCTGTCCAAAAAAAAAAAAAAAAACAGGTAGCCTGCCAAGTTTATCACAACATTGTCAGGCTGGGAGATATTTAGTTATTTTGGATCAAAGGAATGAACTTCGGTCTGCAAATGAGGTCAGTTTAACCACTTAAAGACTAAACCTTTTTTTCACACTTGTTGCTTACAAGTTAAAATATTTTTTTTATTATATAGATAGATCGATATAGATATATAGCAGAGACCCTAGAGAATAAAATGGCAGTTCTTGCAATATTTTATGTCTCACTGCATTTGCGCAGCGGTCTTTCAAACAAAGATTTTCTGGGAAAATATGCACTTTAATGAATTAAAAAAAAATGAAAATAAACGGTAAAGTTAGATATAAAGAAAGAATTTGCGCTAGGTGAGAAAAGAAAACTTATAGACAAAAATTGTGTTAATGAGGAAATTAAACCAAAAGAAAACCGTGAAGGTAGATCCTGCAGCTGGACATTAATAACCCTGGTATAGGGCACAAACAAGATATATGTAAACAGAAAATGCAGCGCTGGATAGTGGAAAATTGTAAATTACCAGTTAACGTGACCCAAATTAATTGGTGAAAATGGTAATAATTCAAAAAAAATAATGAAAATAAAAATGAATGTTCAAACAAAGTTCATACTCAATCAATGAAAAAAACCCCAGATGGAGGCAGTGAATAAATGAATACTCAAACAAAGTTCATATGTGAAAAAATTCAAAAAGTCCAAAGTGATTAAAGGAAATGAACAAATGAATTCATAAAAGTTCCTGTGAAATCAATCCAAAATGTAGATGTTGGTAGTAGTGCAGCCCATCACCACAGAGATAAAGCAAAAGGGGGGAGGCTTACCAGAAAGCCAGCGACCGCCCTTATTCAGGGGGGTCAAACTGAGCTTAAGATGAACAGCCTTGGTGCTGTTGGGGATATCCCACGTCCGAGTCGATATCCGACGGCAACGGATCTCCTCACGAATGACGGCTGTTCGCCGAAAGTCCTCGTGCGTCACTGGCAGTGTAACGACCGGATGGGTGGATGATATAGATGGAAAACAAAAGGGGACTCGAATAGTGTAGACGTTTCCAGTGGGTTTATTGAATTAGCCACAGTAGCATAACAAAAGAAAAATCGAAAAAACCTTGCAAGGTAATGGCGGCTCCGTTCGGTCTATGGGACAATACTCGCGCATGCGCAGTACGATCGTACGTAACGAACCCTACGGCGTTTCGTCACAACTGACCCCTGATGACGTCAGTTGTGACGAAACGCCGTAGGGTTCGTTACGTACGATCGTACTGCGCATGCGCGAGTATTGTCCCATAGACCGAACGGAGCCGCCATTACCTTGCAAGGTTTTTTCGATTTTTCTTTTGTTATGCTACTGTGGCTAATTCAATAAACCCACTGGAAACGTCTACACTATTCGAGTCCCCTTTTGTTTTCCATCTATATCATCCACCCATCCGGTCGTTACACTGCCAGTGACGCACGAGGACTTTCGGCGAACAGCCGTCATTCGTGAGGAGATCCGTTGCCGTCGGATATCGACTCGGACGTGGGATATCCCCAACAGCACCAAGGCTGTTCATCTTAAGCTCAGTTTGACCCCCCTGAATAAGGGCGGTCGCTGGCTTTCTGGTAAGCCTCCCCCCCTTTTGGTAATTTACAATTTTCCACTATCCAGCGCTGCATTTTCTGTTTACATAAACGGTAAAGTTAGCCCAATTTTTTTGTATAATATAAAAGCTGATGTTATGCCACGAGAATCGTGATCTTTATTTAAAACATAAAAATCGTGATTCTCATTTTAGCCAGAATCGTGCAGCTATAGCGAATAGGCATGAATTATTTCCTTGGGCTTTTTCTAAGTAAAAGCAAGCTAATATACATAAAAGAAATGATGAATCTTCGTTTGTTTACAATCGTTACTAGATACAAAAATAAACTTTTATTAACTGGGTTCTTTGGAGATTACAGTAATTTTGTTTTTACAGCTAACATAAATGTATCATCCAAACAACAATCAAGTTGTCTCCAAATGTATTTTTTAGCAGAATTAAAAGGATGTTTAAGCAGAAGTTACCCTGCAACGCTAGTCTTAAAAAGAATGTTCAACAGGCATTAAGCAAGCTTTATTAAACATTTACCAAGCATTAACTAAAGATGGCTATTGGTGACTTTTTTTTATTTGATCAGCCAGCTGGCTGAATGAGCAAAACAAAAATATTCCTTCATCCACAATTTGGATGGAGGAATTCTCTCCACTGGGACATTTGCATTCTGATGGCAGGACTTTTTGGCTGGCTGATCGAGTACAATATTTCCCAATAAGCCCGTTAGAAGTCAATCAGGCAAAGCCACACGTCCCTGCTGAACCGGCTGAATTTCGATCCATCTATTGCCAGCTTAAGTGTCTGCCAACTCAGTTCCCCAGAGCTTGCTAGATGCTTGAAACAAAACATGTGAAAGCTACATTTTTATTAAAGGGGAACAATAGTCTTTGTGTGTGTGATCAGCCCAATTATAATTTCCTTAGAAACTCTACAACCCCAATTCCAAAAAAAGGTTGGGACGCTGTGTAAAATGTACATAAAAACAGAATACAATGATTTGCAAATCTCATAAACCCATATTTTAGTCACAATAGAAAATAGAAAACATATCAAATATTTAAACTGAGAAAATTACCATTTTAAGAAAAAAAATAATAAGTTGGGTTTGAAATTGATGGCAGCAACACATCTAAAAATAGTTGGGACAGGGCCATGTTTACTACGGTGTAGCATCCCCTCTTCTTATAACACTCTGTAAATGTCTGGGAACAGAGACCAGTTGCTGGTGTTTTGGGAGAGGAATGTTGTCCCATTCTTGCCTGATATGGGATTCTAACTGCTCAACAGTCCGGGGTCTTTGTCGTATTTTTTGTTTCAAGATGGACCAAATATTTTTAATTGATAGGTTTGGACTGCAGGTAGGCCAGTTAAGCACCCAGACTCTTCTCCTAATAAAGCCATGTCATTGATGCAGTATGTAGTTTAGCATTGTCCTGCTGACGTATGCAAGGCCTTCCCTAAAAATAACATCATCTGGATGGAAGCATATGTTGCTCCAATACCTGGATGTATCTTTCTGCATTGATGGTGGCTATACAGTTGCATAAGCCC
This sequence comes from Lithobates sylvaticus, assembly GCA_028564925.1. Taxonomy (NCBI): domain Eukaryota; kingdom Metazoa; phylum Chordata; class Amphibia; order Anura; family Ranidae; genus Lithobates; species Lithobates sylvaticus. The sequence goes on from CM053030.1 coordinate 429,588,364, forward strand.
ATTCCATAATCATTTTTTGAACTGAGTGCTGATAACAAGCCGGAAGGTCCCTCTCCACTTTAGTCTGGAGGACGTGGCACCCATGGTTGCCCAAAAGATTTCCACTTTGCAGCAGACCATTTTAAATGAGCTTTGGCCCAGAGAAGATGGCAGCATTTCTAGATCATATTCAGATATGGCTTTTTCTTTGCATGATGGAGCTTTACCTTGTATTTTTTAATGGCACAGTGATTTTTGGAAGTATTCATGAGCCCATCCAATGATGTCTATGACAGAATCATGCCTTCTGAGGTCCAGAAAGACGCGGGCATCCAATATTGCATTTTGTCCCTTGCGCACAGAGATTTCTCCAGATTTTTTGAATCTTTTGCTGATATTTTGTACTGTAAATGATATATTTAAAGTCTTTGCAATTTTACATTGAGGAACAGTATTCTGAAATCTTAAGACAATATTTAGATGCAGCTTTCACAGATTGGTGAACCTTCGCCCATTTTTATGTCTGAGACACTTTGACTTTCTAAGACGCTCCTTTTATACCCATACATGTTACTAACCTGTTGTCAATAGCTGCAAAATGTTCCTCGGCTCTTCCTTGTTAGTACCACTTTGCCAGCTTTTTGTTGCCCTGTCCCAACTTTTTTGAGACAAGTTGCTGCCATTAATTTCAAAATAAATTTTTTTCTTAATATGGTACATTTTCTCAGTTTAACCACTTGCCTACTGTGCACTTAAACACCCTTCCTGCCCAGACCAATTTTCAGCTTTCAGCGCTCTCGCACTTTCAGTGACAATTGCGCGGTCATGCAATGCTGTAACCAAATGAATTTTTTATCATTTTGTTCGCACAAATAGAGCTTTAGTTTGGTATTTATTCGCAACTCCGTTTTTTATTTTTTGCGATATAAGCGAAAACATAGCGGAAATTTTGAAAAAAAAATATATTTTCTCCTTTCTTTTTTAAAAGAAATCCAATAAAATCAAATTTTGTCATAAATTTAAGCCAAAATGTATTCTGCTACATGGTTTTTGTAAAAAAAATTCCGTTAAGTGTATAATAATTGGTTCGCGTGATCACGGACATATGTACGCAAATGATCATGTAAAAGGGGTGTGCAGGTGATCACGGACATATGTGTGCAGATAATCATTGGCACATGTTATTTTACTGGGACATATGTGAGGGACATGTGTTTTTTTTTTATTATTTGGGGACGTGTGTTTTGGGGACATGTGTGTTTTGGGGACGTGTGTTTTACTGTGGGGACAATAGACAGGTGATCAGTGAGTAAAAGCTGTAAAAAAAACAGCTAATACTCACTGATCACCAGCCGGCTGCAGCGATCCGCTCTCCTCTCCTCACCGACGACTTCCGTGTGAGGAGAGGAGAGCCGATTGCCTAGCAACCGGCTGTTTGTGTACATCACATGACGGCTGTGATTCGACACGGCCGTCATGTGATCAGGAGGGCCAATCACCGAGCCCTCCTGCCGATCCGAGATGCGCCGTGTCCGGGTGACACGGCCGCATTGGGATTGCGTGGGCACGCACGCGCGCGATCCCTCTACTTCTGAAGGACGTTCCGGAGCGTCCATTCAGAAGTAGACGGCTCCCACCTGGCCGTATATGTACATTGGCCGGGTGGGAAGTGGTTAAACAGTTTGTTTTCTATTTTCTGTAATGAATAAAATATGAATTTGTGAAATTATTGCATTCTGGTTTTATGCAGATTTTACACACAGTCCAAATTATTGACGTTGTACAACAAGCTAAGAAATGTGTCTATTCCAGAGCTGAAAGGGTTGGTGAGCTAACAGAAGTGTCCTAGAAACTAAAATAGGAGTATGTCAGTGGAATTGGGGACAATGGAGAATGAAAAGAAGACGCCAAAATGTAACCCGTTTATTAGTAGTGACACTGTCATTGAGTGTGACCCCCCTGAAGCTCGGGGATTGAATGGTTAACACCTCCTCTCTGGCAGCTGATCACTGAAAAGTTGCACATACACTGTAGAATGGTCCCTGGTGGGTTATTGCACCTACTCTGCTGGTGTAAGACTGGTTAGAGAACTCTGTGTACGTGAGCGCTATCCTACTGCTGGTATGGATCCACAATCCTGGACACAGGGCCGGTGCTACCACTAGGCAAACTAGGCAGCCGCCTAGGGTGCACTGCTGCCTAGGGGGTGCCCAGCCACTGGTGTTTCTGTTCTCTTCTCTCTGCAGCAAGCAACTAAGTCTCAGCATCAGAAGGCAGCCAGCGCTCCGTTTGCACATAGTGTCAGAAGTGCAATGGCGGCAGAGGACTGTGTCTGTGTCCTGACTCCCGAATAAATAGAAGCAAGCAAACATGCATTTGATGGGCGCTGGTGAGGCTGCATTTGATGGGCGCTGTTGAGGCTGCATTGATGAGCGCTTCATTAAAATGGTGGGGTATAGATGGGCAGGGGAAAGGGGGTGGAGCCAGGGGGGTAGCAAAATTAGGTTTGACCTAGGGTGTCAAAAATCCTTGCAACAGCCCTGCCTGGACAGCTCAATTGCAAGTTATCAGGAAACACATCTCCATAGGGGGCAGAGACTGATGCTGAACCTTCTTACTGTATGTCTGGGCTCATTGAGCAATGTTTAGTGGAAGGTCACGGACCGTGTTCAGTATGTGTGGTGGGAGTGTGTGACTGCAGACTAAGGAGCTTCTGGTTGTAAAAGTAGGGTGTGTGTGCTGGAGAATAAAAACAGGGAAAAGACTGGTGTGTGTCTGTGTTAGAAATGGGATCTTACTGGGGAAAGACCAGTTTGTGTGCTCGTTTTTGTATGGATTGAACAATCTGTTCAATTTGTTTTTTTTTGTTTTTTAACGCAGGTTGAATGAAAAAACAGCAAAAAAGGAGCCATCTATAGCTAGCTTTAGTCTGAGATTTCAACCAGACAGAGGCTTATAGTAAGCATTGCCTGTTATGCTGTATAAAATGCATCTCAACAACCAGAATGTCTCCTTCACCTCCTTGAGTGCTGCAATACATGGTTCATCTTAGAATTGTGAGCTTTAATTTAGTAGTTGTATAATGCAAACCTACAGGAACGAGTGTTGCTTTGAAAGATTTTTACCATGGTACTGTCCATCCAACATTTGTTTTAATAGGTTTTTGTCTCGGTGTTTAATGATACAGCATCTTTCTAATAAAATGTTTTTTTTTTTATCTTTACTTTTAGTCTGATGTAATTCACCAAAGTGTTTTTGAGCTGATTCACACAGAAGATCGAAGCGAATTTCAGCGTCAGCTGCACTGGGCGTTGGACCCTGTTCTGCCTTCAACAGATGCCCAGAGATCACCAGGTACAGAAATCACCCTGTTCTTTAGTTTTTGTTTTTTTTCATTGAGAGTCATTCTTTATTGAAAGAATCAACAGCACAGTATATACAGCATAAAAAAAGAATATGCAAGTATATGAGAAAAACAGTCTGGGATTTGATTATTACAAACGTGGGGTAGATAAACTATACCTGCAGCTATGCACATATAGAGGTCAGAGCAGCAGTACATGTAGACTCATGCAGGTAAATAGGCCCCCCAATGAGGAGGCATCAATTGCATTATAACACATATTCCATAAATATAATTACAGCTTCTACTAAGTATTTAAAATGCATCGTAAGGAGAGTTGGTTAGTTTAGGAAGAACCAGCTGGATGGATGGAACACTAATCCCATTGAGTTTGGGTCAGGGTAAATTAAATGGGTGATTTTATGCAAGTGCCGGCCTGTTGTGGCCAATGGTCCCATATTTTATGTTACTTGAAGGGACACACTATGAAGATAATTACATTTTTGTTGGGAAGGGAAGCATTGATCTCTGCAAGCCAGGTCTGGAAAGTGAGAGAAATTTGCCTGCCCAGCACCTGGCTATCAATTTCTTTGCACCGAATAGGGTTTCATGGAGTCATGAATTTACTTCAGAGGCAAAAAGTATCCCAAGTATGCAATGTTTAGGGTTTAGAGAGAGGGGAGATGCCATGGCGTTGTGAAGGAACCGCACTCTTTGTTGCCAATATCCCTGAATTATTGGGCAGGCCCATAATAAATGAAAAAAAGTACCAGGGGCAGATCAGCGCCTAAAGGGCTATGTGTTGAGTAAAACTTATAAATCTAGACAGGGTTAAGTAGGCCTTATGGATTATATATAGTTGTGTTAAGCGATCTGACAGTCTGGGAGATACCTGCTTACAACCATCTAAAGCTTCCTTACAATATTCATCATTCATATCTTTTACGTCCACTTTTTAGTGAGATTTAGTCTGGTGGGCAAGTTTTGTGGCTGAGGGTGTAAAAAGCAGATTGTAGAATGTGGAGATTCACTTTTGCGGTTCCAGACCACATTCAGTAGAGGGGCAGGTGTCAACATCTAGGAGGGTGCTGGAGAACTGGGTTCTGAAGGCGTGTCTCAACTGTAGGTATCTGAACTGTAGGTATCTGAAAAACATGGAATTAGGAAGAAAGAATTTCTCCTTTTTAATAGCTGAGAGGGTTTGAGACCATCTGGGGTATAGAGGTGATGCAAATAATAAATATCCTTAGAGGCCCATTTCTCTGGACTAAGAATTGTGAGAAGTTCAGACAGCAATTTGTTGTGTGTTCAATTTGGTCAAGGCCAAGTTCCAGAGGTGTTTGTGTTGTTACAAGAAGCTAGTACAAGAATTGGCCACTGTGGACCCTCTTAATCCATGCAGCACTGCAATGTATAATAGCATGTCGTCAGCATAAAGTCCAGTGGTCTCTACTAAGGAACCCATTTGCAAACACCGAACAGATGAATTGGCTGTAAGGGATATTGCAAGGGCATATAGGAGTGGGAAAAGTGGGCAACCCTGACACATACCCAGATGAAGGGGGAATGGGTAAAAAACCCAGCCATTCGTGGACACCCAAGCCTCTGGGGCCTAGTACAATAGTTGCACCCATTTATTAAAGTGTAGACCGAAACCAAAACCCCTCAGAAATTGCCATTAAATAACCCCATTCCACCAAATTTGTTCAAGGGTAGTAAGCATATTCATAATATTGTGTCTGTGCACTAGCTGAATGACATGAATGCCTCTATGCAAATTTCGGTATTTAAATGCAACAAAACCAAACTGAAGCAATTGCCTTCATGTAATCAGTTATTATTCTGAGGCTTGCATAAAATGGCTTCATTATGACCATTAAAGCGAGACGTTTACACCTATTGTTGCTTCACCATTGAGTAACTTGACTTCCACTGAGAAGTAAAATATGGTGCCTTGAAAAAGTATTCACACCCCTTTAAAATTTTCCACATTTTGTCATGTTACCACCAAAAACTTAAATGTATTTTATGTGTTCCACGACCCTTAACATAAAACCAGAGCTACAATAGAATGGTTTTGATCAAAGCCTACTCATGTGTTAGAATGGCCAAGTCAAAGTCCAGACCTAAATCCAATTGAGAATCTGTGGCAAGACTTGAAAATTGCTGTTCACAGACGTTCTCCATCCAATCGGACAGAGCTTGAGCTATTTTGGAAGGAAGAATGGGCAAAAATGTCACTCTCCTAGATGTGCAAAGCTGGTAGAGACATCCCCAAAAAGACTTGCAGCTGTAATTGCAGTGAAAGGCGGAATACAAATGCACGCCACACGTTTCATATATTCATTTGTAAAAACATTTGAAAACCATTTATCTTCCTTCCACTTTACAATTATGTGATGTTTTGGGTTGGTTTTTCACATAAAATCTCAATAAAATACATTTACGTTTTTGGTTGTAACATGACAAAATGTGGAAAATTTCAAGGGATATGAATACTTTTTCAAGGCACTGTATAAAAAAAAAAGTGTGGACTGAGATGGGAGCTAAGCTCTGTGCTAACTTTAAGATGAATTAAAGAACACTTCAAGCAAAAGAGACTTATTCATTTGGGGCATAGCGGTGTTCAATCACCTGCCATGTTTTTCTGCAGAGAAACATTAACAATGAGATCCAACCACATTGTTGGCACTTCTGTCATAGACTGAACTTTGCTTTCAGCCATATTTTTTCTGAAGCCATTCAGATATGCAGACACAATCTGACTACTGGCAGATAAAAAAATCCTGCAAGCATCAGAAAGAAGACCATAAACCTGCAATGTCTGCTATAAGTTAAAGCTTATTTCAGTACAGAGAGAGGGGGGGGGGGTGTTGAAGACTAGCAGGTGCAGACATATGCTCCCTGGATATAAATGGATGACAAGGTGTTACATGACACCACAAGTCACGCATTTTACCGCCACTTCCACCTAGAGCCCTTTAAAAGGTGCTCAGATGCCTCCTTCCCCTCTTTTGACACAAGGACTTTACTGCAGAATGGTCTGCAACCAGGTTGCTGCATATTCCTCCTGGGCATGCTTACCCTATATTTTGCCCTCTACTCTGCGAGTACAGTACAGGAGATTATCCTCCTCACTAGCCTTGGTAAAAGCCAGGCAAAGATAAACCATGCCAAAAACTTAAGCGAACAATCGCTCTGCTGAATTCCAGCGCAGCACTGAATGTCCGAGTGGTTCCCTTGCACCAGAGCAGAATCCAATTTTATCACTAGTTTCTGCATCCAACCCTAGATCAATTTCAGGCACACAACAAATGGCCTGTCTGACAAAGGCACATTTTTCTGCAACTATGCCACAATTCCTCACACAATCAACAACTTTAAAATGGCAATCTCTGTCCAGAGTTCCAGATGCCAGACTTCTTTCTCAGCACCACCATCTTTACTCGAGTTGCATCCCGTATGCCCAGCCTAGAAGAAGCTTTTTATAGTGTACAATAGCCAGACGGTATGAGCCTATAACTCATGGTCCATGAATACTTTAATAAAAACACAAGTGTGGTGTTAAAGAGGAGAAGTAAAGAAGTAAAGCCTCTTCACAAAAAAAAAAAAAAAAACGGAACCTGCAAGGCAAAGGCATAATGAGCTAGTATGCATAGCATACTAGCTCATTATGCATAACTTGCCTGAGAACGAAGCCCCAGAAGCGGTCCTCATCCACGACCTTCTCCGGCACCATCAATACCGGAGTGACTTCCGGGTCTCGCCGCTCCAGCGCTGTGATTCGCTGGAGCGTCAATGACGTCACTCCCGCGCATGCGCAGGAAAGCGGCATATCGCCGTGAACTCGGCATGCGCGCCGTAGACAGCAATGCCTTTTCTTTTCTAAATATCTCCTAAATCATGTTTAGGAGATATTTATTGGACCTACAGGTAAGCCTTAATCTAGGCTTACCTGTAGGCCAAAGTGGTTTGTAAGGGTTTACAACCACTTTAAGTGAGCAAGTAAATAGCGTGTGAACCTGAAAAGGTGTGGTAGGCAATGCAAAACTGAATGTAACCAAGACCTAAAAGTCCAAAGTGAATAAAACACATCATATGGAAGGTCCATTAAAGTTCAAAATAAAGTGAAAAGGTCTTTCTTGGATAATCCGGGGTAAATCTTGAAAATGCAGTCAAAATGGTAAAGGGTTCACGCTTACCAGATTCGATGGACACACATACCGTATAGCACGTGGGTTAAACAGGCACTCTTGAGGGAATGACCTAAAACAGGAAATCCTGCCACTGGAACAATGTTAAAGTTTCCCCCCAATGTTGAATGGGGACTGTCAGGTATTCATGATGGACTCCAAAACATGCGATGACTCTAAGTTTTGGAGTCCATCATGGATACCTGACAGTCCCCATTCAACAATGGGTGGAATCTTTCTTACCGTTGTTCCAGTGGCGGGAGTTCCTGTTTGAGGTCATTCCCTCAAGAGTGCCTGTTTAACCCACATGCTATACGTTATGTGTGTCCATAAAATCTGGTAAGTGTGAACACTTTACCATTTTGACTGTATTTTCAGGATTCCTCCCAGATTATCCAAGAAAGACCTTTTCACTTTATTTTGAACTTTAATGGATCTTCCATAGATGTTTTTTATTCACTTTGGACTTTTATGTTTTGGTTTTGTTTACTTTCAATTTTGCATTGCCTACCTCACCTTTTCAGGTTCACACGCTATTTACTTGCTCACTTAGTTAGCGCCACAAAAAAAAAGCTGTACTGAGCTTTCAAGCTGCAGTGTGCAAGAGGCCTTAGCCAAGAATCAGTTAAACACAGGTTTCCTTTGTGGGAATTTTTTTTTTTTTAAATTGCAGTAAAATATGTTGTCCATGTTAAAATTATAATGGTTTGGTCATTTACTTGGCTAAGGAGTGAAAGAGGAGCTGTGCTTGACTCCTTCTCATTCTCAGTTTGTCATTGCTTTTGAAGGATGAACAGTATGCAGCCACATCATGGTTTCCATTATTTCTCAGTAATCTTTCTTCAGAATGGCCACAGACAAATTATTCTGGTGTTTTTAGATCTTCTAATTTACACATCAGAACCCCCCTCCCAACATTAGAAACTGTGAAAAGTAGTAGTAGGTCATTTTTAAATGTGTGAACAGGTATGCCCTTATGCCGTGTACACACAGCCGGACTTTTCGTCAGCAAAGGTCCGACGGAACGAATCCGTCGGACAATTTGACCGTGTGTGGGCTTCTTCGGACCTTTGCTGTCCAAAAATCAGACGGACTTTAGATTTAGAACATGTTTCAAATCTTTCCGAGGGACTAGAGCAGGGATCCTCAAACTATGGCCCTCCAGCTGTTGTGGAACTACACATCCCATGAGGCATTGTAAAACTCTGACAATCACAGACATGACTAAGCATGATGGGAACTGTAGTTCCTAAACAACTGGAGGGCCATAGTTTGAAGACCCCTGGAGTAGAGTCTGGTTGGAAAATCCGTTTGTCTGTATGCTATAGACGCTAGGGCAGCTATTGGCTACTGGCTACGAACTTCCTTATGTTAGTCCGGTCGTATGTCATCCCGGTCGAATCCGTCGGACTTTGGTGTGATTGTGTGTAGACAAGTCCTATTTGACCAAAGTCCGATGGAATTCATTCCGTCAAAGTCCGGTCATGTGTACACGGCATTAGAAACTTCTAAATATTCTGTTGAGTTCTTGTTGGAAGAAGTGATCATTTGCCCTGTACAGTTTTTTTTTTTTTTTTATAAATCTGTGTATATTTCTAGAAAAATGTCCTTACGATTACAACTTTACCTGTAGAATAATAAAATATTGTTTTTTTTTTTCTCTGCCCAGGTGACAATGGGTTCAACATGATGACGAACTTGTATAATCCTGACCAGCTTCCACCTGAGAATTCATCCTTCATGGAAAGGAACTTTGTCTGCAGGCTAAGATGTCTTTTAGATAATTCCTCTGGATTTTTGGTATGTGATCTTTCCAATTGGGCCACCAAACAGATCATTGAATAACATATTTAATAACAAAAATATGTAAATAGTTTATTTTTATTGTTCGTTAAAAAGGACAGATTGCTCATGATCAGTAATCTATATTGTTTTTCCATACTTTACTTGACACCAACTTTGGGCGCTGTCTTTGAAGGCAGCCTGATGACGTATTGCACTATGACTTCAGCTTTTCTTCCTAGAATTGTGAGCCTCCACATTACTCCTTTTTATGTGGAGAAGTTCTTATGACCTGTCCTCATAGCTTTAACTGCATCTTTTATATTGTTGATACAAAATAATAAGAGAAAGCCTTTTTTTTTTTTTTACTGCCAGACTGTTAATTTAGTACACAGTATGCAGAAATCTGTGAATGTGCTTTTCATATCAATTTCTATGACCTCTTTGGTTTTCCTTTAATTGCCAGACAATTCACAGGAAATGGGTAAAATAGAATTACTGTTCATGAGCCTCTCAATGTTTCTCGTAATAGTGAGTATATTCTCATATGTTGTGCTCCAGGCTATGAATTTTCAAGGACGTCTGAAGTATCTCCATGGACAAAACAAGAAAGGGAAAGACGGAGCGCTAGTACCCCCTCAGCTTGCACTCTTTACCCTGGCTACACCGCTGCAATCACCTTCCATATTGGAGATCCGAACCAAAAACTTTATCTTCAGAACAAAGCACAGACTAGACTTCACCCCAATAGGGTGTGATGCAAAGTAAGATATGAAGAGGAGTTTCTTTAAATCTCTACACTAATGTCCAGTGAATGTGGCCCCTGTGGGGCCTTGTTTTGTGTGTGGCAGGACCTTTAGAACCTTGTTCTTGGGTGATACTGACTGATATACTAGGTTGTATAGGAGTAAACCACAATGCACTTACCACAACTTACCTCCGCCATCCTGTTACTATCTCTTGGTGGGTGGCTTGGGGCAGATATGCTCAGAAGTGTGCAGACCTCTAATTACATTTGAGAATATTTACTAAATGAAACAGATAATTTCATGGGTATGGGCACATGTTGACCACACATTTTATAGGTGGTTCGTTTTGTTTTATTTACGCCCCCTTTTAAGGATGTGTGTGTGTATATGTATGTATGTGTGTGTGTGTGTATGTTTATGTATGTATGTGTGTGTGTGTGTGTGTATATGTGTGTGTGTGTGTGTATATATATATATATATATATATATATATATATATATATATATATATATATATATATATATATATATATATATATATATAAAATATATATATATATATTGTGTGTGTGTGTAAAAAAATATATATATATATATATATATATATATATATATATATATATATATATATATATATATATATATATATATATATATATATATATATATATATATATATATATATATATATATATATATATATATACACACAATATTTTCTTGCATCCTACAATCTCCTTTTGCTTTTGTTTTGGTCTTTCCTTTATGTATCAGATAGTATTAACCCTATTCATTTTCTCCACAGAGGAAGTGTGGTGCTGGGATACACAGAATCAGAGCTGTGCATTAGAGGAACTGGATATCAGTTTATTCATGCTGCAGATATGCTGTATTGTGCAGAGAATCATGTCCGAAGTAAGACACAGAAAATAAACTGTAATTTTTATCATGCCTGGATGAAATGGCTGCAATCATAGCATTAAATGGGCTATTGCTACTCACACAAAGAGTCTGTTTTTGTGTTAAAGGGCAACCATCTTTTTTTCCACGATTAGATTAGATATTAAAACAATAATTTTTGTTATATAGAGCAGTTTGTTTTTGTTTTAATTTGACGTTGAAGATTCAGATTTGCTCATTGTTTACTCATTATATTGCACGATGCGTGCACTACTGCCCAATAGTAAGTCGCTTGCTATGGGGGCGCTCAGCGGGGGGGAGGGGCCAGGATCGCTGGAAGGGAACCCAAGAAGAGGAGGACCGGGGCTGCTCTGTGCAAAATCATTGCACAGAGCAGGTAGGTATGACATGTTTGTTATTTTAAAAAAATATATTGAATTTAGTATCGCTTTATATGCCCACTTCACATTCCCTGAAGGACCTCTCAAACTTTAAAAGAAAATAAAATATTTAGGTGTTGCTTAGCCATGAAGTATTGTAAGCCCAGCCTGCATAATGTTGTGTAATGATGAACACCCCCCCATCCTGGACTCACAGGAAAAGAGAAGAATTACATGACTGTTCTTCTACATGAGAAGTGATACTGGTGATACTTGACGAAGGAGGTAGCCAGAGACCGCGCTGAAAGGTGGAGAGTAGAACTTGGCAATATTTTTTAATACTGGAGATGGAAAGGAGTTCTGCTTTAACATTTTAACTGTGATTTCTCCTTACCTCTGCCTAGCCTTTACTAGGATGCCTACCAGAAACCAAATTTATTTGTAAATCCTCTTGGATTTTTCAAGCATCACTAACCAGTGTTCACATAATGGGGTACACTCTCCATAAATTGCCCAGTAAGCATTTATTTTTATTAACTCCTCTCACCAGGTGATCATGAAGTGTGCATATGCACCAAAAAAGTGTTCCAGCTTATAAATCCTGAGTTTTGGCACCTACAGTGGTCGTTGGAGCCACAAGCAATAAATGCCTCCCTTACTTCTGAGCATTCCTCATGGTTGGGACCAGGTGCTTTTTTGTAGATCGCTTTTTGGGCTTTTTAGTTTTACCTCACTGTGTAACACAATTTGATGGAATCTTAGACTTGGAATTTCTGTAATACTATGTTTATGATTCAACAATCAGGCACACACATTAAACATATGAGTGTTGGGGCTTTAAAACAAATCATAATTTATTGTTTTTGTGTACCATTCTAAAGCTCTAGTGGAGACTTTATTGCCTCATAGTAATGAAAGTATAAGCTTTGCATAAGTTGTACAATTTCACTAGTTAGGCGAAAGACCAAACTGCAGTTTTAAGGTCACATGTGAATGTGTCAACGCAAGATAAATTTAATAATGGGTGTTGATATTATGACAGCTAAGAACTTTATCAGGGAGGAGATGTAGTGTGTGTTCCCAAAGATAATACATAAATAATATTTGGTGTTCTGAAAAAACAGACAAGATTAGTCAGTGGAAGGTGAATACGTTTCCCTGTTTTCCTGTTTTCATGAATGTGAATTGTACTGTTACTTTCACTGTAGCTGCTGGAAATGCGACTTCTTTTTTACCATGATTACCAATGCAACTCACTTCCTTAATTGCAGTGATCAAGACTGGAGAGAGTGGTATGACTGTATTCAGACTTCTCGGAAAAAATAACATATGGATCTGGGTACAAGCAAATGCACGTCTCGTTTATAAAAATGGGCGACCAGATTACATCATTGCAACACAAAGACCTCTTACGTGAGTTCTTGTTTTTGAGATATTGGCTGGGGTTGTCACCAGCATTTCATGTCATGTGGGATTTCTGTAGCTCTGCAGGCTAATAATAGAACGTTCTTGTTAGATGTTATTCCCAGACTAATAAGTCATGCCTAGCTCATGTCAATGGTCATATCATTCAGCAAACACCAACCAGAAAAGTGTGCTGCAGCAAACCTTGTGTGCAGCAAACAACTGGTCAGAAGGCACCCTTCATACAGCTGACTACAGTAAAATGATATCTTGGGGCCCATTCACACCACATGCAGTGCAGTGCTTTTTTTTTCTGCATCAAAAACGCATGGAAAGTAGGTTATATATGGGTTCCAATGACATAGTTTACACCACGGCAGTGTGTTTCAGTGCTTTTCAGTTCCAGAAAAAAAGTACATGTTTCTTTTTTCCTGCACAGAACTGTATTGGAACGTGGTAAAAAGCATAAAAAATGCCTCAAAAACACACCAAACTCCAGTGGGGGGAAAAAAAACCGGAAAAAAGGCATCTGGAATGCATCAAAAACATACATGCAGAAACTCATTCGGAATGAATCGGGAGGATGTTCTAATGGTGTGAACGAGCACTTAAAGTTTTGCACATTATTATTGCTCTTTGCACTAAGGCTGCTTTCACACTGGGGCGGTTTGCAGGCGCTATTGCGCTAAAAATAGCGCCTACAAACCGACCCGAAACAGCTGCTGCTGTGTCTCCAGTGTGAAAGCCCTGAGGGCTTTCACACTGGAGCGGTGTGCTAGCAGGACGGTAAAAAAAGTCCTGCTAGCTGCATCTTTGGAGCGGTGAAGGAGCGGTGTGTTCACCGCTCCTATACCGCTCCATCCCATTGAAATCAATGGGAGACCGCGGGGATACCGCCCGCAAAGCGCCGCTGCAGCGGCGCTTTGCGGGGGTTTTTAACCCTTTTTCGGCCGCTAGCGGGGGTTAAAACCACCCCCTAGCGGCCGCATACCGCGGGTAAAACGATGGTAAAGCAGCGCTAAATATAGCGCTGCTTTACCGTCGCCGCCCCGCACCGCCCCAGTGTGAAAGCAGCCTTACTGAATTAGTCTGACCTCACATATGGGCATATGTCTCATTCAGAATAAGAGGTAGTACCAGATCTACCAGTGCTTCTTCATATCATCAGGACATTACATTGCCATTGCTTTTATCTAAAGTGTAGCCAGAGTTTATAAGCTACAATTATACCAAGACTATTCTCTTTTCAGTGATGAAAAGGACAGAGTTGCTAAACGATAACATTTTGCAACTTGATGCAAAATCCTTGTACAGTAACAAATACTTCAGACCCTTATTATCCCCAAGCTATTTTTCAATTGGTAATATTTTTACAGTAAGGCCTCATGCACACTGGACGTTAAAATAACGTTTTAAAAACGCCAGTAGCTTTGCAGTGAGTTTTAACGTTTTTTCAACCATGTTTTATGGTGTTTTTCCGCATTGGCGTTTAAAAAAATGTCAATGAATCAAAAACGTTAAACGCTGTTGAGCTGCGTTCATCAGCGTTTTTTGACATTAGAGTGTTTTTACAGCTGAAAACAGCTGAAAATTTTATCTTAGAACCTACTAGTTTTGTTTTTTTTTAAAGCCAAAAAACACATGGACACATAGGATAACATGATGGGGAGTTTATTGACTGTAGAAAAAAACATCTGAAGCCAAAAACAACTGCTGTAAAAACGTCCAGTGTGCATGAGGCCTAAGTTTCAGGTTGTGTGTGTGTGGTTAAAGTGTTACTGATGCAGGCTAAATATCTTCAGAAAGCTATACTGAATTCTTGGCAGTTGCTAGTTAAATATTGTGCGCCAGAGCACTCAATGATTTGGGGGTGATCTATGTAAGATCCTAACTGTGGAGGTGCCTGCTACATTGTTAGAAGTAAGGACTTTACACCTCTGTTCCATATTTGGGTACAGTTTAAAGGTGTATTAAACCCAAAAATTTAATTTCTGCAGATTTTCAGATGTGGTGGATGCATTACTTTTTCTTTTGTTAGGCATTTTTTTTCTTTTCTTTGTTTTCCCCCCGATGATCTGACCAGTAACGCACCTCCTGATTCAGGGTGCCCCATCTCTGGTATGAATGAGCTCCGGGGGACACATTTGGACAGCAGCATTATCAGTCTGGGGGGAGGGAAGTTTTAGATGTAATAGCACATTTGAATACACTATTAAATTGAAGCTAAACTCCAGTTAATACTTTATAAGCAGTTACAGCAAACAGTTTTTGTTTTTTCTTTTGGGATAAAGGTTTTTCATCAATAAATTAAAGCTGATCATTGTAAGCACCCCTGCCATTGTTAAATGGTTTGTCTCATCCCTGTAACTGATACATATCCAAGAGAGTTTGTACTTTTGAAAAAGACTTACTGGCTGCAACACCAGATGAAAATAGAAAGAAGCCTGGGAAAGAAAACAAATTGAGCTATCACATCTAAGCTTCAAATTCATTTTTGCTTTTGGGTTTAATACTGCTTTAATCCTTACATTTATTATTAAAAGCAGATAATTCTTACATTATGTAGAAAATAATTTGGATAGTTTTAGAATGGCAGTTTTTCCTTAAATGCCTAACACATGACATATATTGTGTAAATTATTTTTACCCCTTTCCTTTGACTATGCCAAGCTAGATATTTGGAACCTGTAGCCTGCATTTGATTCTCTAGAGGTGTTGGACATTTCAGCAAAGACTTTTGGATATGTAAACAGGGCTGGTAACCACTCGTATAAGCAGTGAGTGTAACTTAAAGCAAAGTTCCACCCATATGCGGACGTATGAAGCCCTGCTGAAAGTCGGCTTTCTAAATGTGGGCACCTGGCTGTGGCTTCACAGCCGGGCACGCACTGAGGACCCGGCTGACGTGTCCCAGAAGATTGCACGGAGAGGGGGGGGATGTGAACTTCCTTCTGGCGCTGCAGAGCCCCAGGAGGAAGTGTGAGCTGGATGCCTCTAAAAAGAGTGCATCCACTCCCCCCCCCCAGAAAAATGACATGCCAAATCAAATGTGGCATGTCAGGGGGGTCACCTTCACTCACCTCCCCAAATCTGTACATGGTAGGATTGATGTTTACAGTGTAAGATTCCCATCAGCAGCCACAGCAGTAACTTTTGGAAAACTTCTGCATGTCAAGAGGTTGGAAGCAGTGTAAACTATGGCAGCATTTTTATAACTGCATATTGTTTGCATTAAGAACTACACAAAGTAGTGGTACGTTTCTTTCACAACTTTTGCAAGAAGAAACCACTGTGGTAACTACATTTTAATTTATACAAAACAAAGTTTGTATAGCTATCTTGTATTCTGCTCTATCCAAGTCAGTCTGCATTTATAGAAGCACCTGAGGTACATCATACACTATTCTGCAGCAGTAACCCATAATGAATGTGTTTTATATATGTCAACATTGAAATGCAGAATTACATCTGTCTAAGTCTGAGAGTATTCCATACACAACTTGTAACCAAAGATTTGCTAAAAGAACTTTTGTTAAAATGAATTTTACATCCTGAGTGTGCCTTTTGTTTGTTTTTGTTTTCAGAGAGGAAGAAGGAGCAGAGCACTTAAGAAAGCGAAGCACACAGCTGCCTTTCATTTTTGCGACTGGCGAGGCAGTGTTGTATGAGTCCTCATTTCCCTTTCCAGGCCTAATGGGCCCCTTGCAAAATAAACCTAAAAGTTCTTCAAGTAAAGGCTCCTCTGCCAAAGCAACAGCAAACGAGGCACCTGTCAATCCTTCCTCCCTTCTGGGTGCCATGCTGAGACAACAGGATGAGCCTCTCTACATTTGTCCTCCAGCTCCAAACACCTTCTCTTTTGATAATGTTTTCAAAGATGGCAGAAATGAACTGAGCAACAGCTTTCCCAGTGCTTGTCAGGACAATCGGCTACCTGCTACAAACAACAATATAAAGCAAGGGGAAGCAGCCTTTTTCCAGGGAAAGGGTACAATGTTGTTGTCAGACCGTGCAGAAGGCTTCTCTGAGGGCAAAAACAATGAGCTTTACAACATTATGAGAAGCCTGGGGATTGATTTCGAGGACCTTGAGATGATACAGCAAGATGAAGAGTTTTTCAGAAATGAATTTGATTATCCAGATATTGGGGAAATCGATGTGGCGGATGAAATTTTAAATTATGTTCAGGATTCTCTAAACGGGAAATCGGATTGCATGTTTATGAACACTGTTCAGCAAATACCTTGCATACAGGACTCCAGCAATGTAGTACAAAGCAGCTTAAACACAGCACAAATGCGTCCACAACAGCCCAACCATATGATCCCGCAGCAGCTGTGTCAAAAAATGAAACACATGCAAGTCAATGGTGTTCTTACGAATTGGAATTCTATAAGTGGTGTCCCTTTAACGTATCGGGGGCAACCAGCTGAGCAATATGTTCCTAGCCTCAACAGTGTAGCCCCAGACTATTATAAATCTGAACTCACGAGTACTCCATTTGCTTGCAAACAGGAATATATGCCTTATCAGGAGACAATACCCTCAGTGCCACTGCCATCGAGCGTTACACAGATGGACTTTGATCTTGGAAATGTGGAACAGCCAGTGTATTCTGCACCCACAAACTTGGATGGTCTTATGGAATGTTTATCACAGGCTCCTGAAATGCAAGACTGTGGTGTAAATGCACGGACAGTAATAATGAATGCCCAGCCTTGTTACTCTGGTGCTGTATCCATGTATCAATGCCTCCAGGAACCCCAGCCATCTCGTATGAATCAGATGCAATACAATGCCGTCATGCCAGCACAGCAGCAGTTAATAAATAAAGTAAGCATACATGTCTAGATATATAGAATTGTACTTATTTCTTACAGATTTATTGTATTTAATTGTGGAACAGCTATGCATAAACATAGACCAATATCTTGAATTAACAAAATCATGTATTTGTTTCAAGATGAGTGGGTTTTCTTTTGGCTTTTAATGGACATCTCTGCACAAATTCATTAATCAGTGGAGTCATTGTAGTGTGTAAATTATACTATCTTTTGTGTCCTCAGCTGTTCGGTTTGAAAAACACCCTATGAATCCTAATCGGGATAATGCAGTCTACATTTTATTATCTTAATTGTACAGTTCAAGACACAGGATATATACTTGTATACATTGTGAGTTAAAGGTGATTGGACACTAGCAAAGCTTTAGAGGACACGCTCCCTGGATGCTTCTTCTATAACCCTACCCAACTCCATAATTCTTAGTTTTGCTCTAGTGTCTGAAGGTGATAAACTTTTTCTTATTCACAAAGAAGACCACACTTGGCTTAACTAGTTTATTATTTTTCTTTACTATTTTGTATTCTAAATCTTCAAGCAGTTACTGTCTTTTAATGCCAGTAAAGAGGCAGGGGATTGGGGCAACCTTGTTAAAGCCTTGGGAGCAGTACCTGGGACTCCACACTGTGGGGCCGACTTGCAATGTTGCTTTAGGCACTGGATCCTGCATAGGCGCCCACCTTGGCACTTGGTGCTATTCAATGGGACCCAGTCCCTGAAGAGCCTTTCGGGGGTATGCCTATGATGACAAGCAAAGCCTGGACTTTGTTTACAGTCCAGCATCGTGGACAAGTAAGACAGGGTCACCCTGTCTTAAACAGGGCTATGTTTTAGTTGTATTCACCGCACAGTGTAAATTCTTCAAGCTTGATGCTAAAAGTCAGCCACTTGGAGCTTAGTCTAAGAAGGATAACCAGGTGTTACATCATACTACTGGTCACATACTTTAATTCCACTTCCACCTTGAGCCCTTGTAAGGGACTTGGATGCTTCCTTCCACCCTCTCACCACATGGACTCATTACAGGATGGGCTACTCCTGGGTTACTTCGTATTCCTTATGGACTTAAGTATGTACCCTATACTTTACCCTATTCCTTGAATTCTCTACATGGGAGTGCCCTCACTTGTAGCTATGGCAGGCACCAGGTGAAAGGAAGCCAATACAAAATTGCAGCTGAACATTCACTTTAACATTCAGCCTCAGAGTGAGGATTTGTCCCTTGCAGTGGAACAAGAACTGGCTCTAACACTGGTCTCTGCATCCAATTCTAGCTCTATTTCAGGCATGCAACCAGCGGCCTATTTGACTAAAGCAGAATTCTCTGCACCTATGTCACATTTCCTCGGATCTCTGCACTGATTAATTCTGTCAAATCAACCAAAGACTGTCCAAGGGCAGGGTACAAAATAGATTTTAAGAGGTGTTTGAGTCTGCCATTCCTACCTTGATAAAAGCAAGAAAAGCCCATTCGAGAAGGATCATTTTTGCACTTGGGAATCCTTTTTTGTCTGGTGTTGAAAACAAGCACCCCATTTTTAGAGATTACTCTGTACCTTGCATTCCGGCCTTTTCACGGTTGGCCTTAAGTTCTCCTACAGGTCAGGTCTCTGTCTTATCTATCCCTTTTCAAAGGCCTCTGGCTTCACTTTCCCATGTAAAAACCTTTATTTAAGGTGCGTCTCGTATTGCGCCCCACTTGCAGCACCCTGTGCTTCCTTGGGCTCTCAGCTTGGGTCTCTCTGCCATGCAGAAACCACCCATTAAAGCCATCAGGGATATCCCTCTAGAGGTTCTCTCTTGTAAAGTACCCTTTTTGGTCACTATCACATCTACCAAATGTGTTTCTGAACTGGCCACCATTTCCTGTAAAAAAAAAAAAAAAAAAGCCTAAGACCATCCATTCTCCTAAAGGTGGTCTCAGCATTCCGCCTCAATGAGGACATTGTCCTCCCATCCTTACGCCCTGTTCCTAAGTATCCAAAGGAAATCTTTCTACATTGCCTGGACATAGTCAGTTAGGATATACCTCAAGGCTACTGCTCCATTCAGACAGACAGATTCCCTGTGTGTCCTGTTCTCTGGACCTTAAAGAGGACACACTGTTTCAAAGTCCACCATTTCAAGATGGATATGAAACCTAAATGCAAGAGCCTACATTCCCAAAGCAAAACCAAAAGCTCTTTTACACCTCCTCAGTGAGCGTGTCCAGGGCATTTCAGCACCAAGCTTCTGTTGTGTAAGGCTGCCACCCGGTCTTCTCTTCACACTTTTTTAAAGTTTTACCAGATAGACATCCAATTTTGGCTGCTAAGTTCTTTCAGCGGCTCTGAGGTTGGGTCATCTTACCCTTTTTGAGCCTGTTGGTACAGTTCTATTTGCCAACCCTTCCTATTCATTGCTTGGGGACATCCTATGGAGTATGAAGATTATGCTTGTGTCTTATAGTGTACAATTTAGAGGAATTTTGACTTACCTGTATATTCCATATCTTGGAGTACAGTACAGGAAACAGGCCACCTCCCTTCCATTCCTTGGTTTACTCTTCCATGCTTTCTACAAAAAATGAAGGACTCAGACTAGGGTAGGGCTATAGGGATGGTGCCCAGGGGGCGTGTCCTCAAAATGTTTGCCAGTGTCCAATCACCTGAAGGCACGCGTCTATAACCCATGGTGTATGCCTTTTCTGCCTGTGTCGTGTACTGTGCTCCAAGATTTGGAATTTACAGGCAAGTCAAAATTCATGGGAAACTTGTGCTAAAAATGGTGCACTGATGAACTGCACCTACATGCTTCAAGTTACTATGTAATGGAAAAAATTGGAGGTAATATGGACTTTCATGGTACAACCATAGACATTACATTTTAAAAACAATGTCTTTATTACAAAAGATATTTAAAAACATATACATATACAATTATTATGCCTCAAAAAGGGACACACTGATGGCTGTCTCCAAAAAACTGGACAAATGTCAGTAAAACAATGTTATCAAACGCCACAATGCAAATGGTCAAATTTTGAACATATACATCTAGTTTTTCTCAGCATGTTTCGTGGATCAACCGCTTCTTCAGGAGTATTTTAGAGAGTAGCTTATCTGTTAAAATAGTGGATTATAATGCCGAAATAATTCTATAACAAACATCAAATTAGAAAAATTAGAGTTAATGGAAAAAATTGGCTTACCCGATGAGTCCAATCTGCCCGGCGCACAAAAGGGCACCAACGGTTAGATCCCCTCCGGCATGAAAAGGGAAAACTGTACCTGCCTACATGATAGCATGGATTCTTATAGTTATTAAATACTGAAGGGTGGGCACACCAAAATAAACGGTTCCCAAATGTATCAAAATTGGCAGTGGCCGTGAATAATTGGAGAAGCAAAGTATACACAGTGCCTTGAACAGGTATTCATACCCCTAGAAATTTTCTATTTTTTTGTCATGTTACAACCAAAAACGTAAATGTATTTTATTAGGATTTTATGTGATATACCAACACAAAGTTGCAAATAATTGTGAAGTGGAAGGAAAATGATAAATGGTTTTCAATTTTTTTTTACAAATATCTGAAAAGTGTGGCGTGCAGTTGTATTCAGCCCCCTTTTAGGCTTAATGTACATGGGGCGTTTTAAAACCTCTCCTGAACAATTTATCTTGCCAGATAGTAACCGATATTTAAAAACTTCGGTTTAGCCACGTTTAAATGAGTTACCGTTACAGGTATTTCAAATGCCTCTGAACATCTGTCCCGAACGTATTTTTTTTGCTTCGGGACAACTGAAACTCTAAACTCAACTGATGACTATAAGCGACCCTGTGTACATGTACTGATAAGATATTATAGAGGAGAGTTCAAAAAAATGCCCAACTGCTCCTAAATGTCTGTTTACCAGCAGCAGTGTACATGAAGCCTTACTCTGATACCCCTAACTAAATTCTAGTGGAACCAATTGCCTTCAGAAGTCACCTAATTAGTAAATAGAGTTCACCTGTGTGTAATTTAATCTCAGTATAAATACAGCTGTTCTGTGAAGCTCTCAGAGGTTTGTTAGAGAACCTTAGTGACCAAACCTCATCATGAAGGCCAAGGAACACACCAAACAGGTCAGGGATAAAGTTGTGGAGATGTTTAACCACTTCAGCCCCGGACCAATTGTCAGCTTAAGGACCAGAGGTCTTTTTTCAATTTCGCACTGCACTACTTTAACTGGTAATTGTGCGGTCATGCAATTTTGTAACGAAACGAAATTTGCGTCCTTTTCTTCCCACAAATAGAGCTTTCTTTTGATGGTATTTGATTGCCTCTGTGATTTTTATTTTTTGCGATATAAACGGAAAAAGAGCGAAAATTTTGAAAAAAAAAGAGATTTTCTACTTTTTGTTATAAAAAAAATCTAATAAACTCAATTTTAGTCAAACATTTGGGCCAAAATGTATTCAGCCACATGTCTTTAGTAAAAAAAATGCCAATAAGCGTATATTTATTGGTTTGCGCAAAAGTTATAGCGTCTACAAACTAGAGTACATTTTCTGGAATTTACACCGCTTTTAATTTATGACTGCCTATTTCATTTCTTGAGGTGCTAAAATGGCAGAGAAGTACAAAACCCCCCCAAATGACCCCATTTTGGAAAGTAGACACCCCAAGCTATTTGCTGAGAGGCATGTTGAGCCCATTGAATATTTTTTTTTTTAGTCCCAAGTGATTGAATAAAGACAAAAAAATAAAAAATAATTTTTTTTTTTCTTCAAAAAGTTGTCACTAAATTATATATTGCTCACACATGCCATAGTTATATGTGGAATTGCACCCCAAAATACATTTTGCTGCTTCTCCTGAGTATGGGGATACCACATGTGTGGGACTTTTTGGGAGCCTAGCCGCGTACGGGGCCCCGAAACCCAAGCACCGCCTTCAGGATTTCTAAGGGTGCAAATTTTTGATTTCACTCCTCACTACCTATCACAGTTTCGAAGGCCATAAAATGCCAAAATAGCACAAAACCCCCCCAAATGACCCCATTTTGGAAAGTAGACACCCCAAGCTATTTGTTGAGAGGCGTGGTGAGTATTTTACAGCTCTCATTTGTTTTTGAAAATGAAGAAAGTAAAGAAAAAAATTTTTTTTTTTTTCTTTTTTCAATTTTCAAAACTTTGTGACAAAAAGCGACATCTGCAAAATACTCACAATACCTCTCAGCAAATAGCTTGGGGTGTCTACTTTCCAAAATGGGGTCATTTTGGGGGGTTTTATGCCATCTGGGCATTCCATGGCCTCCGAAACTGTGATTGGCAGTGAGAAGTGAAATAAAAAAATTACTCCCTTAGAAAGCCTGAAGGCGGTGCTTGGTTTTTGGGGTTCCGTACGCAGCTAGGCTCCCAAAAAGTCCCACACATGTGGTATCCCCGTACTCAGGAGAAGCAACAGAATGTATTTTGGGGTGTATTTCCACATATGCCCATGACATGTTTGAGCAATATATCATTTAGTGACAACTTTTTGTAAAAAAAATATATATATTTTTTTTTTTCATTATTCAATCTCTTGGGACAAAAAAAAAAAATATTTAATGGGCTCAACATTGCTCTCAGCAAATAGCTTGGGGTGTCTACTTTCCAAAATGGGGTCATTTGGGGGGGGTTTGAACTGTCCTGGCATTTTATGCACAACATTTAGAAGCCTATGTCACACGTCACCCACTCTTCTAACCACTTGAAGACAAAGCCCTTTCTGACACTTTTTGTTTACATGAAGACATATTTTTTTTTTGCAAGAAAATTACGTTGAACCCCCAAACACTATATATATTGTTAAAGCAAAGGCCCTACAGATTAAAATGGTGGGTGTTGCATTTTTTTTTTCCACACAGTATTTGCGCAGCGATTTTTCAAACGCATTTTTTGTGGAAAAAATACACTTTTTTTTATTTTAATGCACTAAAACACACTATATTGCTCAAATTTTTGATGAAATAAAAAATATGATCTTAGGCCGAGTACATGGATACCAAACACGACATGCTTTAAAATTGCGCACAAACACGCAGTGGCGACAAACTACATACATTTTTAAAAGCCTTTAAAAGCCTTTACATGATACCACATTAGATTCACGGA
This sequence comes from Lithobates sylvaticus, assembly GCA_028564925.1. NCBI lineage: Eukaryota > Metazoa > Chordata > Amphibia > Anura > Ranidae > Lithobates > Lithobates sylvaticus. The sequence continues at coordinate 429,612,058 of CM053030.1, forward strand.
GGAGGTCTACTGCTAAAATTACTGCCCTCGATCTGACCTTCGCGGTGATACCTCACATGCATGCTGCAATTGCTGTTTACATATGACGCCAGACCAACGCTTGTGTACGCCTTTGCGCAAGAAAAGGGGGGGCAGGGGTGCTTTTTTTTTTTTTTTTTTTTTTTAGTTTTTTTTTTATTTATTTAGCTTTTTTATTCTATTTTTAAACTGTTCCTTCCATTTTTTTTCTTTGTTATGATTTTTATTGTTATCTCAGGGAATGTAAATATCCCCTATGATAGCAATAGGCAGTGACAGGTACTCTTTTTTTGAAAAAATTGGGGTCTATTAGACCCTAGATCTTTCCTCTGCCCTCAAAGCATCTGACCACACCAAGATTGGTGTGATAAAATGCTTTCCCAATTTCCCAATGGCGCGGTTTATATCCGGGAGGGGGGACATTCCCTCCTACTGCTTGTAAAAGCAGTCTAGAGGCTAATTACCCGCTAGAATTGCTTTTACATGAAAGCCGATCACTGGCTGAAAAGAATGATACCAAGATGATACCTAAACCTGCAGGCATCATTCTGGTATAACCATTCAAAGTCCAGCAACATACTGGACATATATTGTAATCTTTTTCCGCGCTGCAACTGAATGGCGCACCTGAAAACAAAAAAATGCTTAACACTAAAACACAGTAAACAAAATTACATACCTGAAAAGCAAGCATGATAAAACATGATAAAACATAATAAAACATTGCAGAATAGAATGGAGTAAAAAAAGAGCAACAATAGAGAGAGAGAGAGAACAATAAAACGACAACTATTTTTGTTTTTTTTATTTTTTTGAGATTCACAGGTAAAAAAGCTCCTGACTGTTAGCGACTGAATCAAAACGCTACCACAAAAAAAATGTTAGCGATCGCAGGGATCAGGCCTGACTCTGCGAACGCTGCAGTTATGTGTGCTTAGTGTTTTGTAAGTGACAGTGATCGATCGATACTGCACTTGGGTGGGCTGGGCTGGGCGGAGGGGGAAAACGCAGGTGCTAGCAGGTATCTGGGCTGATCCCGCTAACAATGCGTTTTTTTGGAACCCTAAACTGCTGGGACGCTAGTATAGATCTGATCAGATCAGATATTGATCTGTTCAGATACTGTACCACTAAGGGAGGTGTATGCTTTGTGCGTGGGTGTTTGCGGTACTGGCACTAACCTGGGGCGACGCAGACCTTATTTGACCCTAAAACCTAATTGATATCACCCGCCGGGCGATCAGGGGGTTAAACCGTTATTGGGTAATAAATGGCGGGTGCCCTGACAGTATAAAAAAACAAGCTAACTAACCAGCGTCACCCGTAACAGTAATACAAAAAAAAAACTGGTTACCTAGCGACACTAATGCAGGGATCAGAAAAACGATCGCTTAGTGACACTGGCAAAAGGGGGTGAAAGGGTTAACTAGGGGCAATCAGGGGGTTAAACCTTTATTAGGTAATATATGGGGGTACCTGACGCTATATAAAAACCTGACGGGGAACCTAAATAACGAAATAACTAACTGGCTAACCAGCGTCACCAGTGACAGTTATACAGTGATCACTGGTGAAAGGGTTAACTCTAGGGGCAATCAGGGGGTTAAAACCTTTAGGTTGTAATATGGGGGTACCTGACCTATAAACCTATTTATGAACCTATATAAACATGGCGGTTAACCTAAAAAAAAACTGGTTACCTAGCGACACTAATGCAGCGATCAGAAAAACGATCGCTTAGTGACACTGGCAAAAGGGGGTGAAAGGGTTAACTAGGGGCAATCAGGGGGTTAAACCTTTATTAGGTAATATATGGGGTACCTGACGCTATATAAAAACCTGACGGGGAACCTAAATAACGAAATAACTAACTGGCTAACCAGCGTCACCAGTGACAGTTATACGGTGATTACTGGTGAAAGGGTTAACTCTAGGGGCAATCAGGGGGTTAAAACCTTTATTTAGGTTGTAATATGGGGGTACCTGACCTATAAAACTATTTATGAACCTATATAAAACATGGCGGTTAAAATAAAAAAAAAATGGTTACCTAGCGACACAATGCAGCGATCAGAAAAACGATCGCTTAGTGACACTGGCAAAAGGGGGTGAAGGGGTTAACTAGGGGCAATCAGGGGGTTAAACCTTTATTAGGGGGGGGGGTAGGGGGCTACCTAGGACCTAAAACTAACTGCCCTGACAGTTATTACAGTCACACTGACACTAAATGCAGTGATCAGTAAATAAATGATCACTGCAATTAGTGACACTGTGACTGGGGGGGGAGGGGGTGATCTGGGGGGTGATCAGGGGGTGACAGGGGGGTGTTTTGTGTGCCTAACTGTACTGGTGTCAGTGTAGTGTTGTGCACTAACCTTAACATGTTCGCCGCTCGGCGTCTCCGGTCACATAGACCGGCGCACCGAGCGTGACATCACTTCCGCCTTCCTGTCTATACAATAGACAGGAAGGGGAAGCTTTTCATTCGCCAGGAGCGATCGCGAGGGGGTGGCCAGAAACCACTGGCCGTCCCCTCGTCCCGGATCGCTCCTGAAGCGATGCCGACCGTCCCCGCCGGCGGAGGGGGGTCCGATCGGACCCCCCAACCGCCTAAAGAATGGCACGTACAGGTACGTGGTTCTGCCTGTACGTGCCATTCTGCCGACGTATATCTACATGGGGCGGTCGGCAAGTGGTTAAAGTAGGGTTAGATTTTAAAAAAATATCCCAAGCTTTAAACATTTCACGGAGTACTGTTTAATCCCTCATTCGAAAATGGAGAGTATGGCACAATTGTAAACCTACCAGGACATGGCCATCTATCTAATCTGACAGGCCGGGCAAGGCTAGCATTAACCGGAAAAAATAGCCAAGAGAGGCCCATGGTATCTCGAAAGGAGCTGCAGAGATCCATAGCTCAGGGGGGAGAATCTGTCCACAGGACAACTCATAGTTGTGCACTTCATGAATCTGGCCTTTATGGAAGAGTGGCAAGAAGAAAGCTATTGTTGAAAGAAAGCCATAAGAAGTCCTGTTTGCATTTTGTGAGAAGCCATGTAGGGGACATGGCAAACATGTGGAAGAAGGTTCTCTGGTCAGATGAGACGAAAATTGTACTTTTTGTCTTAAAAGAAAAATGCTATGTGGTGGAAAACTAACACTGCATATCACCCTGAACTCACCAAAACCCCACACTGTGAAACATGGTGGTGGCAGCATCGTGTTGTGGGGATGTTTTTCTTCAGCAGGGACAGTGAAGCTGGTCAGAGTTGATGGGAAGATGGATGGAGCCAAATACAGGGCAATATTAGAAGAAAACCTTTTAGTCTGCAAGACCTGAGACAGGGGCGGAGGTTCACCTGCCACCTGGTTTAGATCAAAGCATATTCATATTCATGTGTTAGATTGGCCCAGTCAAAGTCCAGCTCTAAATCCAATTGAGAATCTGTGGCAAGACTTGAAAATTGCGGTTCACATGCACTCTCCATCCAATCTGACAGAGCTTGAGCTGTTTTGCAAAGAAGAATGGGCACAAAGTTTATTCTCTATATGTGCAAAGCTGGTAGAGACATGAAAGACTTGCAGCTGTAATTGCAGTGAAAGGTGGTTCTACAAAGTATTGACTCAAGTGGGCTGAATACAAATGCACACTTTTCAGATACTTTTATTTGTAAAATATTTTGAAAATCATTGATCATTTTTCTTCCACTTTATTATGTGTCATTTTGTGTTGGTCACATACAATCCCAATAAAATACATTTAAGTTTTTGGTTGTAACATGACAAAATGTGGAAAATGTTAAGGGGTATAAATACTTTTTCAAGGCACTGTACGAATATACTGTCAGTGGATTCCTGTGGCTGAAAAGAAGAGTAGCCACATTCGAAAGTAAAAGGCCGTTGCCTATGTTTGATATTTTCCGATGTACAGCAGACCCCAAGAACTTCTGATGCCTTTCACCCATGAAAAGCTTACTTGTAGCAAGGGAAAACAAAAGATACCAAATAGATATCAACAGGTCGGACTTTTAAAGCATGGAAGCAAATAGGAAAGTAGAAAAAAATATTTATTTTATTGAAAAATACAATATCATAACAGTGTTCAAAACAATATAAAAATCATATGAAATTATATAATTTGTACATTGAGCCCTGGTGTGTCACGTCTACGCGTTTCGCCGTAAAGGCTTCCTCAGGACACGGGAAAAGGTTCAAAGACGTAGCAAGAGAGAGCAACAATAAATCTCACTATCTTCAAATGGGCTGCGCCTCAAATACAAATGTCATAGCAACCAGGACAGATCCAAATATATGGAGCGGTCAACCACGCTGTGCTAGAGTGGACAGCAAGTGGCACATTCTGATGAGTACAAACAAAAATTGATAGTTGCTTATTGCAGGAAAGAAGTCTCAGTCAGTATATTACCATCAATGGGGATGGCCAATAGCGGACATAATCCCATCCATATGAAGCTTGGTAGATGCTGGTGACACATAGTATGGCCAAACGGCATATAAAAACTAAAGGTAAAAGTATTTTTGTGGAGACAATGAAAGCATACCCCCTAGGAGACAGCCCAATGGTGCACAGCTATGGGCTGTCTCCCAGGGTTATGCTTTTACTCATATGTGAACATACCCATAGAAAAAACAAATTAGGGAAACATACACTTAAGAATTGAAACATCAGTGGGAGGAGTTCTGCTGTGCATCAAATCTATCAATAAACACAAATGTTGGCATTTTGCTATGGAGTGTGGCCACTCTATTTCTAGTTTATCTTATTACAGGTACTTGTATAGTGCTGACAATTTTACACAGCGCTGTACATATATATTGTACATTCGCTTCAGTCCCTGCACTCCAGAAGCTTACAATCTAAGATCCCTAACTCACATTCATACAGACAGATACTAGGGCCTATTTAGAAAGGAGACAATTTTCTATTAGCATGTCTTTGGAGTGTGGGAGGAAACTAGAGTACCCGGAGGCAGCTGTTTGCATATAACCATATATCCAGCAGTTAGGGACAGATAATCAGCCCAGGACCCATCATCTGTCCCAAGCACCTTTTAACCAATGTTCAGATACATGAAAACAGTGGCGGACAGCCATTACTTTAAACAGTATGCCCGACTGCAGCTGTTTGCCCACATCTGTGATTCCAGCCACAGAAATCCTCCATCAAGCCTTAATCACAAGCGTAAAAGAAGCCCAAGAGACTGCATCCCAGAAGCTCCACACCATGCTCACATGCCCCTGCTCCATTGTTAATTGCTTCATTGAATTTTGTGGAGTTGTCCTTCAATATCTATCACTGGTTTATGGGTTGAAGGTGGTTTTGTATTCTGTTTTTGGAAAATAGGAAATAAATAATTGGAAGTAATGTTTTGCTTTTCTATAGTTATCTATTATTACTCTTTACTGTGCTGCAGAATGTGTCGGGACTATAGGAATACAGGTAGTAAATTGGATCCCAGCCACTATGTATTTTTTTTTTCTCCTATGACCGTAATATTAATAACATTATTACCATAAATATAACACAAACAGTAATGGGAGAAATTCTGTTCACCTGTTGTCCAGTAACCCCCCCCAACACACACACACACACACACACACACACACACACACACACACACACACACACACACACACACACACACACACACACACACACCATTATTATCATCCTGGTCCTCATCTGCTCTTTTAGGCCCCTATGTTGGGAGTTATACTGTAGGTTGGGTGGGTACAAAAGACACACAAGCTGGGGCTGAGTGGATGCACATGCAGATTGTAGAGATGAGGCTAGGAAGAGGTGTTCTGCAGCCCCAACACATTTCCTGTCCTAGAGACAACACTGCTCTTTGATAAATACTGTAAGTGTTGTCCACTTTACCAAATGAAATATTGTGTTTTTTTTTTTTTATGCATTTTTCTTTTTTTTATTTGTTTGTTGTATATGTGCATAATATGTTCATGTTTTGTTTTGTTCATTTTTCAGCAGTTCCAAAATGGTTTTGTCGGAGGTAACCTGAATGAAACCTATACAGCACCAATTGAAATGGTAAACAGCACCCAAACCGCTCCACATTTACCATCGCATCATCTTCCTGCAAGCTCCAAACTTTTTCCAGACATGCCGTCAAGTGGATTAATGTGAGGAGAACCACCTTTGTGCGCACCGTAAAACTCACCACACACACTGCAGTCTGATTATACAACTTCCTTTATATCTACCAATAGCTATGTAGTTCAAGGTCCTGCTTGATTGGATACATATTGTTTGGGTAGGTCCTCATATTACATAGTTTTGGTATATCTAAAGTTGATTGTACAAAGTTTGTATGGTCAGATTGTAACGTGTATAGTAAACTTAAGGTGTGCTTCTGTTGGCCTCAATAAAAGAAGACTTAATGCTGAACATGCTTTAAAAGCCACATTACATCCTAAAGCGTTTATTTGGGCTATTTGCACTTTGTAGGCCTCCAGTGGCTTACACATTGGACAGGGCTGGCCAGGCCATACATGGAAGTAGAAAGAGCATATTATGGAATTAAGCAGAATGGCTCTGCTTTTCCCATGATTCAAAGTTCATGTTATTTTTAGTGAAATTTTAAGTCATCGTATTTTTGCTATCCAGTTCTAGAATATATAACATCATAAGCAACAAGATAAGGCAACATTTTATTTACCTCTCCACTGCTGTACAATCAAAATGTTTCTTAATAGAGCACTTAAACCCTTTGAGTACTATGGCATGATATATAGTTTTATATAAATTTTGCTTACTTTTATAATTTTATTTTATTTTAATCTTCTACAAAGAAAACAACGTGTAACAGAAGCACTTAAAATGTCAGTTCCATTCTCTGTATAAGGTTTATTGATGAACCTTAGGTTCTATTTTTTCATTTCAGTGTGCATATTTTTCCTCACACATGACCATCTGCACATCATGGATGTGGATTTAGAGCTACGCTTATAAAAGTGGGTGTACCTACATCTGAATGGGCCACTGAAAATGTAATGTAACCCATAGAAAACAGAGCTTCAGAACTGATTTTATAATCCCTTTAGGATATTCACTTACAGAATAATTCTGCAAAATTAAGATAATTCCGTAATAGGATTTGGTTAGACAGAACACCAATTTTTTCATGAGAACTTGGCCAGCATTAAAACAGTACAATCCTGCCTTATGCTGCTATTCAGTCCATGATTAAAGTCTACCAGAGCATGAGCGAATTCATGGAGAAATCTGATGGTGCTGTTTTCATCCTCACGTAATGCTTCATTTAGAATAAACTCTGACATTGGTCAAATATACAGAGGTGGCTCATTACTCTTCAGTATCAGCCAAGACAAGAACACTAAAATGGCTGCTTGCCTTATCAAATCCCAGGTCATCCCTCCTTCGGGAAAAAGCAGAGTTTTGGATATGCTGCAGATTGAAGGACCTGCACTTATTTCACTGATTTCTTATCTAGAAGCAGTATTCGCTGTCTGAACCCAGACATTGAGAATATGCAATGTCCTTTTAAACTTTAAAATCCCTTTTTAAATCATTAGTTTCTAGTTTTTAATGGTTTACTTTTTAGACCAAAGTAAATCAACAGTTTGGTTGCATATCCTTTGTTTTGGCCAAAGGACAGGTTCTACTACATGTGGTTGCTAGATGGATCCAGGCATTTGATTCTCAGGCTGGATCACTGTTGGTCTCACTGGTTTGTTTAGAACAATTAATTAGTGGCAGTAATATACAATTTATGATTATATTTGCCATCTTCTACCTTTCATGTTCACAAACCTGTTAATACCCATTAAAATATGTGAGAACAACCTTTACAGTTAGACTACATGCTTATTAGTATATGCAGCACATGTGGTTTGTATTAGCTTGAGGTTTACAGAATTTTTGATCCATAGACATTAACTGGACAGTTGGGTTCTATCAACCAGTGTGTAGTTTAAGGTGTGAACTTGTTTTCAAGTACAAGGTTATCCTTAACTTGGCTATATTAAGCTGATTTCTTCTAAACCTATGACAATTACTAAAGCTGGCCATGTGATATCCAGTCCAATTTTTTTCCAGAAGTTGCTCTCAACACTTTAGTTATAAGGCATTTTATAATTTTGAAATCGTTTTGAATTCTCCAGTTGATAATTTGTCTACTCTGTGCTCAGTTCATTGGCAACCTACTAAAGCTAGCTTACCATCGTTTGTCGTAGAACTGCTTAAAGATTATCTGGTGCAAACAGTGATTTTCTTTGGCAAGTACTAAATAAATCAGTTTATTGCTAAGTAGCAGATCATACTCTTCCTGACCAATATAACCGATTCCATAAGCTATAGAATGTCAAGATATATCTGTTCCCGATTACATGCACCTTCATTTAAAAAAAAAAAAAAAAAAACCCTAAGGGCACAAACTGAGGTGCTTCTAAACTGCCAGGAAAACACTGAACACGTTTGGGGCGCTTTTCGGGCACTTTAGAGGCGCTTTTGAGGTGCTTTCCATTTATTTCAACGGAGAGGGACTTTGGCGCTTTTTTTAGCGCTCCAAAGATGCTGCTTGCAGGAGGTTTTCACCGCCCCAGTGTGAAAGCATTCATTGATTTTAATGGAAATAGGTTTTCGGGTGCTTTTGTTAGTGCGAAAGCACCTCAGTGTGAAAGGAGCCCAACCCAAAATCAACTAAGCCCACAGGATGCTCACCTTATTATTAATGTGAAGTCCAGGTATAGAGTATATTCTTCTCTATGGAGAGGATCTGGTAAGCATGCTAATGTAAGCTGACATCTGATTGCTATGAATTGCCTCACATACTGTAATTGTTTAGCTAAAAATATGCTGATCCTTTCTTGGGTGTGACAACTGGATTTGATAAAATGACCATAAGTAACAGTCCGCTTGCAGCTCTAAGTTTTATTGATACAGGAATGGAAAGCAAGTGACTGGTCATTAAAGGAAATATATTTTCTAGATGTCTAGTTTTATTCAGAATTAGGTCCTGTTACTAGGAAATTGTTCTGAACAAATTTTGTGCCAATGAATGAAGAGTGAAGCATGCTTATGGGCTTAGTGTCACCAATGTTATTATATCTTCTGTGGCGTATTTAAATGCAGCGACTCCTGAATGCATTTGCATACAGTGAACTATGAACATGTGTCTCATAATAAATGCAGTCGACACGGATTACTCTTTTAGCTAATATTTTAACATTTTGCCATGAGAAAGGGAAGTCTGCATTGGTGGACATGAACGAGTGGAAGGCTGGCTTCCAGCAGCCCAGAAAACAGGAAGAGCTGTGTGGTTCATGATGTATAAATGCATATGCAGTAGTGGATTATTTTAAATGAGAAGAAATGGCATCAGTGGTGGTTCAGTATATCCATTTTTCTGGAGAGCAGCCATTCTTAAGAGTTCCTGTCCTGCAGTGATGTGGAAAAATCAGTGAAGTAAATGTCAGTATGGGTCGTTGCTATCCATTAAACAGCTGTACAGGACCCTTTTTAAAGTCACAATGTATAATGCAGTGCTTCAATGAGGCTTAAAACTGGCCCAGAGGGGCCTTTGCCTTTTTTCTAGCCATCCTCTGATATAAATTACTGAATCACTAAATTGTTTTTTTATTAGAAATATTTTTCAAACTATTGCAGTTTTTTAAATCTACCCATTAATCTGGTGCTAAAATGTGCACAGGGAGTCAATAATTTGTTATGTTTAACAGTTTCTGACAGTGCTCATGGCACTACATTGGGGGCCATTTATGAAACTTGCTAAAGCTTAAAGGAAAGCATGAAATACCTAGGCTGCTATTGTCTTTGAAAATGCTGCTTCCTTAGCGGTCATGCTTGATTCTCTGCCATTTATTGCTTTCTGATCACCAAGTATGCAACTTTACTTGCTGATCAGTAAAAAGAAAACATTGAAGCCAGGTATTCATCAATAACTAGCATTTTCATTTTCACAATGGTACCCAAAATATTTTCACAAATTACAAAATTTGGAAAGTTTGCAGTTCTGCATTTTAGATTACTAGGATTATGGTATATAAAACGCATAAATGTCAGGGGACAAAAACACAAATACAGTGGTGTGAAAAAGTGTTTGCCCCCTTCCTCATTTCCTGTTCCTTTGCATGTTTGTCACACTTAAGTGTTTCGGAACATCAAACCAATTTAAACAATAGTCAAGGACAATACAAGTAAACACAAAATGCAATTTGTAAATGAAGGTGTTTATTATTAAAGGTGAAAAAAAATCCAAACCATCATGGCCCTGTGTGAAAAAGTGATTGCCCCCTAAACCTAATAACTGGTTGGGCCACCCTTAGCAGCAACAACTGCAACCAAGCGTTTGCGATAACGTGCAATGAGGCTTTTACAGCGTCCTGGAGGAATTTTGGCCCACTCATCTTTGCAGAATTGTCCTAATTCAGTTACATTAGAGGGTTTTCGAGCATGAACGGCCTTTTTAAGGTCATACCACAACATCTCAATAGGATTCAGGTCAGGACTTTGGCTAGGCCACTCCAAAGTCTTCATTTTGTTTTTCTTCAGCCATTCGGTGGTGGACTTGCTGGTGTGTTTTAGGATCATTGTCCTGCTGCAGAACCCAAGTTCGTTTCAGCTTGAGTACACGAACAGATGGTCGGACATTCTCCTTCAGGATCTCTTGGTAGACAGCAGAATTCATAGTTCCTTTTATCACGGCAAGTCTTCCAGGTCCTGAAGCAGCAAAACAGCCCCAGACCATCACACTACCACCGCCATATTTTACTGTTGGTATAATGTTCTTTTTCTGAAATGCAGTGTTCCTTCTACACCAGATATACTTGGACACACACCTTCCAAAGAGTTCCACTTTTGTCTCATCGGTCCACAGAATGTTGTCCCAAAAGTCTTGGGGATCATCAAGATGTGTTGTGGAGAAATTGAGACGAGCTTTGATGTTCTTTTTGCTCAGCAGTGGTTTTCTCCTTGGAACTCTGCCATGCAGGCCATTTTCGCCCAGTCTTTTCCTGATGGTGGAGGCATGAACGCTGACCTTAACTGAGGCAAGTGAGGCCTGCAGTTCCTTGGACGTTGTTGTGGGGTCTTTTGTGACCTCTTGGATGAGTCGTCGCTGCGCTCTTGGGGTAATTTTGGGCGGCCGGCCACTCCTGGGAAGGTTCACCACTGTTCCATGTCTTCGCCATTTGTGGATAATGGCTCTCACTGTGGTTCGCTGGATTCCCAAAGCTTTGGAAATGGCTTTATAACCCTTTCCAGACTGATAGATCTCAATTACTTTCTTTCTCAATTGTTCCTGAATTTCTTTGGGTCTCGGCATGATGTGTAGCTTTTAAGGATCTTCTGGTGGACCTTACTGTGTCAAGCAGCTCCTATTTAAGTGATGCCTTGATTGTGAACAGGTGTGGCAATAATCAGGCCTGGGTGTGGCTAGAGAAATTGAACTCAGGTGTGGACAACCACAGTTATAGTATGTTTTAACAAGGGGGGCAATCACTTTTTCACACAGGGCCATGATGGTTTGGATTTTTTTTCACCTTTAATAATACACACCTTCATTTACAAATTGCATTTTGTGTTTACTTGTGTTGTCCTTGACTATTGTTTAAATTGGTTTGATGTTCCGAAACACTTAAGTGTGACAAACATGCAAAGGAACAGGAAATGAGGAAGGGGGCAAACACTTTTTCACACCACTGTAACTCAGATAATGTCCTGTTTTTAGATTGCACTAATTTTATAGATGTCCCCGTGTTTCTCCACAGTGACTGTGAGATATGAATAAGTTTGTTTTAACCACAGACAGGCAAGCTTGAGGCACAGAATCCGTCTTAACCCCTTTGTTCTCCGTTCATATAGAGAAAAAAAATCTCATTGACCATTGTATTCCCCAAAAGTAAAACTCAAATTGTTTATCTTTAATATGATAACCTGTTCATCCCAGTGAAATCCTCCCTCATGTATAGATTGTGTTCATTTAGCTTTTTTTGTACAATGCAAGGTTTAAAGACTTGCAGTAAGGAAAGCGAAGTTGTGTAATATATTAATATTGTGCTTGCTTGTTTCTCCCTGTCAGCCTGGGAAGCCAAATATTACATTGATATAGTGACCGTCTTTCCAAGCACTAGGAAAACAACCTGTGCCTTATCTTGTGTTTTTATTAATATTTTTTTTAATTTTATGTTATATCTCTATGACTCTATGCAATGTTTTTCAACATGTCAGCTTGTCCAGTCACCAAGGACGGTATATGCATTAGGGTTTGCTTGTACAGTAGAAAATTAAACAGTATTGACTTTTTTTTTCTTTTGGTTAGAGTGTAAAGAATGAAAGTAAAGCATTGTGTTATGTATTTGGAGTTTTTTTTTTTTTTTTTTTGAAAGCAGCAATCTATTGTGGAAATTTTTAAGATATGGAACCTTCACTATAATTGCACTTATTGGAGTCCTTGCTTGGAATGAAGGATTCCTGATTGCATATAGTATGCAAAATCTTCCAAGCTTCAGTTTAATTGTGTTTCAAGCACTGTTTGTTGTTGTTTGTCATGAGAGCCTCATTAAGATGAACGTAGCTCTGTCCTAGGCCTGTTACACTAAAATGCCCAAATGCAAGACTTTTTTGTTCATTTTTATATATTAAAATAGCAAACAACATAATCATGACCTCATCCTAGAGTTTTCTTGTACATAGTACTCAATGTTTGCGTTTAACTTTGCCATTTACAAATTACACAGTTTTCTAGCACAAGAGATATTTTAAAGTGTAGCCGTTACTTCTATAAAATTAAGTCATTATGTCAGGGTAACAAATCAAAAGAAGTCTGCAACATCAATAGGAAACAGTGACATCACCACAACATGGCTGATATTCATTCCTAGTGAAATTGGAGTAGGCTTGGATTTGTTATCAAGCTCATTTTTGGCTCCATTTTGTGTAGGTGACCTAGACACTTTAAAATGTTGTTTAACTATGTAAAAAAAAAAAAAAAAAAAAAAAAAAAAGAAGTTGAGTCCTGCGCAAAAAAAAAAGAAAAAAAAATCACAGTGAAGGCTGCTTTGATGTGGAGCATAACCCGCGTGTTGTTACATGTTATTATACCTGCTGAATTGTATTCTTTTTTTATTTTAAGTAAGATGTAAAACCTAAACACAAATATATGTTCATGTATTGTTTCAGAGACCTTTTGTGGGGTCAAGACTTCTCTAAACACAATGTTGTTTTTTGATTGTTTTTCATAAGTCCTGTCTTTCACAAAGGTTTAAAAAAAAACAAATTTTTAAAAAGAATACAGCTTTGTAATTTTTTTTTTTTATCTTTAAAGATTATTTGAATTGTAGATGCACCAATGTTGGGTGCAAAATGTTTGAAATAATAATAAAAATGTATATGTTAAAGTGATTGCATTGTGTGTTGTCTGTCTGTGAAATTAACAAAAGTAGTTTCTGTATCCTATATCTTGGAACACAGTATTTTTGTCTTCATTATGATGGGGTTAAGCTGGCACCTTCAGGTGATTGATCACTGGCAAAAGACAGGCGATATCCTCCTAGGCAGTAGCCCCTCTCCAATAGGTGTGTTTTTAGTGTTGCACCTCTGACTCAGGGCCCTTAATAGAGCAAGAAAGAAGGCACAGGAGTACAGAGTGGCACGAGTGCCTGTTGGTCTTGCTAGCAGCAGGACTGGACGGACTCTCTGGTTCAAGCATGGGAAGACCGTCAGTAGGCCACAGGAGTGCCAAATGAACACTAGTGAACAGGAGCAGGCTGGCACTGGTGACAGACAGGTAAAGGCTGGAAGCAGGCAGGCACCAGAGGAATATAGGCACATGCTCACAGCAGGCAGGCCAATAGTGATGGGGATAAACCGGGTCATACACAGGCAGACCGATTAGGTGCACTCAGTAGTGGCGTCAAACCCCACATCCCTACAAGCTAGTGCAGAATTCTCCCTCCCTGTGCTGTCATCATTCCCATTGTTGATTGCTAGGGCTGTCTAACCTGAAAATTGAAGGTGAGATGCCATATGCAACTAGTCTATTTGGTTCCCATAGGCATCATCCCATGTACACATACAAATTGATTAGAGGAACAGAGAAACTTGGTATATGCCTGTGAGAACCACACCTAAACTGATTTTATGTAAAAATATCAATATTTATTATATCGCATAAATAAAACATCCATTAAATTCATTGTGTATACCACAAAGTACAGAGCATGAACATGTTGTAGGTATATGGTTTCATTCCATTGGTGTACGCGTTTAGGGGGAACGCCCGCGTCATCAGGACCATATAAATGATCTAAATAATTCAATACACATATCTCTGACTATAAACCAAACGTAAACAGGAAATCAATATACACTGTGTGCACAATTATTAGGCAAGTTGCATTTTTGAGGATTCATTTCATAATTGAACTACTACAGTGCTCTTGGTGGTTCCAAAATGTTTATAAACCTCAAACCTGAATATTTAAGAATGTAAAAGGGAGGTTTTTTTTTCTTTTTATTAGGAGAATATCTATGTTTGCACAATTATTGGGCAACTAATTGTGTGCAGAATTATTATTCAACTAAATGAAAAACTAAAATTTTCCCATCTCACTTGTTTCTTTTTTTTCTGTTAAAGTGAGAATAATAAACCACTAAAAATTTACAAATGAACATGTCTGACAATTCTTCATCTGTTGCCAATCAACTTTTTGTGCAGCAGCAACTACAGTCTCCCAGACACTGTTCGGAGAAGTGTACGGTTTTCCTTCATCGCAAAGACCGCCCACCGCATATACAGAGCTGTGAAAAAGTATTTGCCCCTTCTTGATTTTTTATTTTTTTGTACATTTCTCACACTTAAATGATTCAGATCATCAAACAAATTTTAATATTACACAAAGATAACCCGAGTAAATCCAAGATGCAGTTTTTAAATTATGATTTAATTTATTAAGGGAAAGAAGCTGTTCAAACCTGCCTGGCCCAATGTGAAAAAGTAATTTTTCTGAATCATGAATGAACTGTGATTGGCACACTTTTTTGGAAGGCTGAGTTAAATTTCACTTGCCGCACCCAGGCCTGATTACTGCCAGACCTGTTGAATCAAGAAATCACATAAATAGAAGCTGTCTGACAAAGTGACGCACGCTAACGGATCACAAAAAGCCACACATCATGCCACAATCTAAAACAATTCAAGAACAGATTAGAAACAGAATAATGTACATGTATTGATCTAGGAAGGGTTTTAAAGCCATTTCTAAGGCTTTGGAACTCCAGTGAACCACGGGAAGAGCCATTATCCACAAATGGAGATAACTTGGAACAGTGGTGAACCTTCCCAGGAGTGGCCAGCCTACAAAAATTACTCCAAGAGCATGACGTCTCCTCATCCAGGAGGTCATAACAGAACCCAGAACAACATCTAAAGAACTGCAGGCCTCACTTGCCTCAGGTAAGATCAGTGTTCATGATTCAACAATAAGAAAGAGACTGGGAAAAAATGGTATCCATGGGAGTTCCAAAGCCACTGCTGACAAAAAAGAACACACAGGCTCATCTCACATTTACCGAAAAAATCTTGATTATCCCCCAGACTTTTAGGCAAATATTCTGTGGACTGATGAGACAAAATTTTTACTTTTTGGAAGGTGTGTGTCCCGTTTACATCTGGCATCAAACTTTTATACAGCATTTCATAACAAGAACATACCAACAGTCAGACATGGTGGTGGTAGCGTGAGGGTCTAGGGCTGCTTTGCAGCTTCAGGACCTGGACGACTTACCATAATTGATGGAACCATGAATAATGAGCTCTACTAGAAAATCCTAAAGGAGAATGTCCAGCCATCAGTTCGTGGCATCAAGCTCAAGTGCACTTGGGTTATGCAGCAGGACAATGATCCGAAACAGAACAGCAAGTCCCCCTCCAAATGGTTCAAACAAAGCAAAATTTAGGTTTTCAAGTGGCCTAGTCAAAGCCCGGACTTAAATCCAATTGAGATGCTGTATCATGACTTTACACAGGCTGTTTATGCTGGAAAACCCTCCAATGTGGCTGTATTAAAACAATTCTGCAAAAAGTGGGCCAAAATTCCTCCACAGCAATGTGAAAGACTTGTTGCCAGTTAGCGCAAACGATTGATTGCAGTTGTTGCCGCCAAGGGCACAACCAGTTATTAGGTTTAGGGTACAATTACTTTTTCACATAGAGCCAGGCAGGTTTGACCAGATTTTTTGTTTTGCTTTAATAAATGAAACCACCATTTAAAAACTGCATTTTGTATTTATTCAGGTTACCTTTGAGTAATAAAAAAATTTGTTTGATCTGAGTCATTTACGTGTTACAAATATGCAAAAAAATCAGAAAAGGGCCAAATACTTTTTCACACAACTGTATACGTATGTATGTGTTATCACTACATCATTTCCTGCAATAGATACTGTGGGCGTGCTTTCTGCATGCAGGGGGAGCCAATCAGTGGGCCCAGTGGACCAGATGTCAGCCGGCCACCCGCAATCGCTCCACAGAGAGGGAGAACTGGCATCTGCCTATTCAAAAATCACTGATCGCGCCATTACCAGTAAAAACAATTTAAAATAAGTCCCTAAATCGATCCCATAGTTTGTCGACACTAAAACTTTTGCGCAAACTAATCCATATATGCTTATTGGGATTTTTTGTTAACAAAAATATGTAGAAGAATACATATTGGCCTAAAGTGATGAAGATTTTTTTTATTATTTGGATATGTATTCTAGCAGAAAGTAAAAAATAATATTTTTGTTTATAGCGCAAAAGATAAAAACTGCAGAGTTGATCAAATACCACCAAAAGAAATCTCTATTTGTGGGGAAAAAAAGGACATACATTTTATTTGAGTACAGCTCACAGGACTGCGCAATTGTCAGTAAAAGTAACAGTGTCATATCGCACAGAAATGGCCTGGTCAGGGCTGAAGTGGTTAAGAAGGGCCCACACGTTCTCAATGGGGTTTAGGTCAGTTGAGGAAGGGGGCCATGTCGCCACCCTTTTATCTTTTAAGACCCTTACTGGCTAGCCACGCAGTGGAGTACTTCAGTGCATGCGATGTAGCATTGCCCTGCATAAATATCATGGTCTTCTTGAAAGATGCAGACTTTTTCTTGTACCACTGCTTGAAGAAAATGTCTTCTAAAAACTGGCAGTAGGTTTGGAAGTTGATTTTGAGTCCATCTTCAACCCAAAAAGGTCCAACTAGCTCATCCCTAATAATACCAGCCCATACCAGTACCCCACCTTCGCCTTGCTGTCAAAGTGGAGCTCTGTGCCCGTTACTGATCCAGCCACAGGCCCATCCATTTGGTCTGTCGAGTCACTCTCATCTCATCAATCTCGTCAATACAACCTTTGAAAATCTGTCTTAAGATATTTCTTGGCCCAGTCTTGACGTTTCAACTTGCATGTCTTGTTCAGTGGTGGTCGTGTTTCAGCCTTCCTTACCTAGGCCATGTCTCACTCCAAGTAGGTTGCAGTTCTGGAATATGACCGCACTGGTGCATAGTTCCTGGTAGATTCACGTTTGATTCTTCTCAAATCTTTGGCAGTTAATTTGTGTCATTTTTTTTCTCAACGCGTTTCTTGCGACCCTGTTTACTATTTGTAGCAAAACATTTGATCTGTGATCACGCCCCAATATCTTAGAAATTTCAAGAGTGCTGCATTCCTCTGAAAGACTTTTTTACAATTTTTGACTTTTCAAAGTCCGTTAAATCTCTTGGCCCATTTTGCCTGAGTAAAAGAAGCTGCCTAATCATTTCTGCACACCTTGATATAGGGTGTTGATCTCCTTAGGCCACACCCTTCCTCATTACACAATAATGATAAGCTTAAATCCAATAAGCCTGCAAGTTTTTATACAGCTTGGAGTTGGACAATATGCATAAAAATTATGATTTGGTCAAAATCCGCCTAATTGTGCACACAGTGTATATCTAATATATATATGTATAAAGATCACAAAATAAGGTAACTATCCCCAATGGGGACAAAAAGAAATGGAGAGGAGGGAGCAAGAAAAAGAATATATAGATATCTATCATATATATATATATATATATATATATATATTATATATATATATATATATATATATATATATATATATATATATATATATATATATAAATTTGTATCCTACTTTTTAATCCAAAAAGGTGTATGATGGTGGGTGAGCTCTTTGTACACCCACCTCGTTTGACCACCACACCCTAAACGCTATGTGACCTATACAAACACAGCACTGACCTGTATTACATCTGCAAAACACTGAGTTTTGCTTGCATCCTTTTTTTTTTATTTACGATTGATGTTCCATATACCCATCTTTTTTAGATTAAGGTATTTACGTATACAAATATGCATAAATATTTTTTCTTGCTCTCTCTAGTTCTTTTTGTCCCCATTAGAGATAGTTACTTTGTGTGATCTTTATACATATATACACTCACCTGTGACTTTATTAGGTTCACCTGTTCAATTGCTTGGTAACACAAATTGCTAATCAGCCAATCACATGGCAGCAACTCAATGCATTTAGGCATCCAGACGTGGTGAAGTTTACACCAAGCATCGGAATGGGGAAGAAAGGGTACTTCTTTTAAGTGACTTTGAACGTGGCATGGTTGTTGGTGCCAGACGGGCTGGTCTGAGTATTTCAAAAACTGCAGATCTACTGGGATTTTTACACACAATCCAACTCTAGGTTTTACAGAGAATGGTCTGAAAAAGAGAAAATATCCAGTGAACGGCAGTTGTGTGGATAAAAATGCCTTGTTGATTTCAGAGGAGAATGGGCAGACTGGTTTGAGATGGAGAGGCAACAGTAACTCAAATGACCACTCGTTACAGCATACCATCTCTGAACACACAACACATTGAACCTTGAAGCAGATGGGCTACAGCAGCAGTAGACCACACCAGGTGCCACTTCTGTCGGCTAAGAACATGAAACTAAGGCTACAATTTGTACTGGCTCACCAAAATTGGACATTAGAAGATTGGAAAATTGTTGCCTGGTCTGATGAGTCTCCATTTCAGCTGCAAAATTCAGATGGTAGGGTCAGAATTTGGCATAAACATGAAAGCATGGATCCATCCTGCCTTGTATCAGGTCCAGGCTGGCGGTGGTGGTGTAGAGGTGTGGGGGATATTTTCTTGGCACACTTTGGGCCCCTTTAGTACCAATTGAGCATCGTTTCAATGCCACGGCCTACCTGAGTATTGTTGCTGACCATGTCCATCCCTTTATGACGGGGTCTCAAACTGGTGGCCCTCCAGCTGTTGTGAAACTACAAGCCCCATCATACCTCTGCCCTTGGAAGTCATGCTTGTAACTGTTAGCCTTGCAAGGCCTCATGGTCTAGTTTCGCAAAAGCTGGAAGGCCGCCAGTTTAAGACCCCTGCTTTATGACTTCAGTGTACCCATCTTCTGATGGCTACTTCCAGCAGGATAATGCACAAGGTCATAAAGCTATAAATCGTCTCAAACTGGTTTCTTGAACATGCCAATGAGATCACTGTACTCCAATTACTTCCACAGTCACCAGATTTCAATCCAATAGAGCACCTTTTGAAATGTGGTGGAACAGGAGATTCGCATCATGGATGTGCAGCTGACAAATCTGCAGCAACTGCATGGTGCTATTATGTCCATGTCAAATCTCTGAGGAATGTTTTTAACACCTTGTTGAATCTATGCCACGAAGAATTAAGGCAAAAGGGAATCCAACCCAGTACTAGCAAGGTATACCTAAGAAAGTGGCCAGTGAGTGTACATTTGAGATATATATATATATATGTGTATGTATACGTGTGTGTGTGTGTATATATATATATATATATATATAAATTTTCTCTTTTGTGTTTTCTTTTATATTTAGCGCTACAGTGGGTATAGAAAAGAATCATCCTCTTTTAAAATAATCCCATTTTGTTGATTTGCAGCCTGAAATGAAGACACAGTTTTTGTTTTCAAGTGAAAGATATAACACCAACATGTCAAAAAAAAAAATTCAAAAACAGAATTATGAGTTGGAAAAAGGATCTAAGAATGACTTGTAAGCTCAATTAGATGTAGCTAATCACCTTCTCAATGACACACAAAGCCATTTGATATTCAACTGTGATGAGCTGTGGTCATGTTGATTAGCTCAGCATGAAAAGAGCTTTTCTGGAGCGTTTCAGCCTCTGGTAGTGCAACTAAACTAAACAATCAACTATGGGTAGCAAGACACTGTAAAAAGATCTCTGGGATAAAGTTGTGGACAGGCACAAGTCAGTAGATACAAAAATATTTCAAAGGCTTTATCAATGCCTAGAAGCAGAGTGAAGTCTATTATTAAGAAGTGGAAGGTATTTGGTACAACACAGACCCTCCCAGGATCAGGACATTGCTCTAAACTGGATGAAAGAGCCAGGATGAAATTGGTCAGAAAG
The DNA here is from genome assembly GCA_028564925.1 of Lithobates sylvaticus. Taxonomy (NCBI): domain Eukaryota; kingdom Metazoa; phylum Chordata; class Amphibia; order Anura; family Ranidae; genus Lithobates; species Lithobates sylvaticus. The sequence goes on from CM053030.1 coordinate 429,632,571, forward strand.
GCTACGATGAGGCTACCATGTAGTGAGAAAAAAGTGACTTAAAACTTAAACCCCATTGAAAATCTGTGAAATGACTTGAAGATTGCAGTCTACAAATGGTCACCATCAAATTTACCTGAACTTGAGCAGTTCTGCAAAGAAGAGTGGGCAAATATTGCAAGTCTAGATGTGCAAAGTTAGGATATGTCTCTACTAACAGACTATAGGCTGTAATTAAAGCAAAAGGCGGTTCAACAAAATACTGACACAAGGGGTGATCCTTTTTCCAACTTAGTAATTCTGTTATTGATTTTTTATTTTTTTTTACTTTTTTCTGACATGTTGGTGTTATCTTTTACTTGGATGTTAGCCACTTCCCGCTCGCACTATAGCCGAAAGACGGCTACAGCGCAGATGTCAATTGCCAGGAGGGCATCCCTGGACGTCCTCCCGCGCCCTGCACGCCCCCTGCAGGGTGCACGCTGCAAGCTCTGTGATCAGCGAGTCTGAGACTCGCCTGATCACAGATCGGAGTAAGGGGTCGATCCCATCCCCTTACCACATGATCAGCTGTCAGCCAATGACAGCTGATCACGTGATGTAAACAAAGCCGGTAATCGGCTATTTTTCCTCATGCTAATAGCGTGAGGAGTAAAAGAAGCCGATCACCGGCGGCTGCGAGAGGGACATTGGCCCGATCATGAAGGTAAATACCAGGGCCTACCAGTGCCCGCAGTTTCACCGTACAGTGCCACCTATCAGTGCCGCCTATCACTGCCCACAGTGATGCCTGTAAATTAATCCATGCGTCATTATCAGTGCTGCCAATCAATGCCACCTACCAGTGCCCATCAGTGCCACCCATCAGGGCCCATCAGTGCCATCTTATTTGTGCCTATCAGTGTCGCCTTAACTTTGCCTATCAGTGTTCGCTTATCTGTGCCCATCAGTGCAGCCTCATCAGCGAATATCAATGAAGGAGAAAAATTACCCGTTTGCTAAATTTTATAACAAACTATGAAACATGTTGTTTTTTTTTCTGTCTTTTTTTGTTTAGCAAAAATAAAAACCCAAATTGTGATTAACCCCTTCAATACCCGCCCATAGTCATATGACGCCCACAAGGTGGATCTACCATCCTGGGTGGGCGTCATATGATGTCCTCCCATTCCCGGCTGCCTGGGGGGGCGCGCGCCCGCGGCGTCGCTCGGGACCCGGTGCGGGTGCCCGGCGGCCTCGATGTCCGCCGGGCACCCGCAATTGCCCGTTAAAACCGTGGAGCTGTGTGTGTAAACACACAGCTCCACGTCCTGTCAGCGAGCAGGAGACCGATCATGTGATCCCAGCACGGAGAAACACATGATCGGTCTCCTCCCCTTGAGTCCCCTCCCCCCACAGTTAGAATCACACATTTAGGGAAAACATTAACCCCTCCACGCCCCCTAGTGTTAACCCCTTCCCTGCCAGTCACATTTACACAGTAATCAATGCAATTTTATAGCAACGATCGCTGTGTAAATGTGAATGGTCCCAAAAATGTGTCAAAAGTGTCCGAAGTGTCCGCCGCAATGTCGCAGTCACGAAAAAAAAAATCGCAGATCGCCGCCATTACTAGTAAAAAAAAAAAAAAAAATGCAATAAATCTATCCCCTATTTTGTAGACGCTATAACTTTTGCGCAAACCGATCAATATACGCTTATTGCGATTTTTTTTTTTACCAAAAATATGTAGAAGAATACGTATCGGCCTTAACTGAGGAAAAAAATGGGATATTTATTATAGCAAAAAGTAAAAAATATTGTGCTTTTTTTCAAAATTGTCGCTCTTCTTTTGTTTATAGCGCAAAAAATAAAAACCGCAGGGGCGATCAAATACCACCAAAAGAAAGCTCTATTTGTGGGAAAAAAAGGACGTAAATTTTGTTTGGGTGTAACGTCGCACGACCACGCAATTGTCAGTTAAAGCGACGCAGTGCCGAATCGCAAAAAGTGCTCTGGTAAGGAAGGGTGAAAAATGGCCCGGTGCTGAAGCGGTTAAATATCACCAAAAGAAAGCTCCATTTGTGTGAAAAAAATGATAAAAATTCATTTGGGTACAGTGTTGTATGACCGCACAATTGTCATTCAAAGTGTGACGGCGCTGAAAGCTGAAAATTGGTCTGGGCAGGAGGGGGGTTTAAGTGCCCAGTAAGCAAGTCATTAAAGATTGCCAATAGAGTAAATACAGATGGATAAAACAAAAACTGTGCCTGTTTTCATTTTAGGCTGCAAAACAACAAAATGTGATTATTCTAAAGGTTGGGGGGGGGGGGTCTTTTCTATATGTACAGTTTGTGCATTTAAAGATTTAGACGTTTTATATGGTCCTGATGAAGCAGGCAAAATGCGTAGACCAACTATCCATTGAGTCATATAATCAACGGAATGAAACAATGGGGGTTATATACGAAAGGCAAATCCACTTTTGCACTACAAGTGCAGGGTGCACTTAAAATTGCACTGAAAGTGCACTTGGAAGTGCAGTCGCTGTAAATCTTAGGGGTAGATCTGAAATGAGGGGAAGCTCTGCTGATTTTATAATCCAATCCAATGTGCAAGCTAAAATGCTGTTTTTTATTTTCCTTGCATGTCCCCCTGGGATCTACAGCGACTGCACTTTCAAGTGCAATTTCAAGTGCACTTTGCACTTGTAGTGCAAAGTGGATTTTCCTTTAGTAAATAACCCCCAATATACCTACATTATCTCCATGCTCTGTACTTTGTGGTATACACAATGCTTTTAATTAAATGTTTTTATTATGTGATATATTAAAATGTTATATTTTTATATAAATCAGTTTGGATGTGATCCTCAGAGGCATGTACAAAGTTCCCTTTTTCTGTGGTTTAATCAATTTGTATATGTACATGGGATGATACCTATGGGAACCAAATAGAGTACTTATGCATCTCGCCTTCAATTTACAAATTAGACAGTCCTAGTAATCAACGATGGGTATAATGACAGCACAGCAGGGGAAAACTCTGCAGTAGCTTGTAGGGATGGGGGGTTTAAAGCCTAAATCCTGAAATCTGTGCATAGTGAGGTACGCCACTAACCCTAGCTGCCAAGTGAATGTGGGCGGTAGTTTGGAGACCCCTGGTCTAAAGGCTATGGTTCCTCCCAGACCTGTTAGGGCCTTGTGGGTTTTCCAGCATCTGCTTCTCAGATTTTCAAGGGTCAAATCTCATCCTTAGCCATTCTGTTTCTGAGACTGTTGACCTCCTGTTTCTATGTTAATGCCTTTGTGCAAGGTGTTGCAAATATTGCTCCCCAGTTGCAATCCCCTGACACCGTGGGATAGTAAAAAATGTTTTTTTTTCTTGTAACTTCAGAGCCTGCCATTTGAACCCAATCGGGACATGCCTTGTCCAGCCTCTCACAAGGTGACCTGTGATCACCTCAGCACAGCGGGTCTTGTTAGCAGCCTTATCCTGTAAACTTCCTTCCGTATCATTACACAAAGATAAGGCGGTTCTGTGGCCCAAAGTCTCCTTTCTCTCCAAGGTGATTTCCTCCTTCTAGTTTAATCATGACATTATCCTTCCTTCCTTATGCCCTGTTTCGAAACACCTCAAGGAATATTTTTTTCAAGGTCTTCATGTGGTATGTATTGAGTCTACTCAAACAATTGACTGGTACACACCATGCTTTTTTTTTTCGTTCTACCGAGCAGGCTGAGCAAAAAAATACAAAGTCTTGGGATGTGCTCACTAGGGGTGCAACAGATCTAGCTCCGGAGCAGCGGCCATCTTGGTACACCCGGCGGCCGTTTACAATGTGATCGCTCCGTCAAATGACGGAGCGATCACTTGTAAACAAACCGGTTCCTCTCTCCCCTCTGTGTACTGATCTGTACAGTGGAGGGGAGAGATCGAATGGCAGCAGCGCTGTGGGCTGGATCTGTAGTGCTCTGTGACAATTGCAGTCACATCCATCCATGCTCAGTCATCCCTCCATACTCTGCCAATACCCTGCCAATACTCTGCCAATACCCAGCCATACTCTGCAATACCCTGCCAATACTCTGCAATACCCTGCCAATACTCTGCAATACCCAGCCATAATCTGCATACCCAGCCATACTCTGCAATACTCTGCCATACCCTGCCAATACCCTGCCAATACTCTGCAATGTCCTGCCAATACCCTGCCAATACTCTGCCATACCCTGACAATACTCTGCAATACCCTGCCAATACTCTGCAATACCCAGCCATACGCTGCCATACCCAGCCATACTCTGCAATACTTGGTGATACCCAGCCATACTCTGCAATACTCGGCAATACCCAGCCATGCTAAGCTGTACCCAGCCATGCTCAGCCGTACCCAGCCAATATTACAGTGGGGGAGATGTCCATTACAGTGGGGGAGATGACGTGGATATTACAGTGGGGAGATTGTGGATATTACAGTGGGTACTATATGGTGGTGGAATTTTCACAGGTTTTTGCAAATTCAATTATTATTTGCTGATCCGAAAAATGATCCGATCTGTGACTCTGATCCGAGGAACCATCCGACCCGTGAGTTTTTTGATCTGTTGCACCCCTAGTACTCACTGTACTAACAATCCGATGTTAGTACAACAATTTTTGACAGGGGTACTGCCCCCTGCCAGAACGCACCGCCGACTCGGATGCCGATCAGCAGATGTTTTTTTCTTGCATTCCCCTTCAACAGAAGCCGGACAATATTCTGCCCAGCTGGACAATGTACAGCTGTCTGTCCGACAGAAGCTGGTCTGACTACCTTTTTTTTTAGCTTAGGGACATGCTGGAAAACCAGTATCTGATTATTTGTGTTGGTACGGTAGTTTTTGATTTATTTTTCAGCTGGTAATGTTGAACAAAAAATAAGGTGTGCCAGGCTTTATGCAATTTTATTTGTCAGAGTATGGTAGTAGATGAACACAAGACATCAGTATTCCTCTGAAAAGCAATTGGCATAAGTAGGACATTTTGTATTTGCGTTCTCTTTTGTTCTTTGGTTTTATGAAATGCTTTTAAAATGTATCACGAACAGCAATGATATTAAGCATTTGCTAGAGGCTCAGCTGTTATGGTCACTTTAAATATTTTATGAATTGGTTTAGATGTTCTGATTTTACTGGATGTACTGTCCAGGGTCAGTGACCATACAAACCCAAACTAGTATTTCCAGAATGTGCTTAGCATGCCAGCCTTCATATTTCTGTAATTAGTAGTTTCCTTCAGCAAACGTACATGCAAAAATGTTCTCCAAGAACTGCCATTATATGCCAGCCAACCATTTACTATTGGCACCTACAGCGCTTTATGGAGGTACATTTACTATATAAATATAAAAGTGAGTACAACCCTCACATTTTTGTAAATATTTTATTATATCTTTTTATGTGACAACACTGAAGAAATTACACTTTGCTACAATGTAAAGTAGTGAGTGTTAGGCTTGTATAACAGTGTAAATTTGCTGTCCCCTCAAAATGGAAAGAAGTGAAAATGTCCAAATTGGACCCGAAGTGTCAATATTTTGTGTGGCCACCATTATTTTTGCAGCACTCCCTTAACCCTCTTGGGCATGGAGTTCACCAGAGTTGCCACCGGAGTACTCTTCCACGCCTCCATGACGACATCACAGAGCTGGTGGATGTTAGAGACCTTTCACTCCTCCACATTTCCTTTGAGGATGCCCCACAGATGCACAATAGGGTTTAGGTCTGGAGACATGCTTGGCCAGTCCATCCCCTTAACCTGCAGCTTCTTTAGCAAGGCAGTGGTCGTCTTGGAGGTGTGTTTGGGGTCGTTATGTTGGAATACTGCCCTGCAGCCCAGTCTCAGAAGGGAGGGGATCATGCTCTGCTTCAGTATGTCACAGTACATGTTGGCATTCATGGCTCCCTCAATGAACTGTAGCTCTCCAGTGCTGGCAGCACTCATGCAGCCCCAGACAATGACACTCCCACCACCATGCTTATCTGTAGACAAGACACACTTGTCTTTGTACTCCTCACCTGGTTGCCGCCACACACACTTGACAATATCTGAACCAAATAAGTTTATCTTGGTCTCATCAGACCACAGGACATGGTTCCAGTAATCCATGTCCTTTGCTTATTGTAAAGGAAATTTGTAAGTTCTGTATATAATTGTATTCTATTTTGTATGTATTGCAAACTGCCCTCACTGTGCACACAGCATTAATAATGTTTTCATTACATGTTTGCATTCTTTTGAGTCCTGATTAGAATCAGTCTGCTTATGTTACGCCTTTGTTACCATAAACGTACAATTGTAATATTAATGTGATACCTGCGTAATCATGTGTATAAAAACTTTCAATTGCAGCATAATAAAGCAGAACAGTTATTTGGAAAGATGCGGAGCGTATCTTTTGTGTCTGTTCCCTACTGGAGTAGTTATTATTAATTTAGAACCACTAATCGATATGAGGATAGGAGTTGCCTATCTATAAAATGTCCAGGTCAGATGGCGAGCCAGCCAGGAGGATTTACAGGTGACCCTGAGAATCCGAAACCAGGAGCTTGAGATGATCCAGGAATTTCTGACTATCAGCCGGCTGAGGTAAGCCTTTTGCTTACATTTGAGTTATCAGACTTCCTTGATCGATAAGCCATTTTCAGGACAAAGGGTACCTATTTTACTCCCCTTAATCGAACTGTATTAATTGGTGGTTATATGTTATGTTGTCACTGTCTACTGTCCATCAGAGTGTTATAGATAAGAAAGGGAAGAATAGTGCTGTTAACAGGTTATATGTAGTACAGATCTGCTAGATAAAGTAGTTTAGAGGCAAGAGGGTATAGGCACACGTAGAGAAGACTGGCCAGTCATTATGGGCATTAAATTAAGTAAGGGAATGAAGGGTAAGAGACCCTCAAAAATGCCCAGTGCAAGAGGAGCACTATAAAATATATGAACCAAAGGTGCGGTTCCACCTATACTGAGCCCCTAGATTAATGGTTAAAGTGGACATCCACGGGGGCGTGTCCAAGATGGCGACGGGAGCGGACGTCTTTTAACACCGCTCCGCCGCCCGGACCAAATATCCGCCGATCCAGCGGTGCCAGACGACCGCAACGGTAGCCATTCGATCCGTCGGGACCCCTGCAGTCCCCCGCTCATGCCCGGGTATAGAAAGGGCGGATCAGCGCGCCGACAGAGCCTACGAAAAACCGGGCCCACGCCGCCGCGTGCTGGGGAGAAGGCCGCAGCAGCACACACACCCATGATGGCAGAGCAACCAGGGGAGGTGAGTCCGGGGGCAGCGGCAGACCCCCAGGCCCCCCCGGAGCATGCAGCGCTCTTGGAAGATCAGAGTCAAGCATCTAGAGTCGCGTGCTGAAGATGCAGAAAATCGCAACAGACGCAACAACCTGCGCATCATTGGCCTGCCTGAGGGAGCGGAGGGGAATGATACCCCCCAGTTCACAGAACAACTGCTGCGCACCCTTCTACCCAGGGCCTCATTTTCCTCCCACTTTGTTGTGGAACGTGCCCACAGGATCCCTGCAACAAGGGGACCGCAGGGAGCACCCCCGCGCACCTTTATTTTTAAGCTGCTGAACTACCGTGACCGTGATCTAATCCTGAGGGAAGCAAGGAACGTGGGGGAGCTTAAATATGAGAATGCCAAACTCCTCATATTCCCGGATTACTCCATTGAAACCCAGCGGCAGAGGAAGTCATTTGACCACGTGAGATCCCAGCTTCGCGCCAAGAACCTCAAATATAGTATGCTGTTTCCCGCCAGACTGCGAGTCCAGGACGGAGAGAGAGTGCGTTTTTTCACATCGCCGGCCGAAGCATCCTCCTGGCTGGATACGGTCCGCACTGGATGAGCAAGTATACATATCTCTGATCCCTGTGTTTTACTACCCTTTGCAGCTGTGTACCTGAATTCGGGGGTGGGGGGGTCCTAATAGCGGCTACTGCCACTTCCATGCACTCCTTAGACACTGAGACTGTGGGCGGGTGATGCCTGTTGTCTGCACGCGGACGAGCCCCCCCCCCTCCCCCCCCCCTGCTGATTTCCACTTCTCAGGATGGACTCCCCCCCCCTGCCTATCGTTTACTGCTTTTGTCCCCTGTCTTTCTGAGAAGACCTCGGCCATTCTTATCTACACCCCTATGTTTTGGTTTCTACTGCTCCTCCTTTTTTTTCATTGCTGCTGCGCAGGCTGGTAACGGATACTCTGCCACTTACCTCAAGAACCGCACCCCCAGCTTGCTGGGAGACTGGCACCACATTTTATATCCGGGCGACCCCAGTTTGGAGGGGTTGATGGACATTTGTCTAAAATGCCTCTTGCACACGTTACCCCCATGACATGGCGATTTGCCGTGTGGTTTTTGGGAAGGAAAGCCACCCATAGTTTTACGTGGGCTGGCGGGGAGGGGGGGGGGTTGTTGTTTTTTTGTTTTTGTTATTGGTTTTATTACTACTGTTATTTGACAAATCTAAAAGTGCTTATATGCTTGACACAGTCACTAGGGCCTCTGATACCGAAGCTCCTTGGGAGCTGCTCTCTATGTACAACTGAATTGTGGGTTTATATTCTGTCCGGGTCGGGTGAAAGCCTCGGGCCTGCCCCGCTATTGATCATTTCCGGCATGCTATGTCGTCACTAACGATTGTTTCCTGGAACACCAGGGGCTTGAACTCCCCAGTTAAGCGGTCCCTGGTATTTCAATTTTTGAAAACCCACAACCCTCACATCTGTGTGTTCCAGGAGACACATCTAGTGGGCAAGAAAACCCTTAGTCTAAAAAAGCCCTGGGTGGGACACCAATATAACTCGACATATTCCAATTTTGCAAGAGGGGTCACCATTCTGGTACGCAAATCACTTCCATTTAAACTCCTGGGGCTGGATCTTGACCCGGACGGCAGATATATAGTGTTGCATGCTATGATTGAAACATTAGAACTGGTGCTTGTGGGCATCTACATCCCTCCCCCTGCCTCGGTTAAATTGCTTCATAAATTGAGTCTCCTCCTGGCAAACTATGGGACTGACAATCTCCTGCTTATGGGAGACTTTAATATGACGCCAAATCCGGGGCTGGATCGCCTCAACTCATCTGGGGGCCCCACCTCGGATCTTTCGAACTGGGCTGACACTTATGGGCTGACGGATCTTTGGAGATGGAGGAATCCCTCTGAGAGATCCTACACATGCCACTCAGCCACGCACAGAGCACTCTCACGCATAGATCTGGTATACGCAGGGGCACCTCTCCTACCCAGGGTACAGGAAATTTCCATTCTTCCACGGGGGATCTCTGATCACACCCCACTTCTCCTCCGGCTGTCCCTGGAGGGATCTCCTGGGGACAGGCTGTGGAGACTATCCAGATTCTGGATATCCGACCCGAGGGTGGACTCCGAGTTCCGCTACCAGATGGAAACATACTGGATGCTCAACCCGGGTACAGCCTCCCCAGCGGTGGTCTGGGATGCCTTTAAGGCCTCCTCTAGGGGGCACTATCAGAAGATCATAGGGAAAATTAGAAAACAGCTGAAGGCGGACATTCTGGAAGCGGAAGGCAGGGCACTCAACTTGGAACAGCAGTTTGTGTTAACGGGGGACCCGGAGGTTCACGACAGGCTCCAAAACAGCACCAGGGAAGTTATGTTAATGCGTACCTCACTCACTAAGAAAAAAATGCTCCAGCAGTCGCAGAGAATCTTTGAGGAGGGTGAAAGGGGAGGCAGGCTATTGACATGGTTGGCTAGGGAACAGACAGGGACCATGAGTGTACCCTCGCTGATAGACGGAGCTGGGGTCAGAATGACCTCCTCCAGGGAGATCAGCGAGAGCTTCACGACCTACTATGCAGACTTATATTCCACACGAGTGAACTACTCCATGGAAGACCTACATATCTACCTCTCTAATGTTGACTTCCCAGTACTGACTGACACATATAGATCCCAACTAGACTCGCCCATTACAATACTAGAAGTCCAACAGGCCATAGCCTCACTCCAAGCGGGGAAAACCCCGGGACCGGACGGATTCCCCACAGAGTTCTACAGAACATATGCTGAAGAACTGGCCCCTAGATTACACTCCATGCTCCTCGCGGCACTGGGGGAGGGTGCACTCCCGGAGTCCATGTCCGAGGCAGTAATAGTAGTCATTCCCAAGTCAGGGAAAGACCCAGAACTCTGTAAATCATACCGCCCAATCTCACTGATAGACGTAGATGCTAAGCTGCTGGCCAAGATCCTGGCAACTAGACTGAACGGGGTGATTACGGCGCTGGTCCACCCAGACCAGTCGGGCTTTATGCCAGGCAGGGGGACCGACATTAATATCCGCAGGTTGTTTACCCACATAGACATGGCAAAGGAGGGGGACAGAGGTCTGGTTGCAGCTCTGGACGCCGAAAAGGCATTCGACTCTGTCGAGTGGCTCTTTCTATGGGATGTCCTGGAATGCTTCGGATTTGGCCCCAGGTTTATCTCCTGGATCCAACTCCTGTATAAAAACCCCACTGCCCGGGTTAGGGTCAATGGCCTGCTGTCTCCTCCCTTCAGCCTGCACAGAGGAACGAGACAGGGATGCCCCCTGTCTCCAGGGCTCTTCGCATTGGCGATTGAACCCCTAGCGATATTGATACGCCAAGACCACAGAGTGAGGGGCATAGAGGTTGGCGAGCTGCAGGAGAAAATATCCCTGTATGCCGACGACACCCTGCTTTATCTAGCGGACGCAGAAGCATCACTCCAGACCGCACTAGGAATAATAGAACAGTTTGGGAAATTCTCTGGCATACGAGTGAATTGGGATAAATCGGTCCTTTTCCCCCTTAGCGACACTAACCCCAAAAATCCCACCAACACGCCCCTACAATGGGTAGATGACTTCAAATATCTGGGTGTGATAGTTAAGAGCTCCCCTCGGGCATACATAGGAGACAATCTCTCCCCTCTGCTTACTCAGTTTGCCACTAGGTGCCAGACATGGAAAACGCTGCCACTGTCCCCGGTGGGTAGGGTGAACCTCCTTAAAATGGTATACCTTCCGAAGTTTGTCTACTTCTTTAGGAACACCCCATGCCTGATCCCCAAAGCTTTTTTCCAGAAGATTGACACTATTATCTCCTCCTTCGTGTGGGCTGGGAAGACCCCAAGACTAGCAAAGAGAACGCTCCAGCTTCCCCTGTCTCAGGGGGGCTTGGCGCTGCCACACTTTCAATTGTACTACTGGGCGGCAGTACTGGTTACGGCCCGATGGTGGTTCTCCCAGCCCAAACAAAACCCGGCAGTTACTCTGGAGGCGGCGATTCTGGGGTCCTACGCTGCATTGTCTAACTTGCCCTATAGAGGGCCCAGGGCCCACCCCCAGGCCACGACCTTGATGCGTACCACTGTACAGGTATGGCAGAAGTCGAGGGAGATATATAGGGAGGACGCGACCGTCTCGCCCCACACCCCTTTGTGGGGTAACCCTACCCTGCCGCACCTCTTTGGGGTTCCTGAACCCCAAATGTGGGCGGGGAGGGGCATAATCACTCTCAGGCAAGTCTTTAAGGGTGGCTCCTTCCGCTCATTTGAAGATCTGCAGGCCCAGTACGCATTACCGAACACTATGAGGTTTAGATACTATCAGTTCAGACATGCAATACTAGCCCAATTCCCAAACCCCCTGACACTCCAAACGGACGCAGTAGAAAGACTGCTTATTGCAAAACTGCTGGACAAACCGCTATCCTCCCTCTATTTTTACCTCTCAGCTGCGCATATTACCCCCCCGACTAAGACATACGACAAGTGGAGGGCCGACATACCTGAGCTGACCGAGGAGATGTGGGAGGATGTTGTATCAGACTACACCACAAAAATGATCTCGGCAAAGGACCGCTTTATCCAGCTTAAAATGCTACATAGGGCATACTACACACCTGTTAGGCTGGCCAGGATATACCCGGGGGCGAGTGAACTTTGTTCAAGATGTGGAACCTCTGCGGGAACCTTTCTCCACGTGATGTGGTCCTGCCCTGTGCTGCGCCCCTACTGGGGAGCCGTTATTGAGGTATTGGACTCCTTTGGAGACTGGGCCCTACGTATGGACCCAGCCCTGGCACTCCTGGGAAGTATGGAGGACGTTGAGGCCTCAAGACATGAAAAATTGTTCCTGTTCTACGCCCTGTATTATGCCAGGAGGGAAATCCTCCTGAAATGGAAGCAGGCCACCCCCCCTACACTGAACATGTGGAAAGCCACAATAAACTCGGTCCTACCCCTCTATAAACTCACATACGAGAGCAGAAACTGTCCCAAAAAGTTTGACAAAGTATGGTCCCAATGGGTCGATGCACATGGCTGTTGAATGAAACGTGCCGACTGTATTATATGTTACACCATCATGGTTAAAGCGCAAGTGATAATGTTGTTCCGGATATTGACTCCTTCTCCCCCCCCCCAGCCCCATCCCCATCCCCATCCCCCCCCCCTCCCCCCCCGTCCCTACTCTCCAGTTTTTCCTCCTGCTTAGAAGATGCCTGGAATAACGACTTTGTTATTGTGCCTTATATCTCAGTGTTAGGGAAACTGTGATTCTGCATTAACCTTTAAAGTGGACATCCACAATGGGTAACTGGGTTACAAAAGTCCACAGGGACTAAGAAACATGCAGAGTAAACAGCTATATATGTGAGCAGGATGGATCAAGGGTGACAACACTAGACAGAAAGGGACATTTTGATGTTAAGTTGTGGGAGGAATTTGGGGTCAGGCACAACAACTAGTAAAGTTAAAACTGAGAAATGAGAGTTAAAACAAAATACTTTATACTTGGTCAGAGAGGGAAGATGGGATGAGCACTATGGCGTCTGATCATAGAAGTTAGAGTATGTGAAGTATGGGATTACAATACATGGGATGCTAAGGAAAGCAGAAGTTAAGCAGGGAAATATTAAATAGTTGAAGAAAGTGAGAGGGTGATATGCATGTGTTGTGTACAAATGAAAGAGAAAATTGAGTACTGTCCGTGATACTTTTTTTATTTGCACTAATATATAATTTTTTATGGGCGAGCTTTCGGGATTCACAAAAGTGAATCAGTACTGCTTAGACCTTGAAGAAGGGGACACATCCCGAAAGCTCGTCCATGAAAAATGATGTTAGTGCAAATAAAAAAAGTATCACGGACAGTACTCAATTTTCTCTGTCACAATTGCACTAATATGGCTACAATCACCTCAAGTACAAATGAGAAAAATTTAAGCAATTTTAGAGAGATATTCGTGTGTGTTCATGAATGCTGGAACCTTTAGTTCTATCTCTTGTGTGTGTCATGTATGCAGATGTGACCCCCTCCTTTGCGCTCTCATTAAAGAATATTGCTTGGATGAAAGATCAGTGATAAGCTGGAAGGACACCATGCCAATTTCTTTTTTTTAGACAAAACATTTATAACAAAATGTGCCAGGTTAATTAATCTAATGATAAACAATGTGATCGCAATTATTTTTTAATCTGTTTTCCAAACATGAAGGTTACATTTAACCGTGTACACAAATTGAATATCTTTGATAGTGCATTTAAAAAAGGGAAATTAAATAAAATGTCCTAATTTAAGGAGTTGTATATCTGGATATATCTATTAGAATCGGGTGTGATATTGAGATTATCACTTGAGTATTCATTTCTGATATGAGTTTAACAATTTTATTAATAATATAGATTTATGATCTAGAGCCCTACGGACGACATGAGTAACGATGACACATAGGAACAACACAAAACTCACCAACATGAAATAGACCTGAAAGTGTGCCTTGGTCTACCGTATGGTACACCAAAATAAGGGGGCATACCCTAGATAAAGAATGATAAGAAGTAGTTATGGAATAATGTGGAATGAGTATTCAGTCTGGGGTAAGAATACTTGGAAGAGGCTTTTTAAAAGGGGAGGGTGGGTGGGTATCACGCACAGGAAACCGACAAAGACCGGCGGCCTTTGGGCTGCTTAAATACCCTCCGGGCTCCTCCCATAACTTCAGGCCGGTACCCGGCCTTCCAATTTATGGTCTAGAGCCCTACGGACGACATGAGTAACAATGACACATAGGAACAACACAAAACTCACCAACATGAAATAGACCTGAAAGTGTGCCTTGGTCTACCGTATGGTACACCAAAATAAGGGGGCAAAAACCTTCAGGTAGGGGATGATTATTTATTAAAGGCAATGTCACTGAGTAAGTCGAGCAAAGGCCTGAGCCATCTCTAACTGTGGGTTAGGAATGTAGCGAGAGAAGCAGGCCGATTTCCACCGACCCAGTTTCTTGATCACGTGGTCCGGAACCCCCTGTCTTGAGGCCGTCGTGGCCGCCCCGATCCGGAATGAATGCCCGGAGTACTGGCTGGGGTCCAACTGAAGATTGCTGGGGTCCAACTGAAGGCTGGGGTCCAACTGAAGATTGCCGAGAAGGACCCGGACATGTTCCACGAACTGCGACGAGTTGAGGGGTTTTACCGGAAAGGGTAGAAGCGGACTGGACCCTGGGCGGTCGGATAGCAGTGCCGTCAGGCGGTTCAACACGGCAACTGGGCACCAGTTGTTGTGAGTCCTGTACAGATGAATATCTACTCCGGAACCTCGCTGCTGAGTTTTGCATGTCGCCAAGTGAAGGACGTAGTGATCCTGGTGGCGATAGAGATTACTTCTATGCAAGACTGGACCGGCTGGGTGGCTGCGAGTGAACTCGCTGGGCCGTAGAAACCCATAAAACGCCATGTGTATCGCAGCCTGCAGGACGGTGCTGAGGAGGAGACCGAAAGGGGACCTATCCAGGATGTCAGACATCCCCTTGAAGATCTCCCCCGTGATAGGCAGCCGCTTCGGGCTGACTGGCGGCTGGTGTTTCTGAACTCCACGTAGTAGAGTCCTTACTGCGTGGCAGGAGAACACCGAAGGCCTCGCGGGGTCTTGAAGTGACAAGTAGTGCTGCACCCCGGCCACGTACTGGCGTATCGTGCTATGTGACAGTGCTAGGTGTGAATGGCAATAGGCGATGAACGCCATGACCTGCTTGAGGCTGGAAGACTCGCGAGGCCGCTGGGGCAGGAACTTGTTAAACGTCCGGTAGGCCCGACGGGTGTTGCGGGCGAGCGAGGCGTTGATGATGTTGGTAGCTGAGCGTAGATGTGGGGCTAGTCCAAGGTCAGTTGTGACCAATCCGGGATAGTGGCTGAATGATGGCAGGCTCCTGGCATCTGTTCAAAGAAAGAAATAAAGTTAAAACGGGAGAGTGCGTCCGCTGCTGAGTTAAACTTCCCTGGAATGAACGAGCAGTAAACATTGAACTGATGCTGTAGGGATAGCTGGACCAGTCTGCGGAGGAAGGACATGACGGGCCTGGACTTAGACCTGCCCTTGCTGATGATCTCGGCTGTGGCTTGATTGTCGAGAAAGCCACAGTCTGTCCAGACCAAAGGTGACCCCATAGGTGAGCGGCTGCTACAATAGGGAAGAGCTCAAAGAGGGCTGACGTAGTAGTGAAGCCCGGTGTGGCTAGTGCTTGAGGAGGCCAAGGGGCGGCGAACCACAAATGGCCAAAAATGGCGGCGCATCCTGTGGATGCCGCCGCGTCGGTCACCACCTGTGGTGACTGCGTGGACACGACTGGGATGAACAGGGACACACCGTTCCAATCACTAAGAAAGTGTTCCCACATGGCCAGATCTGCCCTGGCTGCAGAATCCAGCCTGATGACCTGGTCTGGGTCCTGAGTGTGGGACAGGAAGACCAGCAACCGGGACACGAAGGAGCGGCCCTGGGGGATGATCCTCACAGCAAAGTTCAGCATCCCGAGGAGAGACTGAAGTTGCTTCTGAGTACATCCCCCCACCCGGGTGAATTCTCGCAGAACCGTCCTGATACGGTCCAACTTATCTGCGGGAAGGCTGGCCTGCATGGCAAGCGTGTCAAGGTCGACGCCCAAGAACGTGATCTTGTGTGCCGGGCCGTCAACCTTGTGCTCCGCTATGGGGACGTTCAGATTGTCGAAAACCGTCCTCAACTTTCCAAGGTCCCCTGGGGGAGCCCCGGGCGGTTCTATCAGAAGGAAGTCATCCAAATAATGGATGACCTCGTGGCACTGTGCCTCATGGAGAAGGATCCACGCCAGGGTCTCCGCGAACTTGTCAAATAGCCAAGGACTACTCTTGGACCCGAAGGTCAATTTGGTCGCGAAATAATATCGCTCCCTCCACTTGATGCCGTGCCAGCACCACAGGGAAGGATGAATGGGCAGCAGCTTGAAGGCGTCGGATATGTCCGCCTTCGAGAGCCAAGCACCCACCCCTGCCCTGAGAATGGCCTGGATAGCCATGTCTACCGAAGCGTACTTCAGCGAGAACTCCTCGGAGGGGATGAGCGAGTTGAGACTGGGAACGACGGAAGAATGAGGCGCTGACAGATCATACACCAGACGTTTTTTATTTGAAAACTTTCCCTGCACAAGCCCGATAGGGCTAACCCTCCAGATGCTGAAGGGAGATTGACAGAACGGGCCTATCATGAAGTCCCGATCCAACTCCGTCTGCAAAAGGACGTCAATCGCTGGCTCATCTGTTGCTGCTGAGCGTAGGTTCGGACATTCGTGGGTGGAGTGGGGCAGGGTGATGAGCCCGGTATGAAACCCATCAGTGAAGCCTCGGATGAGGTAGCTGGCGAGTGACGGAGTGGGGTGTGAGGTCAAGTAAACACCGAGCCAAAGGACATTGACCCGGCTTAGTCATGGTTTCTTCTGTTTGACCTCACACAGGATCCTGGGGTGCGCCCTCTGGCATAGGGTGCAAACGTGCAAGAGCCGGCACTGGCTGAAATTGCAGGAGCCGTAATTAAAATTGTTGCAAATGGCGGCTCCCCCAACCATCCGCACCGGACGTCCCAACTTGTCCACCTTTTGCCCATGCGCCGGGGCCTGCTGAGCCTGGCTCGTGCTGGTAGAGGCCGTGCTAGCTATCGGATGGACAGAGGCTATGTTGGCACACCAGACCGTGGTGTGGGACGCTGACTGACAGACAGCACATAGCGGGGAGCGAAGGCCTGCGAAGTGGCGGCAGAACAACTCCGTGTCCACTACGCTCCAGTCCGTTGCCAAATGAAACTGTGAGAATCTGGCTGCGGCTTTGGCCGAGAAGGACCGATGATAGTCGTAGAACGCTGAGCCACCGTATTTGTGGCCCAGGTCTACGATCAAATGGAGGTAGAGGTCCAGTTCCTCCCGTCTGCCGGGGGAGGCTGAGCACAGCACGTCTCTAAACATGCCGAAAGCGAGCGTGAACTCGGGCACCGTGAGCTTTCTGTTGAGCCTCGGATCCTTCGCTTTCAAGACCACCGAGACGTCCCCCCAGGTGTAGGCCTTGTTCTCGGCTAAGTCATGGACCGAGATCAAGAGTGAGGCCAGATTAACGTCTCTGCCCTCTAGAATGTCCTTCCTTACGCTGGGTGGCACCAGGTGGGAAGGGTGAGCGGTAGTCGTGGCAAGCTCACTACCTGCGGCCGGTGCACTGATGGCTGGGACCACCGCAGGGTCCGGAACCGTGGCAGCCGGGCTGGCCTCTAGACGAGACACCCTGTCCTGGACCTCAACGATTGAGGAAGACAGGGAAGACACGAGGGTGTGTAGCTGAGCGACGGCGGCTGAAATCGATTCCAGAGACGCCTGCTGGCTGCCGGGGCTTGCTGCGGCCGGTGGTGGGAAGAGGAGCCTGAATAGCTCCGCCTTCCTGGCCGCGGACGAGAAGGGTATCCCTCTGCGTCTCAGCTCGGCGGACAGCCTGGGAATTGTCCATGCCCTAAGAGACTGGACACTGCCAGCCTCGGAGGCTGACGCCGGAGATAGCGGGGTGGTGAGGTCATCGCTGCCGACTGATGACATGGCGGCTGCCAAGACCTGTTACTTGGTAGACTGGTCACGTGTCTGCAGGCTGGGCCTGCTGGAACTCTGATCAAGTTGGTGCAGGTGGACCTACTGAATCCGACTGACCTGAGAGAGTGTGAGAGAAAGTACCTATTTAAGAGCCTAAAACTGCTGCCGTCCAGAGCGACGGAACCCAACGTAGATGATAACAACAGGCGATAGTGACTTGAGTCGACTGCCGAGATCGCTGTGGGATCAAATGACAGATGACAACACGAATGACTGACTTGACATGTTGCCTTAACTGAATGAACTTCCCGTGACAGGGCCCGGCCCGTTCGTACCGTATGGGGGTGACTGTGGGCCGGACTCTGGAGCACGTACAGAAATGAGGCAACCATGAAACGAGGCCAACTGCCTGGGTACGCTGAGGCCGAACTGTGACATCCAGCTGCCACCGGGTCCGACTCCAAGCTCCCCCTTTTTTTTTTTTTTTTTTTTTGTAGAAATGAGGCCGGCCTAGGGCACGCCGACACGAATTAGTGCGGGGAAGTGACTGCATTCATGCCGGGCGTGGTAAGGTGACAGAAATGATATACCATGACAGGGGCAAGAATCAGGAATGTACGCAAACCAGTGATGCGATTCCGCCCTTGGCGCATGTATTGAAATGAGGCCGGGCCTAGGGCACGCCGACACGAATTAGTGCGAAGAAGTGACTGCATTCATGCCGGGCGTGGTAAGGTGACAGAAATGAGATACCATGACAGGGGCAAGAATCAGGAATGTACGCAAACCAGTGATGCGATTCCGCCCTTGGCGCATGTATTGAAATGAGGCCGGGCCTAGGGCACGCCGACCCGAATCAGTGCAGGGAAGTGACTGCATTCGTGCCGGGCGTGGTAAGGTGACAGAAATGATATACCATGACAGGGGCAAGAATCAGGAATGTACGCAGCCAGTGATGTGATTCCGCCCTTGGCGCATGTATCGAAATGAGGCCGGGTAGTCGTGCATCTGGATCGCCCCGATCGGAGCATGCATGGATGCGACTGGACCAGGATCGAAGCGATGGCATGAACGCCCTGTTTAACTGATGCAAAATGATTTAGCATGACCGAATGGCCTGATACGTTAGCCATGTTTGAAATGATGAAATGATTGTCATGCTAATACGTGAAATGTTTCGACGCGGTCGAAGTGATACGTACAACTAGTATGCCAACAGTGCTTCGGAATGTAAATAGCGATTCGGCACGCTCGCTGGCGCCACCAATTCGGATAATGGCAGGACATGAACGATACGTGTGAGTGCGAACTGCACCCGTGCGTGAGTCATGTTGAACGATTCGGAGACTGCGTAGCACGACCGCGTAAGGGAACCCTTGAGTGCCGGATGCGGCATCGGTCGGAGTGTTTGTGGCGGGCGGCCCTGAATGTGCGTGCCGCTAGATGGCTCCCGATCGTGTACAACAAAAAACGTGCGAGTAAGTGTTTAGGTTTCGAGACAAGCAGCGCGTGGTTCGTGAGCTACGCAGACCACAGTTTAGTGACATGATAAGCAGTGCATGAGAACGTAAAACATGGGAGCCGAAGCCCTACCTGCGACAGCCGAACCAGACTCTTTGTACGAACTGCGACTCGGCGACACGAGTGCGACACGAAGGGACAACACGACTTACGAACACGGAACGCGGGACTGCAACAAGAGGAGACGGACAGACGAAAACGGAGCTCACGAACCAGCACCAACAGCGCTTGTCTCGAACGAGTCGGTCCTAGATGTCTGACGTATCAGATATCACGCACAGGAAACCGACAAAGACCGGCGGCCTTTGGGCTGCTTAAATACCCTCCGGGCTCCTCCCATAACTTCAGGCCGGTACCCGGCCTTCCAATATATTGTAACTGGTTTAGAAAAACATTTGGTTGGAAATTAAATCCAGGTTATTGGGAACATTTGTAAAAATGGGATTAGTTCAGATTAAGATAACAATTTTGTAATTTTACATTTATTGAGTGAAAAAAAAAAAAAGATTAAGATGAGGTTAATTGGAATACAGCTGCCATAATATTTAACAAAGTCAAGATGGATGGGATACATAGGAAGTTTTTCTACAAAAATGAAATCTAAAGGGCTGATAACTTGATGTGCGGTTTGTGACATGAGAGTAATAATAAATACAATTTTAATATAACAGACCCATCACATGAAGTCCACACACCCTGTTAGGATAGATGCCACCTGCAGCCAATTGTATAGTTTTTGATGTGGCTGAGAGCTTTCTGTTCTGTCATATACAGATTGTTGGTCCTTTTGTTTTTATTTATTTTTATTTTTGAAATCCAAAGCAGAATGTGTGGATTGTGAAA
This sequence comes from Lithobates sylvaticus, assembly GCA_028564925.1. NCBI lineage: Eukaryota > Metazoa > Chordata > Amphibia > Anura > Ranidae > Lithobates > Lithobates sylvaticus. The sequence goes on from CM053030.1 coordinate 429,652,854, forward strand.
TGATGTGCCCCTTTTCCTTGTAAGTGCAGTGGTATAAGCAGAAAAATACTTTGGACATCTCTGCATGACTGCAGGGTATTGTTATAATTTATTATGTTAGAAAAATGAAGAAGGTAGAAAAAACCAAACTAAGAAAATAATCCTGGCACTATTTTACCACATCCCGATAAAGTTTGAAAAACTACTGTGAATGGCCCCAAGGGATAGTGTGGGTAGAGAGAAAAAAGAGTCGGATAAGAGAAAAACAATGTATCAAAACTAGTATATATATGAAAAGTACAAAAGTTTTATTATTAAATACACAAAATAAATTTGTACACATCTACAAGAAATGAGCACATAAACAAAAAAACATAATATACCAACCTATATTATGTTTTTTTTTTTTGTTTATGTGCTCATTTTTTGTAGATGTGTACAAATTTATTTTGTGTATTTAATAATAAAACTTTTGTACTTTTCATATATATACTAGTTTTGATACATTGTTTTTCTCTTATCCGACACTTTTTTCTCTCTACCCACACTATCCCTTGGGGCCATTCACAGTAGTTTTTCATAATTTATTATGTTATGACATCAGGAAAATAATGTCCAATGGAACCTAAGGATTTGTGTTATCTAACTAAAACTAGCAAAGCAAGCAATGAGAAATATATAATATTGCCAGGGAAAAAAGTTGTCTTTTTGAAACATGAAACTGGAGTTCTTACACAAACAGCATGAAAGAAAACAAGCCATTAGAATATATTTATGCAAGCTGGACCCAGTAATGAAGGGCTCCCCCCGATATATCAGAGCTGTAGCTTTATTCAAAGGTGCTATTAGACAAAGTTACAGACATTATTTTGGTCAAATATTAAATTTTTAATGGCCCCACATTCTGCACAGCAAATATACAGCTAAATAAATGTTTGCTTAATGAAAGGTTCAAAATATGAATTTGTTTATGTACAAATCTAACAATGAAAAATGCGTACATTTGAATCCAGCCACCTTATTGCCTCTATTGGAGGAGGCTGTAGACAAAGAAAAAACACATATGTTTAATTGATGACGTAGGAATCAGCTGCTGTGAGCCCAGTGCAGGGAACACTCCCTGAAGACCCAGATATTTCATTTTTTGTAGATTTGATCCCAGTTTTACACTGAGGATGTCAATACCCATACTGAGTATGCAGTTTATCACCAGAAGGATACTCTGTATTCAAAGTGATTGCATCCTTTTCCCCCAGCTCAAGAAGTAGAGCTCCATGTTTTAGCATAGTCTTTGAGCTATAAAAAGAGTGTATATATTCATATAGATGGTAGAGAATTAAAGAGAGCTTTTGGTTCCATTTGAAGGGCCAGAAGTTTGTTTTTACCAATCAAGCATGCTAAGTTAATTTGATTGGCTGTTTTCAGCCTTCCAGGTTCTTGCTGAGCTAGCCATACTAACATTAAAACTCACACATGGAAGCAGACCAGGCGACTAAGGAGGCTGCATTACAACCCCGAACACTTACTGGGTCTGTGCAGCTCACAGATTCCACCCTAGTTCTGGCCCAGTATAGCTGAGATTAATAATTCAACTTTAAGAACCCCAGAACGAGAAGAACAAGTGGTCCACAGGGGGCAACTTATTATGAAACAGGACTTTGGAAAAGGTGATCATTTATGTCTGCCAGCCACTCTTTTCCCTCCAGCTTGACACATGGACCATGTCATCGGTCACAAGCAGTTATGGCTGCCTTAGTAAATGAGCATGGGATAGAGCCAGGGTTCTCCACAGTTGTTTTTATAACATACCACTTCTTGTTTAACCTGTTATCAAAGGTGTTAAAAAAGCTGAACATCCCTTCCAGAGATTACAAAAAGATATATCCAGATGCTCAAGTCAGGATCTTACGAGTATGCATTTTGTCTGTATGGACATGTTTTCTGGATGTCCAGTGGCAAATGCTACTGCAAAGGCCACAGTAAAAAGTGTTATCAGAAGTAGTTTGTAAGTACAGAATCTACAGAGAGTAACAGAGGAAATAATTTTTATAGGAGAGTCCTTACTAGAAGTTTTGAGGTTTTATTTTTACACCCCCTACTGTCTACAATGTAGCTGCAAAAGTAGAGTAAGAAACTAAAAAACTTTTGCCTGAATGTTTTCTTATATTTTATCAAGACCCTAAGGGGATGTTGGACTCTCTCTCTATGGGATTTGGTTTGGGAGTGTGTTGCTCACTTGCTTATTTTTTGTCTTAGCAGCTGAAGTCCTCCATTTGGATCTCACAGAGAATGTTGCTGATCTTTTAAGGTTTTGGACAAACTCATTTATGTGTTTTCTCCCCTATTCCAGATCCTAAAAGTTTGGAAGGATCTAAAACTAAAATACTTGTGACCTGTGGATTGTTAAGAGACATTTATATATAAGTAAATGTTTGGAGACTCAATACAGCATCTATTTCATGTACAGTTGTGCAAAACTTGAAGGAAGTCACCTGGATCCACACCAGACATGGCAAAAATGACTAAATTAAAGAAATCTCTGTGTTTGATTTGTTTCCCTCTTGCGATCACAGTCTAGGGTACTTTTTTGATTCAATTACTTTAATTGTAAGGGATATATATATATATATATATATATATATATATATATATATATATATATATATATATATATATATAATGTGATTTGAAAAGTAGTTTAGCCATGTTGAAGTCATATTTGTCTTTTGTACATCTTCTATTTTATGTAGAATTGTCTGTGTTTACATATGCTGATAAGTCAGCATGCCAACAATTAATCTAGAAGGCCATTCTGGCCACAGGAGTGTACAGCCAGTACTCTGTAAACATGTCCTATCAATCATTTGTTTTTCACAATGAAAAGTCATTTTGTAATGAAAAAGCTGCTCAACTATTATATTCTACACAATGGAGTTTTGGCCAGAACTACCTCCACCTAAGCTTGTGGAGGTTCCAGGTTAAAGGTGATAGCAGGTATGGTTAGTGATCAAAATATTGATCAAAAGAGAGGAGACTGTAAATGGAAATTTGTAAGTTGTATATAATTGTATTCTATTTTGTATGTATTGCACATTGCCCTCACTGTGCACACGGCACTAATAATGTTTTCATTACATGTTTACATTCTTTCGAGTCCTGATTAGAATTAGTCTGCCTATGTTACGCACCTTGTTACCATAAACGTACCTTTGTAATATTAATGTGATACCTACGTAATCATGTGTATAACTTCAATTGCGTCATAATAAAGCAGAACAGTTATTTGGAAAGATGCGGAGCGTATATTTTTTGTGTCTGTTCCCTAATGCAGTAGTTATTATTAATTTGGAACCAATAATCAATATGAGGATAGGAGTTGCTTATCTATAAAATGTCTAGGTTCAGCAAACTGCAGGCTTTCTTGTGCATCATCTTTAGAAAAGGCTTCCTTCTGGGGCGACAGCCATGCAGACCAATTTGAAACAGTGTGCAGCGTATGGTCTGAGCACTGACAGGCTGACCCCCCCACCCCTTCAACCTATGCAGCAATGCTGGCAGCACTCATACATCTATTAAGACAACCTCTGGATATGACGCTGAGCATGTGCACTCAACTTCTTTGGTCGACCATGGCGAGGCCTGTTCTGAGTGGAACCTGTCCTGTTAAACCGTTGTATGGTCTTGGCCACCATGCTGCAGCTCAGTTTCAGGGTCTTGGCAATCTTCTGATAACCTAGGCCATCTTTATGTAGCGCAACAATTTCAGATCCTCTGAGTTCTTTGCCATGAGGTGCCATGTTGAACCTCCAGTGACCAGTGTGAGAGCGATGACTCCAAATTTAACACACCTGCTCCATTCACACCTGAGACCTTGTAACACTAGCGAGTCATATGACACCGGGGATGGAAAATGGCTATTTTGGCAAATTTAAACTGTTATACAAGCTGTACACTCAGTACTTTACATTGTAGCAAAGTGTAATTTCTTCAGTGTTGTCACATTAAAAGTGATACTGTATGCCTGTCACTTAGAAGCACCATACAGTCTACCTTCTCTAGCATATACACAGCTGGTATAATTTGCGTTTAAGCCAGTTAAACTAAAGTCTGGCACACACTATTGTTTTTTCTGTTAAATCTAATGGGCTGAATGAAAACAAAAAAAACTGAAGTGTTTAGGAGTAGCCGCTGCACTACCTGATGTTGGTACAGAAATTTCCCCCATGGAGCTATTTGTGTTCGGACATGGGGACCGCCCCCTGCCGGAACATTCTGAGAACACTGACTCAGATGCCACATGGCAGACCTTTTTCGGTCATGCCCCTTCAACAGAAGCCGGTTTCTTTTGAACCAGCAGATGCTGCCTGTTATTCAGCCCATGTGTACAGCGCTTTACTGTATGTGTTTGAATTGGGAGTAAAGCAGAGAACCTTGAGGAAAGTCACTCAAACATGGGGAACATATGTGGATACTATACCTGATACAAAAGTGACATGGGGCTAGCTGAGGTAATTTGAAGCTTTACAGTTGTGCTCATAAGTTTACATACCCGGCAGAATTTGATTTCTTGGCCATTTTTCAGAGTATATGAATGATAACATAAAAACATTTCTTTCACTCATGGTTGGTGTTTGGCTGAAGCCACTGTGTTTGCGCTTTTTAATTCATAAAAAACGACCTAAATGATCCTGATCAAAAGTTTACACCCTGGTGATTTTGGCCTAATAACATGCACACAAGTTGACACAAAGGGGTTTGAATTGCTGTTAAAGATAACCATCCTCATATGTGATCTGTTTACTTGTAATTAGTGTGTGTGTGTGTGTGTGTGTGTGTGTATAAAAGGTCAGTGAGTTTCTAGACTCCTGACAGACCCTTGCATCTTTCATCCAGTGCTGCACTGCTGTTTCTGGATTCTGAGTCATGGGGAAAGCAAAAGAATTGTCAAAGGATCTACAGGAAAGGGATATAAAAAGATATCCAAGCACTTGAGAATGACAATCAGCAGTGTTCAAACTCGAATCAAGAAGTGGAAAATGAGGGATTCTGTTGAAACCAAACCACGGTCAGGTAGACCAACTAAAATTTCAGCCACGACTGCCGGGAAAATTTTTGGGATGCAAAGAAAAACCCACAACTAACTTCAGGCGAAATACAGGACTCTGATAACTTGGTGTGGCTGTTTCAAGATGCACATTAAGAAGGCACTTGAAGAAAGATGGGCTGCGTGGTTGAGTCGCCAGAAGAAAGCCATTACTATGCAAATGCCACAAAGCATCCCGCTTACAATACACCAACAGCACAGAGGCAAGCCTCAAACCTTCTGGCACAAAGTCATTTGGAGTGAGAAGACCAAAATTTAGCTTTTTGGCCACAACCATAAACACTACATTTGGAGAGGGGTCAACAAGGCCTATGATGACAGGTACAACATTCCTACTGTGAAACACAGAGGTGGTTCGCTGATGTTTTGGGGATGTGTGAGCTACAAAGGCACAGGAAATTTGGTCAAAATTGATGGCAAGATGAATGCTGTTTGTTATCAAAAAATACTGGAGGAACATTTGCATTAATCAGCCAGGAAGCTGCGCATGGGACGTACTTAGACATCCCAACATGACAATAATCCAAAACACAAGGCCAAGTCGACCTATGATTGGCTACAGCAGTATAAAGTGAAGGTTCTGGAGTGGCCATCTCAGTCTCCTGACCTCAATATCATTGAGCCACTCTGGGGAGATCTCAAACGTGCAGTTCATGCAAGGCAGATAAATTATGAGCATTTAGTAATGATCCTTCCTCAGTTGTAGAAATCCTTAGAAGATAATTTACAGTAACATGCATACTAATTCCATTTTCTTTCTTTGCCAAGTTTGGATTTATATAAGCCCTCTACAGGCCAGAATCATTTGTTTTACAGTTCAGACCTCCCATGTAGTAGAGGTCTGGCAAGAGTTTGATTCTTTATTTTTTTCCTTCGTTTTGTGAAAACCTGCTTTTCTATATGCCTTTTTTCCTACAACTAGCACAATGTATCTAGCTTAACATATATGCTAGCAGAGTTTCAGTAATCCTCCCCCTCAAAAACACCCATGGCCACGGGATGATCACACAGTCAGGCAGATTTTGTCATGATTGACTGGCTGACCTTGGGGGGGAAAGAGAGCAACCAGAATTAACCCTCTTGATCATACAGTACAGGACACAGGCATGTTCCTAAAAAACTGGGTTATATATTGCTACTTTCAGGTGATTGGACAGCACTGTACGGACCCCTATATATCCCCTTCCACTGACTGTTATCCTCAGCATTTTGTTAGTGTTGTTAGGTCATGGATGTACTTTTATTTACATTTTCTTCTCCAATTCAGAAACATACCAGCCTTTCTGGCTACTTCTAAGGCTTCCAGATCCGTACCCTAGGCATGTCACTTGGACCATACTCAGGCCCCACCAAAATGATGGAAAATGTGGGGCCAGCTTGTAAAGTTGCTTTGGGCAATGGATTCTGCATTAGGCGCTCCTTTGGCTTTTTAGTGCAAAACGTTGAGTTAAATGCAGGGTGCTATACAGGTTCAGAGCAGTGGTGATCCATGCAGGTGTAATGGAGACCCTGAAGACCCTTTGGGATATACTTTTCAAGCAAATAGAGCAGGGTAGCCACACCCCCCTTAAATATTGCTGCCATGTTCTTTTTGCAGGTTGATGAGTAAGGGACCTGTTCCCTTTAAAAACCCACCCCTTGTGTCTCATTGCCAATCCCTTCCAGTAATATGGGAGATACAGTAAATCGTTATATATTTTTCCTATGTTTTCATGCATAATAGAATTGCTTAGCCTTGTTTCTATATCCTATGCATGAAAAGATAGGAACTGGGGTGCAGAACAATGGCAGCGAGTGCTGCTCAAGATCTTTCCTTTGCACTCTGTGGTAGAGGAAGCGTTAAATGGTGATTGGTCACATCCAGAAAAGGTTTTTATACTTCTGAACTCCTTTTCTCTGTAATCTTCAGTAGAAGAGGCGTTTTAAAAAAATGGACAGTTTCTTCTGTAGATTCTGCTATTGCCAGCTCAATGGATCCCTTATGGTTCCTGTTGAGGATTTCCCAGTATTTTTATTTTTTTTTTTAACAAGAATTTTATTTATTTTGAACAAAACAAACAAAGAAAACAATCTATACAGTGGTACATCTTCAAGATTTCCCAGTATTTAAAGTGGTTGTAAACCCTTTACAACCACTTTTTGTTACAGGTAAGCCTATAATAAGGCTTACCTGTAGCTACCCCAGATATCTCCTAAACCTGCACCGTTTAGGAGATATCCCCCGACATCATTGGCACATGCACACTAACATACGTGCCGCTGCTTCAGTGAGTGTGCTGTTACCGGACGCAGGAGTGACGTCATTGCGGCTCCAGCCAATCACAGCGCCAGAGCCTGCGATACCCGGAAATAACTCCGGGAGCGATGTCGCCGGCCGAATCGGTCTACAAGGTTATTTTTTTTCTTTGTTTGTGGGTTTACAACCACTTTAAGGATGCAGTGGACAAAAAACTTGTATCCCTGGAGTGTCTGTTCTTTGAAAGTCAACATCTATTTGCCGAACATCTTTGCTCTCTTATTAAGGAAGTCATTGGTAAAAAAAAGACCATGCTTTTGCCTAGGAAAATAAAAGCGAAGACTTCTGCAAAAAAATCCTTCCCTTCTGGATTTAGAAAGTTCCTTTCATCCCTTCCTTCTCTAAGTCTAAGCCCAGCTCCTCCCTTCACCGCAAGCCTGGGACTCCCAAACCAGCTAAGCCTGACTCCAAGCCCCCCTTCAAGTGACGTTTTTAAAGTAGGGGAATGTCTGTTGGCTTTCTTGGATGCCTGGATTTTAGACATGCTGGATCTCTGGGTCAGGCATGTCATGTCCAAAAGGCAGAGGGTGGAGTTTTGCTCTCTCCCTCATTCCTGATTCATGCCTTCTTTCTGCAGAGGCTGAGAGATCTGTATGCTGCTCTTCAGCAGTTGCTTACACCACAGGTAATTGTTCCTGTGTCTGCAAGGGAGAGGTTTTAGTGTTTTTTTTTCAACTTGCTTATGGTTCAGATAGCCAAAAGAAACATTTGTCCTATCCTGACCTGCAGTGCCTGAACAGCTCCCTTCTGTCCCAAATGTTTAAATGGAATCAGCCAGGCCAGTCATTGCATGATCTGCTGGTGACAATTGACATCAGACACCTATTTGCACATTCACACTTTTTTCCCCCTGCACCAGCATTCAGAAGTCTGTACTGGATTCAACTTAGTTTTTTAATACTGACCCTGATTGGGACTGAGCCTAGATACATCCTGGACTCGGAGCTTTCTCTCCTCTGGCAAGATCAGGACCCTATGCTCTCAAGCTCAGTTACTTCTATCTTGACATCACCCCTTAGTAAGCTTTTACATGAGATTAATGCAGACAAGTAACAGGCACAAAACCCAAATTACTAGGGAAACCCCACAAGGTAATGGTCAGGGAGAAGAGGATCAATACTTAAAAAACAAGACTAAAAAAGTCCATAAAGTCCAAACCCAGAGGGCTGCCACCATGTGGAAACCGAAGCCAAGTTCCATCAAAGCTGAAAGATAACAAGGAGAGAGGCATCTCTAAGTGTAGGATTAAAAGCAACTTTAATGGTAACAACCAGTTAGCAACTCGCTTGTGTACAAAATTGCAGGGGGTCCCAAGGGGTGTCATCGGTGGGAATCGTACTCCGCTCCTCTGCTCCTTCCTTATGGCTGCACTGTGTGCCTCACTGCTGTAGTTGGTGAATGGCCGTGTGGTGGTGTGAACCAGAATGAGGCTTAGTGTGCAGATACTAGGCGGTGTGGAGGGATGACATCGGAATGCAACGTGTTTCCTTAGCATGTGCGCTACGTGTGTTGTGGTAGCTGCACTCCTTTCTCAAGACTAACTTCCTCAACCATCTGCATCTGGAAGTTTCAGGACATATATGGCAGGTTGGGGGCAGCAGATGTGGACCTATTAGCATTCTGGTTGAACAACAAACTCAACAGGTTTGTCGCCTGGTCCAAAGATTCTCAAGCTTTCACAGTGGGTGCTCTGGTGTCTGCTTGGAATTTGTTTTGCCTAACCTATGCCCTTTCCTCCCCTGAAACTCCTTCATTGACTGCTCTGCAGGATCAAGTCAGGGGGCATTCCAGTGATTCGTGTGGTACCAAACTGGGTGAGGGGGGTTTGGAATACCCCAGCTTCTGGCAGACTCCTCTGGGTCTCTTTCACATCCCTCCACATTACCGATCTACTATTCTGCTTCTTGTTCACTAGCTTTGACGGCCTGACTATTGAAGCCCAGGACCGGAGAGAGGCTTATCGGATGTGGCGACAATATTCTAGGTATAAACTTGCTACTCTTTTAAAACAATAAATCAAAGTAGATTACAGTATTTTCACATAGAATATTATAAAAACTGTGCAGTGCATACTAAAACTTAACATAGTTCTACAATTTAATACATTTTTTGTATATGGAGATGGTTAGAAACAGAGAATGTAAGAAACATTTAATGACTTTTTTGTTTTTTATAAATTTTGACTTGCCTGTATATTCTATATCTTGGAGTACTGTACTGAACACAGGCAAAGTATTCATAGACCCTGGGTTATAGACTTGTACCTTCAGGTGATTTGCCACTGGCAAAACTTTCTAGGATATGCTGCCTGTGAACCGCCTCAATAACCCTACCCCAATCTGAGAGTCTACAATTTTGTAGCAAGCAATGCAGAGAAAAGAGAGGAGCTCTGTGTGATGCCACTAACACACTAGAAGTCCTGTGGGGTGCTTATGCAAAGAAAAAAGAAAATAGAGGAGCTCTGTGTGATGCCACTAGACACACTAGAAGTCCTGTGGGTGCTTCTGCAAAGAAAATAGAGGAGCTCTGTGTGATGCCACTAACACACTAGAAGTCCTGTGGGTGCTTCTGCAAAGAAAATAGAGGAGCTCTGTGTGATGCCACTAACACACTAGAAGTCCTGTGGGTGCTTATGCAAAGAAAAATAGAGGAGCTCTGTGTGATGCCACTAACACACATAGAAGTCCTGTGGGTGCTGCTGAGAAGAATATTATAGGAGCTCTGTGTGATGCCACTAACACACTAGAAGTCCTGTGGGTGCTTCTGCAAAGAAAATAGAGGAGCTCTGTGTGATGGGACTAACACACTTCAAGTCCTATAGGTGCTTCTGGGAGAAAAATATAGCTCTGTGTGTGTGATGGGACTAACACACTTCAAGTCCTATAGGTGCTTCTGGGAACAAAATATAGCTCTGTGTGTGTGATGGGACTAACACACTTCAAGTCCTATAGGTGCTTCTGGGAACAAAATATAGCTCTGTGTGTGTATGGGGACTAACACACTTCAAGTCCTATAGGTGCTTCTGGGAACAAAATATAGCTCTGTGTGTGTGATGGGACTAACACACTTCAAGTCCTATAGGTTCTTCTGGGAAAAAAATATAGCTCTGTGTGTGTAATGGGACTAACACACTTCAAGTCCTATAGGTGCTTCTGGAACAAAATATAGCTCTGTGTGTGTGATGGGACTAACACACTTCAGTCCTATAGGTTCTTCTGGGAACAAAATATAGGTGTGTGTGATGGGACTAACACACTTCAAGTCCTATAGGTGCTTCTGGGAACAAAATATAGCTCTGTGTGTGTAATGGGACTAACACACTTCAAGTCCTATAGGTGCTTCTGGGAAGAAATATAGCTCTGTGTGTGTAATGGGAATAACACACTTCAAGTCCTATAGGTGCTTCTGGGAAGAAAATATAGCTCTGTGTGTGTAATGGGACTAACACACTTCAAGTCCTATAGGTGCTTCTGGAACAAAATATAGCTCTGTGTGTGTGATTGGGACTAACACACTTCAAGTCCTATAGGTGCTTCTGGGAAGAAAATATAGCTCTGTGTGTGTAATGGGACTAACACACTTCAAGTCCTATAGTTGCTTCTGGGAACAAAATATAGCTCTGTGTGTGTGATGGGACTAACACACTTCAAGTCCTATAGGTGCTTCTGGGAAGAAAAATATAGCTCTGTGTGTGTGATGGGACTAACACACTTCAAGTCCTATAGTTGCTTCTGGGAACAAAATATAGCTCTGTGTGTGTGATGGGACTAACACACTTCAAGTCCTATAGGTGCTTCTGGGAACAAAAATATAGCTCTGTGTGTGTGATGGGACTAACACACTTCAAGTCCTATAGGTGCTTCTGGGAACAAAATATAGCTCTGTGTGTGTGATGGGACTAACACACTTCAAGTCCTATAGGTGCTTCTGGGAACAAAATATAGCTCTGTGTGTGTAATGGGACTAACACACTTCAAGTCCTATAGGTGCTTCTGGGAACAAAATATAGCTCTGTGTGTGTGATGGGACTAACACACTTCAAGTCCTATAGGTTCTTCTGGGAAGAAAATATAGCTCTGTGTGTGTAATGGGACTAACACACTTCAAGTCCTATAGGTGCTTCTGGGAACAAAATATAGCTCTGTGTGTGTGATGGGACTAACACACTTCATGTACTGCTCAATTTCTGTATAAGATTTTCTTTTTACAATTTAATAAATATAGATTTGTAAACTCTGTTAGATATTTTAAATCATATACAATCAATAAGTGTTAATGGTTTAAAAAGAGTAATTTTGACTTGCCTGTATATTCTATATCTTGGAGTACTGTACTGAACACAGGCAAAGTATTCATAGACCCTGGGTTATAGACTTGTACCTTCAGGTGATTTGCCACTGGCAAAACTTTCTAGGATATGCTGCCTGTGAACCGCCTCAATAACCCTACCCCAATCTGAGAGTCTACAATTTTGTAGCAAGCAATGCAGAGTAACCAAGGAATGGAACAGAGGGTGGCCTGTGTCCTGTACTATAAGATATGACATTTACAGGTAGATCAAAATTCCTCTGATTTTAATCATACAGTACAGGACAAAGGCAAAAAAAATGAATAGACCCTGGGATGTTCCAAGCAATGAATGAGAAGGGTGGGCAACAACGATCAAACAGAACTGTGCCAATAGGAACAACAATAGACCCAACTTAAGAGTTGTGCTACAAGAACCTTGTGGCCAAAAGCAGCATCCACAGATGACCTGGTAGATTTGACAGGTAGGTCAAAAATCCTTTTTTTTATATTCACTGTGGAACTTAACAAGCGTGCTTTACTGCATATACAGACTTATTTTACTGTTGTGGGTTTAGTAACACTTTAAGGGTCACTTTAATACAACAACAAAAATATGTAGGGTTAAAGCATTTAAAGAAAATGTAGGTCGCATCAAAAATTACTTTAAGATAAACACTGATGGTTTTAAATATGTGCTCACTAAAAATGCTCTACACTTTCTTTTAGTATAATACTAATATAATACTTACAACGGTTTTCTAATTTAGATGGCTTTATGCAATTAAGAAAAATATCTACAGCAAACTAGTGTTTCTAGATGTCCTGATTTTTGTGTGTGTGTGAAATAAGCAGTGTTTGAAGGGAAGGGATCAGGAAAGTTGGACGCTTCCCAAAGCAAACACGGGAGAGCCGAAGACTACAGTGCTAAGCTGCTCTCCTTTTGTTACCAAAGCCAAACTCAGTGGGATGTTATGTAAGCACTAAATTGCTGGCACTTACTCCGTACCAGGGGTTTTTCTTCTTTCCTTCTGTACCAGGCACACAACACATTTTAAGAGGAAAAGGGGGAGAATTATGATACAAGCAGTGAATGTTTGTACAGTTTATTGGCTTATAAATAATACTGATACCTCATTAGCATTATGATTTGTTTTTCTTGTTGTTTAAGTCGTCTTGGGTATAAATCAAAACACACATCAAATGTCCAGAACTTTTTGTGGTAATCTTTCTAAGACCCCAGAATATAAAGTACATGTAAAGTTAATATAAAGCCAAAACATTTTTATTTCTATAGTTTGGGTTACAGTAGGAAATTATTAAAATTTCTAAATTTTATTTGTACAGTACAGAACACAGGCTGGATATTCAAAGAAAATAAAAAACAAATATGGTTGCGCTTTATACCTTTAACCTTATAAACATGATAATAAGTGAACAGTTAATGATAACTTAAATAAAACTTATATATATATATTGTAACTCTAGAAGTGTTCAGTGACGCTAAGTAGAGATTCCAATGAAGGTCAGTCAGACTTCAAATCGACCAATCTCTAACAAATAATGAATATCGGTTTGTGATCAGTTCCAAGAAATCAATGCGACTTTGCTTGCAGACCCACCACCATAAGAAGTGTCCGCTTACCAGCTGCACAGACAAGTGATGCCTGTGGCTAACACCCAGCCAGGGCCTTTTCCTCAATAGTGTTCTGATATCGGTCCAGTCACCGCATATGTGGGGGGATGTTCTGGCCTGGACTTTAACAGAACAAGTCCTTCACCTGGAAGCTTGTGTGCAACTCAATGCATGATGAGGCAAACGTGGCTCGGAGAAAAATATCAATAAATAGCCATAGGAAAAACCTGCTTGATTTTTAATAAATGTTAAAAATACAAACGCCAAATAGGTGTAAAAACAACAAAGAATAAAAATATATGCGGCCGTCTACAATTCACACACCCGTGCTTACAAACAATGGGATGTAGCGTACAGTGACGTCTACGTCACTCCTCCCGACACGTTTTGTCACAGGTTTGACGTCATGGGGCACCAAATAATTTTTTATTATTGGATATTCAAAGACCCTGGGTTTAAAGGCAGCTACATTCAGGTGATTAGACCTGTAAAAAAGCTTTTGGACACAGCTTTTTGGGCGTATCCCTATAACCCTACACCACTCTGAGACCTTAGTTGTTTGATACTGTCCTTAGAAGATGAACCTCTTCTCCTTATTGAGAAGTTTCAATGCCTAACTAGTTCTTTTACTTCAATTTTTTCAATTAACTCTTCATTGCCTTCTACTCTACAATAGAAGCAGTGCATCTGAATCCCTGCAACCTCGGCAATACCTTAGGAACTGTACCCAGACCCCATGCTGTGAGGATGACCTATAATGTTGCTCTGGACACTGGATCCTGCTTGGGCACTGAGTACAATCTGTGTAGTTGGCAAAAAAGCTTTGCAGCGCCGCACCGATTCCCAAAAGTAGTTTCTGTACTACTTTTGGTGACTGTGCAGGAACCCACACAGATGTCTCTGAAATCACCCCCGAAATTAGGACTGACATGCAGGAATGAGATCATACGAGTTCAGCTGAACTCACACGATTTCAATCCCGCTGTCAGTGTGAACCTGGGCTTCTGGGCAAAGGCCAGGGCCATACAGAGACTAGTAACGTGATAGGTAAAACTTGTTATCTGATTGTTATCTGATTGTTACTGTAGCCTCATAGCAAGTATGAAACTTAAAGGGGAAATCTAGGATACATGTAACTAATCCTAACAATGCCCCCTCCCCCCTCCTAACACCTATGCTGACTAACCTATGTAAGAAAGATGCATATACTTGCCTATTTTCAGGCCACTCCAGTCTGATTACATGATCCGGCTACCCTGTGTTAGCCAGTGGTATCTGCAGAGGAAAGGAAAGAGCGCAGTCAATGGGTGGACCATAGAAGACTCTGGGTGATGTCACTGCTCCCAGGCATTACCAGCCATTGCCAAGCGCTCTCTGCTATGCCCTGCAGCTGGCACTGACTAACACACGGGAGATCGCGCGTTTGGACCAGAGCGACCTGAAAATAGGTAATTATATACATCTTTCTTAGACAGATTAATCAGCATATGTGTTAGGAGAGGGCATTTCTAAGATTAGTTAGGTTTATTGTGAAACTCTACTTCACTACCTGCATTACTCCTATTAGTGTCTCCTGAATAGTATTTGTTCTTGCAATAAAACTATCATGAAACCGGGAATTGTGTTTGACATTATTCACTATGGAGTGAATGAACTCTGCCAGAATTGGCAGTAAAAACTGACTAGTTGCTACATTACACCTCAAGTCACACTATTACAACCACTTCCACCAGAGCCCTTATAAAGGTGCTTGGGCGCCTCTCCTGCCCTTCTGCCATGAAGATTTTGCTACAGGATGATTGACACCTAGGGTTCTGTGTATACTGCTCCAGACACGCTTACACAACATTTTCATACCCTACTCTGTAAGTCAGTGTACCCCACAGGGGAATACAGAAAAACTGTGGCAAAAGCTCAGGCAAATATTTGCTCTACCAATGGGTCCAAAAGGACTTTGCAGTGACAATGCTTTCCGTGCGCTTGAGCCAGACCCTTTTTTTACACCAGTCTCTGCATATTATTCTAGCTCTCTCAAGCAACCAACCAGGGGCCTACCTGACCAAGGCAGATCTGTCTGCAAATATATCAAAGTTCCTCAGACCATTAATAGCTTTTAAATAGTCATCACTGTCCAGAGAGCAAAAGCACCAGTTTTCTTATCCACCTCTGAGTCAGAAGTAGAACTACCGTCTTTAGACAAGGTTGACATGGAGAACTTTGAATAAGACCTGGGAGGTAGTGTTAGAGGATGCTGCATAAGATTTTACACTAGGTTTCTTTAAGTATTCTAACTGAAATTTGAGATGCTTTTAAAGGCCCTCTTTAATCTTGCAGGTCCAACTCTGCAACAAGCTATTGCTGCAATTTCTTTTTTGTCAAACCACAGCTAATTGGAAATAGGACAATAGACAATCAACAGGATCCTTTCTTTCGTGACCTAATGAAGTTGGAACACTTACAAACACTGCCTTCCACCTTACCTTTTTGTTGATGCCTCAGAAGAGTTTAAAACAAGTTTCTAAAATGGTTCTCATTTCTGTCCATATGCACAGAATCTTGTGGCTAAAAGCCTGGTCAGCTGAAGCTGTTTGTAAAAGACACATCATTCTTTTGTGCTTTTGAAAGAGGACATCTCTTTGGTGAGGCACTTAAGTTCATAAAGGATGTCCCAGGAGGAAAGGTCCTCCTTCCACAGCAGAAGTCTATAACCCCCCTCTTCAGGAGATTCTACTTTCTCAAAACACAGCCAAAATTCAGCCTTTCCTTGACACAAAACTTGAAACACAAAAGCCCACCTACTTTAAAATTAAGGTGCACCCTGACTCCTACCAGTGGGGGACGTCTGTTACTCTTTGCATTCCTGTGGGTCATAGATGTCCCAGACCTGTGGGTAAAATAGATGGTTTCAATGAGGTACAAAATAGTTTAAAATTCTACTTCTCACCACTTTCTTCTCTCAAACCAAAAACTGCCCAAGGATATGCAGAATGCGCAGAACCATCTCTTGTCCCATGGAGTAGTTGTGCCAGTACCTCTGCAAGACAGGGTCAAAGGATTATTTTCAAACTTGTTTACAGTATCAAAGCCCAGCAAGGTTATTTGTCCTATTCTGGTGAATCTAGCTTGCAGGGGTTACATACTGCAGTACAATTTTGACAGAAATTTTAATCCTTTTCTATCCAAAATGAAAAAAGTTTTGATTACTCATACACTTAAAAGCAGACCCCCTTTACTTGACAGCCAACTCTATTTAAATGTACATAGGAAATGGGTAAATTATACCTATATAAACATGGTTCTTTAATATCTTGCCTCGTTTCCATTCCTTTGTCCTGCATGCTCTCCCAATCTCATACTACCATTGTAAAAAAAAAAAAAAATTTAAATTGTCATTGGTGGCTGCTTTCTTTTTCATGATTCTCTGTGTAACCCACTGATAGTCTGTGCCAAATGTCTGGCATTCACAGAGCCTGAGGCTGCTGCTTGTAGAAAAAAAAGCCCTTTTCTGAGATCTACATCTTTCCCAAACATGTTTCATTTCCCTTACTGTTGACTTGATCACCACATTTAGATCTTTTATTTATGTAGTACAAGAGCCTGGATACAGATTGGGTGGACTCTGCCTGTTTGTATATGTTATTTTGTTGTATATACTTTGCTGTGTAAATTGTATACTGTATATCTGTGTTATTCCATGTCTGTAACAACTGAAGTAAAGCTAGTATGCAGATACTGCCCAGAGTAACCAATCACATGCATTCTTTCAGTTGCAATAGAAATAGCTGTAATCTGATTCATTTGGCTAAGAGACACATTTCTACAATTTTACACAAGACCTGTATTGGTGTTATCACTACTAAGTGTTCCTTCAAATCATTATATTGTTTGTTTTTTTCTTTCACTTTGGCAAAATTCTAAATGAATTAATTAAATATATGCCCACATTTAAATTATCATTGCACGTATATTGGGTAGTAGCAATGTTTTATGTTAAAAATATGTGGAACAGTACAGAAATCTCAAAACTGTCGACCTGTTCACAAACTTAGTCTAGGTTCACATTTATGCAGTATGGCAATGCACTTACAGAGATGTGTTTTTTTGAGTGTTTTTTACATGCATTGCTCTGTCCAGCAGACCAAAACCACTGAAACGAAGTCTATTTACCGTTTTTCTTTTTTTAAATGCATCGCACCAAAGTGCATGGTAATAAGTGGTATGCAAAGAGTATGGCACTGCAGTGCACCTACAATAAAAACATGTTCACAACTTTGCATAGGTTCTCGCAGTGCGCAGAAGTAAACAGGAACTAAAACCCACAGCATAGTTCCAAAAAAGAAGGAAGGGTAATTATAGTGATTACAGTTAGAAACAATATATATACATCAAGGGGGTGAATAAAGTTCAAGAGGGCAGTATTTTCAGTATGAAGCCAAGATTAAAGCGAAGGTTCACACAAAAATTGAACCTCCGCTTTTCGGAACCCTCCCTCCCTCCGTCACATTTGGCACCTTTCAGGGGGGTGCATATAACTGTCTAAGACAGGTATTTGCACCCACTTCTGGGCATAGACTCCCACGGGAGTCTACGCCTCTTCCTGTCCCACCGCGCTGTCTACTGGGACACACGGGTCCCAGAGACAGCATGTAGCATTCCTATTGCGATGCGCGACTCGCGAATGTGCAGTAGGGAACCGGGAACCGCAAGGCTTCATTTCCTGATTCCCATACCCATGATGGCGGCAGCAGCATCCGAGGACCGAGGGACGGTTCGGCCTCGGGTGCCGACATCACTGGACCCTGTGACAGGTAAGTGTCCTTATTTTAAAAGTCAGCAGCTGCAGTATTTGTAGCTGCTGTCTTTAAAAAAAAAAAAAATTGCCGGACTCCCTCTTTAAGAACACAGGGACAGGACCTCAAACTAGCCAGAGGAAAGTTCAAAACTAATCTTGGAAAGTATTTTTATGGAAAGGGTAGTTCATGTTTGGAATAAACTTCCAGCAGAGGTAGTAAGTTAGGCATCAATAAATGGCTTCAAACATGCTTGGGACAAACCTAGATCTATACTAAAAAAAAGTAAAAAAAAAAAACATATAACGTGTATAAAATAAAAAAAACAGGCAAACTCGATGGACTACTTGCTTTTTTTTTCTGCGGTCACTTTTTTGTGCTCCTAATATCTAATACTTCACCACAAAGCTCCAACGTATCCAATTTTCAAATAACTTTATATTAGAGCTGCACGATCATTCGTTAAAAAAATAGCGATCTCGAATCAACCTCCTTACGATCTTAACCCAGCATTTCCACGATTCATACAGCGCAGAGCCGTTCTCTGCTCACTCGCAGTTGTCAAAAAAAAAAAAAAAGCGCCTCTGCAAATGTTTATCAACATTGCTCAGCGGTAAAAGATATAAACATTGTATCATTTGGTTCTTTTAGATCAAAGGGATGAATTTCAGTCTGTAAATGAGGGCAGTTTAAACACTTAAAGACTAAGCCTTTTTCTGACACTTGTTTCTTACAAGTTAAAATCAGTATTTTTTGCTAGAAAATTACTTAAAACCTCCAAACATTATATATAATTTTTTAGCAGAGTCCCTAGAGACTAAAATTGCAGTCGTTGCAATAGTTTGTCACACTGTATTTGCGCAGCGGTCTTTCAAACTCAATAAAAAAAATAAAAAATTCAATGAATTAAATAAAATAAACAGTAAAGTTAGCCCAATTTTTTTTTTGTATAATGTGAAAGATGGTGTTACGCCGAGAATCGTGATCTTTATTCTAAGCAAAAAAAATTTGGATTCTCATTTTATTCAGAATCGTGCAGCTCTAGTTTATATTCATCCATTGACAGGTAAGCACATTTGGAACTGAGCTGTCTGCACAGTACAACCACCATTCCTAATGCAAATGGAATTTTGAGCTGTTGCAAAATTATTCATTATCAATTTTATTCTTGGTTTTAATTAGCTCAGGGAGAGATGAAGAGTACCTGTTTAAACAAATACTTGCGAGTACATTGGGAAGTACCTCTACCATGTGTAATGGCTGTGTATGATACACGAGCAGTCTGTAAAGGATAGTCTCTACAACGGAGTTATTTAAACCTTAGAAAATATAGGATTTCTATAGTTTACTGGAAAGATTTAGATTTGCACGATCTTAAAAATATGCTCAATATATCGCATTTCCTGACAACCTATAACAATGGTGCCGCGTATACACGATCGGAATTTCGGCCAGCAAAAGACTGATGACAGCTTTTTATCGGAAAAAATGCGACCGCATGTAGGCTTCATCGGAAATTTGCTGGCCGAATTCCCGCCAGCAAAAATTTGAGAGCATGTATTAAATTTTTCCGATGGTAAAGGTTTCTATCGGAAATTCCGATCGTCTGTAGCAATTCCGACGCGCAAAATTCCTACACGTGCTCGGAAACAATTTGACGCATGCTCAGAAGCATTGAACTTCAATTTTTCTGGGCTTGTTGTACGTCACCGCATTCTTGACGGTCGGAATTTGGTGTGACTGTGTGTAGGTATGACAGTTAATTATGACATTATGACAGCTTAATTCCGTCTGGAAAACCATCAGAGCTTTTTCCGATGAGAATTCAGATCGTGTGTACGCGGCATGAGAAGTAATGCAAGGATCAAAACTAAAAAAAGTACACACTTAAGGCTGAACATAAAGCTGGTAGATATTAAAAAACACAATTTAATTCAGCTGTATATTCCCTTTAAAATAAACATATTTTGCATAAAGCTCAAATTCTCAACAAATAAAAATGTATTTAAGGGTTGGCATATTTAGCACTGTAGCTCAGTGCTTGATGCTCCAAAAACTACAGGAGCTATTCTTGAGGCAGACGTGGGCATTTTTTGGCCCTTTAGCTTTTCATGGGAACACCAGTAAATGCTCAAATTGAGTTTTTTATTAAATACACCTGTAAAATGCTTAAAGGGTGCTTTTGAAACGCTTGTATATGCATGCAGAAATGCTCAAAACTGCCTGAAAATCACACTGCTCAGGTATGAAAGGGAGACATAGAGCTATAAGCCAATCATACCCAGCGAGAGGATGGATGAGCTCATCAGTGTGCTTCTGCTCCTTCATTGTCCAATCAGCAGGGTTGAGGTTGAGAAGTGACACCACTGTGTATCCACAAACATAGTGGTTTAATCTACCTGGCTGTGCTGTCTGCTAGAGATATAGGAACCATAAAGGTTGCTCAAAAGAATTACAACTCCTTTGGCAAATACATCAGTTCATAAAAATTCTGTCATTTTTTTCAACTTTCCATCTATTAAATCTCCTGCCCTTGTTTTAACTTTGGATAGTAAAAAAAAAAAAAATTCTGCCAGTAAATACCTTATACAGCCAACTTCCTGTTTCTTGTCTGGTAAAAAGCCTAGGCTTGTGAAATCATGCACAGCTCTCTCTCTCACTCTTGTGAGAGTTTGCCAGGAAGGGAATGGGGGTGAGCCATAAGAGGGCCAATGAGAGCTGCAGAGCTGGAGGTGTGCTTCTGGGTGTCTGTGTAAATCCAGAAAGTGAACAGGCAGCAGCTTCAGCTGCCCACAGTTAAAATGGTTGC
The DNA here is from genome assembly GCA_028564925.1 of Lithobates sylvaticus. Taxonomy (NCBI): domain Eukaryota; kingdom Metazoa; phylum Chordata; class Amphibia; order Anura; family Ranidae; genus Lithobates; species Lithobates sylvaticus. Next base: position 429,673,755 of record CM053030.1, read on the forward strand.
AGCCAGACTCAATAGAGGGAGATTTCTTCAGCATATTTTGCAAGTACCGAATCGCAGTATATATAAAATAATATGCAAAGTGGTTAGAGGGAAGCTTCAGAATGGCAAAGATGTTTTATTAAATATTATGTGAGCAGATTGCTGTTCCTTTTTAAGTATTTGCCTGATGTTCAGTTTTCATTACTTTTAGAGTAGAAAAACAAACATGCATATAGTTCATATATTTGTCAGATCTGTAAACAATTTATTAACAGTAGGACATGTGTGAAATCAGACATAAATCCTCTTTTTATTCCTTCCGCCTTTGATGAGGGTGATGTATGTATCCGGATACAGATACTGCCTCGAGGTCAAAAATTAGTAACTATTCTTGTAAAATGTTCAAGATGAAACATGCCATACCTGTAACATGTTCAGAGCTTGACATTCTACACTGTCTCGCTGCAAAGTCTGTACAGATTCCATGTGTAAACTGGGATGAAGGACATGCTTCAATTTACAAAACATTTGCAACATTTACATCTCTATACAAGGCCATACATGTAAACAAGAAGCTTTAAATATGCCATACACTATACCATCTGATTGTACAAACTACTTTAGATGTTACATTATGTAATATGAACACAAACCTAAACAATCCATTCAATGTGTATCAAATCAGGCGGACCTAGATACTACATGGTAAACAGTCCGATGCATTTCTAAATACTGTATTTCACCATATAAGCTCTGTTTACTGTTAAAAAGAAGTGTGAGATGCAAGACTCTGGTGAGTGTAACAAGATGTCCGATAGCTGTCTGCTCACTGTATCCTTACTGTGGAGGAGTGCGGTGTGTAGCAAGATGGCGCCGATGGAACGTCACAAATTCTATAGGAGCGCTGAATCTGACGAAACGCCTGAATGGTAGATGGATTCCAGGAAGTGAATGGTACTAAGATCATCTGCCTACTTAAGATGGCCATGATTGGAAATTCTAGGGGGTGTTTTTCAAAGTGATTTTGCAGCAAAATCAAGCATGGAGGCATGGATAAGTGGGTGTGTTTGCTTTGAATATTAAATATAACAATTTTAATTAAATAGCATTTTTGGTTTGTGGTGCTCAGATGCAGTGCGCAGTTCTGCTTTAATTTCTATCCTGACAGATTATTTTACTGCATGAACCAGAGGATCTAACAAGCTGCTGTTGTCAATACTAGCAGTTCTTTTGTTGAGCACTTCCATACACATATGTGGTAAGTATTTGTAATGTATATAGATAACCGTATTGCTACCTGAAGAAACCAGTTGGATCCCTTATTCATCTTCAGTCATTGACTATAGAAAGACAAGTTGGATCTTGGTTGCCAACAAGGATTCTTTCATATAGCACATTTTTTGTACATCAGCCCTGTGTGGACCTGAGTGCCCTGTATGCATCTTTGGTGTAGTTGGCATTTGGGAGTATGTGATTGTGTACAAACAAGCCAACAATGGTTCCTATTTCAGTGGGTAGCTTGTCAGTGGACCAACCACAGATGCGAAGTTTCCAATTCAGATGTGACCACTCCCAGAAGGCACGTAAAAGCCGCACAACTTTTGACTTTTTCAGAAAAACTTTATTGTCTCAAGCATCAACATTCTGCTCTACACAGGCTCCTACCCTACGAGAGGAACTTGTGTCCAATGGGATGTTGGAGCTCTTGGAACAATAAAGTTTTACTTAAGAAAGTAAGTTGCAGTAATTGGGCCTCTAACTCTTGATATGTGCTTGCGTATACACATTGGGGTTGATTTACTAAACCTGGAGAGTGCAAAATCTGGTGCAGCTTTGCATGATAGCCAATCCGCTTCTAACTTCAGCCTGTTCAATTAAAGTGTTTGTAACCCTAAAAAAAAAAAAGAAAATGGATCCTGTTCCCTTATAGCAGATTAAACAGCACAGTGCTTATGCTGTCTACTCTGCCCTCTCTAAGCTGTAACAAACCTGGCTAATCCTGCCTGTTCCTGTGTCCTGACCACGATAATCATGGCTGCTGAGCCCTGATCACTATTTACATCCCTCCATCTGCAGCTCTCCTCTGTCACCCTCCCCTCCCTCCCTGCCTGTCAGATCCATGTCTGTGTCTGTCTCCACCCCCCTCTTCTGTCTCTATTAGTAGAAAATAAATATTACAAATTGTCACTGTCAGACCCTCCATTATATCTAGGCATACCACACTGTATAAGTGTTTTGTTAAAACTACGCTTGTAAATACCTTTTTATAGCTATCTTCAGGCCGGTCACGTGATGAGCTGAGCGGTCACGTGACCTCCCCGGCTGATGTCAGAGTGAGATCTCAGCCCCTCCCGCTGTAGCCCTGGATTGGAGTAGGAGACCGGCCTGAAGATAGCTGTAAAAAGGTATTTACAAGCTTCCTTTTTAATAAAGCACTTGTACAGTGTGGTATGCCTAGATATAATAGAGGGGCTGGCAGTGAATTCCATTTTGGGGTAACAACCACTTTAAACTTTGACAATAAAACATGGAATCTGATTAGTTTCTAAACAGAGCTGCACCAGATTTTGCACTCCCCAGTTTTAGTAAATCAACCCCATTATGTTGATCACACTGAATCTTGTTGGACATGTTTTCCAAAACCAGCAGCAAAGAAACACATTATTCATATGATATACTGCATGGAAACACTGTTGGACTTTGGGTTTCCAGTCTGTCATGTCACTTCTGACCTGCCTGAGGCAAAGGAATGAACCTTCAGTCGAAGCAATCACCATCTGACCCCCAAGGTGCTTATTAGTTGCAGGACAGCCATGTCACTGAAGCAGGTCTTGCATTGTCATACATATATGTGGGCTGGGGGCAAATTATGTCTGCTTCTAGACGAGTTCATTGACTTCAGCCAGACCTGAACAGGAGCAGTTCTGAACTATATATTCAAACATCGGTTTATTGGTACAGCTTAAAGCGGAGCTCCACCCTAAAGTGGAAATTCTGCTCATCGGATTCCTCCCCCCTTCTGGTGTCACAATTGGCACCTTTCGGGGGGACAGGATACCTGTCTTTGACAGGTATCCTTTGCCACTTCCAGAAGTCCGGCCACGGCAACGATGCGGCCGTGACGTCACCGTGGGGCTCCCTCCTCCTCCTCCCTCAGCCGTTGGGCTAATAGGAGAGAGGAGCGGGGCCTCGATACACCTGATATTGCTGTGTTGGTGAGCTACCACAAATTTCTGTACTCATCTATACTTTTTGGGACACACAATGCCCACAAATATCCAATATGTGCTTTATATAGCCAAAGGATTGTGGACACCTGATTTTTACCTTCATACATGTTTGCCGGAGGTCCCATTCCAAAACTATGGGCATTAATATTACGTTGACCATCTTGTAGTTATACTGACCTCCACTCTACTGGAAGGCTTTCCTCTAAATTTTGATATTTGCTGAGAAGCCCTGGCTCACAGTCGGCTGTCCAATTCATCCCAAAGGAGTTCAGTAGGCTTACAGTGGTATTAAACTAAAAAAAAAATGTCCCTTTAAGGGGTTAATCCTCTGCATTGTGTAAAAAGACTGTTTTGATCCTGTCTTCTCTGATCCTCTCCTAATTCTACTGCCCCCTAATAAATTCCTGATAACACAGAGCCCATGGAGTCAGGCTGCACATGCTCAGTTTGGTGTGTATTGTTAGAGAGGTTTTTTTTTTTTTCTTGAAGGGATGCATGTGATCAGCACAGCGCCAATCAGCACTGTCCAGACATAGGGTCAGGGGTCTTGCAGTCTCATAGGACAGTCAGAAAACTCCTCCTAGAAGCTTTAACCAATGCTTGGCTGGACACTGACAGAAGTCACAAGACTGCTATATACTGCTGATAGGAAAAGGTATTTAGCAGTTTATATTTACTAAAATAATTGCATTTCCAAGTTCTGTGTACTGTGGGAGGCCAGATATAGTGGTCCTGGATTATGTAACACTTTAAATGTGGTGGCTAAAAATAGTAAAATAATAAAATTAAAGTCAAACTCCAGCTTGCACATTTTAAGCATTTACAGCAACTGGTTTTTTTTATTTATTTTTTTGCTTTTGGGATAAAGGTTTTAGATATATAAATAGAAGCTGACCATTGTAAGCACTTTTGTCAGTCTTAAATGGTTTGTCTCAACACTCTAACTGCCAATTTTGCTTGACAATTTGGTCTGTTAAAGGAACCTGAAAAATAGCAGACCTCCTTGCCGAAATAAAGTGGTTCTAAGACCCCTTTCACATAGATCCGCCTATAGCGTCTGCGGTAAAACGCTGCTGTTGTTAGCAGCGTTTTACCGTCGGATTTGCGGCTCATTTCGGCCGCTAGCGGGGCGCTTTTACCCCCCGCTGGCGGCCGAGAAAGGGTTAAAACCCCCCGACAAAACGCGTTTTGCCGGCGGTATTACAGCGCTGCCCCATTGATTTCAATGGGGAGCAGCGCTAGAGGAGCTGTGAGTTCCCTGCTCCTTCACCGCTCCAAAGAAGCTGCTGGCAGGACTTTTCCTGACTTGTCCTGCCGCTGCAGTGTGAAAGCCCTCGGGCTTTCACCCTGCAGACAATGGTGCAGCAGTTTGAGGGCGGATTGCAGGCGCTATTTCTAACGCTATAGCGCCTGCAAAACGCCCTCGGTGTGAAAGGTCTCTAAAGGCAGAAGTTTTTTTTATCTTAATGCATTTTATTTGTTTGTATTCATTTTTTTCTGTGTGCAGCAGCCCCCCTAATGCTTACCTGAGCCCCATCTCGATCCAACAATGTTGCATGAGGACCTTGCAGTCAGGGACTCTCCGTCCGGATTGGCTGAGACACAGCAGCGGGTACTATTGGCTCCCGCTACTGTCAATCAAGGTCAATGAGCCAATGAGGAGAGAGAGGGGCGGGCTGAGTTGCAGCTCTGTGAATGGACACACACAGCAGTGGCTTGGCTGGGGTGCCCCCATAGCAAGCTGCTGGCTGTGGGAGCACTCGGGAGGGAGGAGACAGGAGCGCCAATGTGGGACCCATGAAGAGGAGGATCTGGGCTGCTCTGTGAAAAACTGCTGCACAGAGCAGGTAAGTATGACATGTTAAACAAAACAAAAAAAACAAGACTTTGGTATCACTTAACTGGTGAAAGAAAAAGGAAAAAAAGCTCAAAAAGGAAAATATTGCAGCCACCACATTGACGATCTGCAATATGTTAAAATTTTGTTTTGGGGCTTAATACCATTTTAAGGTCCTGGCTCTGTGTGGCCCAATCAAGTTCCTCTACGCCAGGGGTGTCAAACTGGTGGCCCTCCATCTGTTGCTGAACTAAAAGTTCCATCATGCCTCTTACTGTGGGAGTTATGCTTGTAACTGTCTGCCTTGCAATGCCTCATGGGATTTGTAGTTCCGCAACAGCTGGAGGGCCGACAGTTTGACACCTGTGCTCTACCACCAAACTCGTCAAATTATGTCTTTATCGAGCTTGCTTTGTGCTTAGGGGCATAGTCATGCAAAAACAAAAAAGGACCTTCCTCAAGCTGTAGCAACAAGGTTGGAGGTGCACAATTTTCCAAAATGTCTTAACATACTATAGCTTTAGCAGTATCCTTCACTGAAAACACCTAAACTCAAACAATTATGGGGATGTCCAACTTTTAGCCACATAGGTAGGGGTGATGGCTAGGTGTCCAAAACACGCTGGCAATACACTGTAGATATTGAGTTAGGCTGGGGGTCAGCAACCTGTAGATTGCAGACGGGTGACTAGATCTCGGTCTGGGCTTGCTGACCCGCCATTCCAGAGTATCAAACAGTGCAATGCAGACAAACTGCTTGTAAAGTTGGAGCTGTAGTAGGCAACATAAGAGCAGCATAAGCTGATGCCTCCTCTGTAGTGCTGACTCCTGTCCCATGCAGAGTGATACCAACTGCACTCCATCTCTTATCCTGGCTAGTCTTCTCCAGAGTGGTGCCAGCAGCAGGAAAGAAGAGATCTTCAGGTCAATGTGAAACAATGCACTGGGCATAATCATATAGGGCTGCTTTCACACTGATGTGTTGCAGTTTACTCACACCACAAGTGCAGTGCACCTGCAGCTTTGATGCACTTAGCCATAAACTTCTATTATATCCTGCGGTTTTATCACCCCCAACTTTGTGTGAACGAGCCCTAAGGATGCTGCTGCTTGCTGAATGCAACTAAGGGCTCATTCACAAGTGCAGTAGGCACTGCTGCTCCTCTGAAAAGCGATCTGAGTGTGTGCTGACAGGTGATGAAGAGGCGATATGTTGCCTCCTCCCCACCTGATTTAAACCCATGATTGCGGTGCAATGCACACGTTTGCGACACGGTAATACAGCAATTAGAGGGTAAAATCAGGTGTGAGGTGGGGACACTGTGCCCTGTGATCTTTGACTTCTCCTGTGTTGTTCAGGTAGATCTCCACCTCTTTAAGGTTGCCTATCCCTGAGTTAGGCCATTCCAAAGCAAATTCTGACATTTTCAAATAATTGATTGGGAGATTTTGATTTTACAAAAAACACTTGATCGGTCTCGGCATTGTCATATCGCTTCTTGGCCTTTTGGCTAAGGTCAAGTGTTGTATATGTTCTTATCAGTGATCCAGTGGAGGCGCTGTGCTACTATCCTGACCTAACCAAGGTTGGGGTGGTGGCTATGCAAATCTGCTGGAGTAATGGGGACCTGTAAGGTTAGTATCATCAGGAACTGAAACCGGAGCGCCTGAACGTAATTGGGGGTCGGGCGTAACTTCTCCCCGAGAAAAGTGGAAGGGTCTATTACCTCCTGGTTTGAGCGGTCTACCTTGTCAGGCCATAGGCTTGGAAGGCAGAGGATCAACGGTGTCTGTGCCCCCTGGGAGTGGTCACTCTAGGGGAGCTCTTAGTGACACTTGGGTGTGGGACCCCACACCCAGGCCTTCTGGCTAGGCAGACCATGTTAAACCTATGTCCCGGTCAGGAGCCTTGTGTGTGTTTACATGCACATTTTTTGTACACCTACAGGTTTTTTCGTTATAGGATTTTTGCACCACCGCGGATCATAAAAGAAAAAAAATCGTTTTCATAAAAATACTTCAGAACTAGTGCATAAATTCTACAGTGTCACTTTAAAATTATATATCTGACAAGAAGGTATCCAGAGCACAACCATTACCACCTCCCTCATCATTGTGCTTAAATTCAAAACAAATGTAGCACATCTTCAGGCAGACGGATTGCAATCTCCTGGCTGAATTATAACATTTCATATTGTTTAAATAAGATGCTTAAAGCATGGCCAAAAGTCCAGTTATATATATCCTCTCAATGTCAAAGGAATGTGATGAATTCAACACAATTCGTGTTTCATATTATAACAGAAAGCAAGAGTATTTTCTCCAAGAGAAGAAATAATTTCCCAGATAAAGTGGAATTTATGCAGTGTTTATAGATTAATAATCCTAAATGTCAGATCTGGTCCTTGGCATTAAAAGGATTTATATCAGTTCTGTTTCCTGCAGATTTATGATAATCAGATTTTATTATCTAATATGAGCTGGGTTTGGCTGCTGCCCTGCTGTTTTTTTTAAATGAAAGGCTTCATATGAAATATACTGTATGTCATATCACTAGGCGAGTGTTGTATAACAAAGCTGTCCTGGAAGCATTTTTGAGGAGCCCAGCAGTGTATAGTTTCCAAGTTCTCTTCAGATAATATTCTGAGTCTGAACACAGAGCCAACGCCACCTGAAATAGGGATATGTATTGCAAAAACTCTCTTTTGTTTTTATAGTGTGGGAAAGGGTTTATTTTTTACTGGTAGTGCCCTATTTGAAAGATTCCCCATCAGTTTGTCTCAGAGACACAACATGAAGTTGGAAGAAATATCTACTAATTGAGGAGAATTCCTCTCGGAGACAGTTGGCACTGGAACAGGTGTTGCCATTGAAAGGTTTAACCTGACCTCTTATTCAAATGGCAGCTTCATAATTTTGAATTCCTCATTACTTTTTGTCCCCCTGACAGTGGTCACCACAACAAATATAGAATGGGTATCCACCTGGTGGGAACACTTACAGCAATATAGACCTGATCGGGGTTCTAACCCTTCACCACTCAATCCAACACTAAAGAAAACACATTTTGGCCATACATACACATTTATTAATGGACAGAATTCTTAGACCTACATCTAGATAACCATATTCTGCATCTACTGGACTTATCTGGAACTTCTGTCTACCTAGTCTACAATTGTTGTTTTAAACCAGTGGTCTCCAAACTACAGCCCAAGGGCCAAATGTGGCCTTTTGCTAGCCTTTATCTGGCCTTTGGGGTACTATTACTCCCAACTTTTATTGATATGAGACACTATTCCTCCAACTGACGCCAACAATGGGGTACTATTACTTTCCCTGATACCAATGATGGGGTACTATTCCTCCTCCTACTGACCACCAACCCTGAGGCCATGTTTAACTGCTTCAATACAGGGCACTTTTACCCCCTTCTTGCCCTGACCAATTTTCATCTTTCAGTGCTCTCACAGTTTGAATGACAATTGCACGGTCATGCAACACTGTACCCATAAGAAATTTGTATTATTTTTTTCACACAAATAAAGCTTTCTTTTGGTGGTATTAAATCACTATTGGGTATTTAATTTTTTTGCTAAATAAACAAAAAAGACAGAAAATGTTTTTAATGAATGAAACTCAGTGTCTTTTGTTGTGATTAGCTGTGATTGGCCAATGCTAATCACATGGTACAGATGGTCAGTGACTGGCACTGTATGTACCATGTGATCACTGTCACCAATCACAGCTCGCAACAAAATTGTATACAATGGTTGGCATGAAAGGAAGCCACCCATTGTTTTCAATTGTCATGTGATCTGCTGTGATTGATCACAGCGACCACATGGTACTGGCAGCAGGCTGGTATAGTAATGAGTCATAAAACATGTGTGAGAGAGTACCCGGGGCTGCGCAACCCCAAAAAAAAGTTTAAAAAATTGAGTTTCCCCAGGGTTTTTGTTTAAGCAGCAAAACATTTAAATATTAATATAGGAATGTGGAGTAGACCAAAAATTCAGGATAGATTCAAATATGAAATAGGTTTATTATAAAATACAAACTCTGGTTCACGTTAACAAACAACAACATAAAACATCACTCATGGCAAAGAGGCCCCCAGGAGAACATAATTTGCCAATTGCATTTACAGCATGAATACCCCTGTCAGAGAACTCACAGTACCGATGCCCGTCTTCGTGCAGCAGTGGCTAATCCCCACTCTGCGGATGCCAGTACTCATGCGCAGTGTCCCCAATGGAACCGAACAAGCTCCGGAACGTGCGTGCGTACCCGTGCATCAACACGAACGTGTGCGCGTCCTCACACTCCAATACGAACGTGTATGCGCACTCGCGCACGGACGTTCACCTCCACCAATCCCGGCACATAGCGCCATATATAAACAAGGCCTTCACATGATGCCAGTGCTGGATCGTCTTCAGTCTGTTCCCTGAGTACCTGATTGCTATTACCTGTTACCTTGCTCCTGACAAACCCAGCTTCCCTTGACTACTCTTCTGGATCATCCCTACTTATTGGCTACCTACTATTATACTGACCTTGGCTTGGACTTTTGACTATGGCTCTGCTCCTTGATTCTGTACCACACCGCCTGCCCGTTGCCAACCTCTGCCTGCCCTTGACTACGAACTTGCCTTCTGCTTTGTACCCTGTTGCCAGCCAGTTGCCGACTCCTGCCTGTCTTGACGTTGCAGTTCCTAGACCCACCTGCCCGGCCATCGCTGGATATAGTTCTGGGTATCAGCCTCCACACCTGCCTCCCAGAGGAACCGGTATCTCCAAGCACCAGTCTTCAAGCCGCAGGCGCCTGCACCCTTTTGTTTCCCCCAGCACTCCCTGTCCCCACTACCAAGGGTGTTGGGACCAGAACTGTGCACGAGGCCACCCCCAGCATTCGGACTCCGCTGTAAGGTACGTGACAACCCCAATGCATTTCGACCCATTCTGGTCTTCTTCAGGGGGAATTAGATTCTAGGGAAATGTATAAAAATATAAAATTTAATTTAAGACTTTTGTCAATATACAAAACACCATTGCAACATTTCAAATTGTGCAAAAAAATGTCTCTCCATATACATGGAGGTATAATTACCATTTAGTAGATGATAAAGTGAGGAGGCATCGCACAAGCCAGATTGTTAAAAACATTTGAGTTCAAAGATCCCAATGACCACGCATACTCCCTCCGTGCTCTCCAGGCGGATCCACAGTCCATTAGATTTGCAAGGGGCCACACGCTTGGACCTGGAGGGGAGGACGGGGGGTAAGGCACCTGCAATTGGGTATTGAAAAACCTTAGTATTTAGGAATTCTGTGAGTATCTAGTACAGTTTTGCGACTACAAACTGGCCTGTACTAAATCAAATTTTTGATTCATATTGATTGGACCTATTGGTTTTAATGTATAATTTAATCATTGGGTAAATTAGTTTAAAGTTCAAATAAGTAGGATAAATTAAATAGGAATACAATGAATGGGGTATTGATACCCAGTTTAGTCGGAGTGTCAAAGTGAGTGTGCTGGTTGTGCAACGTGTGATGAGAAGGGTGTGGGAGTATGATACAAACGCAAGGCACATCACGTTTGTATCCTGCTTGCTGTAGGGGCACCTGGAAGGTGGATTGGGGCTTCTCTGTGCAAAACCATTTAAAAAAAAAAGTACAAAAAACAAGACTTTCCATTTTTTGAACTAGTGATGAGTCAATCGGCTGTTTCTGGTGGACACAGCCAGTGACAAATTGTGCCACTGTGTGGCCCAGTGAGAGGTGCATTCTGGGAGCATGTCATATGACGTCCATCCAGAACGACGAAAGTCCCGTCCTGCCTTCATTTTGCTATAGGTTGGGAGGGAACTGGTTAATCTCACTGATGTTGGACCTGGGTCATTTTCTACCCCCACTGGCCACGATCTGCCCCCCAAAGTCTGAAGGACAGTAAACTGGCCCTTTGAAAAGTCTGGAGGCCCCTGTTTTAAACCCATCATTAAAGAAATGCTGCTGGGGATCGCCCTCTAAAAAGGCTATTTGCCAGGCTGTAAGACTTACCCAAAGGCTCCAGTACTTTTCTATCACGGACCCACAACAAGTATGCAGTATGGGAAAGTTAGAAACGTTTTTTTAGGCTATTAACTCAAAGGAATAAAGCCAGTCAGCTGACAACCAATCAACTTGAATTAAAAAAAAAAAAAAATGACATTCTTACATCCTAAATTTTTGTCCTGCGACATCATTATTCAGCTTTGCTGCCTCCCACACCAGTCACAGGATCTACTGTAGCTGTTGTTACTTGCACTATATAAATGGCATTTTAGGCTCTGGCCTTTTGTCACAGGAATTCCAAGGCTCTTGGGCACAGCCAATAAGTTCTACAGGTCTGAGATCAAACCCTTAGGAGTTATGTAAATGGACCTACAGCTGTGATGGATTAATTTGGCATGCTATTTACAGACATCATATCTTTATGGTGACCTGCAGTATTTTTCTACTCATTTGGTAAAGCACTGGTTATTTTTAGCATAGTTCAAGTTCATCAAAAATGCATCTACAGCTGTGTCAACACAAAAAATGTCATACATTAAATCCAGATGTTTAACTCGCCTTACATATTGTGCTATAGTGAAGAATTATATCTTTAAAGAGTTACCAGCTCTCTACTTTGTTCATTATTTAACTACACCAATAACATTAAGCTGTATTAATATTTACTTAAAGTGTAACTAAAGGCAAAACTTTTTTTCTTATAATTTTGGAAAGGATAAGGGATTGTCTTTTTTTTTTTTTTTTTTTTTTTGTAATCTGTGTCCCAAAGGGAAGATTTATCTTCACTTCCTCTCTGATAGCCAAAACAGGAAGTGAGAGGAAATCCTTCCAAAATTAGAGAATCCAAGCATGTCTCCATGTGTCCTCATTGGAAGATTTCCCCTCTATTAGTGTTCTGGGGACAACCCAGAAAAATGGTATGTGGCAATATAGCGGTGACAAAAAACTGTGGGTGTGGTCAGATTGCATCAACAGTGGGAGGGACTTAAATGGCCATATGCTCTAATGACTGTGCCACAAGCGAGTATGTAACAGTACAAACCTTGATACTAATTTTAATAAAATAAAACTGTTAAATCCTTTACTACACACAGCTAACCTTCAAGTAATATTAAAGTCTTGTTTTTTGTACTTTTTTTAAAATGGTTTTGCACAGAGAAGTCCCAATCCTCCTTTTTTAGGGTCCCTCGCCGGCGCCCCTGGCCTCTCCCTCCTTCCAGGTGCCCCCTACAGCAAGCAGCTTGCTATGGGGGCATCCAAGCAGGCGCATTCCCACCCACTCCGTCTCCTGATTGGCTCACTGGCTGTGATTGACTTTTGGCTCCGGCTTCTGTCAAAAGCCAATCAGGAGTGCGAGTCACCGGCGAGCCAAGGCTCTTGTGGACATCACTGAAGGGGGGGCTCAGGTAAGTATTAGGTGGGGCTGGGGGGGGGGGGGGCTGCTGCACATAGAAGGTTTTTTACCTTCATGCATAGAATGCATGAAGGTAAAAAAAACTTGTGCCTTTACAACCACTTTAACAAAGAATATGCTGTACTTAGAATGCAGTAGTCAGGAGTAAAAAAATGAAAACACAGTGAGGGGTATTGATCAAAACTAGTTCAGTTAGAATCTGGAACAGCTGAGTATGGCAACCAATCAGCTTCTATCTTCAGCTTGTTCAGCTTTGAAAATGAAAGCTATAAGCTGGTTTCCATGCACAGCTGCTCCAGATTCTGTCTGCTCTAGTTTTGATAAATTCCCCTAAGGGCTCATTCAGACAGGCACTGAGACAGATCCTGTATGCTAAGCCACTTTTTGCTGCATCTGCATCCACCAGAAAGCTTCACCTATAGAAGTGGGTGCACAGATCCAAATGCAGATACTGTGCATTCAGATACATTCATCCCTTCCTGTCTGCATGTCAAATTTTGACATTGACTATGTCCATGCGGCTGCTGTGTCCCAATTGACTTTGACTGGACTGCCTGCACAGGGATGCACATAACACCAAGTATCCCCACGTGGTACACAGCCATCACACTGGGCGTGGACGCATATGCTCCATGTGAATGAGGCCTAATTGTCATGTGGGCCAGATAGCAGAAAAGAGGGGATGTCAGGTATGGGAATTTTTTTTTTATCATATTTACGTAGGTGGATGCTGCATCTGTCACCCTGCCAGCAGAGAGCTAGTGACTGTCAGTCTCTGGCTCTCCTGGGTGCAGCTTCATCCCCAGCTCCCCGTAAGCGGATCCTGACCATAAGGTTGCGATCTTTCCCCAGCCTGGACTGGCTCTGTGATGTCAGCCGACAGCCCGCTGTCAGATGAAAACGGGTTACAGGAGTGCAAACAATCTGCACTGCTGTGATCTACAGGAGAAGAAGAGCCAAACAAGGAATAAATCTATCACATGACCCATCTCTCTGCTCCTGTTTGGCATTACTTCAGACAATTGACAAATGTCCCTATTTATGTTGTCAACTCACCCTCCAGGGCCCAGGCAGGCTCTTCCTCAGCCCAGGGTTTAGATCCAGGTTCTTTCTCCCTGAAGCTGGCAGGTCCTTTTAGGCACCCTCTTTCCTAGTCCAGAGGGCTTCCACTAACCCCCTCTCATAGAGCAGGGCCTCCAGACACCTGCTGTGTTAGTCCAGGGCCTCCAGAAACCCCCTCTCCTAATCTGGGACCTCCAGGCACGCCCTCACCTAGTTCAGTATCTCCCTTGTACCCCCATCCAAGGGCATTTGCCACACCAACCACCATTTTCTAGTCAAGGGCCTCTTCTGCACCCCTCCCTCCCACCCAGTCCAGGGCTTCCTCTGCGCTCCCCTCTTAGTCCAAGGCCTCCTATATGCCCCCCCCCCCCAAGTTCAAAAACTCCTCTGCACCTGCCCTTCCGAATTCGGGTGCTTTGCCACACCAACCCCACTTTTCAAGTCCAGGCCCTCCTCTACATCCCCAAACTAGGGCCTCCGGTGTACTCCCCTCCTAGTCCAGGACCTCCTCTGCATCACCCAGTCCAGGGCCTCCTCTGCAGCCCCCTCCCCAGGCCAGGGCCTCCCTCCTAGTCCACCCCCCAAGTCAAGGGTCTCCTCTGCACTCCCCCATTAGCCCAAGGCCCCCACTGCACCCCCCTGTCCAGCGCCTCATCTGCACCCCCTCCCTCTCAGCCCAGGGCCTTCACTGCTCCCCCCAGTCCAGGCCTCTTCTGTACACCCCCCCAGCCCAGGGCCTCCTCCGCATCCCCCCAGTCCAGAGCCTCCTCTGCCCCACCCAGTCCAGGGCCTTCTCTGCAACCCACCCAAGCCCCCCCAATCCTTTGCCATACCAACCCCAACTTCCTAGTCCAGGGCCTTCTGCACACAAACCCCTCTCCTTATCCTAATAAATGCCTTCCAATTCAACCAAGGCTCTCCCATGTGGAGGCGTTGCTCTAGAATGACTTTCTATAGCGCTGGCAGGCAGGAGGAGCAGAGTGATTCAGCGCTAGTGTGCCTGTGCAGTCTCCCTCCTATTTGATTCTCTGAGGTTTGGCAAACTATTTAATGGGCGGCAGTGACACCCTTAGAGCAGCGCTTCCCAGTGCGGGTGGTGGTGATGGAACCCCTGGCGGCACCCCCTAGATGCATCACCCAGGGCGTGTCCACATTTGTGGCTTTTTAAATCACAATTGATGTCTGTGTATAAATAGTCAATGAGTTTGTTAGCTCTCACATGGATGCACTAAGCAGGCTAGACACTGAGCCATGAGGAGGTAGAAAAAAACAGTCAAAAGACCTGCGTGGTAAGGAAACTTTACAAAGATGGAAAAGGATATAAAAAAGATATCCAAAGCCTTGAATATGGCAGTCAGTACTGTTCAATCACTTAATAAGAAGTGGAAAATTTGGGGATCTCTTGATACCAAGCCAAGGTCAGGTAGATCTAGAAAGATTTCAGCCACAACGGCCACAGGAACTGTTCGGGATACAAAGAAAAACCCACAGGTAACCTCAGGAGAAATACAGGCTGCTCTGGAAAAAGATGGTGTGGTTGTTTTTAAGGAGCACAATACAATGATACTTGAACAAAAAGAGCTGCATGGTCAAGTTACCAGAAAAAAGCCTTTACTGTATAAGTTCCACAAAAAAGCCTGGTTACAATATGCCTGTTATTTACCTTTTTTATGTTTAAAGCTGCCTTGTAATAACACTTTTTATAAATGTGATCCCTTACCATGCATTATTCTGTACTCCTTTATTAATTTACTGCAGCAGCCATTGCATAATTGCTATCCTACCCTCTGCTTACCAGGGCCCACTATCCCTGATTTCCTGTTTCTAATGCCTAGTACACACGGGCCGAACGTCGGGCGACATCGGCCAGTTCAATAGAAACCGGCCGCCGGGTGTATGGCAGCTGGTCCGACAGAAGCCGGACGAGCATGCTGGAAAACCAGCAGCTGACCGGCTCCCAATCGGCTCTTAGCCAATGGCTGAGAGCGCTAACCAGAGTATTCTGGTGGGTGGGCCATCCCCCTGTCAGAACACAAAAGCTCAGCAGGGGAGATCGCTGTACTAATATCGAATCGTTAGTGCAACAGCTCTGACCGGAAATGCCAGTTTTCTTGTCGTTCAACCCAAACTTAGTGTGTACTAGGCCTAAAACCAGTTAATATGTCCTCTAGGCGTGCCCATGCCATTTTTTTCTTTTTAAGGGACAGTAAAAAAAAAGAAGTGTACTGCCCTGATGTTATGTCCTCCTAATGGTTCATGAAGACCCTTATCAAGGCATTCAACATGTGTGATCAGGAATGGGAAGGCAGCATATCCGGTCACATGCCCTCAACATTGTGAGAATGCTATGAAAGCTACATGCTATGAATTCATACCCACCCATACTAGTATTTTTCTTCTTGAATAATTCAGGGCTCGTTGACATTTGCTTGGAGACCTGCTTTTTTCTGTACTAGAAAAATGCAGGTCTCCACAAGAGCACAAAGAAAACAATTGTTTTCAATGTGCCCAGTTCACACATGAATGCGGCCTTCAAGGTGAGATGCAGCGCGACAAATCTGCATTGCTCTGTCCCCGCACCTCATCTGCAGTGACATTTTTCTCTGCGTTTTCCCACACTGCAGCTGACCTAAATCAGTCACTTCCGTCACCCGTTAGACATATAATCTAATCCCTCCAAATCCCCCCACAAATGACGTGACAAGATTATGGAGTAAATGGCCGTGACGGCCTTTTATTATTAATTTCCATAAATTAAATTAAATAATATTTAAAATAACTCTTTTTAATTTTTCCATAAATTAAATAAATAATATTTAAATAACTCTTAACCAACTTTTTATGTACTTTTGGTGTCTTCAAGGGTAACACCCCTCACTGGTCACTGCGACAAACTTCTTTTAACTTTAGGCCTCCAGTCGCAAGCCCCCGGACTCAGAGACGGTACTCAACCTTCGCAGTGACCTACCGTTTACCCCTTCCTGGTTAACCCTTCGTAAACCGGAAGGTACCTGATAACCCCATACAACAGATGGGTACCAACCATGTTAACCCCCATACCACCGATGGGTACCAACCATGTTAACCCCATCCTCAGATGGGTACCAACCATGTTAACCCCATCCTCAGATGGGTACAAACCATGTTAACCCCATCCACAGATGGGTACCAACCATATTAACCCCATCCACAGATGGGTACCAACCATATTAACCCCATCCACAGATGGGTACCAACCATATTAACCCCATCCACAGATGGGTACCAACCATATTAACCCCATCCACAGATGGGTACCAACCATGTTAACCCCATCCACAGATGGGTACCAACCATGTTAACCCCATCCACAGATGGGTACCAACCATGTTATATACATATAACATCCATCTTCTCCTCCTCCAAAGACCCAATCACTGCCCTCTCAATCAACTTATATCCTCTTTTTGGGGTCTTCGAGGGTAAGACACACACCTGGTCACCGTGACAAACTTATTTTAAACTTTAGGCCTCCAGTCGCAAGCCCCCGGACACAGAGACGGCCAACCGTGTTATGTCCAAATCACACACCACACTGGCTGTCCTCAACAGACAACATTAACATTAACCTAACTCGGGAGGGTGGGTGGGAATCTTCTCCTCCGCCGCTCACTAGTGATGTCATATCCCTTCCTTTCTCCAGCTTACTGACCCGAGCGCCTCCCCTTCTCCGGCCACTCCCCCTTTCTTAAAGGGGACACATTTTCCTTACTTAATATGACTGTCCTGTCCTCTCCTGTCATGCCGTCCCTACGCCCATTCTTTTCTCTCCTTCTGCTCCGGGACTCTCTTGACATGTGAAGGACCTAAATCAGTCACTTCCGTCACCCGTTAGACATAGAATCTAATCCCTCCAAATCCCCCCACAAATGACGTGACAAGATTATGGAGTAAATGGCCGTGACGGCCTTTTATTATTAATTTCCATAAATTAAATAAATAATATTTAAATAACTCTTAACCAACTTTTTATGTACTTTTGGTGTCTTCAAGGGTAACACCCCTCACTGGTCACTGCGACAAACTTCTTTTAACTTTAGGCCTCCAGTCGCAAGCCCCCGGACTCAGAGACGGTACTCAACCTTCGCAGTGACCTACCGTTTACCCCTTCCTGGTTAACCCTTCGTAAACCGGAAGGTACCTGATAACCCCATACAACAGATGGGTACCAACCATGTTAACCCCCATACCACCGATGGGTACCAACCATGTTAACCCCATCCTCAGATGGGTACCAACCATGTTAACCCCATCCTCAGATGGGTACAAACCATGTTAACCCCATCCACAGATGGGTACCAACCATATTAACCCCATCCACAGATGGGTACCAACCATATTAACCCCATCCACAGATGGGTACCAACCATATTAACCCCATCCACAGATGGGTACCAACCATATTAACCCCATCCACAGATGGGTACCAACCATGTTAACCCCATCCACAGATGGGTACCAACCATGTTAACCCCATCCACAGATGGGTACCAACCATGTTATATACATATAACATCCATCTTCTCCTCCTCCAAAGACCCAATCACTGCCACAGCACGAAAGGGGTAAAACCTTACCCTTGCGTGCGCCTCCACCCTCAATACTCACTGTACGCCTTCCTGCAAACCTAGGGCCCAAAGATTTGTTCCCACTTCATTAAGGAGCACTCCATCGCACCTACAATACCTCCATGTATCCACCTCTGCCTCTTTATGACGTATAACCACACCCCCGTTCCTGCTCACGAACCTGTTCACTTCCTTGTTTACTTACCCGGGCACTCTTAGCCCTTTCCGCTGATCAAGCCCCGCCTTAAAGACATCCTGCCCACCATATCCGACCAAACCATGACTGTCCCGGGTAAAGCCGCCAGTATGCGTAAATTTCACATTCTAAGTCCCGTAAGAGATCCCGCATAGACATGTCTCCCCATGTCTTTCTTCCCCAACTGCCGAACCAGACATCTGGTGACCTGTCTCAATGAGAGAACCTGTGTACTTACGAACTCGCCCTGGTACAACGCCTGCCCAGTACCCCAATCCATTTTCCTCAGCTGACTGTATAGGGCTGGCAAACTGCCTACCGTTAGGCCGCACCGCAACTCATCTGGCCCCCCAGGAAAGGTACGAAAGACCCACGATCCCAAAATGCCAACCTCTCCACCTGTTAACAAGAAAAAAAAACGATCACCCCAAAACAGAAAGCTCCCCCAAAAATGAACACGAAATAAAAATCTGAACCCTTGTGTGACCTGATTTTTGTAAAATGTGGTCGAATACCACAGTTGACTCTGTCCGAGTCCCCACTATCCACGCGCTCAACTGTTTCCTAACTGAGGCCAACCCAGGAAGCCTCTGTGGACGCCCCTATGCAAAAGCAAGGGGGGGGGCGTGACTTCTTGAACCGTTGCAGGCCGCCGCCATAAAATTTTTTTTAAAATCCAGCCATGCCATGGAACCTTGACAAGGACGATCCTTCGCTATGTATCAGAAGCGAGCCTGTGACTGCCGGACGCCTGCCCTGAAAGATTTCTGCCGTTCCCACCGAACAAATGCGTGTCTCCGCCATCTGGGACACTCCAAATCGCATGCCCTTTCCGGACCCATCAGGTTTTGACTATTTTACCCACATACAGACTGAATCCTGCAAATCATCCACGTGCCCCACCAGCAGCCCCCCTGTCCAAGACCGTTTGAAGAGCAGACTAACTCGCTTCTCCGTAAAGCCCCAAAGAAAGCCTGGGCAAAGGCCAAGCGGAATAGATCACCTTCACCCTCTGGGCTGCAAACGTCACTCAGGTGTGAAATTAAGATGCATAGCATGTCTTCCCATGCAACCTGCTGTACTCCAGTACTGCTTTATCCACCCAGCAATCCTTAGTATATTACCATTTCTCTTGTAATTCCTTCCGCTCTATGGCAGCTGCCCAGCTGCCCCTCTCTACTCCCTTATCCATACCATAGAGAACTGTGCAAGCATGCTGCACCCTAAGCATACCAAAGTAGCTGCCCTCATGAGGCTGTGAATCCACCGTGTTACGTCCCAAGGTACTGCTCCACCTGCCGTCCGGGCAGGTGGTCCCCCTCCTGTCCCCAAAACGCGGCAAAGCATCAGCCAAGCCATTCTCCACCCCTGTTAAGTGTGCAGCGTAACTGAAAGCATTCCATTGCCCCTAGCACTGTAACAAATGTCGCAGTAACCTGACCGCCCAAATGGGTGGCGCTGACAGGTGATTTGACCACCTGGACAAACCCAAGGATGTCACAATTGAGACGCACCTTCCAATTACAGAAGGATTCATCCGGAATGCCCTTGTTACTACCATCAGAAAACCATTCCAAGGGGACTGGGTACCTAAAGAACCCAGCCTAACCCCATGCTGGGGGCCAACCAGCAGCGCTCCCGCAGCCTCCTTGGATGGCATTGCAATTGGTGCCGGGCCCGCCGTACCGGATCGCATCTATTAAACGACTCAGGAAGTCCCGTTACACCCGCCAGTCCTGTATATGTTCCCTATTGAGCCTCCGAGGTGCTTCGGGGCCTTGAATCCCGTGGTTGCTCCCCGCAGCCGGCAACATCCCACCTTGCCCATGAGCATTATTCGGCAAAAAAACCTTGCTTACCCAACAACATCTATAACCGACGCAGCTGTAACTGGCGCCTTACAACGGTCCCTGCACTTCTGTCCCGAGAATTTTTAGCCTATCCGTCAGCCATCGGTATTCCTTACCGATCAAATCCCCTTCAACTCCCCGGAACGACAAAGATTGACGTGATGCCCTCTGTTTGGCCGGAAGCTACCAGGGCACCGAACGTTCCACTACGTCCCCGACCGGACAGCACAGGTGTTGGAACCCGTTGGGCCCACGCCTACGGAGTCCCCCAGATAGCGAATGACCTAGTCGATCCCAGTGACGTCCCGAACTACCGCTGCCCCCAAAGAGGCTGAAAGTTCTGAAGAGAGCCCATAAGATGGAGAATCCCCCTCCGTAGAAACGATTCACATAGAATGCCCCCCATTCCCTATACAGCCCAGCAGAAGCAACTGTCTGGGAGAACCGGCATTGGGGGCAGACATTCGCCCCGGCTTACCTCTTCCACCAGCTTGTGCGAAACCGTGGGAGGGTCGCCAATGAGCATGGTATTTTGCAAACCGCCCGAGCAACCCAATTCCCGAAACTGAGCCGCCAACCATTCGGTGGAACCACCGAGGAAAGGAAGTCACCTTAACACCCGCCTGCGTCTTCCTTGCCCCTGCTTTTCTCTGGCCGTCTGGAGCCGAAATGATGGCTGTTACTTAGGGAGAATCGACTACCACCGACGCCGTTCCCACTGCCATAGCAGGCGAATTGCCTGCCACCTCGGTAGAAACTGCTACCCATGGGGGGGGGGGTTAGGCGTTGCCGCCCGATCCCTACCTTATGGCGGTGCCTGCCCTCAAACCCGACAATAGCTCCTGCAGGCCCGCCCTACCCACAAATTGTCCTGTGTCTCTATACTGTTCTGCGTGGGGCCTAACCATTGCCCCTGATGAACTGCCCCCCCGTGGAACCCCCACTTTCTATCCTGATAAAACAAATATTTTAATAAAGAAGAAAATTAAGAAAAAAAAAAAGATACGCTCACCGGGCTGCCCAGGACAGGGCCCACCAGCCGCCACTCCGTAATCCACCGTCGACAGATGTCCCAGGTCCTCGTCCCTTTCCGACCCGGACCGTTCTCCCTCCGATCTGTCTCCTCCGGCCGACCAATGGTGTTTGCACCCCTGCGGGGGCCTGCTCTGGTTGCCAGGGTCTGTGCCGTCGTTCCCATCCTCTCACCTTCTGGTCACGCCAAACATGCTCGCTGCCCGCAATGATGGACTCCCGTTCCTACTCCTGGCCTAGGCCTCCGTTGCTCGCCTTCCGACCTCACTCCAGCCATCCAGGCGCTCTTTCTGTCCTCCCTCCGGTCACGTGGGACTGCAGGCCTCCCCTACCGCCTGACCTGCATACCGCGGCACAACTCTCCCTCGCCGACCGGTTGCTCTGACCTATTCTTGCAAACCTGGGCCGCGTGTTCCTGGCCTCTGCGATACGGGGGGGGAGGGGTGTTGATCAGAGCCATGTGCTGCGCTCCCCTCTCCCTGTGCCATGCTGCGTCCATCTATGGTTCCCCCTACTGGATCCCTGTGGCTGCCGTCCGCTGCAGGGGGGGGGGGGGGTTTATCAGAGCCATGTGCTGCGCTCCCCCCTCCCTGTGCTGCGCTGCGTCCATCTATTGTACCCCTCACTGGATCCCCGGGGCTGCCGTCCGCTGCGGGGGGGGGGGGGGGGGTTGGGGGGGGGGGAGGTCTGTTCTCCTTTCACCCAGCAAGGTATCTGGCTGAAGTGCTCAGGCTGGGACCGCCTAGCACGTGGAGTCACTGGTCCTGGTCCCCTGTTTAGTGCTGCTCTCTCCCCCTCCTCCTGGCCCCTTACCCGTGCCTGCAGTAGTCAGTCCATCCACGTGTGCTGCTGCCGCCGCTCACAGCCGTCCGGGAGGCCGCCATTACTGCCTGGAATGGGGAGAGAGGGCGGAGAGAGGCTGTGCAACCTTCTCCTCCGCCGCTCACCGTCCCCGTGCGCCACTGCCGCCGCTCCTAGCTGTCCTGAAAGCTACCATTAAGCTGCCTCTAGTGCCTGTAGTGGAGAGAGGGAGCGATCGGAGAGAGTGTGTGCAATCTTCTCCTCCGCCGCTCACTAGTGATGTCATATCCCTTCCTTTCTCCAGCTTACTGACCCGAGCGCCTCCCCTTCTCCGGCCACTCCCCCTTTCTTAAAGGGGACACATTTTCCTTTCTTAATATGACTGTCCTGTCCTCTCCTGTCATGCCGTCCCTACGCCCATTCTTTTCTCTCCTTCTGCTCCGGGACTCTCTTGACCTTTAATAGGTTTGGTATGGGAGACATTTGGATGCATGAAGTGGCAGCCAGGATCAATAACTGACAACCTGAGGCATTTGTTAGAAGATGAAGTAGAAATAAAACATCCCTGTTAGTAACATTTTGGTTTCTGATTATTCCTGTCTATTTCCCTGTATGATAAAAAGTACATGAGCAGACATATGACTTAAGGCTAAACACATGGAACTCTTTCCATTACATTGAGGTCCAGTTATAGTAAAACAAACCAGATGTTCACCTCAGTATGAGTGTTTCCTATTTATTTCTCTATAGATTCTCGAATATTGAAATATTGTAAAATAATATGCCTTTCATAGCGGAATACTGTATATAGCCCAGACTGATGAATTTTGCTTCCACTGACGTCTCTGATTATCAAACATTCCTGCACACTATTCCTAGGTAAACACCCAAGAACACAAAGGGGACCCTTGCACAAAATAAGGTGTGGGCCCCACGTCCAGTGCCCTATTAGACTGTATTCCTATGGGCATTTTGCCAAGCTGTAAATCCCAGAAACAATAATGTACTGATTCCTGCAGCTGGGGTTGACAACTGTATTCTGATAGCTGTGTCCGAGCCTATACAGAGCAATGAGAGTCTGTTGACAGCCACAACGTTTCGTAACTGTTCACACAACCAATGATTACCTGTAATGAGCGTAACTGGATGCACTTTGTGTATGGATACACTAAATAAAGAACAAAGACTATAATAACAAATGACTATGTTTCAATTAACTGCTTAAGGAGCGCCCTACGTACGTATACTGTAGCAGGGCGGCCCTTTAGCGCAAAATCACGTACATGTATGATTTTTTTTTGTTCTGGGGCGAGCGCCGCCGCCACCAACCCAATGTCCACAGGGACCTGCCGATTGTTCCAGAGGCAGGCTGTGGTCTGCCTATGTAAACAAGGCAAATCGCTGTTCTGTAACAGAAGACAGATCTTGTGTTTCTGCTAAGCAGGAACACAGATCTCTGTCTTCTTACAGTACAAGCATCCCCTCCCCCCACACAATTAGAAAGCACGCCCTGGGAACACATTTAACCATTTGCTTGCCCCTGATGTTAACCCCTTTCCTGCCAGTGTCAGTAAAAAATATAGTGCATATTATTTAGCACTGATCACTGTATTAGTGTCACTGGTCCCCAAAAAATTGTCACTTAGTGTCCGATTTGTCCTCCGCAATGTCACAGTCCCGCTATTAGTCCTGCTATTAGTAGAATGGAAGAAATACTGTACAAAATAACCATCAATCGCCCTCGGTATGGAGCTCCATGCAGGATTTCGCCTCATGGGGTACGGATAATCATGAGAAAAGTGAGGGATCAGCCCAGAACTAGGCGAGAGGAGCTTGTGAATGATCTCAAGGCAGTTGCGTCCACAGTCTCTAAAAAAAAATTGGTAACACAATATGCCGCCATGGATTGAAATACTGCAGTGCCTGCAAGGATCCCCTCCTTGAGGCAAAAATACAGGCCCGTCTGAAGTTTGCCAATGAACATCCAAATAATTCAGAGAAGGGTTGGGAGAAGGTGCTGGGGACAAATGAGGCCAAAGTTGAGCTCTTTGACAGTAACTTAACTCGCCCTGTTTAGAGGAAGAAAAAAAGCTGATTATGACCCTAAGAACACCATCCCTACAATCAAGCACGAAGGTGGAAACATGATGCTTTGGGACAGGCCGACTTTCCCACATTGAGGGGGCCAATGGATGGGGCCATGTATTTTAAAATCTTGGATGAGAATCTTCTTCCCCCAGCTAGAACACTGAAGATGGGTCCTGGATGGGTTTTTCAGCATGACAATGACCCAAAACATACCGCCAAGGCAACAAAGTAGTGGCTCAAGAAGAAGCACATTAAGGTCATGGAGTGGCCTAGCCAGTCTCCAGACCTTAATCCTATAGAAAATTTGGGGAGGGAGTTGAATCTTCGAGTTGCCAAGCGGCAGTCAAGAAACTTTAAGGATTTAGAGAAGATCTGAAAAGAAGAGTGGACCAAAATCCCTCCTGAGATGTGTGCAAACCTGGTCACTAACTACAAGAAATGTCTTACCTCTGTGCTTGCCAACAAGGTTTTCTCCACCAAGATTGAAAAAGGATTGGATAATAATCCACCCAAAGAGAGGAGTATATAGCTCGCTGACGCACCTGAATTAAATTAAATGAAAACTGAGTGTCATAAACATCATCACTGTGAAAGTGAACCTGAAGTGATAATATTCAGCTCTACCTTCTCCTGATGATACCGACAGCCAATCGTTTTGTAGAGGATTTGCTTTGTAGTTAATAACAGAAAGTCCATCCAGCAAACGTTTTCATTTCAAACGCCTCAGTTTGTCTTCCAATCGTCAGTGTCTCCTCACTTCGCGCTGATAACAGTAAAAGCCGGCCGGCTAGATTCACACTGTCAGCGTGTGTGTAATAACACGATGCAGGGACGTTGTTTAGCAGGTCCTGTGACCATGACTTAGTCCACCAAGTACTAAGTCATGTTTTGCTTGGGTATCAAATACTTATTTTACTCACTGAACTGCAACTCAATTTATAACATTTGTATCATGTGTTTTTCAGAATTTTTGGTTGATATTCTGTCTCTATCATTTAAAATACACCTATAAACAAAATGGTAGATTCTTAATTTCTTTGCAAGTGGGCAAACTTACAAAATCTGCAAAGGATCAACTAATTATTTTCCCCACAGTATGTCCTGCAAAGTGGAATGGGTACTTTATGTTATATACAGTATTTTATTTATTTCAGGTACTTATATAGCGCCGTCAATTTACGCAGCGCTTTACATATACATTGTACATTCACATCAGTCCCTACCCTCAAGTCGCTTACAACCTAAGGTCCCTAACACACATTCATACATATACTATGGCCAATTTAAACAGGATCCGATTAACCCAGTATGCATAGAGACTGTAAAGTGGAATAGATTCCTCATATGTGCATGGGTCCTGCAACGTGAAATGGATACCTTATGTCATATGTGTATAGAGCCTGAATCGTGGCATGGGTACCTTATATGATATGTCCATGAGTCCTGCAAAAGGAAATAGAAATCATATAGCATGTGTGCATAGATACTGCAAAGTGCAGATGATATATTATACTTCCATGGGTCCTGCAAAGTAGAATTGCACTTTATATATTATCTTTGGAGTGGGTATGAGATGTGATGTGTATTGGGGTACATGGTAGAGTGTGCTGAGTGTATTTGCATACTTGGTGGGGTGTACCAGGGTGAACGGTATGGTGACCCATCAGCACAATGTGTTGTTCATGACATATTGCAGACTGCCTCATTCTGTACACTGTGCAGTATGTTACATACTCCACACTGCTTTTACCCTGAATGCTGAGCTCTGTATTGTAACCTCCTTGGTTCTAATCATCACAGCATTGTCATATGAATAGACCAAATTTTATTTGTACTACTTAGCCACTTCCAACTTCAACCCCATTCGACCACTGTGCAAACTTTTGCTAGTATTTATAACAGAACCAATTGAGCCATCAAACCTGAGGTTGTAAAGAGGTGATTTTTAATAATTAACTACTTGCCACCAAATCACATACCTAGTATCTCACTTGAATTCAAGTGGTTGTACCGCGGCGTGCTCAATTTTAAAGCATGACATGTTCGGTATCTATTTACTCTGCATAATATCATCTTTGACATTTTACAAAAAAATGGGGTTAAGATTTTTTTTTTATTTTTTTTAGTTATTAAAATTATTTTTTCCCAAAAAAAATGCATTTGATAAACCGCTGCGCAAAAACTGTGCGACATAAAAAATTGCAACAATCGCAATTTTATTCCCTAGGGTCTCTGCTAAAAAAAAAAAAATGTATAATGTTTTGGGAATTTTAAGTAATTTTCTAGCAAAAAATATTGATTTAAAATTGTAAACATGGCAGAAAAAGCTTGGTCAGCAAGTGGTTAATCTGCCCCAGCATATTATAGTTACATAGTTGAGTTGGTTGAAAAGAAAGACACAAGTTCATCTAGTTTAACCAATAGAAAACCTCCATATACACAATCCCATACCCACAGTTAACATCTTATTGTATACTGTCTATATCAGCATTTGCTTGTTCATCATTTTCTGTCTCTTGAAGTGTCTGAAAACACAACACTGTAACGTACTTTTTCTTTATATAATGAATACGGTATTTCACAATAGGAGAGTACAGATTTTATTTGATTTCGAACACTTACGAGTCCAGATGGTGTATATAATGCATTTTCATTGTCCCTCTCTGAGTTCTAAACCTGCCGTCCCTTCTTGTTACATGACTTGAGCATTTGCAATGTACCCCAACAAATGTCTATTGTCTTGCCTGGCTCTCTAAGGGAGACAAGAACACAGCTCTCTTGTGTTTAATTCTTCAGCTTCTCTTGTTATTTGAGCTGTCTGCATTTGTTGCTTCTTGTTCTTACCATTTATTTACTTCAATAGGTCCATTTACTGCCAAGTTTTATGGAAAAAAACAGATCTTCAAGAAATATCATGTTGCTTCACCACTGGGAGCCAGATGTCACAGTCCTTGGCTCCATACTGACCCGGAGTCTTAAAAGCATAGCTACATATTGTATGAAGTGAGAAATGAGTCATAGGCACTTAACTAGAGGGGCCTCTGGCAAGCTAAATTGTCCCTTTTAAGTTTCCTTCACAATATCAAATACTGCCTGGCATGGCAAAGGCAATTGGTGCTGATGTTGGACTGTTTTTTTCTCTTGTCTACTTCGATGTTCCAGAAGAAGTAGTTCCATAGCCAAAGCTTGTCCCAACATACCATCACTGCAAATTTATTTCAACTAATGTTATGCTATTGATGAAACCATTAATTGGCAATGTGCAAAGGAATTGTACCCAGTTTAATATATTTCTCTGAAGAAGGGGGTAATTATAGGGATGCTTAACCACTTAAGGACCGAGCCTCTTTCTGAGATTTGTTGTTTACAAGTTAAAAACATTTTTTTTTTTTGCTAGAAAATTACTTGGAACCCCCAAAGATTATAAAAAATTTTTCTAACACCCTAGAGAAAAAAAATTGTGGTTGTTGCAATACTCCACTGTATTTGCGTATCGGTCTTACAAGCGCACTTTATTTTGGAAAAAATACACTTTTTTGAATGAAAAAATAAGACAACAGTAAAGTTAGCCAAATTTTTTTTTTATATTGTGAACGATTATATTACGTCGAGTAAATTGATACCCAACATGTCACGCTTCAAAATTGCGCCCGCTCGTGGAATGGCGACAAACTTTTACCCTTAAAAATCTCCATAAGCGACGTTTAAAAAATTCTACAGGTTGCATGTTTTAAGTTACAGAGGAGGTCTAGGGCTAGAATTATTGCTCCCACACTACCGATCGCGGCGATTGCTCACATGTGTGGTTTGAACACTGTTTTCATATGCGGGCGCTACTTACAAATGCGTTCGCTTCTGCACGCAAGCTTGTCGGGATGGGGCGCGTTTAAAAAAAATATTTTTTTCTCTTTTTTATTTTACCTTTTCTTTTTACACTGTTTTTAAAAAAAATAATATTTTAAATTGTGTCACTTTTGTTCCTATTACAAGGAATGTAAACATCTCTTGTAATAGAAAAAAGGCATGACAGGACCTCTTAAATATGTGATCTGGGGTCAAAAAGATCTCAGATCTCATATTTATACTAGAATGCAATAAAAAAAAAAAAATGTTGTCATTTAAAAAAATACTAATAAAAAAATGTCCCTTTAAGAGCTATAGGCGGAAGTTGACGTTTTGACGTCACTTCCGCCCTGCAATGATATGGAGATGGGTGGAGGCCATCTTCCCCTCACTCCTCTCCATGTCAGGCTACGAAAAACATCCGATCGCCTCTGCCACTGCCGACGGCTCCGATAAATGGCAGAGGACATCGGAGCTTGGCGAGAGGGGGGCCTCTGCCGCCGATAAAAGTGATCTTGCGGCCAATCCTCAGAATAAACCACTTTTATCTGAAACCAGACCATTTCACTGAAGAAGAGGATACCAAGGTTATGGCAGCTAGCTGCTGCCATAACAACGATATTCCTCTTCAAAGTACCGACATATAACGTTGGTGGGCAGTCTGGAAGTGGTTAAAGTAGAACTCTGGGCTAGAACTAACTATGCTTCAAACTGCTCCCACCCACCTTCTAATACCTATACACTAATTACCCTGTAGCAGAAAGGTACTTATACCTACCTATTCAAGGGGTGCACCAGTCCAGTTACGTGATCAGCTCTCAGGGGTGAGGAGAGAACACAGACAACAGGTGGAATGCCTGGGTGGTGACGTCACCCATAGACGTACTATGTGGCATCCATTATCACCCGTCCCTCCTCTCCCCTGAAGCCAGCTGCTGGGAGCCAATCATAAGACTGAACCAGAGCACCCTGAGAAAAGAAAAGTATAAGCAACTCCCTTTTACAAGGTAGTTAATATAGGTGTTAGAAGGTGCGTGGGAACGGATTAACCCTTTCTGATTGCGTAAGCTTTATAAAAACCCTGGCTATCTTCAATAATGGGTATTGGTTTTGACATGTCTATCCCAATGTCCACAAAAAGTTGACAAAATTGATATCGCTTCTTGACAAGCGCGTACTGCTGCAATGTAATCTGCTTCAGTTGAAGATAGAGCAACAGTTGTTTGCTTTTGACTAGACCAACTTATGGTTCCTTCCCCATACTGGAAGATGAATCCACTTGTGGATTTGTGGTCTGTGCAGTCCATGGCCCACTCAGCATCCACATATCCGACCAGTTTTGGATCGGATGTTGCTGGTAACCGTAACTTCATCTGAATTGTTCCTTTGAGGTATTGCATCATTCTTTTTTTTTTACTGTGTTCCAGTCACGTTGACAGGGAGCTGAAACTTTCCTGCATGCCCACTGCTGCAGCTACTGTGTGTCTGGTCTTGTCACAGTGGCCACATATAGCAGCTTAGCTTACCGATTGCACTGCCATACATGTCATTGTTGGGTAGCAGGTTTTCTGCTTCATTGCTCTCTTGATAGCCTGGCTCCATAGGAGTTTTCACTTCCTTTACATCTTACTTATGGAATTGTTCCAAGATTTCGGAGATATTCTGAGATTGGTTGAGAAGATAACTTCCATCTTCTTCTCTCTCTATTTGGATTCCCAGATAGTAGCTAATGTTCCCTAGCTCTTTGATTTAAAAAATTTCTTTCAGCTTCATCTGATTGTAATCCCCTTCTTGTTCAAAACAAGTTAAAATGTCATCAACATAGATAAGGATGTATATCCATCTGTCTTCTTGATTTTTGGAATAGAGACAGGTCTGCTTTACTTCTTGCGAATCCCTCTCTAGTAAGTACTTTATTCCTCTTCTCATTCCACATCCTTGCATATTGTTTAAGGCCGTAGATGCTCTTCTGTAGCTTACATACAAGGTTGTCTCCTTGCTCAAACCCTGGTGGTAATGTCTCCGTATAGGAAAGCAGTTTTAACGTCTAGGTGTTTCACTTGCATGCCCTTCCTGGCTGCAACGCTAATAAGCACTTTGATGATGGAGTGTTTTATGACGGGAGCAAATTTCTGGGAGTAACCCTTGGCAACTAGTCTGGCTTTGTATTTGTGGATATTCCCTTTTGCGTCTGACTTTACTTTGAAAGTCCACTTACTTCATTTTGTTTTGCGGTTAGGAGGGAGCTCTGTGAGTGTCCAGGTTTTATTTTCTTGAAGTGACTTTAATTCTTCTTCTGCTGCCTTTCTCCATTTATTGGCTTCACATTTTGGCAGTGGTTTTCTATGTCTTGCCAGCATGTTGGTTCAAGTTTCCTGTGTCTTTTGACAGTGTATGACAGCTTGCTGGGTGGTATCCCCTTTGTAGCCCGAGTGGATCTTCGGACTTCAGGCAGTTCAGCAGGATCTGGTGGGAAACTTGATTTAGGCAATGTGAGTTCCACCTCTTGTTCTGACTCCTGCAAAGGTTCGCTTTGGTTGACCTTTTCTTCTGGTTTGCTTGGCATATTCACTTCACAGCTTTCAGGGATCTGTGTTTCTGGTGATTGACTCTCATCGAAATAAACACTATGGCTTATTGTCACTTTGTCAGTAGGATTCTGTAACCCTTAGTTTGCTCACTGTAGCCTACTTGAATGCCCTCTATGGCTCTGTTCTCCAGCTTGGGTCCCTTTTCACTTGGAATATAGGCATGTGCTTTACATCCAAACACTCTGATGTGCCCTATGCTAGGCTTTAATCCATGCCACATTTCGAATGGCATACTTTTAATGGCTTTTGAGGGTAGTCTGTTCTGAAGGTAGGTTGCTGTCATGACTGCTTCTCCCCAGTACTTGTGAGGTAGGTTGGCATTTGTCAACATGCACCTGGCTATTTCTATAAGAGTGCGATTTTTCCTTCTTGCTACACCATTTTGTGCAGGTGCAGTTGTCTGGTGTACTATTCCTTGTCTCTTAAGATATGAGGCCGCTTCTTTGCTTATGTATTCTCCTCCATTGTCGGTGCATATTATTCCTGGTTTGCATTGGAATTTGTTGCTAGACATGGCAACAAACTCTTAAAGTTTCTCTGTTTCATTCTTGTGTTTAATCAGATAAGTAGTTGAACCTGGACTAAACATCAATGAAAGTCAGTGAATATCTGTTCCAGGCTGACATGGGAGTTTTCATTGGACCACATACGTCACTGTGTATGAGCTGCAGGGGTTGGTAGTTTTTCTTTGAGATCCCTGTGGAAGGGGAGCATGTGTGGCTTTTGCTTCAATGCAGCTCTTGCATTTAATGAGCACTTTGCAAGGCGCTATTGTCAAATCTTCTGATAAACCTCTCTTTATAATGTCCTGTATAGCTTCTGGACTTATGTGCCCCTGCCGCCTGTGCCATAAGTGAATACATTTGCGGTGTAGGTCATTAGAGACTATATTGGCTTGCTGGTCTATGGTGATGAGCCTGTATAGGTGATCATCCAGTTTCTCTTTGCGAGGAATCGCTTATTATTGTGAATTGTGCATTCACCCCCTGCAACTTTCACTGATAGAAGGCTGCCTTCTAGTTCTGGAACATACAGCACTCTCTTTACAAGAATACTGTGGTGACCTCCTTGTGGTGTAATGCAGTTAAGGAAGCCCTGGCCTTTACCTTCGGCAGTGATGCTTTTCCCATTTTCTAGGAAAACTTTGTCTTTTGCACTGTAATCAATGTTTGTTAAGAAGGTCTCATCACTAGTCATGTGGCTTATCGCACCAGAGTCTATGCAACAGCCGCGTGGCTTGCTGCTTTGTGTTACTTTAAAGGTGCCACTCCATGATGTGTCTGCAGTTTCCCTTGTGTCTGCTTTGAATCTTTTTGTGGATAGCTCTAGTTTTTGCTGCTCGGTTTTTTCAGATAGAACAGTCCTTTTTTAAGTGACTGGTCCTTTTACAGCGAAAAAAGGCTCTGTTTTCTTTGTTGTGCTTTGTCATCATGGTGCATATTTTCTTCCCTTCCATTAATTTCCCTTTGACATATTCCAGTGTCAGCTCCTGCTCAGGTCTGGTTTCTAAAGCGTTAATAAGAGCAGTATAAGTCTCTGGAAGGCTGCAGAGGAGCAGGGCAACAATATGGTTATCTTTGATGTCCTCTCTGATGGCACTCAGCTGCTCTATGATCTCTAGCATAGCATTCATGTGGTCACACATTTGCTGGTCTTCTTGTAGTCTCATCTTTTGTACAACTTTCTTAGCAAAAACAGTTTGCTGTTTAGATTTGAATGCTCATGAAGCTTTTGTAATGACGTCCACATACCTTTGGCTGTTTTCATGTGGATAAGCTGTTCATCTTCCACTAGCAAGCTTATAATCGCTTTTGCTGGTCTATCCTTCTTATCCCATTCCTCTGTCTCTCCGTTTGTGGGGATGTCTGTATTCAGCACTTGCCGCAAGTCTTCCATGCTAAAAAGCATTTCCAGTTTAAAATTCCATAGCTGGTAATTGCCATTGTTCAGGTTTGCTATTGCAAACGTCACATCTTAATCACTTGCCATCTTTCAGCTGCTTGCATACATTACTCACAAACTCCTCTGTATTCACTGAGTAGCTTCTCCATCGCCTGGACTTGTAGTATTCTCTCCAATGCCTGGGTGCCTGGGACCCATAACCTATTAGCAGGTTATTGAATCATGCGCTTGGAAGCTTGTTGTACACAGAGAATACTTTACTTTCATGGAGGATTAGCAATGCATGTCTTACAGGAAACAAGACAATACAAGTACATATAGAGAGGATAGACAAACATCATGTCATATCATAGAAAACATGTACTATACACTATAATACTACAGCACCACCTGCTGCATAGATAGGTATAAAATATATAGTGTATATTGTTCAGTTTATATAAGCAACTTTACATTACATATTGTTCTTCCAACATCCCCCACTCTTTAGTCAGTTTCTGCTGCCCACTCTTCCCCTAACTCCACAAGCAGGATCTAATGCCACTTCTATGTACTTGTGCAACGCTGCTGATGCATCTACAGTTTTCCTGTATGAAACGGATATGTGTCAACTTTTTACTTACTGCAATTTAATGATTGTCAGTAAAGTATCTGTAGAAGCAAAAATTTCAAATCAAAATTGGAAAAATAGGAAAAAAGGGTTTCGAAAAAATATGTTGCCATCGGACACTTGCCAAAAAAACTTTAAGAATCACTGCTCTATAGTACAACAAACTATGGGGGCAATTTACTAAAGGCAAACAGACTGTGCACTCTGCAAGTACAATTTTACCCTGTAAGTGCAGTTGCTCTAGAGCTTAGTAAATGAGACAAAGCTTAACTTTGCAAAGAATACCCAAGTCAGCAGAGCTTCTCCTGCTCTGTGGACTTGGGTAGGGGAAGCTCTGCAGGCTTCACCTCATTTTACTCTCTAGAGCAACGTGCAGTTGCTCTAGAGAGTAAAATGAGGTGAAGCCTGCAGAGCTGAATGTACAGTCTATTTGGCTAAATCAAAGCATCTTCTCACCTGCAGGAACTGTGGTGTGGCACTGGAATTCAAACTCAGCCTGTCTACTCTGTGCTTTAATCTCTCCCTAGTAGTTTCTAGTCTGACTCTAATCACCAGAAGTGCCCATCGGATGCCTAAACTGGCTCTGGCCTATGCTTGGTATTGAACTATAAGCTAAAACTAGGTATAGAATTCCAGACCAGAAGAGACCGTGTTAACTAGAATAACAGGAGCTGTGTATGTGTGTGTGTGTATATATATATATATATATATATATATATATATATATTGTGACATTGGGGGATGTCTAGCTCAGTGGTAGATGCCTTTTCAGTAAGTTCACAGCGAACAGGAACTTTAGTTTAAGGGCATGGTAGCCCGCTTTTATTAAAAAGGAACAAAATCAAGGAAAGTTCATACATACACTTGGATGCCCACATAGGGGTTCTTCTCCCAAAAACAATAACAAATGAAAAATGCAAAGCCACCTGGCTCTCTTCAGCAGTACTGCCACTTAGGCTTTACACTTCAGCCCTCTTGGCCATATAACAGGGTTCCTGTACAACTACTGTACCTCTTTTCAGCTTCCTTGCTGCTGAGGCCTTCCGCTTCAGGCTCTCATCTGTCTCCTTAGATGCACACAGCTTCAATACACACAGCGTCTATCTAGAAAGCAGCCCCTCACTGTTCTGATCCTCAGACTTGGGTCTCTGGCTTTCACTACATACCTGCCCTCTCTCTGGGTGGGGCCCAGAACCCTAATCCTGACTCTGCTATAAGCCCAGGACCCACCTGCTCAATCAACCAGCCAGACTCCTGGCTGTTCCCAAAACCTGGTCCCAGGATTGGAGATTCCGTCCCACCCATAACGCTATGGAATCTCCGGGCTCCAGGTCCCCAACTGGATTTTACAAACTTTGGAGGAAACTGATAAAACAGATTCCTCCACATTAAATACCCCTGGAGCCCCTCAACCTGCATATTTGAGAACCCTGGACGACATTTACTAGGACAGGGAACTGTACTGTCACAATATATATACAGTGTAAAGAAGGATGTTTGTTATGTTGGCCCAGCTATATCAAACACCTCTCTGCGCTTACGTGGATGGTAATATCTTGCTGTTTATAAATATATGTAAGAGGTATATAAATAAATAAGTATATACGTGATCAAGTGTGCAACTTTAAAACTTAGTGCACTAGTGGCAGCTGCTTAAGAAGAGGATCATATATAAAATACAATAAAATAATAGGTATAAAGGTATAAAAACCAAAGCCTATTAAAATACTGTAGCAGCAATATCAATATCAGAGAATAAAAACACTGATAAAAATACTGATAAACTCGTAGATAAAATTCATATATATCTGTGCGGATGTGTGGTATATATATAAATAATAAGAGAATGTGGCAATAAATATGTGGCAATAAAAAAATATATATAAATCAATTGATAGGTCTAAAAGATCGGTCAATCATATATTATATTTCATCAACAAAGTCCAGCATCATCCGTGATCGGATGTGAGAGAGAGAGGATAGTTCACTATTGAATATGCCGCAAAATGATCAGTCCATCCACCAATAAACTCCACCACGTGTTAAGGGGTTCCCCTTTGGGGATGCACTCACGTGGTGGAGTTTATTGGTGGATGGACTGATCATTTTGCGGCATATTCAATAGTGAACTATCCTCTCTCTCTCACATCCGATCACGGATAATGCTGGACTTTGTTGATGAATTAATATAATATATGATTGACCGATCTTTTAGACCTATCAATTGATTTATATATATTTTTTTATTGCCACATTCTCTTATTATTTATATATATATACCACCCATCCGCACAGATATATATGAATTTTATCTACGAGTTTATCAGTATTTTTATTAGTGTTTTTATTCTCTGATATTGAGCGCTGCTACAGTATTTTAATAGGCTTTGGTTTTTATACCTTTATACCTATTATTTTATTGTATTTTAAATATATATACAGTACCTCACAATAATGAGTACACCCCTCACATTTTTGTAAATATTTTATTATATCTTTTCATGTGACATCACTGAAGAAATTACACTTTGCTACAATGTAAAGTAGTGAGTGTACAGCTTGTATAACAGTGTAAATTTGCTGTCCCATCAAAATAACTCAACAGACATCCATTCATGTCTAAACTGCTGGCAACCAAAGTGAGTACACCCCTAAGAGAAAATTTCCAAATTGGGCCTAAAGTGTCAATATTTTGTGTTGCCACCATTATTTTCCAGCACTGCCTTAACCCTCTTGGGCATGGAGTTCACCAGAGCTTCACAGGGTGCCACCGGAGTCCTCTTCCACTCCTTAATGATGACATCACAGAGCTGGTGGCTGTTAGAGAACTTGTGCTCCTCCACCTTCCGTTTGAGGATGCCCCACAGATGCTCAATAGGGTTTAGGTCTGGAGAAATGCTTGGCCAGTCCATCACCTTTACCCTCAGCTTCTTTAGCAAGGTAGTGGTCATCTTGGAGGTGTGTTTGTGGTTGTAATCTTGTTGGAATAATGCCCTGCGGCCCAGTCTCCGAAGGGAGGGGGATCATGCTCTGCTTCAGTATGTCACAGTACATGTTGGCATTCATGGTTCCCTCAATGAACTGTAGCTCCCCAGTGCCGGCAGCACTCATGCAGCCCCAGACCATGACACTCCCACCACCGTGCTTGACTGTAGGCAAGACACACTTGTCTTTGTACTCCTCACCTGGTTGCCACCACACATGCTTGACACCATCTGAACCAAATAAGTTTATCTTGGTCTCATCAGATCACAGGACATGGTTCCAGTAATCCATGTCCTTAGTCTGCTTGTCTTCAGCAAACTGTTTGCATGCTTCCTTGTGCATCAGCTTTAGAAGAGGCTTCCTTCTGTAAAAACAGCCATACAGACCAATTTGATGTAGTGGGGCGTATGGTCTGAGCACTGACAGGCTGATCCTCCCCTCCTTCAACCTCTGCAACAATGCTGGCAGCACTCATACGTCTATTTCCCCAAAAAACCTTTGGATATGACACTGAGCGCGTGCACGCGACTTCTTTGGTCGACCATGGCGAGGCCTGTTCTGTGTGGAACCTGTCCTGTTAAACCGCTAGATGGTCTTGGCCACTATGCTGCAGCTCAGTTTCAGGGTCTTGGTCTTGGCAATCTTCTTATAGCCCAGGGAATCTTTATGTAAAGCAACAATTATTTTTTTCAGATCCTCAGAGAGTTCTTTTGTCATGAGGTGCCATGTTGAAATTCCAGTGACCAGTATGAGAGAGTGAAAGCGATAACACCAAATTTAACACACCTGCTCCCCATTCACCCCTGAGACCTTGTAACTCTAATGAGTCACATGACACTGGGGAGGGAAAATGGCTAATTGGGCCCAATTTGGACATTTTCACCACTCATTTTTTCTGCCAGCAGTTTAGACATTAATGGCTGTGTGTTGAGTTATTTTAAGGGGACAGCAAATTCACACTGTTATACAAGCTGTACACTCACTACTTCAGTGTTGTCACATAAAAAGAGGTAATAAAATACTTAATAAAAATGTGAGGGGTGTATTCACTTTTGCAAGATACTGTGTATATGTATATGTTTGTGTGTGTGTGTGTGTGTGTGTGTATATATATATATATATATATATATATATATATATATATATATATATATATATATATATACACACACACTATTTTTCAATAAACTGGTTCCTCTACTAATTTACTGGAAGCTGACCCTTACACATATACAGTAGCACAGACCTCTCTGGCACTGTGCATGTGAGATAATTCTAAAAGGACAGAGATAAGTCTGTCACTAGGATGCAGAAATATACTCAAGAAGCCATGGACAGCTGGAGTTAAACTATTGGAACATAGCAATGCTAGCATAATAGTCTTTACTTTTAATTTGGGTGAAAATACAGTAGCTTAGTTCGCAGTCTTCCTCTTCACTTCCCCCTTCTGGGGTTTTCAGGGCCCCTCCCAGAAACAGGAAGTTTTAATACATAATTATACATAATACTGTGATATTAGCAGGTAACAGTAGAGGGCAGCAGATCCCCACACATGCATTCAATGTGTTTAATCTGCGTTGGTTGTGGCTGAGGGACTTGTGAGGCAGCAGGGATTTATCTCTTGGCATGTCTTCACCCAGAGAAACACTAAATAGAACAGGTCAAACACAGCCTGAGAATAGTCATCCACAGTACACAATTAAAGTAAATTTAAATCTGCGCATTTGCAATTAAAAAATGCAGGTCAAGTACAGAAAAAAAAACCCTTGGAAAGCACCACCAAGGACAGGGTATTTTGGTTTAAACCATAAGCAAAGTAAAGATGTACTCGGACCAATTGGCTTCCTGGCAGCAATGCGCAAAAAGACTAAGCCCAAAAACTGCATAAATCAAATCTATAAGGTTTGGTCATAATGTATCCATTTTATGACACTTGCCTGTGGATAACATTTTCAGTGTAATCTATAAGAACCACTGAGCCATCTAATGCCTATTGATTGGACTCTGCTGAAAAACTCTGAATATATCTGTCTGTGGGGACAGTGTGTGTTACAGACGTTTATGTTAAGTCATAAGTGTTATGACCACCAACTTTGTGGGAACAGTTTGTGGATGGCCCCTTCCTATTCTGACATAACTGCGCACCAGTGCACAAAGTAATGTCCATAAAGACATGGATGAGCGAGTTTGGGGTGGAGGAACTTGACTGGCCTGCAC
Source organism: Lithobates sylvaticus (assembly GCA_028564925.1). Classification (NCBI taxonomy): domain Eukaryota; kingdom Metazoa; phylum Chordata; class Amphibia; order Anura; family Ranidae; genus Lithobates; species Lithobates sylvaticus. The sequence goes on from CM053030.1 coordinate 429,712,059, forward strand.
AGCGTCCTGACTTCAACCTGATAGAACAACTTTGGAATGAATTAGAGCGGAGACTGCAAGCCAGGCCTTCTCATCCATCATCAGTGCCTGAACTGACAAATGCGCTTCTGGAAGAATGGTCAAACATTCCCATAGACACACTCCTAAACCTTTGTGGACAGCCTTCTCAGAAGAGTTGAAGCTGTTATAGCTGCAAAGGGTGGGCCAACTCAATATTGAACCCTACGGACTAAGACTGGGATGCCATTAGTTCATGTGCGTGTAAAGGCAAGTGTCTCAATACTTTTGGCGATATAGTGTATGTAGCAGGTAGAACTGCCTACTGGGTACATAAAGCTTCACAATCACCCACCACTCCATCCAAAACTGAAAACAAGTTCTTCTGACCCTCACACCTTCATAAACCTGTTAAGTCTGGTTATTTTTTTTCTCTTTAGTGAACATTTGCTACATTTACTTTTTCCAAAAGTTCATAATACGCATTTTACATTTTACATTCTTCCAGTCCTTGTTTGTGTAATTCGTCCTATTAAAAAAAAAAAACAGCTCTCTTTATTTTACATTTTTTACCACAGAATTCCATCTGGTTTCCATTAAACCTTCCAAAACAGAGAACAATCAAGTTTAATTTGTACCAGGCACAATTCGTAGTTACTAAAACTTACATAAAACATTCACTTTGAAACTGGCTCACAATCTGATCTTTGTCCTGTTCTGCCAAGTTTGTCGAGGTTTTAAGGATTTTATTTGTCTATGAATATCCAGATCTTTTTATCTCCTTTGTGATGGATAGTAAACAATGCTAAAATGGTTCTCAATTAAAAGATCAGGAAAACCAAAATGTCAATCAACTGACCACAATAACAGCAGCACACTAACTGTGTAGTAAACAATTCCTATAGTCGATGTATGTGATGATAAGAAACGTTATTACATTTGGTACTCTAGTCTTATGCCCCGTAATTTTCGACGCACAAAGTTTGAGAGATGGATCTCAAATTTTCCGACAACATGGTCCGATCGCGTCAATTCCGATCGTGTGTAGCCTGGTCCGATGGACAAAGTGCCACGCATGCTCAGAAGAAATTTGGAGACAAAAGCTATTGGCTACTGGCCTTTATGTAGTCCCGTCGTACGTGTTGTACGTCACCTCGTTCGGAATGATCGGATTTTCCGACAACTTTGTCCGACCGTGTGTGGGCAACACCAGTTTCGGCCAAAATCCATCAGAAAATATCCGAAAATGTCCGACCGTGTGTACGGGGCATTAGTGTTTGGTGGTTTTAATTAAATTGCATGCTTCGTATACCTGTAGAGCACCTTGAAGGATCTAACCAACAAAATTGTTTATGTAAAAGCAAAGTGAAAGCTTAGCTCTAGGCATTAAAAAAAATGTCTTCCCCTGCCACACTACCGACTCTAGCTCATCACACCTTTTAACCGCTTCCCGACCGCCCACTGTATATTTACGTCCTCAGAAGGGCACGTGCCTAGCCGTGGGGTCGCGCGCTCGCCGCCGGCGGTGCGCTCGCGACCCGGTCGGGAGATCCGTGACCACGGCCGCGGGACCAGCGGACCCGATCGCCGCTGGTTTCCCACGATAGGGTCACAGAGCTGAAGAACGGGGAGAGGTCTGTGTAAACAAACCTCTCCCCGCGCTTCCTACTCTGACTGTCAGTGATCTGCTGTTCCTCGGGAACAGCCGATCAGTGACTTCAGACGTCAGCCACGCCCCCTACTGTAAAAAAAACACGTCACACTAACTCCTCCTCGCCCCCTAGTGGTTAACTCCTTCACTGCCACTGTCATTTACATAGGAATCAGTGCTATTTAAATAGCACTGATTTCTGTATAAATGACAATGGTCCCAAAAATGTGTCTAAAATGTCCGCTGTGTCCGCCATAATGTCGCAGTCACAATAAAAATCGCTGATCGCCGCCATTACTAGTAAAAAAAAAAAAATATTAATAAAAATGCTATAAAACTATCCCCTATTTTGTAAACGCTATAACTTTTGCGCAAACCAATCAATAATGGCTAATTGCGATTTTTTTTTACCAAAAATATGTAGAAGAATACGTATCGGCCTAAAATGAGGAAAAAAAATGTTTTTTTATATATTTTTTGGGGATATTTATTATAGCAAAAAGTAAAAAATATTGCCTTTTTTTCAAAATTGTCGCTCTATTTTTGTTTATAGCGCAAAAAATAAAAACCGCAGCGGCGATCAAATGCCACCAAAAGAAAGCTCTATTTGTGGGAAAAAAAGAACGCCAATTTTGTTTGGGAATTGTCAGTTAAAGCGACGCAGTGCCGAATCGCAAAAAGGGACCTGGTCCTTTGGCTGCCAATTGGTCCGGGGCTGAAGTGGTTAACTAAGGACTACAAATACATAACTGAAATGGTAGTCATGTGACAGGTCCGATTCAATTATTCCTACTTTTTCTCTCTACTATGGTAGAATCCTTCCTGCAGTGCTCAGTTCTCTTTCTGGTGACATGGGCACTGTTGATTGGTTGCTGAAGCCACGGACTCAGCTCTGGGGTGAATGGAAGCTTGCTCCCTATATCTGGAGGTACCACTTTTCTCCCAGTAGACCCGGGGAGGGGGGCGCTACAGAAGAGCTTGATATATACATTAGAAAATAAAGGTTATGTGCATGTCTCAGCATTTTAGTAAATGCTTTTCCTGTCCCTTTATGAGATTTCTAATTGGTTGTTATTCTGATAGTTGGTCTTCTTTGGGTGATGCCAAAATTAAGGTTTTTAAGTCATTTTAGTTTATACTGTAATTCAGCTGCCTGTATCTCCGCATTTACTGCTCACTGTCATAGGGAATTTTTACTAAAATTAGCCTTTGCATATACTGTAAGGCTGAATTACTAAAGATGCTGAGAATCTTCACACAATAAATTGTGTGAATATGCACTTTAATTATCCAACCATGTGAAAAGAAAAGTCCTGTTTGTTTAATCTGCACATGGTTGAGTAATCAAAGTGAACAGTTAATTGCTTTCGCATGATTAGATTATTGAAGTGAACATTTACACAATTTTTTGTGTGAAAACACTCAATTTCCTACGTAAATCAGCCTCAATTTTTCATTATATGTAAATTGTCCAGCTTAAAGGGGTGTTCTGGCGAAATTTGAAGTTTTAGATAAAAATATCCCTTCAATGCTCATGCTTAGTGTATTGCAGTAAAGCTATGCTGTATACTAAGGTCCATTTAGTCATTTTGCAGCATTGATTTCTTACTTTTGGAAGTACCACCATGGCCATCTCCTGTGTGGATATAGAATGTGATATGTATAGAGTATTCCTGCGCTACCGTGGAGAGGGAAGGGTAGGGGATGGGAGGGAAGGGTTGACTGAGGGGGGACTGCTGCAAACACCGAATGTAGGTCAGACCGTACCTACTGAACAAGGTATAGAAAAGTAGGGGTGATGCTGCGCTGTTCCCCAGGGGAATGTATTAGATCTACCTCAAGGTGGCAGTATTGGGGCAAAAGCGTGAACCCCTAATGTATACAATGGTAATGGACAATAGTATTGTATCGTCTACCAGTTAGATCCAAACTCTAAGTATGAGGTGAATGATACCTAGTGGTAAGCACAATGTACTGTGATCAATAAATATACTGATAATAGTGGTGGCCGATAGATAAATCCCCTGATGAAGAAAAAATAAAATAAAATATGCCAATTCATTACAAGTGTACAGTTTAGTGCTGGATGGTGAGGAGTAAAAAATGTGGGTGTATTTTAACCACTTACGGACTGCCCACCGCAGTTTTACATCGACTGTTTGAAGGAGGATATCGTTGTTATGGCAGCAGCTAGCTGCCATAACCCCGGTATCCTCTTCTTCAGCGGGCGGTCCCCTACAAGATAAAAGTGGTCTCTGCGGTGGATTCGCGGCAAGATCACTTTTATCAGCGGGGGTAGAGGGGTTCCCCCCTCCCGCCGCGATCCAATACCCTCTGCCGCTTACCGGAGCCACCGGCAGCAGTGAAGGCGATCGCGTCCTTTCTCCTGTTAGGTATGGAGACGAGTGAGGGGAAGATGGCCCCCACCCATCTCCATAACAATGCAGGGCGGAAGCAACGTCAAAACGTCACTTCTGCCCACAGCGCTTAAAGGGCAAAATGATTTTTTCAAATTACATTTTTTTTTGTATTGCACTCTAGTGTAAATATGAGATCTGAGGTCTTTTTCCCAGATCTCATATTTAAGAGGTCCTGTCATGCTTTTTTTTCTATTACAAGGGATGTTTACATTCCTTGTAATAGGAATAAAAGTGACAAAATAGAAAAAAAAACAAAAAAAAACGAACAGTTTAAATAAAAGGTAATGTAAATAAGAAAAAAAAACATTTTTAAACGTGCCCTGTTCCGACGAGCTCGCGCGCAGAAGCGAACGCATACGTGAGTAGCGCCCGCATATGAAAACGGTGTTCAAACCATACAAGTGAGGTATCGCCGCGATTGGTAGAGCGAGAACAATAATTCTAGACCTCCTCTGTAACTCAAAAAATGCAACCTGTAGAATTTTTTAAAACGTTGCCTATGGAGATTTTTAAGAGTAAAAGTTTCTCGCCATTCCACGAGCGGGTGCAATTTTGAAGTGTGACATGTTGGTATCAATTTACTCGGCGTAACATTATCTTTCACAATATAAAAAAAATTGGGCTAACTTTACTGTTGTCTTATTTTTTAATTAAAAAAAGTGTATTTTTTCCAAAAAAAGTGCACTTGTAAGACCGCTGCGCAAATACGGTGTGACAGAAAGTATTGCAATGACCGCCATTTTATTCTCTAGGGTTTAAGAAAAAAATGTATAATGTTTGGGGGTTCTAAGGAACTTTCTAGCAAAAAAAAGTTTTTAACTTGTAAACAACAAATCTCAGAAAGAGGCTCGGTCCTTAAGTGGTTAAAGGGGGAATTCTCTAAATGGTTAAATAAAGTAAGAAGAATTGGGATTATGGAGAAATTGATCCCTATGTCTAGCGAGGAAAGGGAATGTATATCGCAAATTTGGGCTCCTTGGGAGTTATTCTTACAATCAGATGAAGGGAAAAGGTTGATTGGAGAGGAATTAGAGGAATAGACTGCCTAGTAAGTGATGTGAGACGTGTATCTTTGATGGCGGGTGCGACACACTCATGATAAATATATATAATTTTAGTTATTTATTTATTTTAATTTTTTTAATTTTTTTTTTTTCTCTCTTCTTCTCAATTCTATAGGCCCCTTATAGGGGACGGGGCCTTGGAGCAAAGGGATGTTGTGGGGAATTGATATTGTAATATTGTTACTTGTTTATAAAAATGGTAGGAATACATCATGTTTTACTTTCTAAAAGAATAAGCTTTGTTCTGAAAGTGGATTTAATAAGTTGCTTTATGTAATTATTACTAATGAGCTATGTTATGTATTCGTGCAAAGAAATAAAGGATATAAAAAAAAAAGGGGGAATTCTAATTAACCTTGTTTTGAAACAACACAGTGCTAAAAGTACTTTAACAAGTTCTGAGCAAGAGTTTGAAACCCATTTATGAATTTTCTAAGACTGCATCATATTACTTAAAAAAAAAAAAAAGAACAACTGATAAAAAGTAGATATCAGTCGAAATGATTTTTAATTTGTTGAAAAGTAATTTTCCACAGATTATGGTTTACAAGAAATGTTATGGTATTTTTGTATAGACTATTTGTTGAACTCTAAGGCCTGGTTCACACCTATGCATTTTTAGCGCTTTTTGCATTTTGCAGATTTGCACTACAATCCATTTAACATGGTTTCCTATGGACCACGTTCTGTAATGCAAATCTGCTAAATGCAAAAAGCACTACAAATGCATAGGTGTGAATCAGGCCTAATAAAAACTTCTGAACAATCGAGTGTTTAAATACCAAGATAGCAATTAATAAATGTTACCTGCAGCCTTGAACGGTTTAATTGGCCTCTATTAAGACCACCCCCCTCCCCTGTCTGGTAGCATTAGATGTTTTAAAGCTATAAAAGTACTGATTAATAAATAGTCTGTGAGAGTTTGTATTAAACTGCAAAAAATATGTATGTATCTTTGGTCGTGTTGCACATGATCACAAAATTAAGCTACTTCTTCATTATTAAATAAACAAGAAAAAAAGAAAGAAAACCGTCTGTACACATATAATCAGTGGTGGAACTTTCAGGGTGGCAGCAGTGGCACTTGCGACTGGGCCCTGCCGTTCTGCCACTGTGAGGGGGCCCCAAGACCTGGCAACCCCCCCTGCACCTCTGGCTTTCAGTTTCTGATGCAGTGGGGGGAGAGGGAGGTGGCGATCGGCAGCTCTATGGTGCCCACGGGGCTAGTAGTTCTCCTCCCGAGTGTATACAGTGGAGAGGGGAGGTGTCTCTGACCAGGGCAGCTATAAGTTTCACTCTTCAGTGTACAAGGGAGTTACTCTGCTTGTACACTCTTGCTGATAGCTGCCCGGGTCAGATGCCCCTCCCCTTTCCACTGTATACACTCGGGAGGAGAACTACAAGCCCCAGGGACATTGCGTGATCCACAGGCACCATAGAGCTGCCGATCGCCCCCTCCCACCTCCCCCTGTACTTGGGGTTGGAGGTGCACAGACAGCGGAGATCAGCCAGGTACACGGGGAACCTCTGGAAGGGGGGGTGGCTGTCTGGGAACTCTGATGTAAGGGGAGGGCCCTCTGGGTACCCTGATGTAAGGGGGGCTCTCTGGGGACCCTGGTGTAAGAGGGGCTCTCTGTGGACCCTGATGTAAGAGGGGGCTCTCTGGGGACCCTGATGTAAGGGGGGCTCTCTGTGGACCCTGATGTAAGAGGGGGCTCTCTGGGGACCCTGATGTAAGGAGGGGGCTCTCTGGGGACCCTGATGTAAGGGGGGCTCTCTGAGGACCCTGATGTAAGAGGGGCTCTCTGGGGACTCTGATGTAAGGAGGGGGCTCTCTGGAGACCCTGATGTAAGGGGGCTCTCTGGGGACCCTGATGTAAGAGGGGGCTCTCTGGGGACCCTGATGTAAGGGGGTCTCTCTGGGGACCCTGATGTAAGGGGAGGCTCTCTGGGGACCCTGATGTAAGGAGGGGGCTCTCTAGGGACCCTGATGTAATGAGGGGGCTCTGGGGACCCTGATGTAAGGGGGAGGCTCTCTGTGGACCCTGATGTAAGTGGAGGCTCTCTAGGGACCCTAATCCAATGTTGGGTGCTCTGGGGACCCTGATGTAAGTGGGGGATCTCTGGGGACCCTGATGTAAGGGGGATCCGCACTCAGATATGTAACAATTTATATATATATATATATATATATATATATATATATATATATAAATACATACATACACACTCATGTATATTGTATACATGTGTATGCCCGCCCAAGTGTATGTGACTTTCTTTACTTGCTACACTGCTATGGGCTCTAGCCCGAAATCTTTTGTAGACCTAACAATGCCCCTGGGGGGGCCCTTCATGGTTTCTTGCACCGCGGCTCTGAAGATTCTAGTTATGCCTCTGCATATAATTTAGCTCATCTTCCATTACATAGGGGGTCATTTACTAAAGGAAAATCCACTTTGCACTGAACGTGCACTTGAAAGTAAAGTCGCTGTAGATCTGAGGGGGACATGCAAGGAAAATAAAAAACAGCATTTTAGCTTGCACATGATTGGATAATAAAATTAGCAGAGCTTCCACTCATTTCAGATCTACCCCTTAGATTTAGAGCGACTGCACTTCCAAGTGCACTTGCAGTGCCAAGTGGAGTTGTCTTTCGTAAATAACCCCCATAGGGTATATAGATGACACAATTGGGGCTCATAGTCTGTACTATTCTTTAAGTGTAGTCTAGTTTTTGTAAAAAAAATCTGTTTCTTTTATCTCATTTCTTTTAGCTATCAACTTTAAAGTTTCCCTCTGCTTCCCGTAAAGTTCTATAATTGTGTTTTTTCCTTTGCTTAATCAAGTTTGTATTATGCCAGGCAGAGCAGGAAACATTTTGTCAAAGTAACTATTTATTTTATGAGGTTTATTTGTCCTGGCAGGATATTCTGAAGCCAAGATTTATTGTGACTACTAGATGATGATGATGATGTCTTAAAAGTAATTACACATAGTCTAAAAACATAAAATAGTACATTTTAAGGTGGTAAATTGGAGCCAAATGATATAAAACCTGTACTAAAGTATTTTAAATATTTCCCACATTTATAGATGCATATAAATACCCTTTTTTGTATGACTTGATGTGTAATAAAACTGTTTTCTTATGTTTTAGATTTTTCCTATGGTAAGTCCAGAATATAATTACATTTGGTATAAATTGACTAAGCTGAAGGTCAAACGCAGATATTATATTATTTGTTTCTACTACTGGATTTGCTGAAACCCTGTCAAATCCTTGCATTTCCAAATTAATATTCATTGAGGGAAATGAAGAAGAGTAAATAGTAGAATTTGTCACCCTTTAAAAGTATTACTTGTATATAGCAGCTTCATAAGGCACAGGTTTCAGAAAACTTTAATTAAACCATAATAATAATCAATGGTAAAATTATAACTATAAAATACACTGTTTCCATAGCACACTTAGGCCCCTTTCAAACATGTGGACTGTTTGTCCATTTTTCATCCATCCGTTGACAGATGAAAAACGGACATCATTGCACCTCTATGAAAAAAACAATGTAAATGGATGATCATCTGTTTACATTAGTTTACATCCATGTCTGTCAACATCCATTTTTTGGAAAGGATCAAACCCCTATTTTTCTTCTGTAAAAAAAAAAAATCGGATCAGAAGAAAAACGGATGTAAACATACAGTCCGTTTTTGCATGAAAAAAATTGCTCCGGGATTCAAGTGGTTAAAGTGGTTGTAAAGGTTCAGGGTTTTAAAAAAAAAAAAAAACAAACATGTTATACTAACCTCCACTGTACAGTTGGTTTTGCACAGAGTGGCCCCGATTCTCCTCTTCTGGGGTCCCTCAGCAATGCTCCGTTGCCTCCTCTTCTCGGGTGCCCAATCGGAGAAGCGCTCTCCTTCGTGTCCTGCTTCTGCATTTATTCACACAGAATGCCGGACTCGGTCCCGCCTCCCGGTGCCCATGTCATTGGATTTGACTGACAGCAGCGAGAGTCAATGGCTGCACTGCCATCAATCCATCCAATCAGGACCCGAGACACCGGCTTTTGCTGGTGTGCTTGTCCCTGGCGCAAGATAGAGGGGGTACAGGTAAGTAAAACAGGGGCTCGGGGGGGGGGGGCTGCAGGATTACAGGAGGTTTTTCACCTCAATGCATAGAATGCATTGAGGTGAAAAACCCCTTTAACCACCTCAACACCGGGCACTTGCACCCCCTTCCTGCCCAGGCCATTTTTCAGTTTTCATCGCTGTCACACTTTGAATGACAAGTGCGCGGTCATGCTACAGTGTAACCATGTGAAATTGTTATCATTTTTTTTTTGTGGTATATATTTTTTCCTAAAAAAAAAAAAAGACCAACAATGTTGAAAAAAATTTGTTTTTCTTAGTCTCTGTCAGTAAATTTTGAAAATAAGTAATTTTTCTCCTTCACTGATGGGCGCGGATGGGCACTGATAGGCTGCACTGATGGGCACTGATTAGGTGGCACTGATGAGGAGGCACGAATATGCCGCACGTATGGGCACTGATAGGTGGCACTGATATGTGGCAGTGATGAGCACTAATAGGCAGCACTGATGGGTGGAACTGGTGAGCACTGGGCACAGATAGGCGGCACTGGAGGGCACAGATAGGCAGCACTGGTGGGCACAGATGGGCAGCATGGATTGGCGGCACTCATGGGCATTGATGGGCAGCAGTGATGAGCAGTGATGGGCATTGATGGGTAGCACTGATAGCCAGCACTGACTGGCATCACTAATGGCCCCTGATTGCTGGCACTTGTGGGCACTGATTTCTGGCACTTGCGGGCACAGATTGTGGGCACTGGTTGGCACTAATTGCTGGCAGTGGTGGGCAATCATTGCAGGCACTGGTGGGCACTTAATTGTAATCAGGGCACTGATGATCAGTGCCCTGATTACATATCTAGCTGTCCCCTGTGAGCAGATGCCACTGATTGGCTCTCCTCTCCTCTCCTCTCCTCACACTCTGTCAGCGATCCACATGTGTGAAAGGAGCCTTTAGAGGGTAAGCCCACTTTTGAAGAAAAAAATAGCAAATTAAAAACTAATATAACATATACAATTGCTACAAAAGCCATATTGTAATTTAATTAAAAAATACTTTTCCTTTTCAATCTGCAGCAGTTTAACCCCTCCCCCTTCCAGAAGATTTACTCCCTTCATGACCAGGCCATTTTTTTTTGCAATACTGCACTGCGTTACTTTAACCACTTCAGCCCGGACCAATTGTCAGCTTAAGGACCAGAGGTCTTTTTTCAATTTCGCACTGCACTACTTTAACTGGTAATTGCGCGGTCATGCAATTTTGTAACCAAACGAAATTTGCGTCTTTTTCTTCCCACAAATAGAGCTTTCTTTTGATGGTATTTGATTGCCTCTGTGATTTTTATTTTTTGCGATATAAACGGAAAAAGAGCGAAAATTTTGAAAAAAAAAGAGATTTTCTACTTTTTGTTATAAGAAAAATCTAATAAACTCAATTTTAGTCAAACATTTGGGCCAAAATGTATTCAGCCACATGTCTTTAGTAAAAAAAATGCCAATAAGCGTATATTTATTGGTTTGCGCAAAAGTTATAGCGTCTACAAACTAGAGTACATTTTCTGGAATTTACACCGCTTTTAATTTATGACTGCCTATTTCATTTCTTGAGGTGCTAAAATGGCAGGGAAGTACAAAACCCCCCCAAATGACCCCATTTTGGAAAGTAGACTCCCCAAGCTATTTGCTGAGAGGCATGTTGAGCCCATTGCATATTTTTTTTTTTAGTCCCAAGTGATTGAATAAAGACAAAAATAAAAAATAATTTTTTTTTTTCAAAAAGTTGTCACTAAATGATATATTGCTCACACATGCCATAGTTATATGTGGAATTGCACCCCAAAATACATTTTGCTGCTTCTCCTGAGTATGGGGATACCACATGTGTGGGACTTTTTGGGAGCCTAGCCGCGTACGGGGCCCCGAAACCCAAGCACCGCCTTCAGGATTTCTAAGGGTGCAAATTTTTGATTTCACTCCTCACTACCTATCACAGTTTCGAAGGCCATAAAATGCCAAAATAGCACAAAAACCCCCCCAAATGACCCCATTTTGGAAAGTAGACACCCCAAGCTATTTGTTGAGAGGCATGGTGAGTATTTTACAGCTCTCATTTGTTTTTGAAAATGAAGAAAGTAAAGAAAAAAAAAAAAATTTTATTCTTTTTTCAATTTTCAAAACTTTGTGACAAAAAGCGAGATCTGCAAAATACTCACCATACCTCTCAGCAAATAGCTTGGGGTGTCTACTTTCCAAAATGGGGTCATTTTGGGGGGTTTTATGCCATCTGGGCATTCCATGGCCTCCGAAACTGTGATTGGCAGTGAGAAGTGAAATAAAAAAATTACACCCTTAGAAAGCCTGAAGGCGGTGATTGGTTTTTGGGGTTCCGTACGCAGCTAGGCTCCCAAAAAGTCCCACACATGTGGTATCCCCGTACTCGGGAGAAGCAACAGAATGTATTTTGGGGTGTATTTCCACATATGCCCATGACATGTTTGAGCAATATATCATTTAGTGACAACTTTTTGTAAAAAAAATATATATATATATATATTTTTTTCATTATTCAATCTCTTGGGACAAAAAAAAAAAATATTTAATGGGCTCAACATTGCTCTCAGCAAATAGCTTGGGGTGTCTACTTTCCAAAATGGGGTCATTTGGGGGGGGGGGGGTTGAACTGTCCTGGCATTTTATGCACAACATTTAGAAGCCTATGTCACACGTCACCCACTCTTCTAACCACTTGAAGACAAAGCCCTTTCTGACACTTTTTGTTTACATGAAACCATATTTTTTTTTTTGCAAGAAAATTACGTTGAACCCCCAAACACTATATATATTTTTAAAGCAAAGGCCCTACAGATTAAAATGGTGGGTGTTGCATTTTTTTTTTCCACACAGTATTTGCGCAGCGATTTTTCAAACGCATTTTTTGTGGAAAAAATACACTTTTTTTATTTTAATGCACTAAAACACACTATATTGCTCAAATTTTTGATGAAATAAAAAATATGATCTTAGGCCGAGTACATGGATACCAAACACGACATGCTTTAAAATTGCGCACAAACACGCAGTGGCGACAAACTACATACATTTTTAAAAGCCTTTAAAAGCCTTTACATGATACCACATTAAATTCACGGAGGAGGTCTACTGCTAAAATTACTGCCCTCGATCTGACCTTCGCGGTGATACCTCACATGCATGGTGCAATTGCTGTTTACATATGACGCCAGACCAACGCTTGTGTACGCCTTTGCACAAGAGAAGGGGGGGCAGGGGTGCTTTTTTTTTTTTTTTTTTTTTTAGTTTTTTTTTTATTTATTTAGCTTTTTTATTTTATTTTTAAACTGTTCCTTCCATTTTTTTTCTTTGTTATGATTTTTATTGTTATCTCAGGGAATGTAAATATCCCCTATGATAGCAATAGGCAGTGACAGGTACTCTTTTTTTGAAAAAATTGGGGTCTATTAGACCCTAGATCTTTCCTCTGCCCTCAAAGCATCTGACCACACCAAGATTGGTGTGATAAAATGCTTTCCCAATTTCCCAATGGCGCGGTTTATATCCGGGAGGGGGGACATTCCCTCCCACTGCTTGTAAAAGCAGTCTAGAGGCTAATTACCCGCTAAAATTGCTTTTACATGAAAGCCGATCACTGGCTGAAAAGAATGATACGCTTACTGATACACTTAAAGATCCTGTCTAGGTGATCCTTGCTCTCTTCCACAAGCTTCGCTGACTGAGAGTTTCAGGAACAGAGGCAGTGCTGTCAGTCCAGAAAGCAGTGGGCAGGACCATTCAAAGTCCAGCAACATACTGGACATATATTATAATCTTTTTTTTTTCATGCATCCTCTTGGCTGAACGAAAAAAAAAAAGAGATTGATTGGTGGGTATGCCCACCATTAGAATACCTCCCTTCATCCACCCACTTCTAATGATGGGCATCGGCACATATGCTCTTTTTTTTAACTGTGGTGGTGAAATCACCTCCTACAGCGTTGGAGTCGCGGCTTTATGTATCGTGGGAGCAAACGCTGTTGCTGTCAAGATAAATAAATCCGCGCTGCAACTGAATGGCGCACCTGAAAACAAAAAAATGCTTAACACTAAAACACAGTAAACAAAATTACATACCTGAAAAGCAAGCATGATAAAACATAATAAAACATTGCAGAATAGAATGGAGTAAAAAAAAGAGCAACAATAGAGAGAGAATAGAGAGAGAGAGAGAACAATAAAACGACAACTATTTTATTTTTTTAAATTTTTTTGAGATTCACAGGTAAAAAAGCTCCTGACTGTTAGCGACTGAATCAAAACGCTACCACAAAAAAAATGTTAGCGATCGCAGGGATCAGGCCTGACTCTGCGAACGCTGCAGTTATGTGTGCTTAGTGTTTTGTAAGTGACAGTGATCGATCGATACTGCACTTGGGTGGGCTGGGCTGGGCGGAGGGGGAAAACGCAGGTGCTAGCAGGTATCTGGGCTGATCCCGCTAACAATTCGTTTTTTTGGAACCCTAAACTGCTGGGACGCTAGTATAGATCTGATCAGATCAGATACTGATCTGTTCAGATACTGTGCCACTAAGGGAGGTGTATGCTTTGCGCGTGGGTGTTTGCGGTACTGGCACTAACCTGGGGCGACGCAGACCTTATTTGACCCTAAAACCTAATTGATCACCCGCCGGGCGATCAGGGGGTTAAACCGTTATTGGGTAATAAATGGCGGGTGCCCTGACAGTATAAAAAACAAGCTAACTAACCAGCGTCACCCGTAACAGTAATACAAAAAAAAAAACTGGCTACCTAGCGGCACCAGTGACACTAATGCAGCGATCAGAAAAACAATCGCTTAGTGACACTGGCAAAAGGGGGTGAAAGGGTTAACTAGGGGCAATCAGGGGGTTAAACCTTTATTAGGTAATATATGGGGGTACCTGACGCTATATAAAAACCTGACGGGAACCTAAATAACGAAATAACTAACTGGCTAACCAGCGTCACCAGTGACACTTATACAGTGATCACTGGTGAAAGGGTTAACTCTAGGGACAATCAGGGGGTTAAAACCTTTATTTAGGTTGTATTATGGGGGTACCTGACCTATAAACCTATTTATGAACCTATATAAACATGGCGGTTAAAAAAAAAAAAATGGTTACCTAGCGACACTAATGCAGCGATCAGAAAAACGATCGCTTAGTGACACTGGCATAAGGGGGTGAAGGGGTTAACTAGGGGCACTCAGGGGGTTAAACCTTTATTAGGGGGGGTAGGGGGCTACCTTGGACCTAAAACTAACTGCCCTGACAGTTATTACAGTCACACTGACACTAAATGCAGTGATCAGTAAATAAATGATCACTGCAATTAGTGACACTGTGACTGGGGGGGCAGGGGGTGATCTGGGGGGTGATCAGGGGGTGACAGGGGGGTGGATTGTGTGCCTATGTGTACTGGTGTCAGTGTACTGTTTGTGCACTAACCTTTACACGTTCTCTCCTCGGCGTTCCGGTCACATAGACCGGCGCACCGAGCGTGACATCACTTCCGCCTTCCTGTCTATACAATAGACAGGAAGGGGAAGCTTTTCATTCGCCAGGAGCGATCGCGAGGGGGTGGCCAGAAACCACTGGCCGTCCCCTCGTCCCGGATCGCTCCTGAAGCGATGTCCCCGCCGGCGGAGGGGGTTCCGATCGGACACCCCACCCGCCGGAAGAATGTCACGTACAGGTACGTGATTTTGCCTGTACGTGCCATTCTGCCGAAGTATATGTACATGGGGCGGTTGGCAAGTGGTTAACTGACAACACTATAACCAAATAAAATGTGTTATTTTTCCCCACAAGTGGAGCTTTCTTTTGGTGGTATTTGATCACCATTGTGTTTTTTCTTTTTTGCGCTATAAACAAAAAAAGACAAATGATTTAAAAAAAACAACAACATTTTTTACTTGCTGCTATAAAACATATCCAATAAAAAAAAAATGAATTTCTTCATAAATGTAGGCCAATATGTATTCTGCTACATGTTTTTGGTAAAAAAAAGAAAATCTCAATAAGCATATATTGATTGGTTTGCATGAACATTATAGGGTCAACTGTGGTATATATTTATGGAATTTTTATTTATTTTTTAATATTAGTAATGGAGGCGATATATAACTTATAGCGGGACTGCGATATTGCATCGGACACTAACTGACACTTTTGACACTTTGCAGACACCAGTGACATAAATACAGTGATCCGTGCTAAAATATGCACTGTCACTGTACTAATGACACTGGCTGGGAGGATTACATCTAGGGCGATCAAAGGGCTATCTATGTGCCTAGCCAGTGTTTTTGTGACATGTTTTTGCTGCTTTTACTAGGGGAAGAGATGGATTTCATTCCCTGCTTTGCAGGGACAGACTCTATCCCTTCCTGTCAGAACTGAGATCTGCCTTGTTTACATAGGCAAGGCTCCGTTCTGAGTCTCTGCCCGACGATCGGCGGGTGCCGGCGGACATTCAGTGATTAATCACAGCATAAGCAGCCCGCAGGCCGTGATTCTGCACAGGAGGGTGGACCTGTAGCAGTAAATCTGCTATGGGGCAGTCCATAAGTGGTTACATTTCTGTAAAAATTCAATGCAATATGGCAACCTGGAGGCATTCTGTACACCACTGGTGTATGGGCATAGTTGGAATACTATGTTAGAGACAGATCAGAGACCTTAAGAAGATGGCAGGGAGGTCTAGAAATGAAGCTGTAATGGAACGCACAGGGCATCAGGTGAAGCATCATAGGTATAATTTTGCAGCCTTCGGTCCTCTTGGGCAGTGTTTCTCAACCTTTTTTTCAGTCAAGGCACCCTTTAAAATTCTGCACACCCCATTCTAAAATTTGATAAACAAAACTAATAGTTTTACATATCGCAGAGGCATCCACACATGTAGGACACCCAACTTCCAAAGCAAAACACGCCTTTGCACACAGGTACTGACTAGTATTCCAATGTTTCTCTTCCTTGCTCAGCTAATGGGACCTCAATGCTGACAGAGAGAGGCAAAAGTGGGGCAAACAAGGATGCTATGCAGGCGCCTGACGTCCTCCTTATCAACAGACAATGTCTTTGGTTGTTAGGAGGACAACGAATAGAGAGTTGTAATAGTGAACAATGAAGTCTGTGGCTTTCTATAACTAAAAGGCAGGCTTGATCCACTCTTTGTATACAATTTTTTTTTTTTTTCTTAGGAATTTTGCCAAGGCCTCCCTGAAGAAAGCCGGAGACACCCCAGGGTGCCTGGCAGGGGTGAGCTGAGCCAGGGGGCAGGGATGCATTTGCCCCCCGGGCCACTCTGATGCCATGTAAAGAGGCTGCATCGCTTCTGCCGCAGCAGTTGTGGCACTATTTTTTCTTTTCGGCTGCTTAACCTCAAGCAGCAGAAGCGATCTCTGCCGGTTTTGCTGTCAGTGCTAATACAGTGCATTAAAAGCTAGCTTTCCCAGGAGTTGGGCTGTATCTTCTTGTCGGCTGACCCATCGCCACTGTCTTTTTAGCTCCTCCCTCGCTCAGCCACCTGTCCAATCCGATACTTAATTTCCTATTGGTTTCTGCCCAAACCCCACCCACACTCCAGCCTCCTGCATTCAACGCTCAGCCTACCTGTGGAGACCAGCCTGAAGCGTGAGCTATCTGCACCCTGCACAATCATCCTCTCTCCCCTGGCCTCTTTTTGCTTTGCCTCATCTTCTTTTCCTTCTCATTCTTACTCCCCCCATGCAGATTAGGGGGATTGTGCAGACTGGGGGTAAAAGGGATTGTGCAGACTGGGGGGGGGGGTGTTTGCAGACTGGGGGTAAAAGGCATTGTGCAGACTGGGGGGGGGGGGGGGGTGCAGACTGGGGGGGGGGGATTGTGCAGACTGGGGGGGTCTGGGGGGGGGATGGTGCAGACTGGGGGTAAAAGGGATTATGCAGACTGGGGGTAGGAGGGATTATGCAGACTGGGGGTAGGAGGGATTATGCAGACTGGGGGGGGGGGGGGTGGGGGGGGTGCAGAATGGGGGAAGGAGGGATTATGCAGACTGGGGGGTTCTGCAAACTGGGGGTAGGAGGGATTTTGCAGGCTGGGGGGGGGGTTGTGGGGGGGGGGGAATTGTGCAGACTGGGGGTAGGAGGAATTGTGCAGACTGGGGGTAGGAGGGATTGTGCAGACTGGGGGTAGGAGGGATTGTGCAGACTGGGGGTAGGAGGGATTGTGCAGACTGGGGGGGGGGGGATCTGCAAACTGGGGGTAGGAGGGATTTTGCAGGCTGGGGGGGGGGGAATTGTGCAGACTGGGGGTAGGAGGAATTGTGCAAACTGGGGGGGGGGGGTTGTGCAGACTTGGGGAAGGAGGGATTGGGCAGACTGGGGGGAATTGTACAGAATGGGAAGGGGGTGGCGAACTGAGAGCAGCGCAGAGGAAACTACAACTCCCGGGTCTTTGAGGCAGGGCATGCCAGGGAGTCAGGACGCATGTGGCTGGCTCAGGCTGTGGGGCTGAACGCTGGCTGCAGCAACTTGACCCCAGGACCAGGAGCATCACCCCCCACCCCGGAGGCCGTGCAAGGACCTGCTGAGCTGACATCGCTGAAGTAAGAGACACTGACACAGCTGACCCCCACATCAGGCAGCATGGGCACTGATAAGGGTGCATTGATGGGCACTGGTGAGGCTGCATTGATGGGCACGAATTTGGTTGCATTGATGGAGACTGGTATGCCGCCCGCTAGAGCATTTTAGCTTGCACATGACTGGATGATAAAATCAGCAGAGCTTGCCTTTATTTTAGATCTACCCCTCAGATTTACAGTGACTGCACTTCCAAGTGCAATTTCGCAAAATTTATGAAGAAAAATTACTAATTAGCTAAATTTTATAACGGAAACGAAGAAAAATGCATTTTTTTGTACAGAATTTTCGGTCTTTTTTCTTTTATAGTGCAAAAAATAAAAAAATCCAGAGGTGATTAAATACCACCAAAAGAAAGCTATATTTGTGTGAAGAAAAGGACAAAAATGTCATATGGGTACAGTGCTGCATGACTGAGTAATTGTCATTCAAAATATGAGAGCACCGAAAGCTGAAAATTGGTCTGGTTAGGAAGGGGGGTTAAGTGCCCAGTGAGCAAGTGGTTAATACATTAAAAATCATTTGGTCCTTATTCAAATTTCAGAGCAAACAACGCCCTCTTATCTGATGTTACATTTGGTTTTAGTTGTTGCCTCCAATGTTATTGTTGGTACAAATATACAGGATATGGTGTATTATGTTTCTGCGATCTGAGAAAATAAATGAGGCCACCCACTGTTTATAGATGAACTATCTCTTGTTAGCCTCTTGTCCTTCTGCTGGTTAGAGAAAAAGAATGGTTTCCTCTCTTAGGCAGCTGTAGATGAATCAACTTTCTTTCCTTTCACTGCAGGTTTTCTACACCATCTACTTCTTTTTTTTTTTTTTTTACATACTTTCATCAAAGTAGTTCAATTTCCTTTTTTTTTCTTACACTGTGATTGCTGTTAGTGATGATCACTGTAACAGCAATCATTTGAACTGTCATGAATGGGTTTCATTCCTAACAGCTTACCAATCATTAGATATGGTGGCTGCATTCGTTTCTTTTTCTAACCTCTTTCTCTCTGTTTTTACCTGGTTATCTGGCCAGTAACACACCACTCTGGATGAAGGAGCACAGGAGCACCTTTGGACAGAAGCATTGTCAGTCTGCTGGGAGAGGAGTATTAGATCTACCAACAGAATTAGGTACACTAAACACATTGAAGCCAACCCACAGCTCACGCTTTTTAGGCAGTTACAGCAAACATTTTTCATTTTTATTTTTTGGGATAAAGTTTTTGCATGAATAAATAAAAGCTGATCATTGTAAGCACCTCTGTCAGGGGTAAATGGTTTGTCTCAACCCTTAACTGCTACATTTGCATGACAGATTGCTCTTTTGAAAAACAACAGATTTACTGGCCAAATCACCAGATGAAAATACAGAAAAGAAAGCCTAAAAAACGAATGCAGCCATCACATCTAAAAATCAGTAAGCTGCAATATAATACATGTGTGTTTCTGGGTTTAATACCGCTTTGAGCTACCATATTGGAAATGTCTCTTTGTTAAAAAATGTTTGCTAACAAGTTGTTAAGATGCAAACCAATCAATGCAAATTATTTTTTTTTAAAAGATCGTTTTTACAGGAGCAGTGATTTTAATGATGCTTAAAGTGAAACAAAAAAAATGAAAAATACCTTTAAATATAGTGCCTGCGGGGGTCCCTTAGTCTGCCTGTAAAATGACGCATCTGTACCATGTATAGAACCTACTGCAGCAAAACTCACATTTATAAAGAAAAAATATTTAATTGCCGGCAATACAAAAATGTTTAAAAAAACGGTGCAGGGGCACTTAAAAAAATACAATGTTAAATTAACAAGGGACACCAACATAGTTGTATCTTTCATCTTAAAAACTATGGGATAATGGTGTTGTAACTTGCCCAAAAAAACAAGCATAATAATATTATTCTTGATCTTGATTTTAAAATACGGTTGACCGATGGAGCGTACAAACGGTCGGATTTTCCGCCAACAGCCTGTATCACACAATTTCCGTTGAAAAATCCGATCGTGTGTACAAAGCTTTAGACTGAAATGCCATTAAAGTTCATGTGCGTGTAAAGGCAGGTGTCCCAATACTTTTGGTAATATAGTATACACACTTCCATTTCAGATCTGTTGATTTTTTTATTTTATTTTTTAATAAGGATATCCTGAATGTCACTGGCTGCTTCTATACAGTCCTATTGCATCCTAATACCAAGGCCCCATTTACTCAGATTCAAGAGCTAGATTCAAGGTTATTTTCACAGCATTTCTGCCTTTTCAAAATAAACTGATGACTTGGTTCCTAATTGTAGCCCGGTCCAGCCACAGCCGCTGGGATTGGGATGTGACACTTGACATAGCTGTCACCTCTCCCTGTCTGCAAGTGAAGGGAGGTGCAGCCATTCGAAGAGAGAGGAGAGGTGGACTCCAGCCTGGCAGCTGTACAAGAATATCCTCATGCACGGAGTTAACAGGGAAGATACTGTTTATATGTGAGAGTGACTGGAGACAAGAGAGAGTCAGCCAGAGGACACAGGCACTGTCATAGGACTGCAATCTTGCAGCCACATCCACCGGTGAAGAGCCCTGTCCACTGCACAATATACAGAGGAATTTGTGATTGGCTGCAAGACAGCCTGGGATCTGTTAGGTAGCCCAAACATTCATTTTTGAAAAAAAAAAAAAAAACGGACATGATTCCCCCATCCACACACTCAATGTGGATTGAAGGAATCCTCTCCGCTGACCTATTGTATTCTGGCAGCGGGGAGACTTTCCCACTATCACAATAAATTGATCAGCACTGCCAGCTATAGCCAGCAGCACTGATCGAGCAGCAAAAATTGGACAGGGCGGTTGTACAGAAGTCAACCGGTATACCAACTTTTGTACAATCTCCCTCCCATACATGGATTGAAATTTGGCCAGTCCCTGCTGAACCGGCCAAATTTTGATCCATGTATGGCCAGCTTTAAAGACAGTAGGGGGCCTACTGAAACTGTGGGGGATGTAGAGTGATAGATGTATAGATATAGGGAGACAGCCTCTATTAAGTGGATTGTGTCAGTGGGTGTGGCATTGCTGGAAGGAAGGTTGTGATCAGGGACCCATACCCATCAGCTGCTCCTTTGAGGATAAGTGCTAAATGTGGAGTAAAGAGCAATGGCTACCACATGCCCAGGAGCCACCATAGACCTCGCCACAACTGCCCAGTGGTGCAGAGATTAAAATACCCAATCAGGCCTGATCAGTTCTGGATGTCCCTGGAGTCGGCTGGGAAGAACAAATCCTTCAGACAGTAATTGCCCTAGTTCCAGAACAATGGGTGTCCATGTTGGACTTTAAGGACTAAAAAAAGTAAATGTCAAAGTTCACCTTTTGGGAAAAAATTATATATGCACATATTTCTGCAGAAAAAAAAAAGTGCACTTATTATTTTTTACTGTAGTAAACCACGGGTGCTATGCCAGTCTCCTGCAGACTCTCACTAAAGCTGTCTGCTGTACCACCCGTATGGGTAGTCAGTTACTGAAAAGCAAGAATCAGGAAACTACGAGAGCGCTTACCAGCACCCTCACGGTTAATTGAGAACTACAAGCTGTCTGCCACAATGGCAGACAGTAGTTGTAGTTCATTCAGACACAGAAGTCTATGAATGACACGGCTGTGGGGGCTATTTTTAAATTGTGACAGTGGGTGCAGGGAGAAGAAGCCCCGCTTGCTGTCACAGGGGGAGGATAGGGAGGGTGCTTGGGGTAGGGGGACTGCTGGAGCACTCTTTGTAACTCCCAGAGCGACAATGGCCCTACTATTGGTCTAGTTGATAAAAGACACAAGTCCATCTAGTTCAACCAATAAAAAATCCTATATACACAACCCCATACCCACAGTTGATCCAGAGGAAGGCAAAAAAAACAGAAAAGCATGATCCAATTTGCTTCAGCAGGGGAAAAAAATCCTTCCTGATGCCCCAAAAGGCAACCAGATATTCCCTGGATTGACTTTACCTATAAATGTTAGCATCCAGTTATATTATATACATTTAGGAAAGTATCCAGTCCTTTTTAACCAGTTCTCAACCGGCGCACACAGATGTACGTCGGCAGAATGGCATGGACAGGCAAATGGGTGTACAGGTACGTCCCTTTAAATTTGCCGCCGTGCCGTCGCGTGTGCGCCGCCGCCAGCATGCGCGTGCCGGCGTGTGCGTGTCGGTCGGGACCTTCGTGAGTCGGATTGCGGGTCCCGCGGACTCGATCGCTGCGGGGATACCCGCGATCATCTCATGGGGAGGAAGAACGGGGAGATGCTAAAGTAAACAAGCATCTCCCAGTCTGCCTAGCAACAGTGTCACTGATCTCTGCTCCCTGTGATTGGAGCAGAGATCAGTGATGTGTAGAACACAGCCACACCCCCCACAGTTAGCAACACACCCTTAGGACACACTTAACCCCTACATTGCCACCTAGTGGTTAACCCCTTCACTGCCAGTGTCATTTACACGGGAATCAGTGCATTTGTATAGCACTGATTGCTGTATAAATGACAATGGTCCCAAAAATGTGTAAAAAATGTCTGATGTGTCCGCCATAATGTTGCAGTCACAATGAAAATCGCTGATCACCGCTATTTAAAAAAAGAAAAAGAAAATATTAATAAAAATATCATAAAACTATCCCCTATTTTGTAAACGCTATAACTTTTGCGCAAACCAATCAATAATCGTTTATTGCGCTTTTTTTTAACCAAAAATATGTAGAAGAATACGTATCGGCCTAAACTGAGGAAAAAAAATTTGATTCTTATACATTTTTGGGGGATATTTATTATAGCAAAAAGTAAAAAATAATGTGTTTTTTTCAAAATTGTCGCTATTTTTTTGTTTATAGCGCAAAAAAAAATGCAGGGGTGATCAAATACCACCAAAAGAAAGCTCTATTTGTGGGAAAAAAAAGGACGTCAATTTTGTTTGGGAGCCACATCGCACGACCGCGGAATTGTCAGTTAAACGCAGTGCTGAATCGCAAAAAGTGGTCTGGTCTTTGGCCAGCAAAATGGTCCGGTCTGAAAGTGGTTAAAGCAATCTACTGAGCTGGACAGAACCAGCTCTTGAGGGAGTCTATTCCACATTTTCACAGCTCTTACTGAAGAAGCCTTTCCATATTTGGAGATTAAAATTATTTTCCTCCAGATGTAAAGAGTGCCCCCTTGTCCTCTGTGATGACCTTAAAGTGAATAACTCAACACCAAACACCAAATTCACTATATGGACCACTTATGTATTTATACATGTTGATCATATCCCCCTTAACCACTTAAAGACCACCAACAGGGCAGCTTTATTGTGTGAAACGACGTACCTGTACGCTGTTTCATGCAATATATAGTGTGGATGTCTGCCGGCCACCCACGATCGCAGTACAGAGAGGCAGAAAGGGGATCTACATATGTAAACAAAGCAGATCTCAGTTCCGACAGGGGACAACATGGAGATCTGCTGTTCCTAGTGATCAGGAACAGCGATCTCTGTGTTGTTCCTGTCAGCACTTCCCCACACAGTTAGAAACACACTGAGGAAACATAGTTAACCCTTTGTTCGCCCCTGTAGTTAACCCCTTCCATGCCAGTGCCATTTATACAGTAATCAGTGCATTTTTTTAGCACTGATCACTGTATTGGTGTAACTGATCCCCAAAAAGTGTCACTTAGGGTCAGATTTATCCGCCGGAATGTCAGAGTCCCGCTAAAAATCACAGATCGCCGCTATTACCAGTGAAAATAATAAATCTATCCCATAGTTTATAGACGCTATAACTTTTGTGCAAACCAATCAATATATGCTTTTTTGCGATTTTTATTGTTTACCAAAAATTTGTAGAAGAACACATATTGGCCTAAACTTATGAATAAATTTGTTTTTTTAATATATATTTTTTTGGATATGTATTATAGCAGAAAGTAAAAAAAAAAATATATATATATATATTTTTTTTTCAAAGTGGTTAGTCTTTTTTTGTTTATAGCGGAAAAAATTAAAACCGCAGGAGGTGATCAAATACCACCAAAAGAAAGCTCTATATGTGGGAAAAAAAGGACATAAAAATTTTATTTGGGTACAGCATAATTGTCAGTTAAAGTAATGCAGTGCTGTATCGCAAAAAAATAGCCTGATCACTAAGGGCGTAATCCTTTCAGGGCTGAAGTGGTTAAGCTCCTCTTCTCAAGAGAGAATAAATTCAGTTCCTCTAATCTGTCCTTATAGCTGAGTTCCTCCATGCCTCTTATCAGTTTGGTTGCCCTTGCCTACACTTTCTCCAGGTCCCAATATTATTTTTGTGAACTGGTGCCCAAAACTGAACTGCATATTCCATATGAGTTCTTACTAATGATTTGTACAGAAGTAAAATGATGTCTCTCTCTGGAGTCCATGTCTCTCTTAATACAAGAAAGGATTTTGCTCACTTGTCATTGTATGCCATTTTTAAGCTTATGATCTACCAGAACACACAGATCCTTCTCCGCCATTGATTCCCCCAGTTGTACTCCCCTAGTATATATGATGGATGTACATTCTTATTTCTTCTACTTTCAATAAGTTTTTATTAATTTGAACAAAATATACAAAACTTGGGCGTACAGAATAAATCGCCCATTGTCGTTCATGTTACAGTAATAAGCAAAGATAAAACGTGCAAAACTGAGCTTGAGAGAAAATAACTAGCACATATCCGAAAACCAGGCGAAACGTGGTGTCACAGAGAGGGGTGATTTACTGAGCCCCTAAAAGGAGATTTGCTTCTGGCAGGGAAACATCTATTGGTTGATGTTAAATTGAAGGGAGAGGGCTGGCCCTGGGCACCCCAAGTGGGATCAAACTGTGCCCCGAGCCATCTCTCCTGAGTTCCTGCCCTCATGGCAATTAGAATTTCAGGGGCGAAGAAAAGAGGGCGACCACCCCGCCTGTAAGGGTGAGGGCCTCTCAGTAAGGGGTATGATGACAACTGCCACCTGTGCATTATTAACAGTTTCCTCAAGCTAACTTGCAAGATAGCTGGTACTAACCTGGCTATCACATTCTTATTTCTTAGCCCCCAAGTGCATAACTTTACATTTATCAACATTAAATCTCATTTGCTACATAGTTTCCCAATTAAACAGTGCATTGAGGTTGGAGGATTCATAGTAAAGTGGCAGAAGGGTTTTCCAGCTTACACTGGGTTTGGTTACTGAAAATTGAGGACCTTTTGTGGGACCTGCCAGTAATGAAGGCTTTAGAGCAGGAGTCTCAAACTGGCGGCCCTCCAGCTGTTGCGAAACTACAAGTCCCATCATGCCTCTGCCTGTGGGAGTCAGGCTTGTAACTGTCAGCCTTGCAATGCCTCATGGGACTTGTAGTTTTGCAACAGCTGGAGGGCCGCCAGTTTGAGACCCCTGCTTTAGAGAGTGGCTGGAACAGGCCATGCATGCCCTGGACAAATGGGACATTCCTGAGGTCCAGAAAAAGCAGAGGATCAACAAGAGCCTAAAAGGCTTACTTCAGACTTACTTCAGAGGCTACTCAGAACTTGAAACTCAGCCAGAAAGATTCCATTATTTATGACTGCTTAACTATCCATTGATATATGTTTGAGATGTTTATATGTTCGAGAGCACAGAGAAGGCCTCCAACCTCATTTATCAGTTTAAGTATACTTATCTGAGGGAGGGAGAGAAGTTGTTTGAATACATGTGATGCCTTGACAAGATTTTGCATCAGCTGTTGCTGAAAAAAGGCATAGACCCAGGACGGTGGATAAAGTTTGGGCACAAGAGGTTTTAATGGGAGCTTAGCCCATAGACCCCATTATAATTTAATTGAAAACTAAAGGAAATGGTGGAATTTTGAGATACCCTCAATTAATTAGAACCATATGTGAAGAGGAAGCCATGTTGGAGGACAAAAATAAGAGTCTGGGGTCAGAGTCTACTGTGGAAGTCAAGGTAGCTAATGTAGTCAGTGGCAACTGAGGTAGACCCTCTGAAGGCCCAGGTAACTTAGGTAATGAAAATAAGGAATCTGCTGACAACAAAGACCTTATTATCGTCTTGAGGGAGTGTTCCCAGTCACAATCAGCCTTTGACCCCTATGGCTGTTCCTACTAAAGATTCAATGAGTCAAGTATTTGCTTTAATTGTGGAAGAGTGAGACTTTCCTTAGGCACAAGCTCGCCAAAGTTTGAAAGCCAGTGCCAGAAGCTGGTGGGAAATTTGAAAGAGCCCCAGTGAGGGTGCCACCTATGAGATCCAGCCCTAACTCTAAAGAAGGAAAGAAACAACAGTGGAGGCCTAAAGTCTCGTGTAAGGCCCCACCTGCTGAGAGACAAATTCACTTTCTTTGACCTTGGGTATTCCACCCATGGAAGACCATGCATCCAAATCTCTTAAAATTCAGTCAAGACATTGGCTAAGGCATCAAGTTAAGAGGGCAATCCAAACACAGACTGCTGGATCTGCAGCCCCAGCTTCTTCAAGTGCTTCCATTTTGCTTTCACAATGTCACTGACTCCCCAATAAGCTTTTGGGTGCTTATGCTGATAAGACAAGTGAATCCTGCTAGCCCCCATCTTGTCAACTGATTTGGTGGGGGGGAGCTCAAGATGAGATCCCAGTGAAGAAGTTTTACCCGATGAACACCCCGATTACATTTGAGTGGCAGTAGAGAGCCCATGCTCAACTCTTGAGAGGGTGGGAAAGAATGATTTCAATGTGGGGTATAGGAGGAGTGCCTAGGACCAAATTCGCCTTCAGGAAGACAAGCCTTTTAGGGAAAGATCTTGACAGATTCCACTGGGTGATTTGGAAGACATTTGAGTGCAGTTGACTGAGCCTAAAGTGGATGGGAATCATTAGAGTATCATCGAGTCCTTATGCCTCTTTCATAGTTCCGGTCCAGAAAAACTGTTCCCTGAGTATGTGCCTTGACTACTGCACCCCCAAGAGGAGGACTATTCCTGATTAATACACCACCATGCAGATAGAAGATGCCCCGCTATATCATGTTCAGTGTGTTGGACCTAAAACGTGGGTGTTATCAGATTCTATGCACCCACAATATCAAGAGAAGACTGCCTTTATCTACCCAATGAGGTGCATGTGCATGTAAAGACAAGTGTCCCAATACTTTTGGCAATATAGTGTATCTATGGACCTACTGATCATTCTGACATGCGCTTTCCATTGAAAGCCCTCTCTGCTAATTAATTTTATCACATGGTCAGCCTGAGTTGTTTAGGTTTTTGTTAGGTTTACTTTGAAAGCAGAACAGGCCATACAGTTATCACTGAAAGGATATCAATTTTGGGATTTATGGCAGTCACTGCTGTGGTTTCACTTATTCATCAGATGAAAATTAGATTATTATTTTCATGTGGATTTAATAAAGAATAATCAGAGTCACAAAAGAATGCCTAGGTATTATGTGGCTGTGGGAAACCATAAAGTTAATCTAAATGAGTATTATCTTGATTTACTATGACATCTGTGGGCTGTGGTTGGAAATTCAGCATTTATATTCCCCTATTTTGGCCTCAGCAGAATTGTTGTGATAGTCTTTACTGTCTATAGTTTGTAATATAGGCTTATATATAGGTTTTTATATGTAGCAGTTGTGTTCAAGTACATGTCACATTCCTTCCTCTAGAGATATTACAATGAGGCAAGTGTCAGCAATGGTTTTATAGCTGCCACAATTATCTTCTGACGGGGCTATTGTCTAATAATAAATTACAGCCAATATCTTTGTTGGAAACTATTACACCATCACACTCTGATGTAACCACCTTCATCCTCAGTTCTAACAAACCAGTAAAATAAAATGATGGATGGATGGCCAGCTAGTTGACACTATCACCAATTCCACCCTATCGTGTGGTGACTGCATTTTTATTTTTTTCAGGCAAAAAACATTTTCAGCAAAAGCAGAAAATACTTTTTGAGCCTGTCAATAATGCAGTGTCTTTGTCACTTCCTGTGAGCTGAAAATAAAGCACAAAGAGTGTCACGTACCTGGTGGTGCAAGCCCGAGATTGCAGGGAGAGGCCTCCCTTGCGTCTCCCACTCCTGGTCCCCTGGTGTGGGAACAGGAGAGCCAGGAGTGAGGAGGAGCACGGGTGCCTGGCAGGATCAACAGACCGGTAGAGTGGTCAAGTCAGCTGGCGGATACGGTGGAAGCCTGGATAGCAGGGAAGACTGGATACAGACTGGTGAGCAGGAAACAGGTTAGCAGAGCTGGCAGGATCTTTAGCAAGCAGGCTCACAGGTAAACCGGATAGCAGAGCTGGCAGGATCTTTGGCAAGCAGGCTCACAGGTAAACTGGATAGCAGAGCTGGCAGGATCTTTGGCAAGCAGGCTCACAGGTAAACTGGATAGCAGAGCTGGCAGGATCTTTGGCAAGCAGGCTCACAGGTAAACTGGATAGCAGAGCTGGCAGGATCTTTGGCAAGCAGGCTCACAGGTAAACTGGATAGCAGAGCTGGCAGGATCTTTGGCAAGCAGGCTCACAGGTAAACCGGATAGCAGAGCTGGCAGGATCTTTGGCAAGCAGGCTCACAGGTAAACTGGATAGCAGAGCTGGCAGGATCTTTGGCAAGCAGGCTCACAGGTAAACTGGATAGCAGAGCTGGCAGGATCTTTGGCAAGCAGGCTCACAGGTAAACTGGATAGCAGAGCTGGCAGGATCTTTGGCAAGCAGGCTCACAGGTAAACTGGATAGCAGAGCTGGCAGGAACTGGACAACGGCTTGGCAAGCAGGTTCACAGGTAAACCGGATAGCAGAGCTGACAGGAACTGGACAACGGCTTGGCAAGCAGGTTCACAGGTAAACTGGATAGCAGAGCTGACAGGAACTGGACAACGGCTTGGCAAGCAGGTTCACAGGTAAACTGGATAGCAGAGCTGACAGGAACTGGACAACGGCTTGGCAAGCAGGTTCACAGGTAAACTCGGATAGCAGAGCTGACAGGAACTGGAAGCAGGAAACAGAACCACTGAATGGGCTGGAGACAAACAGGTGATCAGGTTCGTTACAGGAATCAGACTGCAGACTGGACAGAGACCTTGCAGGGAACCAGAGTTCATCAAAGAAGTCAGGTAATGGATCTGAACTGGAAGCAAGGTACAGCGGGTCAGGCAGGAGGATGGTCATAGGAAGCCGGGGTCGGGTACAGGCAGAAAGCTGGATAGTCTATGGCAAGCCGGGTCAAAGGAACAGATATAACAGGATCAGATTTACTACACCACAACGCTGTAGAGCAGACAGCAAAGACCGTCTGCACAGGTCAGGCTTAAATAGGCCGGCTGGTGCTAACTAGAGCGCGCGCCCGTCTCCCTGTGCGCGGTTGTGCACGTGCCCGCACCTGGGCGCGCATGCGCATGCGCAGTGGCATCTGAGGGCCGGGACGGCCCGGGTTTAAGTTTCTGGCAGGATCTTCATGACAAAGAGCCTTATATTTCTTGTGTGGACTATTAGTTCCACCAATCCACCATGTAATGGAGATGAACAAAGGTAGACATTTTTGAAGTTCAGCCTAGGTGGCATCTTTGGTTTCGGCATAGACATAGTGGAGAAATCAGTGTAGCCACGAAGTGACAAGACAGGACTTATTTACAGGATTCATATATAATAATAATATATATATAATATAATAATATAATAATAATAATAATAATGATAATAAAAGAAAATTGGCTAAAATAGGAAAACGAATACAGCCACTTTTTCTTAGTATTGGTAAGCTGCAATATAATACATTTTTGTTTCTGGGTTTACATATGCTTTAAGGGCAGAACATGCATGAGAAGCTATACAGTGCTCATGCCCTTACAATATTATTACATATGAGTAGATTAACATGCAGGATGCAGCGGAAGTGTTTAGGTAGGCAGAAACCAAACATATAAAGTAAAAATGGATACTGATAATCACTTGAATCAGATAAGACAAGAAAAGCAATACTGTACAGTGTTAATGCATACAGAAGAAGTTCAGACAGAAATATTACACCCAGCATACAGAAATAGGGATGGGCGAACGTTTCAGCCCGAGCATAAGTTCGGGCCGAACTTTCGTTGTTCGGACATTCGGCCGAATGGGTCGTTCGACTGTTTGTTCGCCCCCCCGAACCGACCACAATGCATTGCGGCGCTGAACAGTGCATTGCAAGCCCTAATTAGCTGAAGCAGTGGAAACTTCAGCCAATCAGGGCACAGAGCACTGTCAGAGTCATGATTGGATACTGTCATCATGACTTTATCCAATCATGGCTCAGTCCTGCCCCCACAGTATAAAAGTATTCTTTCAATGGCAGCCATTTTTTACTTTTGTGTGCGTTACTGCAAGTTTAATGCCTTATAGTTCTGTGCGTCACTGTATGTGCATTATATTGCAGTATATTATAGTGTATCCGTGGGGTGTGTCTGTGTAGTGTGAGTACTCAAATTAAAGTGCACCAAACACCACTTTACATTGATTAAAGTGCATCTACGTACAGATTTCAACTTCTTCTTTACATTTGCTTATAAGCACTGCCCCCTCCCTCCCAATAATGTCTGGGAGGACAACAAGAAGAGGCAGACATTCCCCTGGCACTGTAAGGGGGCCAGCAACAAATGTGTCCACAGGCAAAGGTGGACGTGGTGGTCAGTCCTCAGGCAGGGCATCAGTTCCTCTGTTTAGTGAGTTTGCCTGTGCTATCCAGCCACAGCATGCAGAGGAGGTGGTGGATTGGCTTACTAAACCTCTTCTTCATCCTCCTCATCCTCTGTCATGCAAGCAGAGACAAGTCTGCAGTCCCCTGCAGTTGCCAGAGTGCATAAACATGCCTCCTTGTCCACATCTATTCCTGCCAAAACCCCCAACATCAGCCATGGAGGAGTCAGCTGAGTTATTTGACCACAGCGTCAGCCACTTGCTTCTTGAGCCATTACTGGATTCAGATGTTGGTTATGAGGTTGAGGATGACAGGAACATGAGCCTTGAGAGAGGGGAGAACACTGGTAAACAAATTGGCATTCATGTTCCCCCAGCCGCAGCGTATTGCCAAGTTGTCTCCAGTGGTAATGATGATAATGGAGGAGATAATGATGATGAGGTCACTGATGCGACTTGGGTACTAGATAGAGCAGAGGAGGAAACTGAAGGTGAGAGGTCACAATCCCAAGGAGGCCAACATCAAGAAAGAGTAGAGACCAGCCACCCTATTCCATCACATTCTGCAGCTGTTATCTCCCGGCCCACTCCCCAAAGCTCAGCTGTCTGGGCCTTTTTCAGCACATCTGCAGCAGATCGCACTGTTGCTATCTGCAAACTGTGTCTCAGGCACATCAAACATGGCAAAAACACCAGCCATTTGGGTACCACATGCTTAACAAGGCATTTAACGTCCAACCACTCAGCCCGTTGGCAAGAGCACCTAAAAGCCACACAAAAGGGGCACACATCTGTCCCTCCTCCTCCTTACCCACTTCAGTCTGCCGCTGCTATACCGAGTCATTACCTCTCAGCAGCCTCCACTGACAGGGATGATGGTATAGCACATGGTGTCCCAGGTTCTAGCAGCACATCTGCCGGCAGCAAACCACCAGCTGTAGACTGTAGCCGGCAAATTTTTCTGCCCCATCTGCTGCAGTGAAAAAAAAAATACACTCCCTGACACCCACATGCCCATGGTCTAAATGCAAGCTTGTCAAAGCTGTTGGCTCTCCAACTTCTGCCTTTTAGCCTGGTGGATTCTGCCCCTTTCCGTGAATTCGCACAATGTGCTGTACCACAATGACAGGTTCCCAGTTGCTACTTTTCACGTAAGGCCGTTCCAATCTGTCTACTATCACGTGGAAGGGAATGTTCTGGCATTGTTGGGTAAGGCAGTCAGCCGTAAAATCCACCTTACTGCTGACACGTGGTCCAGCAAGCATGGGCAGGAACGGTATATTTCCTTCACAGCACACTGGGAAATGCTGCTTGTAACTCGAAAGGATGCAGGACAGGGCTCGGTGCTGCAGCTTGTTGTGCCCCCACGTCTCCATACAGACGTAACGCTAACCTGGTAACCATTACATTTTTTTAAAGCGACGCCTATGGAGATTTTTAGGTTTTGTAGTTTATCGCCATTCTACGAGTGTGCGCAATTTCAAAAAGCATGACATGTTGGGTATCTATTTACTCGGCGTAACATTATATTTCACATTATACAATAAAATTGGGCTAACTTTACTGTTTAGTTTTTTTATTCATGAAATTTATTTTTTTCCCCAAAAAAGTATGCATGCTTTACTGCATATACAGACTGATTTTACTGTTGTGGGTTTAGTAACAATTTAATGACAGCATATTTTAACAAACAAATCTTATTAACACTTAAAGCGGAGGTCCGCCCACCACTGCAAAAATTAAAAGCCAGCAGCTGCACATACTGCAGCTGTTGACTTCTAATTATCACAATAAATACATTCCAGATGCACCAAAATGCTCTCTGTATGGAACTAGTGGTTTCATCACGTAAGCCTGACATGCCCTCTACTGAGCCAGACATATAGGCCTGCATTTAGCAAAGCTCATGTTCTCCGGTGTCTACCTGTCCTGGAGTCTAGCGATGTCGGCACCGCAGCTAATGTTTCCATAAGCTGTCGGGTGCATGCCGCCTCCATTGCGAGTAGGGGAACCCGGCAGTGAAGCCTTTACGACCCTACTGTGGATGCATGAGGCTCCGCTCCTCTCTCCTACTGGCCCGGTGACCGGGGAAGGAGGAGTGAGGAGGGGGGAGCCCGGGCGGTGCGTCAATATCAACAGCTGAGGCTTCCGGAAGTGGGGACAGGATACCTTTGAAAGACAGGTATCCTGCCCCCCCCCCAATTGTGGCACTGGAGGGGGGGGGGGAGTACAACGAGCGGAAGTTCCACTTTTGGGTGGAACTCCACTTTAAAATATTTCTTCACTTGCATTTTGGGGAGTTCCAAAGCTAAGTGTTTTGTTAAATGAAATAGCCAAACATAAATATGCTTGTCATTTTACAACTTAAATACAGATTACACTATGTCTATAACACAATACAGAAGCATGGATAGTTAGAGAAACATCCCATGTTATATATAGCCCATATATTCCATGGAGACAACATTGCGCAATCATACGTATTTCCTTCCTGAGTCTTAATTAGTCACAGAGATCTGAAACAAAAATGATATTAATATATTGTTAACCGCATCCTTTCACTCAACTGAAGTCATAAAGTGGCACTGGCACACCCACCTAATGACAACCTTCCAGTATTCCACAAATGACAACTGGCACTGAAACACAGCATCTTTCTTTACCTTGCATATTTCAATATATATTGTGTGTGTATATATATATGTCCTTCGGAAAATATCTCCCTTCTCATTTTGCAAATGTTTTTACATTTATACGAAATAGGATTGTTTATTAAAGGCTAAGTTCACCTTTACTTAAAAAAATAAAATAAATGCACATATATTTGCAGGTAAAAACATGTGCATTTATTATTCTTTAACCACTACAATACTGTGCACTTAAACACCCTTCCTACCCAGACCAATTTTCAGCTTTCAGCGCTCTCGCACTGTCAGTGACAATTGCGCGGTCATGCAATGCTGTAAACAAATACATTTTTTATCATTTTGTTCGCACAAATAGAGCTTTAGTTTGGTGGTATTTATTCGCGACTCCGTTTTTTATTTTTTGCGATACAAGCGAAAACATAGCGGAAATTTTGAAAAAAAACAATATTTTCTCCTTTCTTTTTTAAAAGAAATCCAATAAAATCAAATTTTGTCATAAATTTAAGCCAAAATGTATTCTGCTACATGTTTTTTGTAAAAAAAATTCCGTTAAGTGTATAATAATTGGTTCGCGTGATCACGGACATATGTACGCAAATGATCATGTAAAAGGGGTGTGCAGGTGATCACGGACATATGTGTGCAGATAATCATTGGCACATGTTATTTTACTGGGACATATGTGAGGGACATGTGTTTTTATTATTTGGGGACATGTGTTTTTATTTGGGGACATGTGTTTTTATTATTTGGGGACATGTGTGTTTTGGGGACATGTGTGTTTTGGGGACATGTGTGGGGACATGTGTGTTTTACTGTGGGGTCACAACTGGTGATCAGTGAGTAAAAAAAACAGCTAATACTCACTGATCACCAGCCGGCTGCAGCGATCCGCTCTCCTCTCCTCACCGACGACTTCCGTGTGAGGAGAGGAGGGCCGATTGCCTAGCAACCGGCTGTTTGTTTACATCACATGACAGCTGTGATTCGACACTGCTGTCAATTGATCAGGAGGGCCAATCACTGAGCCCTCCTGCCGATCCGAGATGCGCCGTGTCCGGGTGACACGGCCGCATCGGGATCGCGCCGATGCGCGGGCACGCGCGCGCGATCCCTCTACTTCTGAAGGAGGTTCCGGAACGTCCTATCAGAAGTAGACGGCTCCCACACGGCCGTATATCTACATTGGCCGGGTGGGAAGTGGTTAAATCAGGAGCCTACAAAGTACAATGTCAGGCTCCAGCACATGTACCTCTGTAGGGGCTGTCATTCTCAGAGCTGTGGGCAGTATGAATGATCTACAGGTAGGCAGACAGGACTTGTAATTTTTTCATCCACAGATCTCTGTGAATGAATTATGTGGTTGTGTAGGTGGAGCCACGCTATTTTCAAAATCTAACAGAGGGTGCGGGGAGAAGAACCCCAGACATGTAACATATTCTAAAAGGTGAACTTATCCTTTAAGTTCATTTGAATTGCAAGTAATACCTTAGATGTTCCACCTTGACAGTATTTGCACCACTGTCAAGGTCCTAGCTGTTCCATTCTGGAGATATTCCATGTTATTTTTTGATGGGCTGCTGAAATATTTCAAAATGAGAGCCAAACTGGAGGAAGCATATAGTCACTACCCCTGTACTCCTACATTTAAAAATAAAATTATCTATCAGTAGAATATAAGGAGTGTCACCTTGTTGTGGTATATACCCTTCTTTAGCAAATGAGGCTCTGGATATTGGAATTACAGAACTAGCAATCATAACCATAACTCAATAAGCTGCAATAAGCTAATCACTTATCCCCTATCCAAACTAAAGTAGAGACTTTTACAGAACACTGGGCTGATCTGTCAACAACATAACTTGGCTTTCTGAAAACTAATATATTTGGCTGTTTGAATAGAGTTAAATGTGAGACAAGATGGCATGGCATTGGAGAACAATTAAAAGCTAATGGGAAACTTCTATTGTACTATAGAAGACACAAGTTAAAACACACAAAAGTTGGGCAGGAATTCTCCTCAGTAAAGCACCACATTAAGTCTTTTGAAATACAGTGTGATGTCCAATAGAATTATTTATGCATAACTATATACAGTAGTGTGCTCAGAATAGTGGACTACTAAGGGTTTTAGGTGAGAGCTGGTAGGGGGAAGGGTCCCAGTACCCACTGTACCTGACGTCCTCCTGTAATAATAGTTCTGCATTGTAAAGAAGGTCCCAGCAGTATTGGACTTGGGCAGTGATGACGTCAAACCTTTGCACCCCAGATGTTTTGGAACTACATTTCCCATGATGCTCCTGCACTCTGCAGTGTAGTTGAGCATCAAGGGGAAATGTAGTTCGAAAACATCTGGGGTGTTAAGGTTTGCCATCACTGGACTAGGGTATATGGCGTTCACCAGAAGGAATGGGTGTGAAGGCCAACCTTAGTGGTGTGTGCTACAAGTAAAATACAGCAGAATATTTCCAAAGGAAATTCTGTTGCTCAAAAGTCCTGATCTGTCCTAAGCTGACCGCTCATTTGCATTTCCCAAAAGCCTCCCTTCCCTGTTGCTATCCCATAACATGTACACATGTAATATTTCTGCTTTGCTAAATTTTATATTATTAATAGGACATGCACCCACTCATGGATTTGCATTAGGAGTATTTGATGAAACCATGGTATCACGGCACAAGTAGCTTGTACGGAAAGCCATGCTCTCAACCTGTCCTAGCCATGCTGTTGAGAGGAGGTGAATTCCCCAGATAGTTTTGAAATGGAAGTCTTTTAATTGTGTTGTAGCTAGAGTTATGCTTCAGATCATTATTTCACTAAAACCTCCTGGATTTACAATAAATATGTGAACAAAAAAAACAGAACAAATGTCTTTGCTTAGTTTTCTTCCACACATATTTAGTTGCAATAAAAACACATCTAAAATGGAAGTTTGCGCCTTAATGAAAAAGTACAAATGCATAGGAAAAAAATCCAGTATATGAAATGTGTCATTCACTTGTAAAACAGCAGTAGTTTTCCAAACTTCTAAATTGCAAAAGACTGTGCTGTGACAAAGCCAAAATTGTTAGGAAGGAAAAAACAATTGGATGAGTAAGAGTTGACATTTCAGGATCTCAAAATATGTACAGGCCTTTAATCCATTTTAAAGTTTTTTGTTCTTTTTTTTTTTAGCTGGTAATACTGGCATTAGCATGGAGGTCAGGAAAAGATAACATTAAACTGCAAACAAAGGAATGTAATGTAAACAGTGCCTTGAAAAAGTATTAATACCCCTTGAAATGTTTAACATTTTGTCATGTTACAACCAAAAACGTAAATGTATTTTATTGGGATGTTATTTGATAGACCAACACAATGTGGCACAGAATTGTGAAGTGTAAGGAAAATGATAAATGGTTTTCAACAAACTTTGTTGCAGATTCCTACCTTTTGTTATTTTGAAGAAATCACTGTTTGTTTCTCTGTCCCCCTGTGCTAAGTGGGTCTAATGGGAGTGGTTTCATAATTATCAACCAGCTACTGCAGATACAGGGCTCCAATAAGGAAAACTGCTGTGCTGGCATTCTTTTAGATGGTATTTCCTATTGGAAGTATCTCACCAAAAATGAAATTTTTGTTGCAGGGGATGCTGGAAATCTGACTTGTATCTTAGTGCAGACTTCTGGGAAACTCAGTGAGCCAATCACACAAGCAGGAAATTAAGTTTGTGGGGGGCGTTCTGTACACATTCAGCATACAGAACACCTCCAGGTAGCCATATTGCATTGCATTTTCTGAAATTACAGAGCTGCAGATTGAAAAGGAAAGGTAATTACAATATGAATTGTGTCGCAATTGTATATGCTATATAATTTTTTCTTTATTTGCTTTTTGTTTCACCACAAAAGTGGACAGTACAAGTCTGTATATCCCTTATGATTCCCATGTCATTGTTATCTGTAATGTGATAGTTTGATTGACTGGGTCCTGTAACACTAAACCCAAATGTATTTTATATATGTTTAAAATGTTTTTGAGACTGATGGAGCTTTCATTTGATGGTCACATATACAGTGCCTTAAAAAGATATTTATACCCCTTGAAATTTTCCACATTTTGTCATGTTACACCCAAACACGTAAATGTATTTTTTGGGGATTTTATGTGATAGACCAACACAAAGTGGCACATAATTGTGAATTGGAAGGAAAATTATAAATGGTTTTCCATTTTTTTTTACAAATAAATATCTAAAAAGTGTGGCGTGCATTTACAGTGGTGTGAAAAAGTGTTTGCCCCCTTCCTCATTTCCTGTTCCTTTGCATGTTTGTCACACTTAAGTGTTTCGGAACATCAAACCAATTTAAACAATAGTCAAGGACAACACAAGTAAACACAAAATGCAATTTGTAAATGAAGGTGTTTATTATTAAAGGTGAAAAAGAATCCAAACCATCATGGCCCTGTGTGAAAAAGTGATTGCCCCCTAAACCTAATAACTGGTTGGGCCACCCTTAGCAGCAACAACTGCAACCAAGCGTTTGCGATAATGTGCAATGAGGCTTTTACAGCGTCCTGGAGGAATTTTGGCCCACTCATCTTTGCAGAATTGTCCTAATTCAGTTACATTAGAGGGTTTTCGAGCATGAACGGCCTTTTTAAGGTCATACCACAACATCTCAATAGGATTCAGGTCAGGACTTTGGCTAGGCCACTCCAAAGTCTTCATTTTGTTTTTCTTCAGCCATTCGGTGGTGGACTTGCTGGTGTGTTTAGGATCATTGTCCTGCTGCAGAACCCAAAGTTCGTTTCAGCTTGAGTACACGAACAGATGGTTGGACATTCTCCTTCAGGATCTCTTGGTAGACAGCAGAATTCATAGTTCCTTTTATCACGGCAAGTCTTCCAGGTCCTGAAGCAGCAAAACAGCCCCAGACCATCACACTACCACCACCATATTTTACTGTTGGTATAATGTTCTTTTTCTGAAATGCAGTGTTCCTTCTACGCCAGATATACTTGGACACACACCTTCCAAAGAGTTCCACTTTTGTCTCATCGGTCCACAGAATGTTGTCCCAAAAGTCTTGGGGATCATCAAGATGTGTTGTGGAGAAATTGAGACGAGCTTTGATGTTCTTTTTGCTCAGCAGTGGTTTTCTCCTTGGAACTCTGCCATGCAGGCCATTTTTGCCCAGTCTTTTCCTGATGGTGGAGGCATGAACGCTGACCTTAACTGAGGCAAGTGAGGCCTGCAGTTCCTTGGACGTTGTTGTGGGGTCTTTTGTGACCTCTTGGATGAGTCGTCGCTGTGTTCTTGGGGTAATTTTGGGCGGCCGGCCACTCCTGGGAAGGTTCACCACTGTTCCATGTCTTCGCCATTTGTGGATAATGGCTCTCACTGTGGTTCGCTGGATTCCCAAAGCTTTGGAAATGGCTTTATAACCTTTTCCAGACTGATAGATCTCAATTACTTTCTTTCTCAATTGTTCCTAAATTTCTTTGGGTCTCTGATGGACCTTACTGTGTCAAGCAGCTCCTATTTAAGTGATGCCTTGATTGTGAACAGGTGTGGCAATAATCAGGCCTGGGTGTGGCTAGAGAAATTGAACTCAAGTGTGGACAACCACAGTTATAGTATGTTTTAACAAGGGGGGCAATCACTTTTTCACACAGGGCCATGATGGTTTGGATTTTTTTTCACCTTTAATAATAAACACCTTCATTTACAAATTGCATTTTGTGTTTACTTGTGTTGTCCTTGACTATTGTTTAAATTGGTTTGATGTTCCGAATCACTTAAGTGTGACAAACATGCAAAGGAACAGGAAATGAGGAAGGGGGCAAACACTTTTTCACACCACTGTATATTCAGTCCCCTTTACGCTGATACCCCTTACTAATATCTAGTGGAACCAATTGCAGAAATCACCTAATTAGTAAATAGAGTCCACCTGTGTGTAATTTATTCTCAGCATAAATACAGCCATTCTGTGAAGCCCTCAGAGGTTTGTTGGAGAATTTTAGTGAACAAAAAGCATCACAAAGGTCAAGGAACACACCAGACAGGTCAGGGATAAAGTTGTGGAGAAGTTAAAAGCAGGGTTAGGTTATAAAAAAATATCCCAAGCTTTGAACATCTCACGGAAAATTGTTCAATCCATCATCCGAAAATGGAAAGAGCATGGCACAACTGCAAACCTACCAAGACATGGGGCGTGGCTTGATGGTGAAGAGAGCAGACGGGTAGAGGCACAGCTCCCGCTACCGAACCGAATCCTGCAGCCATCCTAGGTCCATTTTCCTCCAGACCGCTAAAATACTCCCCACGGCTGTGGGAATACTTCAAGCTGGAGCACATGGTGAAATACGGGCCACCCGCACCGCCATCCACGGCGGGACAGCTAGCTCGGTTCAGGTGGCAAGATGGTGCCAGAACACAAGCAGAGCAGCGTGATATGCTGCAGCCGTCCACCACAGCTTCACACAGACATCCTGCAGCCTTGGTGAGTGACTCTGCCCCTGCCTTGTTTGATACCCAGCCAGATCCACTACAGGCACAGGATTCCCCTCTGAATAATACGGACAGCTCAGGCCCTGTTTCCCCTTCCACAGAACCTACACTTGCCACCACAATGCTAGCTATACAGGATTGTAAGGCCTTCCCCACTACACAAATTGCATCCATTCGCATGGATTTCTCTTTACTGAAACAAGATGTGCAAAATCTGAGGGACAGAATGGGCGTTGCAGAGGAATGTATCAGCTGCCTGGAGGATGTAGTACACCCCTTATCTTTTAATGTGAGAGATCAAATGGGTGAACTGGCAGCCCTCCGCGCAAAAATAGATAATTTGGAAAATCGATTGTGTAGAAACAATCTCCGTTTTGTGGGGTTACCGGAGCGTGAAGAAGTCTCCCACCCCAAAAAATTCCTATATACCTGGCTGATGGATTTTTTTGGGACAGATGCACCCTCTTTCTCCTATGTTATTGAATGGGCACATCGCACTCCCCCGCATCCCCCTCCTTCTGGAGCTCCCCCACGCTCCATAATCGCATGGATCCTTAACTTTCAAGACAAAGTTGCCATTTTGTGTCTTGCACGAGAGAAAGGCCCATTGAAGTATAATGGAAACACCATCTCAGTTTACCCTGACTTTACAGCTGATGTTCAGCGACAACGCATCTCCTTCGCAGCGGTAAAAAATCGCCTATGCACAGAGGATCTCCCATACGCCATGCTTTTTCCCGCCAAACTGTGCATTATCCATGATGGCGAGGCTCACTTTTACACCAAACCTAAAGAAGCCATGGCGTGGCTGAATGACCGGTATGGTCATATACCACGACACAGAGCAGTTTGAACACAAGTCACTGAGCTTCCTGCATATCTTTATCTGTTGCTGTCTGGCGGTTTCACCACTCACCATGTCTATGGGAAGAAAGGGGGCCCATATACCATGTCACCCTCAGTTGTTCTTCAATCCTGAGGAAAAGTACAACCCCCTTTCCTATTGGTTCCAGAAATAGAACCTTAATGTTTATAACCTGTTCAAGTTGAACCAGTTCAGATCAAAACCCTTTAATTTACTGAGGCCAAATCCATTTAGCTGAATATGTTAATACGTTATTATATCCTTCCTGCATCCCCTCAACAGCAAGTGTTGACTATCCTGAAGCTGGACCGCTTCAATGCTGAGGCATTTTTTTCTCATCTCCTGTTTTGTGGTTCGAGAGCCACACCAGACACCACAAACCCCCACTCCAGTTAGTGGTGAGGCCACGGAACAGTTCTCTCTTCACTTAAGTGAAGTTTTTTTTTTCCATATTCAGGAATCCAAGACTAGCTATGTTTGGGATGGCCGAGCGGGGAGGGAGGTACATGGTTTTTCAGGAACTTCCAATGTTTTTCTCTTTTTGGCTGACTTTATTTTTGGCCAGGTTTTTGAACACTTTTGTTTTTGCACTTTGGTTTTTTATATGTATTTGTGCTGCTCTAACTTGAATTGTGCCTTATGCCTGTTATTGTATGTCTCTGGTTGTATATACCCTAAACGGCATGGCATGCAATGGTGCGCCTTTGCCACTAGCCCTCAGGATTTATACCTTATACTGATTACTGTGCCATGGCTAGACCGCTAAAAATTATTTCCTGGAACACTAGAGGACTTAACTCGCCTCAGAAGTAATCCCTAGTGTTCTCGGTCCTTAAAAAGCAGCATCCCCACATTATTTGTCTCCAGGAAACACATTTGGTTGATTCTAAAACAAGGTCCCTCAGGCAGCCCTGGTTGGCTCAATCTTTTCATGCTACTCATACGGCTTACTCCAGAGGGGTCTCAGTTTTTCTGGCTAGATCTCTACATGCAGAGGTTGTGCAGATAAAAACAGACCCAGAAGGTAGATATGTAGTCCTCATGATTCAGATTGCCTCAGTAACTTTTACCTTGGTAACAGTCTATGTACCCCCCCATTCTCTGCAGATTTGTTGGTAAAACTGTCGCTTAAGCTATTGTCTAGGCCTCCAGGCCCATTGTTATATATAGGCCACTTTAATGCAGTAATGAGCCCAACCATGGACCGTCAGGATCTGCCCCGCCCCCCAATCACTCCTTCACTGACTGGGCCTAGGTACATGGACTTACCGAGATATGGAGGTGGAAACATCCGGATGAGTGCCAATTTTCCTGCTATTCGGACTCTTTCCATGTCCCGGATAGACCTGGCATTTGACACACAGGATACTCTGCCGGTGGTATCTGCCATAACTTACTTACCTAGGGGAGTGTCAGACCATGCTCCTTTGCTGGTGGATCGCCTTCTCCTCCCATGAAATGGCCCCAGTGTATGGCGTCTGAACTCATACTGGTTGGAGGATGAGATAGTACAGGGAGAATGTGGAAAGAGTTTAGTGAACTACTGGACCGAAAATACTGGTACAGTGTACTCGCTTACCAAATGGGTGGCCTGTGCGGGAGTGACGTCATCGCGGCTCCGTCGAATGACAGCGCCGGAGCAGCAAGACCCACCAAGAAGATGGAGGCTCCATACACGAGGGGACATCGGTGACTTCGCTTGCTCCTGTGTCAGGTAAGTGACACATAATGGGCTACCATGCAATGCATAGTAGTCCATTATGCTTTACCTTTGCAGGGAAACAAAGAGAAATAAACCCATCAGTGCCCCATCAGGGTTTACTTCCTCTTTAAAGGTCTTCCCATCGCAACTATAGAAGAGCGGATTTCGCTATATGCAGTGACACCTTAGTATACCTAGCTGACACACAGGACTCACTAAAGGCACTGTTGAATTGGGTGAATTGGGACAAATCTAACCTTTTTCCCCTGGACCCAGATGCAGCAGTGCAGATACACCCGGACTCCAAACTACAAATGGTGTCCTCTTTCAGATACTTAAGGGTCATAGTGCAATTACCCTTATCCACATATATTGAAAACATAGCTCAGACTAAACAACGGATGGACCTTCCCTTAGATTTAATGGGAAGGGCTAACGTCTTGAAAATTATCTATTTACCCAAACTGTTATATATCCTAGCTAACGAACCATGTAGGATACCTAGATCTATCTTTAAACAGATTGACACCATATGCACAGCATTTTTGTGGAATGGTAAGTCTCCCAGAGTAGCATTGGAGACACTACCGCTACCAGCACACCTGGCGGGATTAGCATTCCCCAACTTCTATCTATATTATTTAGCCTCCCAACTGGTGCATAGCCACGACTGGCTACACCCTGCTGCAGGTAACGCCTGCATGCCACTGAAGGAGCCATTGCCTCCTCATTGGAGACGCTCCATAATATCATATACAGAGGCCGGGCACCAGCTCCCCCAGGCACAACTATGCTAAATACTTCACTATCTCTGTCTCTAACATTACAAAAGAACTAATAACCCTCTGTGGTTTAACCCCAACTATAAAGAACTGTACTCTTTGCCTGACCCTCAACAGTGGTACACCAAAGGAGTTAAGTACCTGTGCCATCTATATGACTCACAGGGATTTAAATCCTTCCAAAAAATGCAGGCTGACTTTGATTTACCACGCTCATATATGTTCTTCTACTACCAACTCCGACATGCTATACGTGCCCAATTTGGCTCGTTGGGTAATCCTATAGCTATACCTCAGTTAGAAAAAGTACTGCGACACCCTGATGCCACTAAGCTCGTCTCCACATATTACGCTACCCTCATGACTGATAGCAACCCCAGATTCCGAATGGCCCAAACAAAATTGACTCTTATGAACTCTACACTTTTTAAAGAAGACTGGACAGAATTTAGCAAAACATACAAAACGTCAATGATATCATCTAGGGACCACATAATTAATGTTAACATTTTTCATCTCTCTCACCTAACCCCTGCTAGGTTACATAAACTGGGACGAACACTCACAGTAGAATTCTTTAGGGGCTGTGGCCAAGAGGCAGATTTTTTACATTGTTTCTGGACCTGCTCAATAGTGCAGCACTTTTGGA
This sequence comes from Lithobates sylvaticus, assembly GCA_028564925.1. NCBI lineage: Eukaryota > Metazoa > Chordata > Amphibia > Anura > Ranidae > Lithobates > Lithobates sylvaticus. The sequence goes on from CM053030.1 coordinate 429,755,774, forward strand.
CAGAAGTAGGGACTTTTTCATCTCATCAGCAATAGGCCTCCCAAACATTTTGCACCCCAAGAATTGCCTGCTGGGAATTTTTGGGGATCTCCACATTTCAACCCATGCCAAAAAGCTCCTTCGTATCCTTCACTTTTATGCGAGGAAAACCATACTATTGTCATGGAAGGGATCACAGACATCTCTGAAATCTCTGTGGCTACAACTGATCAATGATGCGATACCCCTATATAAACTTACATTTGAGGTTAGGAAAAAAAAAAAACCTTTTACAAAATCTGGAATAAATGGCTGGCCAGCCCGTTAACCCTTCCACGAGACAAATAGCCAGATAGGTAGTGGCCCCAACAAAGGAAATATCCAAAACGGGGCACACAACCACCCGATGGTCATACAATCAAAGAATTATATACTGTACTTTCATGGTAATTCATATTAGTGAATACAGGAGACATGATAAATGAAAACTGTTTATTATGCACTTTAGTGTACATATGTAATATTATAATGCTGTGAATTACCAAAGTTTCCACTTTTTGTATGTGTATGTTGACAGAAAAGCTTAATAAAGATATCTTTAAAAAAAAAAAAACCTACCAAGACATGGCCGTCAATCTAAACTGACAGGCCAGGCTAGGAGAGCATTAATCAGAGAAGCAGCCAAAAGGCCCATGGTACCTCTGGAGGAGCTGCAGAGATCCACAGCTCAGGTGGGAGAATCTGTCCACAGGACAACTATTAGTCATGCACTCCACAAATCTGGCCTTTATGGAAAAGTGGCAAGAAGAAAGCCATTGTTGAAAGAAAGCCATAAGAAGTCCTGCTTGCGAGAAGCCATGTGGGGGTTCACAGCAAACATGTGGAAGAAGGCACTCTGGTCAGATGAGACCAAAATAAAAAATTTTGACCTAAAAGCAAAACGCTATGTGTTTTGCAGAAAACTAACACTGCACATCACCCTAAACACCCCCCCCCCCCCCCCCCTGTGAATCAGTGTGGTGGCAACATCATGTTGTGGGAAAGCTTTTCTTCAGCAGTGACAGTGAAGCTGGTCAGAGTTGATGGGAAGATGCATGGAGCCAAATACAGGACAAGCTCAGAAGAGAAGGTTCATCTTCCAGCAGGACAACAACCCTAAATATACAGCCAATGGAATGGTTTAGATAAAAACATATTCATCTGTTAAAATGGGCCATTGAAAGTCCAGACCTAAATCCAATTGAAAATCTGTGGCAAGACTTGAAAATTGCTGTTCACAGACGCTCCCCATCCAATCTGAAAGAGCTTGAGCTATTTTGCGAAGAAGAATAGGCAAAAATTTCACTCACTAGATGTGCAAAGCTGGTAGAGACATACTCAAAAAGACTTGCAGCTGTAATTGCAGCAAAAGGTGACTCTACAAAGTATTGACTCGGGGGGGGGGGGGGGCTGAATACAAATGCATGCCACACTTTTCACATATTCATTTGTAAAAAGATTTGAAAAACACAAATATTTTTACAATCAAAAGTCCCACAACATGCTGATAGTTGCTCATACACAGTCAATATGTTTTTACTAATGCTGAAACTCAAATGTATTTTTTTTTATGTTACATTTCCATTTGGTATCAGAAGCCTTTGGAGTCCTGGTGTGATCAAGTTGTTACCACCTGGACAGATAATGAGTGAAAAAGAAATTGAAAGCGAAAGAGCACATTTTTTTAACTTGTGCAACATCTTGTGACCACATCAGTAAAGAGAGACAACTAGAAAAGGGGAAACCAGTATCTGGAATGGAACGTGTCGGAATATGAATCCGGAGACTGACCACGAATGTGGAGTTAAGAAACATCTCTCATTATTTGCAGTTGGCCAGTCTACTTACTGCTTATAGTCACAATAGCCAATGATGTTGCCTCTGTATTTGTGAAATGTTTGCTTTCCCTCTACATCAGAACACCATCTAAACATGAATTTTAGGTCATCATTCAAGTCTTCCGAGACTGGTGGGGTTTCTCACGAAGTGCAGGGGCTATAGATGGGACTCATATTGGGATATTACCTTCACTAGTTGGCCCTGCACACTACTACAACTGTAAAGGTTTCTACTCTAACATTCATTGCCATTGATTCTGGGATATCAGTGTGGGTTGGCCAGGCAAAGTTGACGATGCAAGTGTTTATGGCAATTCATCTTTATCCAGGATGGGTCAAAGTGGTACACACTTCCCTAATGTGATGGAGAGGTTTGCTGGAGTGGATTTGCCTTTAGTGAGTTTGGGGGGATGTGGCATATTCACTGCTGCCATGGTTGATGGAACCATACCCTGAAAACCAGGCAAAAACGAGTCCGACCTCTACTTAGATCACCTTCAACAAACTCAGTAGGACAAGTATGAGTGTGGGGAGAGCATTGGGCCATCTAAAGGGAAGTTGACAGTGCATATTGAAAAGGTATGATTGCAAAATTGACAGCATTAACACTATAATCACAGTTAGCTGTGTTCTTCATAGTTTTTGTGAAGTTAACAGTGAGGAATGTAATGATGTAGAACTAGATGTTCACAAAAAGTATGAGGCCTGGGAATGCAATCCTCTCTAAGATAATGCCATGTTAAACATGTCTAGAGATGACTTGTGATCTTATTCCTCAAATTTGTACAAATGTTAGTTTTTGAGATACTGTAAGTGAGACCAAGTGTACCACAAATGCACTCCAAATATACCAAAATTATCACACTTTTTTTTGCAATTTTTGGTCTAACAAGAAAAAAAATTTAGATGTTGCCCACACTAATGTTTAAAACCAGAAAAGTGTTGGCCCCTCTCTATATAGACATAATACAGTATAATAAGAAACATAGTTTGGAGATTCTGTTTTTCATATGTTGCTTGTGGCTTTGGAAGCTCATTGGTAGTAGTGATGCTAAACCATCTCACTTGCCGTATCGATATGTATAATTTGCAATGCAGATATTAGAAGCAAAGTGGGCTATGTACATAAGACAGATGTTAAGGGAATATTTTGCAGCTTTACTCGATAAGAAGATTGCATGTCCTTCACCAAGGTGAGAACCTGACCCATTACCCACCCTTCAGTAGCTGTTTGTCATTAGCAAATAGATTGTGGTTACAGGTGTATGCCAACATGCAGAGGATATATGTCCTTACTAGCTGCCGTTGTTCGGTGACTGGGGGGGGCGGGGGCATCCTGACCAATCACATAACTAGCCTTCTACAGGAAATAGGAAGATGGGACAAACCAAGTGTACTTTGTGCATTGGACAAATAAAGAAACGTGGCTTCTTTAAGGTGCTTCAAAAGTCACAAGGATGAACCTTACAGTATACATACTCACTATAGAATTATAACAGTTCACATACATAGCATAATATATTGAGAGTAAAATATATCGACTTATGTACAACCGTCCTGTCAGATTGTTGCCACTCAATCAGTGCTGCCAGCTATAGCAAGCAGCACTGATCAGAGTATTCTGGTGGCAGGGACGTCTCCCTACTGTCAGAACACTATACCTTAGCTGGGAGGCATCTCCCATCCACCTCAAATGTGTGAATCAAGTCATTTTTTTTTTTTTTGTTCAGCCTGCTGGTTGAATGATAAAAGCTGATTCATGTGTGTAAAAATTATTTTACAGCAAGTGCAAAAATCTCATTATGCAATAATTCAATATATATTATTAATTCAAATAACAATTGATATCATGTAAAAATTGATATAAAATGTAAAAATATGGTAGAAAATAAAATAAGTAAGTTCTAAAACAGTAAAAAAAAAATATATAATTAACTTTTTTAGACTATAGGTCAACCAATTGAGTACCATGCGCTGGTGTAAAATTAACACTGGCACGGTGGCTCCTTTATAAAACAGCATTGTGACTCAGCAGCTCCTGCGCTTTCAGTGACAACTGTAGTCCAGAACTGAACCCAGGAGCTAAAATCAGTTAGCTCCTGGGTTTTAAATCCGGCTGCAAGAGCACTCCTCATTGTGGTTACATGGGTAGTTATGTCTCATGCCATGTCACAGCACTTTCTGTTAGGGGGTTAGGAAAGCCATAGCTCACTACTATAGGTATATATTACTTGCTGAATATAAAGAGAGAGAAAGCGATAAGTTAAAAAAAAAAATATTCCCTCTCCAGATTAATCTCCAGGTCCTAAGAATAAACTAATCTACAAAAAAAAGGAAAATCTTTATTAGGTAGGTTTACACTAGTAACATACTTGAGCTGCCCTGATAGGATTAAACACAACTCAAAAGAATAATAACTGTGTAAATGTCACCATTGTGCTAATGTGTGTCCTTGAAAGCACTTCATCTAATCTGAATGGCATACTAACAATTCATGCAGAGAGATGCATTTTTATACATTTTCACAATTTCTTCTAATTTAACTACTTCAGCCCCGGAAGATTTGGCTGCTCAATGATCAGGGCATTTTTTGTGATACGGCACTGCGTCGCTTTAACTGACAATTGCACGGTCGTGCGACGCTGTAAAATTTACGTCCTTTTTTCCCCACAAATGGAGCTTTCTTTTGGTGGTACTTGATCGCCTCTGCGGTTTTTATTTTTGTGTGCTATAAACAAAAGAAGAGCTCCAATTGTGAAAAAAACACAATGGGGGTTATTTACTAAAGGAAAATCCACTTTGCACTGCAAGTGCACTTGAAAGTAAAGTCGCTATAGATATATATAGATATAGATCTGAGGGGGACATGCAAGGAAAATAAAAAACAGCATTTTAGCTTGCACATGATTGGATGGTAAAATCAGCAGAGCTCCCACTCATTTCAGATCTACCCCTTAGATTTAGAGTGACTGCACTTCCAAGTGCACTTTCAGTGTTCTTTCAAGTGCACTTGCAGTGCAAAGTGGATTTGCCTTTCGTAAATAACTCCCAATATCTTTTACTTTTTGCTATAATAAATATCCATTTAAAATAGAATAGTGCAGCGCAAAACAAATAAAATAAATAAATTGCAAACAGTCCCAGAAATGAATTATTTAAAAGTTCCAAGAAAGTGCATATGCAGAAAAAAACACTCTATTCCTTCCAGTGGGGTGATTTCAAGCCCAGGTAACAAAATGCTTGGTGCTAGTGGTCCCTTCACCATAAATAGGATGGTCTCTCACCTCCCTGCTTCGACCTGAAACAGGCCACAAAGCAGTATACAGCAGCGGTGACAATGGTAATAATGCAGCAATCACAGGTCTCGCCTCAGCCCAGATGCACCATGTCCAGAATAGCCAACATGTATAGAAAACAAAGGAAGCGATCTAGTGCTCTCTGCATATATTATCAAGTTTATTGCACAAAAAACTATCAAAAGGAACACTCACATTTAGAAGCACTCAGAACCGAGTGCCGGCGCTGTGAGTGTATCCAACCAAGATGGCCGTGGGTGACGTCACTTGTGCTCCCTGACCCCTACACGAGTGACGTCACCCACGGCCATCTTAGTTGGATACACTCACACTTTTTATTTAATCTCGTGACAGCGCTGAGTACTCCTTTTATATTATAATAAATATCCCACATTTTTTATAAAAAAAACTAATATTTTCCTCAGTTTAGGCCGATATGTCTTCTTCTACATATTTTTGGTAAAAAGAAATTGTATATTGATTGGTTTGCGCAAAAGTTATAGCGTCTAAAAATAGGGGATAGATTTATGCCATTTTTATTATTTTTTTTTTTTTTACTAGTAATGGCGGCGGTCTGCGATTTTTATCGGGACTGCAATATTGCGGCGGACATATCGAACACTTTTGACACATTTTTGGGACCATTGACAATTATACAGCGATCATTGCTATAAAAATGCACTGATTACTGTATAAATGTCACTGGCAGGGAAGGGGTTAACACTAGGGGGTGATCAAGGGGTTAACTGTGTTCCCTAGGTGTGTTCTAACTGTAGGGGGGATAGGACTGTCTAGGAGGAGAGAGAGAAATCGGTGTTTATACATAGTATGAACACACGATCTGTCTCTACTCCCCTGAAAGAGTAAAGACAGATCCCGGTTCTCGCTCTGTCACGAGCTATCACGGGAGCTCAGCAGTGATCGTGCCCGCCGGGCACTCGCATCGGCTCCAGGCACACATTGAGGGTGCCCCTAGTGGCCAAAAGGCAAATCGACGTAAGGTAACGTTGTTTCGCCCAGCCGTGCCATTCTGCCGCAGTAAAACTGTGGTGGCTGGTCGGCAAGTGGTTAATAAAAAATATACGAATCTAAATGTGCTATCACTTTAAAGCCCTACGTATTCTGAGAACAAAGATGTATGTTATATAATTGCAGACTACAAATGATGAAAGGTGTAAGGTGCAGAATTTATTTATTTTATTTCAGGTACTTATATAGCGCCTTCAATTTACACAGCACTTTACACATATATATTAAACATTCACATCAGTCCCTGCCCCCAAGGAGCTTACAATCTAAGGTCCCTAACTCACATTCATACATGTCAGCATGTATTTGGAGTGTGGGAGGAAACCGAAGTACCTGGAGAAGCCATAGAGATATTTCTGAAATTCTCTAGGGGGTTATAAGTAGTAACTAACTCCAAAATTAGTATAAATGAATAAATGGTTTTATATATTTGTAAGCCTAAGATAATTAGCCACTTCAATACAGGGCACTTAAACACCTTCCTGCCCAGACCAATTTTGAGCTTTCAGCGCTCTCACACTTTGAATGACAATTGCGTGGTCATGCAACACTGTACCCAAATGAAATTTTTATCATTTTTTCCCCACAAATAGAGCTTTCTTTTGGTGGTATTTGATCACCTCTGCGGTTTTTATTTTTTGCTAAACAAATAAAAAAAGACCGAAAATTTTGAAAAAAAAAATGTTTTCTTTTTGTTTCAGTTTCAAAACTTTGTAAATAAGTAAGTTTTCTCCTTCACTGATGGGCACTGATAGGTCTGCACTGATGGGCACTGATAAGGCGGCACCGATGGGCACCGATGAAGTGGCACTGAGGTGGCATTGATGGGCACTGATAGGCGGCACTGATGGGCGGCACTGATGGGCGACACGGGTGGGCACTGATGGGCGACACGGGTGGGCACTGATGGGCGACATGGATGGGCACTGATGGGTGGCTCAAATTGGCACTGATGGCTGGCACAGATTGGCACGGATAGGCGGCACGGATTGGCACGGATAGGCGGCACGGATGGGCACTGATAGGCGGCACGGATGGGCACTGATAGGCGGCATGGATGGACACTGATAGGTGGCACGGATAGGCACAGATAGGCGGCATTGTTTTTTACTGATGGATGCCAATCAGTGCCAAACAATAATGCATGCCAATCAGTGATGCCCATTGTGGGCACTGATTGGCATCCATTGTGGGCACTGATTGGCATCCATTGGGGGCACTGTGTGTCATCCCTGGTGGTCTAGGGTGGCATACCTTTTGATGGGCATCCATGGTGGTCTGGTGGCGTCCCTGGTGGTCCAGTGTGGGCATCCTCGGGGGGGCTGCGCTGATAATCGATCAGCACAGACCCCCCCCGTCAGAGGAGCAGCCGATCGGCTCTCCTCTACTCGCGTCTGACAGACGCAAGTGAGGAAAAGCCGATTACCGGCTTTTCCTATTTACACTGTGATCAGCCGTGATTGGACACGGCTGATCACGTGGTAAAGAGTCTCCGTCGGAGAATCTTTACCAAGATCGTAGTTGCGGGGTGTCAGACTGACACCCCGCAATAACGATCGCCGCGATGCGCGCCCCCGGGGGCGCGCAGCGGCTCAAAATCCTGAGGACGTCATATGACGTCCTGTCAGGATTTTACAACCACTTTGCCGACGTCATTTGACAATGGACGGGTGGCAAGTGGTTAGATATACGTTTCTATATAGGAAAGTGCAATATTTGTTTGTATTTAGATAAAAAGATTCAAACCATTTCCAAAGATACTCCACATCCTTGGTGCTCAACAGCTTCCAGCCTGAATATATTAAGCTGGACGCTCTGGGTGACATTAGCTTTGACTTCATTTTCTAGAGCCAAAGAGTTAAAAATGTTAACAACCAGATGCCTATCATGCAGCACCCACAGCTGAGCCAGAGTTAGGTATTGGTTGGTTGGTTAGGTAACTGTTTTTAAAAGCAATTAGAACACTTTAAAACAAATCACAATAGTGATGAAATTTGCTTTAAAGCCTAACTGCAAATTCATAAACCCTCTCTAGGATCCCCAGAGTAATAGGCCTGAAATCTGAGGCCTGTACACGTGCTTGGAGCAGACGTCTGCCCGTCCAGCGAGTCCTCGTGCTTGAGGCTTTGTGGTCTAGGATCCTTACTAAGGACGGGAGAGGAACAGATGATATTTGAGATGAAGTACCAGAGATCACTCTACCGCATGGGGTCCTGGGTGAGGGAAAAAAACCAAAACACACATGTGCCTAGAAATGCTGAGTTTTTAGGCAGCAATGTGCAAGATGCCTTACAGTTTTTCTGAGGATTTCCTGGTCTGGAGAGAGCTGCAAGGTAGTGAATGTTCCTTCTACTACATTATGTTAAGGAAAGAGACTCTGTGCCAATAATTAAATCTTTGGCAGACATGGACCTGTAGATTACATCACACGTTAGTTTATTATAAATTACTCTTTGTTCAAGAAACCCCTAGCAACCTCTGGAGGAACCCTGGTTGGGAATGGCTGATATACTATATACAGTATACAGCTTTGGAAATAATAATCCATTTATTTTATGCTACTGTAACTTTTGTATACATTTATATTGTATGTAAATAAAAATTATGTTTTAACATTGTAATTTTTATGGTTGATGGTGTTAAAATAGAAGTATGGGATTGTTAAAAAAAATGTTATACTCACCCAGGTGGATGCAGCATCAGTCCAATGCTGCATCTGTCTCCCGCAGCCTCTGCACTGAGAACTGAGTGCTCAAACACCACTGATCGCTCAGTTCTCCTCTCCACTCTTAGGAGAGAGTGGTGACTGTTAGTCACCGGCTCTCTGCTCTGCCCCTCCAGTGCTCACTGGAGCGCTGAATTGTGGAGGGGGCTGGAGTGGCTGGTTCAGTCTCCCAGTGGCTCACTGAGAGGCTGAGCCGGCTGCCGCTCCAGGCATCTGGGTGGGTCCCTTCTATAAATTCAGGATCAGTCCAAAGCCTGAACCGGCTGAGTGACGTCAGTCGACAGTGGGCTTTACCTGCTGTTGGTTAAAAATGGGTCACAGGAGTGCAAAACAACCTGCACTCCTGTGATACAACGGAGAAGTAGGGGTAAAAAAGCTTTGCAAACCAAATAAAGGGGGAGTTTGAAGGGCAAACAATCATATGTGCTAACACACAATAATATCCCATAAAACACGGTTTACCTAGTATAGGTAGCGTAGCTCTAGTCCATAAACTGCATATGTATCAAAAAAGAAAACGATTGTCCCCACTATAGCAGTGAGAGACCAGAAGACCAAATGAGCAACACAATATGCAGTGTGGGGAAAATAGAAAAGATTATTTATTAAATGATTAAAAATTTAGTAAATTCCTTCATTGGAAGTGACAATTGGAGCACATAAACAAGATATATATCAAGTGACTACTGCGCTAAACACATAACAATGCACATAGACAAAAAACGACCATAACACATAAAACACATAAACAATCGTCCGGACGCCAGATGTAAGCGCTGAACCACGCATATAAACTCCAGGCCTCAAACTCGTAGCACACTTCGTGCTGCTCAGCAGCACAGCAGCCTCCCTGCTCGCAATAGGCTCCCTTCCGGGACATGATGGAGAAGGGACATCTTGTGACGCTAGTGACGTCAACGCGTTTCGCAAAATGAATCATGTAGCTTCGTCTAAAATAGCGTTGGCCATACTTCTCAATTAAAGTCCTGAGTAGAAATGGAAAAGACAAGGAAAAAAAATGGAAAAATTGTGAAACAGTTTTTTTCAAAGTGGTCTTTTTTTTTTTTTTTCTTGAAAAATTGGGGGAAAAAAAAGAAATGTGGAATATGTACTTTTACAATGATGAATAATATATCTATGACATGGTATTCAAACTATACTACTTTACTATACTGTAAAGTCCTAAATTATTGTAAGTTCTCTCAGCTGAATTGTATCCTGAATACAATTCAAGTAACACTGTACTTTTCAATGCAAATCTCAAACAAGAGAAATATGCATTTCTTCCACTAGAGGGCACCACAGAGGAAAGGAACCAGTTTAGTTTGCCTGTGGGCTCCATCTTGTACCTCCTACAGTTAAGTGATTGTTGGGATACAGAAGATGATGGTTTCTGTCCTCTCTGGCCTTAATTGACAGGTACAAGGGTAAATTTGTCTGACAAATTGGTTTATCTTATTTAACCTTTACCAGTTCAATACAGGGCACTTTTACCCCCTTGCTGTCCAGACCAATTTACAGCTTTCAGCGCTGTCACACTTTAAATGACAATTGCATGATCATGGAACACTGTACCCATATGGAATTTTTATCTTTGTTCTGTTCTTAACACATACAGACCTTGTTGCTCCAATTGCAATAACAAAAAAAAATAAAAATAAAAAAAGCATGTTTAGTTTATTTATTGAATAAGCTGTACTTTTATTTTAAAAAAAGATTTTCAATTTGTAAAACTAATCCACACTACATTTTTCTTTTAGTTTTTCTAAAAAAAAAAATTGCAATTCCTGGAAAAACAACAGGAGGAAAAAGTTGTTATCTGGCTTAAAAATTTACAGAAATTCTTCATCTCTAGTCTTGAGTGGTGCAGTTGATACAAAAGTCTTTATTACTGAGGTTTGCTGCCCAAATGAAAAATAAATATAGAAAATAAATTAGAAGCTGCACATGCACAGCTGCACCTGTTTCTGAATGCTCCAGTTTTAGCAAATCTCCCCCTATATTTTCAGTTCACATAACAAGCTATTTTTCTAATTTTCCCACCCCCAACAAATGTGTTACAATGTCTAATTGTTAATGGCAGACCTAATAGCAAGACCCCAGTAAAATAGGAATAGAGATAAAATAAACTTCGGTAACTAAAACAAACATCTGTGATAATCCATGGTATGCATGGAGGTATGGACACACACACACTTTTCTGTATAATGTACTGTACGTCACACAGTTTGTTGTCTTAGAAAATTAGTAAAAGTCTCATTGGGTCCTATTGTCCCACACTGCCACTTTTCAAATGTAAAATGTCAATTATTATATTGCACTGCCCTCTGCAGGCTGAATGCGGCATAGACACAGCACTAATTTGTGAATTAGTCACTGCGCAACCTTTGTTCCCTACAGTATAGCACCAAATGTTTGTTGTTTTGTTTTTGTAGTCTTCTAGAGTCAAGTCCACCAAAAAATGGTCTCTGTTTGGGGTGTATAGGGGTGCTGAATTGGCTTTTAGCTTTTTAAATTACCTAGAGAAATCAGCAGCATGATCTAACCACAATGGTTCTAGCCCTCCCTCATTTCATACAAAGGAGTCATATTTCCCAATTTATTATGTACAGTATATAGCAGAGGAGTCATCAGGGAGTATCACATTCTTACTTTAAACTGTGGTGGTTTAGAAGTGAGGGCAAAGCTTAAAAGTCAGGTGGGGATATGAGAATTAGAGGAGTGGTACATTACAGCGATGCCTTCCTGTTGTGCACCCTCTGGTGGGTTGCTAGGCCTACAGTGAATGTTATCAGTGATGGCAGGTCCCAGACACCATCTCTTCAATTTACTATATTGTTTAGATTCCTCACTAAAGTCGGCCCTTGACCATGCTAGAAAATACTTGTTCACATATTTATGAGACACCTCTATGTCTCTAGTGATTCCAAACCTAGTCTGCAGAGTCCCAGCAAACCTTCAATGTCCATTAGACATGGGGCCCAGTTTGCCAGGTGTGTGCACCCAAGGGAACCTTTCCTACCATAGTTAAGCACACAGGCCCTCCTCCACCAGGCCACCACTTGTTTCTGACCAGAACCCATTAAAAAATATATTTACTTCTCCAGGTATAAGCTATTTCGCATAAATAAGAAAAAGAGACAGTACCTTTTCCATTTAACCAAAGCATTTACTGAACTTCTTAGCAACAACACATGAAAGTCCAAAGTTATATTTCAAGTCTAAACATATGGTAATTAAATTTTCAAAATTGTTAGGTTGGAGTATTTATTCCCAAATAGTAAATATGTGTATGGTACCATGATCCCAATATTAATTTGAATATAAAAGTATTGGAGATACGGGACTATCAGCGGTACATAACTACAAAAACACTTGAATATATAGTATAAAAGAAAAACAATATGGTAATTAAATCCAAAGATATGGTAATAGGGTAGAGGCACTCTTAAATAACTTTCAGAAATGATAGACTTCAGGGTGCTGCAAATGCAAGAGGAGAAAGCTGGTGGTATTTACAAATCACAGTCCTCATAAGATACATAGTTACATAGTAAGTGAGGTTGAAAAAAGACCAACCTATGTGTGTGATTATATGTCAGTATTACATTGTATATCCCTGTATGTTGAAACAAAGGATTCGCCCTGGGACTTTAAATGAAGTGGGTACTGTTTCCACCAGTAAACATAACAGTAGTAAATATAGTATATGGTTTATTCAAGTACAATTGTTTACATGCATAGATAACACCAACAGTTGCCAATTAAAAAAGATACATAAACAAGGAATATTGGTACATAAATGTAGTAGCAGTCATAGTACATGGGCATCATACTACCCGACTAGTTTTGTGAGATCCAGCTCGCTCTTCAGGGGTGGATGTGTGTAACAATGTACCTAGGATGAAAAAATATATGTTTGGCAATATGGCACAGTATTAGTTATAAAGGCACAGGGTAGGAGGGGTTGTGGGTCCCCATACTCACCACTGAGCTTGACCATGACCCAGGGAGATGAGGGGGCGGAGTCAGATGGGACCCCACCAGGGGCCAAACGGAGAGCAGGCATGGCATAGGTGTAGTGATGTATCCCTAGAGACCTCGTTAGTCCATAAAAGTATAGGCTGTGAACATAAGTATGTTTGTCAGGCATCTAAAGTAGTAAAGTAGAATCAATAAGTATTAGCATAAAGATATGCATGCATGAATGAAAGGCCTGGGCCAAAGGTGGTAGGGACATGAAGATGGTTATAAACGTAGGATTTCAGAGGGATACTAACAGGTGACAAGATAGGCAAGAAAAGAGAGGAAAGAGAGGTGAACTGCGATTGTGTGAATGTGTGTGTGTGTAGTGATGTATCCCTATAAACCTCGTTAGTCCATAAAGAGTATAAGCTATAAACATAAATATGTTTATCAGGCATCTGAAGTAGTAAAGTAGTCTACTCTACCTAACTCTACTCTACTTATCATGTCCTCCAAGAGCTTGCATACTATTGATGTTAGGCTAACTGGTCTGTAATTCCCATGGATGTATTTTGGCCCTTTTTTAAATTTTAGTGCTACATTGGCTTTTCTCCAATCAGCTGGTACGTTTCCAGTCAGTAGACTGTCAGTAAAAATTAGAAACAATGGTCTGGCAATTACTTGACTGATACAATTGCAATTACTTGACTGATACAATGGCAAGAAAAAGTATGTAAAGCCATTGGAATTAACTGGTTTTCTGCAGTAATTTGCCATAAAATGTGATTTTATCCTCATCTAATTCACAACAGACAAACACAATGTGCTTAGGCTAATAACACACAAACAATTCTAATTTCTCGTGGTCTTTATTGAACACACTCATTAAGCATTCACAGTGTTGGAGGAAAAGTAAATGAATCCTTGGAGTTAATAGCTGGTTGAACCTCCTTTGGCAGCAATGACTTAAAGCAAATGCTTTCAGTAGCTCTGGATCTGACCTGCACAACGTTCAGGAGGAATTTTTGACCATTCTTCTTTACAAAACGACTTCAGCTCAGACAAATTTGTAGGATGTCTGTTGTGAACAGCTGTCTTGAACTCATTCCACAGCATCATAATGGGGTTAATGTCTGGACTCTGATTGGGTCACTCCAAAAGTGATGCCAGCCTGTGGTGGATTTACGTTGATGCTTAGGGTCATTGTCCTGCTGTGTCACCCAATGTCTACTAAGCTTCAGCTGAAGGACAGCCACCCTGACATTATCCTGTAGGATATTTTGGTAGACTTGGGAATTTGTTTTCCCCTTGATGATGGCAAATGGTCTGGCATCTGATCAGCACTTTCACCATTAGTATTCGGTGTTATAAATCACCCAGTGATAAAGTGACTCTAGCAATCCACTCATACAGTAAATACTCAAAGTTCAAAAAAGTTCAAATAAAATCTGTCTTTTAAATAAGATGACTTTGTTGATAAATTCCACTTCCCCAGTGCTTCTTAATCTCCAAATCCGCTTCACCACATTTGTGCAAAGTGACATCCAATGGCTCAACACTCACCAGCTCCATTTGCCTCTCATTTTACTGATTGACAAAATAGGCTCAGGGTAATCAATACAAAATAAAGGCTTTTCATACTGATGTGGCTACCAGCAAAAGTTCACATGCCCAATCGTACTCAAAGGGAAAAAAAGCCCACATAGTGTAATTCTATCACAAACACTTTATTAAATGCCAATTCCCAATAAAATACTCACAAAGATAAAAAGAGACTGGCCATCAAAATGTATGAATTTGTGTCGCCCACACGCCACTTCAGTGTCTCACCACACTCGCGGTCCTCCTGGCCCACGTCAGTTCCGGTTGCCATATAGTCTCATTACGACTTTGTCTGAGGTTGTGGCTATATGGCACAGCAACATAGTTCTTATAGACGTCGGACCGCTCACACTTGACCACAAAGGTTCCCGCAATCCCAGATCCTCACCAGGATTCACATTGGAAGTTTCTGCTTGAGCCAAGCCTTAAAGGGTAACCCCACTTTCCTGGGGGAAAAGAATAGCAAATAAAAATAAATAATAATATAGCATATACAATTGCGACACAAGTCTTATTGTAATTTAATTTTATTAAAAATTACCTTTCCTTTTCAATCTGCAGTTCTGTATTTTTCTGTAAAATGCAATGCAATATGGCTACTGTACCTGGAGGCGTTCTGTACACAGAATGTGTACAGAACAATTCCCAGATATGTAATTTCCTGCTTGTGTGATTGGCTCACTCATTCCCCAGATGTCTACACTAAGATACAAGTCAGATTTTTCGCATTCCCTGCAGCAAAAATTTCATACAGCACACAGGGATTTCTTCAGAATAACAAAAGTTAGGAATTTGCAACAAAGTTTGTTTAAATCCCTGCAATGTACATAGATCACCCAGAGGGGAATGTTTTTTTTTTTTTTTAACAAAAGTGGAGTTACTCTTTAACCACTTGCCAACCAGCCGCTGTCATTATACTACGGCAGGTTGGCTTGTTCCTGTAAACCGCGTAGCTGAATGTCGGTCCCTTTAACAGCTATAGCGGGCGCACCCACTGCACAGCGGGGGGGGGCTGATGCACGTGGCCGGCGGCTGCGATGTCCACTGGTCACCCGCGATCGCTGCACAGAGAGCCAGAACGGGGATCAGTCAATGTACACCGACAGATCCCCATTCTGTCAGGGGAGTAGAGAGAGATTGTCTGTTCCTAGTAATTAGGAACAGTGATCTCTCTGTTGTTGGTGTGCAGGAGGAAGGAAGAAGAGGAAGAGGAATCTTTGTAAATAGGGAGGAAGTTGTCCCTTGTTCTGAGTTTGGACATTTTTCAAGTTGGGCACCCCATAATTCTTTACCCCATCCACGTTATCATCCCCTAATAAAACTACAAAAACAAGCCAATAACTGATTTCTATGTCTGAGTGAATGAAGGAAATGCTTATTGATTGGCCTTGCAGCAGTGGGGAACCCTAACTCTGCAGCTCTCACAAGGGGTGTGCTAAATATGATATTTATTGTACATCTCTTATATTTGACAAAAGAAGCATCACAGTGTGGTTTCAACACAGAATAAGAATAAATACTGGGAAGAATACACAGCATACAAAACAAGACATGGTACTGACAACTGTGAATAATGCCATATACACAGCATAATAACTGAAGCTAAACCCTGGGCTGCATCTATAAGGGCCTTGAACTTTTAATGTGGATTAAAGGGCAACACTAAAAATACACAATTCCTTTAAATAAAATGCTTGGGGATGCCTTAAAGCTGCGTGGTAAGTTACAAATTCATTCTTTCAAAGTGAATGGTTTGTTTACAAACAGCGACTAAGTTCTGTCATTTAGCAGAAGTAGCACTACCAGCACTAAAAGACAGATCCCCAGCTAGCTAGTGTTTATAAACAAACTGGCCCGAGATCCTAGACGATATACTGTGGAACCTTGGGTGACGAGTAACATGGTTAACGACCATTTTTGTCTTGTCTCGCAAAACAAGCATGATTCAGGTCAAAGCATGTGCAGTACCACGTTTGGCCTGAGGTGGGGGGGGGGGGCGCCGGAGCCGAGTGGCGCTGTGTGGAAATGCACGGAAAGGCCTGAGGACAGCTCGGTTGACCTCGGCAAACCTTGGGAACGGAGTCTTTCAGAGGTTTGCTAAGGTCAGCCGAGGTGTCCCCGGCCCTGTCCGGCCATTTCCGAGGCTCTCTGGCGCCCCCCACCTCTGGCCGCATGCAGAATTGCATGCCATTGAAGTCAATGCGGAATAAATTATTTTGTTTCCATTGACTTCAATGGGGAAACTCGCTTTGATATGCGAGTACTTTGGATTAAGCAAATTCTCCTGGAACGGATTATGCTCGTAACCTGAGGTTCCACTGTACTTGATAAAATATCTGGACAGTTTGTTTACAATCACCAGCCAGGGATCCTTCATTTGCAATGAGAGTAGTGACAGAAAAAGGCTCTGGGTAGCAAGGTCAGGTGGTGGTCATACAGTGGTGGGTCTTGGTGACTGATGATGATCTCCATTGCTGGATGACATGATTGACGTTGGATTTATATCAGGGGACATTCACATTCTGAAAAGCCCCCCCCCCCCCCACAATTCCCCACATCATCTTGGAGACCAGATGTGGAGTTGAGGCCCTTGTCACCTCAACATGGGTACCATGCAAGGGAGGGAAAGCTTCACTACTCCCCCTCCCCCCAACCTTGTAATGTACCCTCCCAATGTTGAAGGCATATGGCCTGCTATGGTTCAGGAAGGGAGGGGGTGCAAGCTCACTGTCCTCCCTTTCCTCTCAAACCCCCCAGGCTGCATGTCTGGAAAAGGGTCTGGTTTTAATTTAGGGGGAACATCATGCTGATTTTCCTCCTTTTTTTTTATGTGTACAGTCTATTTTAAAAAGCCTCACCTCCTTGCACCTTTTTTTCTACATTAGTACCAATTATTACTGATTCACCAAAAAAACAAGTTCAAACTAACTAAAAAACGGCCACATCACAAAAAGTCCTTTTTTGAAAAAGCTAAAAGTAAACCATACCCCCTGATATGTCAATCCAATGTCACTCATTTTGTCTGGTGATGTAAATCTTTGTCAATCAGCCCACCACCCAACAATACTCACAGGTCACATTTCCACTGCCAAATGAAAGATCCCCGTCTGGCCGCTGTATGTAAACAAACTGTCTGGGGACCTTGGGTGCTGTCATTGACCAAATATGTTCATGAACATACTTTTTCACTAACACCCATGATCCTCTGCTGGTTTGTTTAATAAAAACACTAAATTTGGCCAGTTTGTTTAGTGATGTTTTTTAGATGTTGAGGGATGAGATGTAGTTTCACGTAATTGTGATATCTTGTGATTACAGATGGCTTGGCATCCAAGAATTTAATCTATGTTCCTTAGTAAAAGCACAAACGTTGTTTAGAGTGATATTAAACGCAGATTAAAAAAAAGTTAATAAAAAAAAATTCATACTTACATGTTATTGCTTGTCATGCTCTGTGTAATGGTTTTGCACAGAGAAGCCCAGATCCTTCTCTTCTCGGGTCCCCTGTCTGTGCTCCTGACCCCTCCATCCTGCCGAGTGTCTTATAGCAAGCTGCTAGCTATGGGAGCACCCAAGCAGGCTCGCTCCCAAGCCGCTGCTCTGCTCTGTGTGTCAATTCACACACAAACTGTAGATTGGCTCCACCCCCATTCCCTCCCCCTTGGTTCACTGGCTGTCATTGACAGTAGAGGGAGCCAATGGCTCCCGCTGCTGTTTCAGCCAATGAGCAGGAAGAAACAAGGGAGAGTCGCTGCTTTTATGCACATCACAGGATCGGGATGGGGCTCAGGTAATTAGGGGAGGCTGGGGGCGCTGCTGCAAACAGAACCTTGAGTCTCTACAACCACTTTAAATCTTGAAGAAACTCTTCTGTATTGATAGAACAGAGATAGAAGATAGAACAGAAGAGTATTTTACTGACAGTCTCTTATTGTTTTTATAAGCTTTATCTAGTTTTGCAAGTGCACTAGTTAGTTGCTCTATGAGGGAACATGGAACAAACAGGAAGGGACTAACAAGGACTGTACCACCTAGCACAAAGCAGCGGGGGAGAACAGTAGGAACATACCAATGCTAAAATAAACAGGTTGCTATGGCACTTATCTATCACTAGATGTCAGCATAGATAAGAACATTAATAAAGGAATGTCATACATATCAGTGGCAGAAGATAACTTCATAGGTGGGGCACAACAATGTAGTATTTCATAGTATTAGCCTACTTAAATAGAAGACCCTGGTAATTGCTGTTTAATTTTCTTTTTTTATATGGTTTTGTGAATTTGCTTTTCTCATCCATGAATAATGACATTGAATTCCAAACTTTAAACTTACTCTAACCTCTTGAGTAGTCATGAAAATATATTGTGGTCATAGGCGTGCGCACAGGGTATGCCAGGTGTGCCTGGGCACACCCTAATCACTCTGTGCTGAGCAGATTCCCCTTGCTGCTTGTCTGCAGAGAAAGGGACTAGGGGAATTCTCCAAATTGAGACAATGGGGGTCTGTTTAGACCCCTAATATTTAACCAAAGCCCCCCAATGGAGCTTCTAAATTGTAAAAAACAATAATAAAAAATACTGTAAAAAATATTGTAAAAAAAAGTAAAATTGTAAAAAAGTAATAAAAAATATATATAAAAAATAAGCTACTGCCACCAATCTCTGCCCTACTTACATTGTCCACCGCTCTACCAACACTGTCCATTGCCCTACTGCCATATATATATATATATATGCATGTGTGTTTTGCATGCATGTGCGTTTTGTGTGTGCAATAGGCTGCACACGCCTATGATTGTGGTATTACTCCTATGCAAGCTTAGCACAATGTTAATTTTTGTGTTAATTCATGTGCTCCTGATTATTTTCAGTATGTTCAGCGAAATATCAGAGGAAGAGTAATACGATGTAAAGACAATGACAAATGTAATATAGTAATGTAATATAAGATAGAAGAAGAACTTCTGCAAATCTTATGTTCAATTACTAGATACTGTCACTAGATGGCAATATTGTTCTTCTAGTTAGAACTGTGCTTTGCGTTAGACACTTGCTCTAGGCTACATATTTCACATTTTCCCTAAGATTTTGGATCTGCCCTTACTTTTTTAGGCTTCCTCAAGACATCATCCTGTTTCTCTGTGTCATTTCAAAAAAGCTCACAAATGCTGACAGAATATCCTAAAAAATTGCACCAACCTGAAGAATTTTCAGTGCTGTGAAATTATTTGTATGCACTTTTTTTGTCATTTCGATGATTAACAAGCTAGTCTTCATTTAGGCCTCATTCACACGATCATTTGGAGGTTGGATGGTCTGGTGTTAAAATGCCGGTGTTCTCCTGTGGCCAGAGAGCTGCGGGTGGGGAGTACAGCTGTAACAAACAAAGGTATTGGCAAGGTACCCTCCCAATGTTGAAGGCATATGACCTGCTATGGTTCAGGAAGGGAGGGGGCGCACGCTCAGCCCCAACCTCAGGCTGATTTTCCTCCTTTGTTTTTTTAATGTGTACAGTCTATTTAAAAAAGCCTCACCTCCTTGCACTTTTTTTTCGACATTAGTACCCCTTATTACTGATTCACCAAAAAAACAAGTTCAAAGTAACTAAAAAACACCCACATCACAAAAAGTAATTTTTCGAAAAAGTGAAAAGTGTGCCTCAGGGTGCCATGAAGAGGCCTTGCAGCTTGTGCATGCGTTTGCAAATGCGTGCTAACTAAACCCCTGTTTTTAACGCAGACTGTTGGACAGGTTAATCTGGTTGGTCAGCAGACTGGTTGGTGAGTTGAGCTATGGAATGTTCTGTTTTTGTCTTTTATGCGTTTGCCCTTCCATGTGCTCCTTGCTGTAAAGGCCCGTTATGGGTGGGGGCAGGGGCCATTTGTTTGTTACTGGTGTAAATGTGGTCCGGGGACACACTGGGCACCTTTGCTGCCACTGTACTATTGCTGGGTGTCCAGTGTGCTCCTATTCCTTTAATGGGGATTGGGCTGCCTCCAGACCCACCTGCCCCTCATCTATCCATTGAATGCTTGTGCTCCCATTGTGGAGACACTCATAAATTCAGTAGCGTTTAGGACTGCAAGCATACATAGGGTGTCATGAAGAGGCCTTGCAGCTTACAAGTGCGTTTGCAAATGCGTGCTAACTAAACCCCTGTTTTTAACACAGACCATTGGACAGGTTAACCACTTCAGCCCCCCGGAGGATTTTACCCCCCTTCCTGACCAGAGCACTTTTTGCGATTCAGCACTGCGTCGCTTTAACTGACAATTGCGCTGTCGTGCAACGTTGTACCCAAACAAAATTGAAGTTCTTTTTTTTTCCCACAAATAGAGCTTTCTTTTGGTGGTTGTTTGATCACCTCTGCGGTTTTTATTTTTTGCGCTATAAACAAAAAATAGCGACAATTTTGAAAAAAAAACGCAATATTTTTTACTTTTTGTTATAATAAATATCCCCCAAAAATATATAAAAAAAAATGTTTCCCTCAGTTTAGGCCGATATGTATTCTTCTACATATTTTTGGTAAAAAAAAAATGGAATAAGCGTATATTGATTGGTTTGCGCAAAATGTATAGCGTCTACAAAATAGGGGATAGTTATATGGCATTTTTATTTTAATTTTTTTATTAGTAATGACGACGATCTGGGATTTTTTTCGTGACTGCGACATTATGGCGGACACATCGGACATTTTTTACACTATTTTGGGTCCATTGTCATTTATACAGCGATCGATGCTATAAAAATGCATTGATTACTGTGTAAATTACACTGGCAGTGAAGGTGTTAATCACTAGGGGGCAGTGAAGGGGTTAAATGTGTCCTAGGGAGTGATTTTAACTGTGAGGGGGCTGGACTTCAACACACAGGACAGTGATCACTGCTCTCGATGACAGAGAGCAGTGATCTCTGTCCTGTCACTAGGCCGAACGGGAAAATGCTTTGTTTACAAAAGCATCTCCCCATTCTTCCTCTCGGTGACACGATCGCGGGCACCCAGCGGACATCGAGTCCGCGAGACCCGCTGTCACGGAGACAACGCTTCTTAAAGGGGACGTACCTGTACGCCCTTTTGCCTATTAGCGCCATTCTGCTGACGTACATCGGTGTGCGCTGGTCAGCAAGTGGTTAATCTGGTTGGTCAGCAGACTGGTTGGTGAGTTGAGCTATGGAATGCTCTGTTTTTGTCTTTTTTGGGGAGTACAGCTGCCCATAGAGAGGATTGGATGTATGCGCTTGTACTCGTGTAAACGCTAATGGTTTTGCATCAGCATTTACCCACTTATGACATATTACCTGGATGTTTAGAGAATATATAGTTTACAGACAGTTGGACTTATTTAATTGTGATTTTTTGAGAACACACCTGCCAGAGGGTATAATACATTTGTGTGCATGTATCTGCCAGAGGGCATAGCACATTACTTAGGGGCATACTTGGATCCCCAAATTGCACTAACACTTACTCATTAAAGTCACACTCTTTTTTTCTATTTTTTATTCATTTTACCTTTTTACACCTTATATTCAATGAAGGTGCAACATTTTTATAACATTCTTTGAGATCAGTGAAATATTTCACCCAGGAGGAAGTCTTTATTATCTCCTTTATTATTCCTAAGGGCCATCCAGCATAGCACATATTTATACTTCACACCGGCAGAGGGTATAACACACTATCATGAGATAGTAAAGGACTAGTCATATATATCTACTTCTCCACTAGTAATATACTGGAATAACATTACAGGTAACCTCACTGTCTGGAGACACACCGTGCCGAGGGTGCAACATATTAACACACTGTTTAGGAACACATTGTGCTGAGGGTGTAATACACCAGTATATATGTTATACACCAGTATATATTTTTTTGGCATAGGTACTATGGTCTTATAGCTCTTGTCTCTGTACAGCATCTAGTTTAAATACCTCCAGGTTTAAAGACCTGCGCTGCACCATATAGAGGGTGCAACACATTGACTAGGAACTCAAACACCAAAGAACTCAAACACCAAAGGGTGCTACACATTGAATAGCAATTCATATACCAAAAAGGAGTGCACTCTGCAGAGGGTGCAACACAACACTACCTTATTAGGTATAAATTCGAACACCCAATGAATTTTCCTTTCAGAACAGCGCCACACCTACACAAACATAAGTGTGTCTTGCCTACAGTTAAGCATGGTGGTGGGAGTGTCATGGTCTGGGTCTGCATGAGTGCTGCCGGCACTGGGGAGCTACAGTTCATTGAGGGAACCATGAATGCCAACATGTACTGTGACATACTGAAGCAGAGCATGATCCCCTCCCTTCAGAGACTGGGCCGCAGGGTTGTATTCCAACATGATAACGACCCCAAACACATCTCCAAGATGACCACTGCCTTGCTAAAGGAGCTGAGGGTAAAGGTGATGGACTGGCCAAGCATGTCTCCAGACCTAAACCCTATTGAGCATCTGTGGGGCATCCTCAAATGGAAGGTGGAGGAGCGGGAGAGAGATGACCACCACTCCAGAGGGATCCTTCAAGGCGAATGCTTCTACTCCTAGTGTGGAGCTCCAGGTGCAGGCTAATAATAAGGTAGTTAGAAAGTAACAAGGGGAACTTTCTAGCCGCACACCAGACGAAGATGAAAAATCAAATGGATTTATTTAAAAACAGGAATCACATCAAAGTCCAAAAACACAGCAAAACAGGGAAGGGGGGGCACACAGCTGACGCGTTTCATGCTAAATACAGCGCTTACTCATAGCTAGAACAGAAGGTGGAGGAGCGCAAGGTCTCTAACACCCACCAGCTCTGCGTTGTCGTCATGGAGGAGTGGAAGAGGACTCCAGTGGCAACCTGTGAAGCTCTGGTGAACTCCATGCCCAAGAGGGTTAAGGCAGTGCTGGAAAATAATGGTGGCCACACAAAATATTGACACTTTGGGCCCGATCTGGACATTTTCACTTAGGGGTGTACTCACTTTTGTTGCCAGCGGTTTAGACATTAATGGCTGTGTGTTGAGTTTTTTTGAGGGGACAGCAAATTTACACTGTTATACAAGCTGTACACTCACTACTTTAAACCCAAAAGTATTTAATTTTTAGATTAAGCCACACAGTTCAAAATACAATTAAATAACGTGATTTAAATAGTTACCAAAAAAAAAAAAAAAAAAAACCCCACAAGCCTATAAAAAATAAGAATATAAGCGAAGAGCCAAGAGTCTGTCTGCTTCATGGAGTCTTCCCGGAGGTGCTAAAATGTTGGCTTGCTTGAATTTATGTAGCTGCACTTTTCATTGCATACTTGAACCGGAGTTCAAAGGACACCTTCTTTGGTGTGCTCCACTTTAGCAAGGGATCGTTCCGTGAATTAGAAAGTGAAGTGACAGATTGAAATGGTTGTCAAGTGACAGAGAACGGGTAGAGCAGCTGTGGACCATAATGGCTGTAACACTTAGCTCATGTGTATGATATACTACAAACTGTGCTATGATCTCTGATCATGAGCTATGTGGAACAAATACATTGTTGCCAGTGGAAGTTTACAGAGGGGTGCGCCACTTCCTCATCCTTGGTTTACAGGGTTAATTAGAAATATCGCCAAGTGAATTAATACTTTGCAGAGATGCAGGTTTACTATTATACTGCGGTCATATATAAAACCATGGATCAAATAAAGATCACCAAACCATTAGCATTGATTCAAGTGTATTTCCACTTTTACAGCCAAATTGGGATAACACCTACTTTATAGTAATTATACTTTCCCATAGTCTAACTTTTAAAAACATGTGAAAAATGCTGCTTACCTTTTAAAAGCGGAGTTCCAGCCTCAAAAAAATTTTTTTTAAAAGTCAACAGCTACAATACTGTAGCTGCTGACTTTTAATAAGGACACTTACCTGTCCAGGGATCCGTTCGTTCACCCGCTTGGGTGTAGGTGCCGCCATTAGAACTAAGGCTGCTTTCACACTGGGGCGGTTTTCAGGCGGTACAGCGCTAAAAATAGCGCCTGTACACTGCCTGAAAAAACCGGCCCCATTCACTCCAGTGTGAAAGCCGGCGGGCTTTCACACTGGAGCGGTGCGCTAGCAGGACCGCAGAAAAAGTCCTGCTAGCAGCATCTTTGGAGCGGTGAAGGAGCGGTGTATTTACCGCTCCTATACCGCTCCTTCCCATTGAAATCAATGGGAAACCGCGGGGATACCGCCCGCAAACCGCCGCTGCAGCGGCGCTTTGCAGAGGTTTTTAACCCTTTTGCGGCCGCTAGCGGGGGTTAAAACCACCCCGCTAGCGGCCGCATACCGCGGGTAAAACGATGGTAAAGCAGCGCTAAATATAGCGCTGCTTTACCGTCGCCGCCCCGCACCGCCCCAGTGTGAAAGCAGCCTTAGGGAAACAGGCAGTAGAGCTTTCAGGCTTCACAACCGGTTTCCTACTGCACAGCGCGAGTCACGCATCGCTTTGTGAATGGCCACCTCATCTTCTGGGATACACACAGGTCCCAGAAGGCAGCAAGGGAGAAGGAGGAGGGCTCCCTGCAGAAGAGGAAATTACATACTTCGCCACGGCCTGGCTGGGACGGAAGTACACCTGTGTGTAGAAAAAAAAATAATATATATAGCCAAAAACGAGGGGTCTTTAGTTTAACCACTTCATTACCGGCCACCGTCATATGACGTCCACAAGGTGGATCTCCCATCCTGGGTGGACGTCATATGACGTCCTCCTATTCCCGGCCGTCTAGGGTGCGCGCGCGCCACCCGCGGTGCGCGCACGCACCCACAGCGTCACTTGGCACCCGGTGCGCGTGCCCGGCGGCCGCGATGTCCGCCGGGCAACGGCGATTGCCCGGGAAAACAGCAGGACCGTGGAGCTGTGTGTGTAAACACACAGCTCCACGTCCTGTCACTGGAGAGGAGACCGATGATGTGTTCCAAGTACAGAGGAACACCGATCGGTCTCCTCCCCTTGTGAGTCCCCTCCCCCTACAGTTAGAATCACTTGCAGGGAACATATGTTAACCCCTGCAGCGCCCCCTAGTGTTAACCCCTTCCCTGCCAGTCACATTTACACAGTAATCAGTGCCATTTTATAGCAACGATCGCTGTGTAAGTGTGAATGGTCCCAAAAATGTGTCAAAAGTGTCCGAAGTGTCCGCCGCAAAGTCGCAGTCATGAAAAAAATCGCAGATCGCTGCCATTACTAGTAAAAAAAAAAAATAATTATCCCCTATTTTGTAAACGCTATAACTTTTGCGCAAACCAATCAATAAACGCTTATTGCAATTTTTTTTACCAAAAATATGTAGAAGAATACATATCGGCCTAAACTGAGTAAAAAATTTAGTTTTTTTTTTTTTAAATGGGATATTTATTATAGCAAAAAGTAAAAAATATTGTGTTTTTTTCAAAATTGTCGCTCTTCTTTTGTTTATGGCGCAAAAAATAAAAACCGCAGAGGTGATCAAACACCACCAAAAGAAAGCTCTATTTGTGGTAAAAAAAAGGACGTCAATTTTGTTTGGGTGCAACGCCGCACGGCCGCGCAATTGTTAGTTAAAGCGACGCAGTGCCGAATCGCTAAAAGTGCTCTGGTAAGGAAGGGGGTAAAATCGCCTGGGGCTGAAGCAGTTAAGACCCTCTTGTAAAGTTGGGTGGAACTCCGCTTTAAATGCTCTTTTGTGAAAACTCCAGGACTGAAAAATCTTACTGTGTTTTTCCTTTCTATGTAATGTTTTCTTTAGAGGGCAGGGGAGTTCTGTTTGCCACAATTAACTCTACTGGCAGCTTTTATCATCACATGTAAACTAGATGTGCAGAACTGTCTGTCCTTTAACAAAGAATTAAAGATCTGAGGCTTGGGTGGTGTATGATACACTATATTACCAAAAGTATTGGGATTCCTGCCTTTTTCTGTCTTAGTCCGTAGGGTTTAATATTGAGTCGGCCCACCCTTTGCAGCTATAACTGCTTCAACTCTTCTGGGAAAGCTGTCCACAAGGTTTAGGAGTGAGTGTGTCTATGGGAATGTTTGGCCATTCTTGGACCATTCTTCCAGAAGCACATTTGTGAGGTCAGGCACTGTTTGGACGAGAAGGCCTGGTTCGCAGTCTCTGCTCTAATTCATCTCAAAGGTTCTATCAGGTTGAGGTCAGGACTCAGGTCAGGCCAGTCAAGTTCCTCCAACCCAAACTCGCTCATCAATGTCTTTATGGACCTTGCTTTGTGCACTGGTCCAAATCTTTTGGTCGAGGAGGGTGTTGTGAGGTTGTTTTTCAGGGGTTGGGCTTAGCACCTTAGTTCCAGTGAAGGAAACTCATAAGGTGTCCGCATACCAAGACATTTTGGACAATTTCATGCTCCCAACTTTGTGGGAACAGTTTGAGGATGGTCCCTTCCTGTTCCAAATGACTGTACACTGTACAATTGTTTAATTTACAGGGCCTTATTTGCACAATACACTTAAAAAAAAAAAAGAGTCTGTTCTCACGTTAACATTTTTGGATATAATTGTAAATAAGATCAGCTTAAAATTAACCTGTGCATTGCCAGCACAATACATTTACTTTAATGTAGGTCTCTCAAGCAGCCTACATGTGTTTTTCTTTTGCTCCCCCAACACCTCTGTTCAGCAGCTCACAGTGAATGAAAGTCTAGTGCAAGCTAAAAGCTTCTGGAGTCATAAGAGTACACAGCACTGATTGGCCAGCCCTGTCACATAGAGTGAGTCACATGCTCCTCTACACCTCTAGTAATACGGGGTATTTCTTTTGGCTCCTGGTGCAGAACGGAGCAGCAGGCAAGTAAAGAAAAGATGAACATATGCTGGGGGTGGGAGAAGTGAAGCAAATCTATTCCTTTACCATGAATGCAACTATATGAAGCTTGCTATCCAGAGGCAATGTTGGTTTGCATGGTCCTAGTGAAGCACATGAGTGTTTTAGGCAGTGTTAATTTTGACATCAAATTTCGATTTAGTTTTAGTTATAGACTTTTGACTAAAATGCCATTTTAGTTTTAGTCGTATTTTAGTCGACTAAAATCTCCTGCACATTTTAGTCAACTGAAATCTAATGGGTTTAGTTAAATTTGAATGCATTATTTCTTTAGAACTGCCAAACATTATATACCCCTGGAGTAAAAATCTAATAACATGTTTATTATTTATGGTATTAACCACTTCAGCCCTGGGAGATTTTACCCCCTTCCTGACCAGAGATTTTTTTGCGATTCGGCACTGCGTCGCTTTAGCTGACAATTGCGCGGTCGTGGGACATTGTACCCAAACAAAATTTACGTACTTTTTTCCCCACAAATAAAGCTTTATTTTGGTGGTATTTGATCACCTTTGCAGTTTTTATTTTTTGCGCTATAAACAAAAAAAGGCTGTCAATTTTGAAAAAAAAGCAATATGTTTTACTTTTTGCTATAAAAAATATCCCCCAAAAATATATAAAAAAATGAATTTCTTTCACAGTTTAGGCTGATATGTATTTGTCAACATATTTTTGGTAAAACTGCAATAAGTGTATATTGATTGGTTTGCGCAAAAGTTATAGTGTCTACAAAATAGGGGATAGATTTATTGCATTTTTATTATATATTTTTTTTTTTAACTAGTAATGGCAGCGATCTGCGATTTTTATCGGGACTGTGACATTATGGCGGACACATCGGACACATTTTGACACTATTTTGGGACCATTGCCATTTATACAGCGATCAGTGCTTTAAAAATGCACTGATTACTGTGTAAATGACACTGGCAGGGAAGGGGTTAAACACTAGGGGGCGATCAAGGGGTTAAGTGTGTCCTAGGGAGGTGTTCTAACTGTAGGGGGGATGGGCTCACTACAACATGACAGAGATGACTGCTCCCGATGACAGGGAGCAGTGGATCTCTGTCATGTTGCTAGGCAGAACAGGGAAATGCCTTGTTTACATAGACATCGCCCCGTTCTGCTTCTCCTCACCGCAATCGCCGCTCGCAACCGCAACCGATAGGCGGCAAATTCAAAGGGACGTACAGGTACGCCCATTTGCCTGCATGTGCCATTCTGCCGATGTACATCTGTGTGCAGCGGTCGGCAAGTGGTTAAGGTTTGAACATGCACTACAGACACAGATTTAGCCGCTGTGCTATAAATTCAATTTAGTTTTAGTTATAGTCTTTTGACTAAAATGCCATTTTAGTGGAGCACCAATTAAAGGCTATGGCCCAATGAATGGAGCTGAGGAACCTTGGCCAAAAATTCTCAACCACATGACAAAACTATCTGAGAGAATTCACCACACGTTATATGATTCTATGCCCCTTTATCAAAAAAAAAAGGATTCTCTGGGATACCACCTCTCTGGTTTAGAAAAAATATATATATTTTTTTTTTTCTTACTGCTTCTTCTTAACATATATGCAATTGTTGTTTTTTCTTCTCTCCACTACAATACTCTTCATTGGCCTGACTATAACCCTATGCATTTTTCCACCTGACTAACCACCTTTTTTTTTTCCTGTACAACGTTCACTGTTAAAGATATTTGTATACATACCTGTACCATCATTGTAATCTTTATATACCTTGACCTTTCCCATAATAAAAATCGTTTGTAAACAAAAAAAAAAATGCTATTTTAGTTTTAGTCATCTAAATTATTTTAGTTGTCTAAAATAGTATTAATTTAGTCAACGAAAATATTTAAGTCAACGAAATTAACACTGGTTTTAAGTAAAATCTGGTATTGAAAACTGTATTTGACAATAAAATGGATCTCTCGTGTGTAATAATATGTAATGATGTAAAAGGAGGACAAGTGGCCCTAATAAGTTTACATGTCAAGAGGATATGGAGAGCCTTCCTGGGTGTGAAGAAATCCAACTTTCTATTTAAAGTGGCAATTGTCAAAGACTCTTGTGGCGTGGAGACGAGGGGGTGCCGCAGCTGCAGGAGAGGTGCGAGGGCCACATGAAATGGCCTCGCGGGCTGGATTTGGCCCGCAGGCCTTCTGTTTGACACATGATTTAGGGTATAGTGAACATGCATGCACATGCATAGAAGACACAGGGGGAGATTTACTAAAATTGGTGCATCCAGAATCTAATGCAGCTGTGCATAGTAACCAATCGGCTTCTAGGTTTTAGCCCTGGTTCACACCAGTGCAGCTTTGAAATCACGCTACTTCAGCAAGATTTCAAAGCCGTAGATCAGAGCAATTTGGATCTGTTTGGAGCTTGCAACTTAATTTAAAGCGGACCTTCAGTCATGTTTTTATCTTTCCATCTATAACATTTTCTGCCCTTGTTGTTTTAACTTTGGATAGTAAAAAAAAAATTCTGCCAGTAAATACCTTACACTTCCTGTTTCTTGAACTGTCAAATTGCATGGCAAATCACATTGGTGTGAATGAGGGATTATTATCAAAGCCTAATTGAACAAGCTGAAGTTCTAAGCTGATTGGTTACTATGTATAAAAATATATAAAAAGTGATCAGCGTAACTAATTAAACTAAACTAAACTACAATAATGAGGTGTATATATACATATAATCACTGTGCAAATGATGATTGTAAACAATATAATATAGTGACTATATAATCATGTGTAACAATGTCCAATGATCCTGTGCAAAAATCAAATCCAATGATCCTGTGCAAAAATAAAATCCAATGATCCTGTGCAAAAATAAAATCCAATGATCCTGTGCAAAATTTCTATACAGTGCACATTTTTGCATTTGATTTTTGCACAGGATCATTGGACATTGTTACACATGATTATATAGTCACTATATTGTTTACAAGCATCATTTGCACAGTGATTATATGTATATATACCTCATTATTGTAGTTTAGTTTAACCTCCCTGGCGGTATGATTATGTCAGGAATTTTGTACCAAAAGCGGTACAATTATTTTGCATGGAAATTTGACGTTTTATATTGTAGGCCTATAATTCTTAGGAATAACTTAAATCTGTCTAAACCAGAGTCTAGTAGACATCCCGGGTATGATAAAGTTTGAAACACAAAATCATAAATTATAATATAATAAATAACTATAAAAATTATTTAATAATGTAATCAAATCAAAAACACTGAAATTTGCTCAGTTGCAGAATTGTCGCTGTCATTAGATTTAGTGTTTGATGATGAATTGTGATTCTAATTTATTATCGCTGTTTTCTAGCTGGTCTAAAACCACTTTTGACATAAAGGGACACTTTTTGGTTGCTATGGACAATCTCCAAATTCCAGGCAGAAATTTTTTTATTTATAATATAAAACTACATGCAGGGCACTGGACAGACTAATATACAAAGGAGCAGCGCTGCTCCTTTGTATATTATTTGTGTTCCGTGTGTGTATCCCACTTGAGCAGCAGCCTACATATCTGCTAGTTTCTAGAGAGTAGCGCGGTCCCACTTTTTTATTTATACACTGGACAGACTACTAGGGACAAAGGGGATGTGTAATTTTTTTATACAGTACTGTAATCTGTAAGAACTGTATGTGTATTGTGTGTTTTTACTTTTTTGAATTTGGCGCCGATCTCCGCTCCCGTGCGTCGTAACGTCGCAGGGAACGGAAGCTCGGCGGCACTCGGCACTGTGTGAATCAAGCGGAGGAGCTCACACAGTGGGGAGACATCGCAGGATACAGGGGACAAGGAAAGTAACTTCCCCTGTATCCTGTAATGCGATCCTAAGTCTGGCTCGGGGTTACCGCTTATGGTACTGAAATTCCACCTCGAGCCAGACTCGGGAATACCGCCAGGGAGGTTAATTAGTTGCGCTGATCACTTTTTGTATATTTTTATCTGTTATGAGTGCACTGTATACACTTTAGATCTAGCTGCAACCTTTAGATATATTATTGTTCATTTAATAGATTCACTTTGATAGCGCGAGGGACTACACCTTATATTCAGGGTTACTGTGTATAGCTGCACTTGATTCTGTGTGCACCAGTTTTATTAAATCACCCCCATAGATTGAAATAAAATTTGTTATATGTGCTGGGGATGTGGATTGTATGCATTCTTGTGATAAAGTCGTAAAAGGAAGAACTGAAGGAACTCAGAAGACTGAATTATTATTATATTATTTAGTGTATACTCTGCCAGTCTTACTATCTGTTTCTAGGATCCAATAAGTGTAAATTTTACACCCTCTTGAATAGAGCCAAAGGTTGTTCGTCTTGCATATATGGATTGAATGGTATTTATCATGCTCCTCCAATATATAACAACATTTTGGTCTCGTCAGTGGTTAATAACCTGCTATAGTTTCCCTATTCTCACTCCATTGTTATATTTTCTATAATATGAGTAAAAAAAACAAAAAAACATAAGAGAGTGAAAAACAACTGTAGCTAAGGTGTAGGCCCGGGGACACAAATACAAAGAGCTTACCACCAGAATCCTTGAGATATATAAAAAAAAACTGTTAGGTTTTTACTCATCAACATCCACCAAACATGGAAAATTCTGTTTTGGATTGACTGAAGCATAAAGTTGAAAATGACTGTAAAAAGTCGAATTCTTGCATACTACAATAACATATTCACTCCCAAAGCCTCCTGCATAATATTACCAGGGCATGTGTAAATACGAGGGTAGAACTGGAGAAGAAAATGTGTTTATATTCGGTTCTTCGCATAGCTGTTAAATAAATCCCTTTGTGGGGTAAAAATCTTTTCTAATCCAAGAACAACATCATTAGAGAATAGGCAAGACCTCCTGGCAATCCCAGTAAAATGTTTGAGCTGTTCAGGCCTATGGAGTCAGGTTACCTCAGATAAGGCAGCGATAGCACTGGGACTCTGCAATTGACACTACTTCACTAATGCTTTTGGCTAGAAACTCCTACTAGACTAAGCCACTGATAACAGCAGCTGGACAGCATGCTATATAGATATAGACAGAAGGGGGAAGCGAGGGGGCCAGGGACAAATTCAATTAAAAGGTGTAAAATGCTCTATGAAGAAACATTTAAAAGATGGTGAAAACAGGTGTCGGTGGACTTTGCTCAAGACGTGGTCACACTTTCTTTCCCTCCTAGAAGTGATTAGTAGCTAGTCGGAATTAGGACTGATTTCATGCTGTCGTGACCTCTGGGATGCTTTGTAGGAAGAAAGAAATAACACCTGCGGTGATATTGTTTCCCAAAGGGACAAAATTACCGCAGCGGCAATGTGTTTGAGACCGATAGCTGCCAAACAGCATGTTCAAAGACTTGTCTTCCAAGGGCCATAAATCATTTGAGGACATACAGGTCTTACCATGTTTGCATACAGTAAAGGACAAGTACATCTAAAGCAGTCTTTCTTAACCTTTTACCCTGGAGGAACCTTTAAAATAATTTTCAGGTGTTAAAATAATTTTCATGATTTGCCTACAAATCATGGTAGATTGGAGTTTCAGAATTTTTTTTTTTTTTTAGAACTTTTACAGTGAGTTACAACACAAAACAACACAAAAAGGGAAAGATCTACAAGCATTCAGAATTTCTTATGAAACATACATGTACATTGGTAACCTTTTACTTCTAATGTGGTAAATTACTGTAGCATATCAGGTATGTCATAATGAATAGATCAAAATATTAGCTGTAGATGAAAAAGCGGCCTTGAAACCAGCAAGGGTATGGATTCAAAACCCTGTCTGATAGGCCTACCTCTTCATATGCTATTCCCTCTTCAGTCTATCATGAATGCTTCTGCCAAACTCCTCTATCAACCGCTCAGTGTCTGCCACCCCTCTCTGTCAATCCCTCCACTGGCTTACAATTGCCCAGTGAATTAAATTCAAAATTCTAACAACATACAAAGCCATTCACAACTCTACCCCAAGTTACATCACCAATCTTGTCTCCAAATATCACCCAAACCGTCCTCTCAAGATGACCTGCTCTCAAGCTCCCTTGTCTCCTTCCCCCATTCTTGTCTCCAGGACTTCTCCAGAGCCTCTCCAATCCTCTGGAATTCTCTACCTCAGCCTGTCTGGCTATCTTCTACTCTGGCTGCCTGTAGGCGATCCCTGAAAACTCATCTTTTCAGGTAAGCCTATCACATCTCCAACTAACTGAACTTTTATCACTTCTATCTGCTTATTCTCCACAGTTATAACCTCTTGTACCACTTGCCCCAACCTATTATATTGTAAGCTCTTATGACCAGGGCCTTCTTAACCCTTTTGTATTGTATTGTAACTGTACTTTCTCCCTTTATATTGTAAAGCACTGTACAA
Source organism: Lithobates sylvaticus (assembly GCA_028564925.1). NCBI lineage: Eukaryota > Metazoa > Chordata > Amphibia > Anura > Ranidae > Lithobates > Lithobates sylvaticus. The sequence goes on from CM053030.1 coordinate 429,789,498, forward strand.
ATTGTTGGCGCTATATAAATAATAATATAATATAATATTATTATACTATAATAATAATAATGAGGAAGTAAGTAGTTTATTAGTAAGAGCAGGAAGGCATCAAGAATATTGTATATAGGGTTATTATTATTATTATACAGGATTTATATAGCGCCAACAGTTTACGCAGCGCTTTACAATATAAAAAGAAGACAATACAGTTAGAATACAAGAGGATTAAGAGGGCCCTGCTCAGAAGAGCTGACAATCTAATAGGGTGGGGCAGGTGGTACAAAAGGTTGTAACTGTGGGGAATGAGCTGATGAAAGTGGTAAAAGAGATTAGTTGGAGACGTGATAGGCTTTCCTGTAGAGATGAGTTTTCAGGGATCGCCTAAAGGTAGCAAGAATAGGGTATAACTGGACAGGTGGAGGTAGCGAGTTCCAGAGGATGGGAGAGGCTCTGGAGAAATCCTGGAGACGAGCATGGGTTAAACAATAACATTAAGAAGTAGGTCATATCTATGGTGCCGATTAAAAAGAAGTTGAAGAAATGTTTAAAAACAAGACTAAAGTCTGTGGCATGTCTAGAGTATTTGACACCCAGGGCAGATAATTTGTTTTAATACTCACCCCTGCTCTGTACAACCAAATTACTTCAGTAATATATTAGACATGAAATGAATACAAAATACAGAAAAGAAATGTACACAGTAAAAATTGCAGCATGCTCTAACATAAGTGATCAGTGTATAAGTGACCGCTTACATTGGTGGTCAGTGTGTGTGGGAAATCAGTTTGCTTCTGCACATTGCTTTAGAAACCCCAGGAGGAACCCTGGTTGTGAAAGATTGATCTAGAACAGTCACTAAGGCCTAATATAAGCTTTAACATGTTAATGTCATTTCACAACTCAATATTTTTAAAACTACAGCTTTAGTTGGAATAATACATGGTAATCTTGGCATGAATGTTTGTGTTCAGATACTTTGTTTTAGAATGACAACACTCTGTCCATCTCCTCTATTGTGCCCCTACATTGTCACCTAATCATAAGGGCTTCCTACAGAGACTCCTCAACAAGAAATGCTGTCTCAATATTAACGGGCATTATTTCAGACCTTTACTTAATCGGTATTACTTTATTTTAAATCCTGTGTAGCTTACATGGCATCTACAAGAAGGAAGGTGACTTGGGATGGTGATGATATCCTTATCATAGGGTTCTGTTTTAATTCCAAAACTAATTACAGGGCAAGTACTTTTATTGTTTTTTTACCACTTGCCGACCGGCTCATGCCGATATATGTTGGCAAAGTGGCATGTTCCCGCAAAAAAATGTATGGGTATGTTGTCCCCTTTAAGAGGCGTGTATCCACTGCATGGCGGGGAACCCGATATGCGTGGCCGGCAGGCGTGATCGCTGCCGGTCACCCGCGATCGCGGGCATGAGAGCCAGAATGGGGATTTGTGTGTGTAAACACACAAATCCCTGTTCTGACAGGGGAGAGGAGACAGATCGTTTGTTCCATGTGAGTAGGAACAGCGATATGTCTCCTCCCCCAGTCAGTCCCATTCCCTCACAGTAAAAAACACTTACAAGGGAACACATTTAACTCCTTGATCGCCCCCTGGTGTTAACCCCTTCCCTACCAGTGACATTTACACAGTAATTAGTGCATTTTTATAGCACTGATCGCTGTATAAGTGTCAATGGTCCCAAAAATGTGTCAAAAGTGTGTGATCTGTCCGCTGATAAAAATCACAGATCACCACCATTACTAGTAAAGAATATATATTGGCCTAAACTCATGAAGAAAATTGTTTTTTAAAAACATTTTTGGGGATATTTATTATAGCAAAAAGTAAAACATATTTTTTTCAAAATTTACGCTTTTTTGTGTTTATAGCGCCAAAAATTAAAACCGCAGATCGAATACCAGCAAAAGAAAGCTCTATTTGTGGGAAAAAAAGGACGTCAATTTTGTTTGGGTACAGTGTCACATGACCATGCAATTGTCAGTTAAAGCCACGCAGTGCCATAGCGCAAATAATGGTCTGGTCATTAACCACTTCAGCCCGGAAGGATTTGCCCCCTTCCTGACCAGGTAATTTTTTGCGATACGGCACTGTCACTTTAACTGACAATTGCGCAGTCATGCAAAGTTGTACCTAAACAAATAGAGCTTTCTTTTGGTGGTATTTTATCACCTCTGCGTTTTTTATTTTTTGCGCTATAAACAAAAAGAGAGTGAAAATTTTGAAAAAAACACAATATTTTGTACTTTTTGCTATAATAAATATCCCAAAAAAACAAAACAAGAACACAAACTTCTTCATCAGTTTAGGCCGATATGTATTCTTCTACATATTTTTGGTTAAAAAAAAATCACAATAAGTGTATATTGATTGGTTTGCGCAAAAGTTATAGCGTCTACAAAATAGGGAATAGATTTATGGCATTTTTATTATTATTTTTTTTACTAGTAATGCCGGAAATCTGTGATTTTTATTGGGACTGCGACATTGCGACGGACACATTGGACACTTTTGACACTTTTTTGGGACCAGTGACATTTATACAGCGATCAGAGCTAAAAATAGCCACTGATTACTGTATAAATGTTACTGGTAGGGAAGGGGTTAACACTAAGGGGCGATCAAGGGGTTAAATGTGTTCCCTAGATGTGTTCTAACTGTGGGGGGAATGTGGCTGACTAGAGGAGGAGAGAGATCGTTGTTCCTACTTAGTAGGAACACATGATCTCTCTCCTCTCCCCAGACAGGACCGATATTTGTGTGTTTACACACACAGATCCCAGTTCTCGCTCTGTCATGAACGATCGCGGGTGTCGGGCACTCGCTCTGGCTCCGGGGACATGCTTCGGGGCGCACGCCTGCTACAGCGTTTTAAAGAGTCGACGTACAGCCTGAGCTTTGCCCAGGGAAGCCAACCTGCCGCAGTATAACTGCAGCGGCTGGTCGGAGCGGGTTAAGCAGGAAAATCTTACCGTCTGTAAGTGGTTAAAGTACAGTATTTTAAGGACATTTCTACAAAACTTGCTCATTTCCCCATGATTGCTTTTAAAAATCCTACAAGTACAGAAAAATATCTGTTATTCCTGCCAGAAATACAATGAGCACCTAACCTCCTGTGTGCTCTGCAGGACTGAAATCTCAAACAGTGTTATCAGCTATGCTCAGTTCACTTCCCCCTTTATTATGCAGCTACAGAGAGGGGAAGGTATTCTGTAGTCCAGATAAGGAGAACAGTTTAGGGTGACAACAATGCTTTTAAATCGAGAGTAATGCAACTCAGAGGTCTAATGCCGCGTACACACATTTTCTGTCGGAAAAATCTTGGATGTTTTTTCCGACGGAATTCCGCTCAAGCTTGGCTTGCATACACACGGTCACACAAAAGTTCGCTGAACTTTCGACCGTCAAGAACGGGGTGACGTACAACACTACGACGAGCTGAGAAAATGAAGCTCAATGCTTCCGAGCATGCGTTGAATTGTTTCCGAGCATGCGTAGGAATTTTGACGATCGGAATTTCTGATCAAAACTTTTTCCGACCAAAAAATTGAGAACCTGTTCTCAATCTTTTGTTGGCGGGAATTCGGCCAGCAAAAGTAAGATGGAGCATACACACGGTCGCATTTTCCGACCAAAAGCTCTCATCGGTCTTTTGCTGGCCGAATTTTCGATCGTGTGTACGGGGCATAAGTGTAGGGTTCAGGATCCTTGTAATAAGTGAAATAAGAATGATATGGTGGCATGATGTTAGTGGGAGGGAAAAAGCAACAAAAGGGAAGAGGGGGAGATGGATTAATAAAGTGACCTGGGTGAAGGACCACTAAACAATATCCTTATTCTCCAAAATAATCCATACACTTCTACTAGTTAGCGGTCCGGTACTCGATTTTTCATGAAATTGTTTCTTGCTGTGTTTTTCTGCCTCCTCATAATGTCTTCTGTGAGCCGAGAGGTTGTTATTTTATTATTAAGCCTAGAGTCGGGCTTTAAAGAGATATCTTTATCTTAAAAATTACAACAAAGGCACCTTTAGAAATGGATAGTAATGTAAATCTACCAACAGATACTTACAGTATAGATGATTGAAGGCTTTGCATACATTATTATTATTTTTTTTTCTCTCTCCACGCTTCTCACAGTTGCACGGTGGCCATTTTCACTAAAGCCAGATAAATTAATCTCCCTTTACTTTCTGGAATTTTGCCTAGAACTCTGGGTCTTCACCCCAAACCATGTAATGGGAACTTTCCAGAATGCATCTGTAAAGCTAGAGTTACATCCCCAGTGCCTCACTCAACCAGAAGTGGAAAAACAATAATTGTAAGTAAAAGTAAAAAATGTTTGTGTACCTAATTAAAGCGGTTGTATCCCCATTCTAAGCAGTTTCCTTTAAATGGACAATTGCAGGTTATACTAGTGTTTTTTCACATGTTGCTTATCTTCTTACCTGCTTTCTTTGTGAGTAATCTTTAATATTCTTTATAATGACGTCACCTGCGCATGCACCGTTAGTCCTAATTTTCCAGCAAGCTTATGCTGCCGGAAAAATGCAGGGTCTATGCCGGGGCTGCGTAATTTCCTAGTGTCGGCGTCAGCCCCGAGATACTCCTTTCTACTCCTTCCGCATTAAGAAGCTGATCATGGACCCTTGTGACTTGCTACATCACAGGGGTTGAGGAGATGGAGAGGGTAGCTGATGACGGAGCGAGAGACAGGAGAACTACAGTGGAGAGCCAGCTACCAACTGTATACACCAAGCACTGACTCAAATTCAATAAAAAGTAATCTTTTTTTTTTTTTTTTTTTTTACATATCTACATTGCCCCTGTTTTTTATTTTTTTCTAAATTTTTTTCTATTCTTAAATAAATATTTAAAAACAAATAAATAAATATACAAGTATATAACAATAATGTACACACACATACCCCTCTATCACTCTGTAAGTAAATAAATAAATATATATATATATATATATATATATATATATATATATATATATATATATATATATATATATATACATACATACACACACACACGTTTTAAAATATTTTTTTTTTTTTTTACACAATTAAATAAAAATATTTTGTGATTTTATTAAAAGTTAGTACATCATGTAATTAATGTCACATGTCACAAAATGTCACAAAAATGTCACAAAAAAATAAATAGATAATGGTAATAATTGTCAGGGTGTTTTTTTTTTATATTTTATTAGCAATAAAAAGAAAAAAATATAAAATACTGAATTAACATTTATAATTAAAAAACAAAACAAAAAGGACACATGTAAGGTAAAGGCACATGTAAGGTAAAGACACATCATCCTGCTCACCTGCTTACTCCAGGAGGTAATAATATGGAGACTATTAGCATTTGTCTCCTTACTGTATTACCTCAATTCCTGAGAAAGGCAGCAACAGGATCGGCTCCGATTTGGTAGTACTAACCAGAAACGAAGAAGAGTCTTAGAGGCTATTAATGCGCATACGCGGGATTATGGGCGGGGAAAGCTACTGAGGGCGTAAATAAATTACCAGACAGAAGTGGAAGACCAGAGTTCCTATGGCAGGGGCGAACAGCAAGCATGAGCGTTTACAAACTAATGATTTATGACAGTAAGAAAGATTTTTGAGCATACTGTTAGTGGCATGTTCATTGCAAATAACTAGTTAGATTTAAATAAAGTTTAAATGTATCATTAGGAGAGTTTACTACCGCTTTAATGCAAGAAGATTTCATATCAGCATGTACAGCTGTATCCTGCTCTGATTTCTTTTGAAACCGGGTAAAAGCTTTAATAATGTGTCTGTTTTCACTGCTGTATTTGTTCTGAACACTCTGAATGAAATGTATCAAAACTGCAGCAGGAAGAATCTGGAGTAGCTGTGTGTGGCGACCAATCAGCAACTATCATTCATTTTCAAAGCTTCTCCTAGGGGGTTATCCGATGTGGGGAGGAACTGCGAGTGCAGCCGGGGGGGGGGGGGGGGGACTCCAGAAGAGGATGTTCAGGACCACTCTGTGCAAAACGAGCTGCACAGTGGAGGTAAGTATGACATGTTTGTTATTTAAAAAAATAAAAATATCCTTTACAATCACTTTAATGCTCCAGATGACATCACAGTGACAAAACGCATAGGGTGGAGGTACTAGCATCTTTGCATCACTTCCGGTTTCGAGCCGTGGAATGCAAACCATCCCGGATTCCTGTGTTTTTTTCAAAGCTCTGTATTACTATGCTAAATGTGAGTACTTTTCATTTTTATAAATACATTTTAAATTTTAAACGGTAATACACTATGGAGATGTCTCTTTTCTGCATGTGGGAGCTAAAAAAAAGGAAAATTTATTATCAAATACTTACCGTAATTTTCCTTTCCTGATGGACTCCATGGCAGCCTACGTGTGGGTTAACCCCGCCTCCTCTCCAATGCTATAGGACCCCATTACCATAAAAGAGTACTCACCACTCCATGCTGTGTTCCGTAACTAGCCTACTCATATGACTCATGGGTGGGAACTCCGTCTGCCATGGAGTCCATCAGGAAAGGAAAATTACGGTAAGTATTTGATAATAAATTTTCCTTTTTCCTGACAGACTCCATGGCAGCCTACGTGTGGGAAATAACTAGCCGACCACACGGGTGGGTATGCTTTAAACAGAAAATATTTAATTTGGTCTATCAGCCGACAGAATTTTCAAACCAAAATTAACAGAGGATAAAGAAGCAGGTTCAACGCAATAGTGTGACATAAAAGTATTAATAGAAGCCCAAGAAGCTGCCTTGCAAATTGTCTCAGGAGCCACGTGTCGGGCCGCTGCCCATGAAGTAGCCATTCCTCTAGTCGAATGCGCCGTCACCGCCACAGGAGGAGCCAAGCCCTTAGCCCTATAAGCCTGCTGTATCGTTCTCACAATCCAAGCTGCAAGAGTCCTAGTTGAAGCTTTGTTTCCCTTGTTGTTGCCGGAGTGCAATATGAAAAGATGATCTGACCGCCTGAAGGCGGAGGTAATGCGAAGGTATTCTCTCAGTGCTTCCCCGACATCCAAAGGATGAATGTCATCAGATCCTGGCGATCTAAAGGTAGGTAGAACAATTTCCTGATTCTGATGGAATACCGAGGTTACCTTAGGATTGGATCCCAACATAGGAATGAGGACCACCCGGTCCGGAAAGAAAGTTAAAAAGGGTTCTTCAAAGCCCAGCGACCCGATTTCTGATACCCTCTTGGCCGAGGTGACTGCCACCAGAAAGGCAACTTTTTCCGAAAAGTCTCTAACGGAAAGCGGGGATGGCCCCGTCATACTCAGCCCAGAAATATAATCCAGGACCAGGGGAAGATCCCACTTAGGGAATCTCGGCTTCCTTTGGGGCTTGAGTCTTGAGGCCCCCCTAAAAAATTGACGAACCAACGGATGGATTGCCCAGGAGGTACCGGAGAAGGCTGACAAAGCTGAAACTTGCACCCTGAGAGAGCCTACGGATAAGGGAAGGTCAAGGCCAGTCTGTAGGAAACCGAGGATATCTTGGACACCTGGATGTTCAAAGGACCTCTCCGTAGATACACAAAAACTCACAAATCTGGACCAGATCCTGCCATATACCTTATTCGTACTTGATCTCCTGGAACTCAATAAGGTGGAAATCACACTAGAAGCGCATCCGATGGATTCTAGCCTCTTCCTTTCAAGAACCAGACCATCGGTTTCAGTATTGCTGGACATGGGTGCAGTACCGCCCCCTGAGACAGAAGGTCCGTCCTGAGCGGAAGAGATACCGGCTCCCGTATACTCAGCTGAACTAGCAGAGGGAACCAAGGCCTGTTGGGCCAGTAAGGAGCGATCATCACTACCTCCACCGTCTCCATCTGGAGCCTCTGAAGAAATCTGAGAATCAGGGGAAGTGGCGGGAAGGCATAGGCCTTCCTGAATTTCCATTGGTCTGTCAATGCGTCTGTCCCCAGAGCTTGGCTGCAGCGGTTCCGCGTGTAGAACCTCTCTAATTTGAAGTTGCACGGGGAGGCAAAAAGGTCTACCTCTGGATCGACACCCAGCGACAGGATCCACTCGAAGGACTGAACGTGGAGGGACCACTCGTTGTTGTCCAACTGAGTGCGTGATAGAAAGTCCGCTTGCGTGTTCTGCACCCCTGGGAGAAAAACCGCGGAAATATTCACCAAGTTCTTCTGTGCCCATGACAGAATGGGTTCCACTTCCCGGAGAAGGGTAGAGCTCCTGGTGCCCCCTTGTCTCTTCACATAGGAGACCGCTGTGGTGTTGTCCATTCGCAACAGTACCGACTTCCCCTTCAAGATCTGGGAGAAGTGCTGGAGAGCGCACCAAGCTGCCCGAAGTTCCAGAATGTTCGATCCTAGGACAGGAAGACCTCTGTCCCACTTGCCCTGTGCAAGATCCGACCCGCAAAGGGCCCCCCAGCCGGTCCCGCTGGCATCGGTTGTCACCGTCACCCAAGAGATGGGAGCTATCGAGTGACAGTTCAGGAGATTCTTGTGTTGGAGCCACCAGAAGAGACTGTCCCTCATTGTTGATGTTATTCGTATCTTTTGGCTTTTGCTTCCCGACTTCCATTGTTTCAGAAAACCCGACTGGAACGGGCGTAGTCTCCACAGGGCCCACTTGACCATGGGTGTCGTGGAGACCATTGTCCCCACGATTTTGAGACACTGCGAGGCTCTCAGGTATTGTGTATGAAGGGCTTGAGAAACCCTTTCCCGGATGACCGGAATCTTTTCCACCGGTAACGAGATTGTACTTCGCACGGTGTCGAACTGGGCACCCAGATAAATTAGCCGTTGGGTTGGCACTAGCTGGCTTTTTTCCATGTTTAGGAGCCAACCGAAGCTGGTTAATGTGGACATCACCTGCTTGAGATGAACTAACAGCTGCTCTTTGTTTTGCGACAGGACCAGCAGATCGTCTAAATAATGATACAGTCTTACCCCTTTCAGCCTGATCAGGGCCACCACTGCCAAGAGCACCTTTGAAAAGACTCGAGGGGAGGTCGTCAACCCGAAGGGGAGGCAGATAAACTGTAGATGGTCTTGATCGACATGAAATCTTAGAAACTTTTGGCAGCTTTCCTCTATTGGAACATGAAAATAAGCGTCCTTTAGGTCGATCGAGACCATCCAATCCCCTGGTTGGATGGCTTGTTGTATAGTTAGAAGAGTCTCCATCTTGAATTTCCCGTATTGTATATACCGATTTAAGTATGTCAGATCTATCACTGGTCGCCATGATCCGCTTTTCTTCTGTACTAAGAAGAGGGGAGAGTAGACCCCTTGAAAACGCTCTTCTTCTGGCACCCGGACCACCGCCCCCTGGGCTTTTAACAGCTCCACGTATGAGAGTAGAACTTGTCTCTGGTCCTCCGACCGAGGAAGTTGGGTAGACACGAACCTGGGAGGGGGAATGCTGGAGAAGGTCCACCTGTGCCCTGACGAGACCGTCTTGATGACCCAATAATCCGAGATCGAGGCCACCCAGACGTGCCGGAAGAGGGATAGACGGGCCCCCACCCGACCCGCCTGGGCGGGCACAATCTCAGAAGGATTTGGGTGGCTCACGTCCACCAGACGACTGGTTCTTGGCGGACTTGCGAAAGGAACTCTGTCCCCTGTTCCAATTCCTTCTGAAGTCCCTTCCTGGTTTGTAGGAGCGTACCTCCCTCGAGCGCTCAGGGCTTCGTCTCTTGAATTGAGGCTTCTTCCGCCCGAGCAGTCTTCTGTCCTGGGGAAGGAACCCCGACTTACCGCCTGTCGCCCGCGTTATGGCATCATCCAACTTGTTACCGAATAACGTAGATCCCTCGAAGGGGATTTTGCACCAGGCTTGTTTGGAAACAGGATCGGCGAGCCAAGGACGTAGCCATAAGGCGCGCTTAGCCGTGACTGATGACAGCATAATGCGTGCCAACAGACGAATTAAGTCGATGGAAGCCTCCCCCAGAAAAACTGCTGCGAGTTTTAGTTCTGCTGCTGCTGAACTCCTGGCCAGTTCGGCCGATACGCTATTCCGCCCAGCGTCCCTGCGACCACCAGCATACCGAGGCAACACCACCCCGTTCTGGGGGGAGAAGGACATCCAGCCTCAAAAGCTTACTCGCCCGCCCATGGCTGAGCACAGAGCTTTGCACCGCACAGGTATGCTCCTTCAGAAACGAAAAATCCGAAATCCTACCGGACGCGAACGAAATGTGAAGGTCCATAGGAGGAGGACAAAAAAGGAACACAGCATGGAGTGGTGAGTACTCTTTTATGGTAATGGGGTCCTATAGCATTGGAGAGGAGGCGGGGTTAACCCACACGTAGGCTGCCATGGAGTCTGTCAGGAAAGGAAAGTTTAAAGAGACTCTTATGTCTTGCACCGCAAACCTGGAAACAACCAGCTGAAACAGGAAAAGGCCCTTTGTTTGTTACATAGTGGCAGATACTGTGAAAGCGTAATACCCCGAGAGGGGTAAATGGTTTTGGTGAGTGCATTACCTATAGGGCAGCTTATTTTTCTGCTATTTTTCATTATTATGGCATATGGACTATTTGTGCACATAGCACTTTCTTTAGCATAATTTATCAGGGTATCACGAGAAGGATATCAGTTTTTTATGCTTTCACAAATGTTTTAAATGCAGGCACCGTTGTTCACATATTCATGCTACTGTCTGCATTCTTTGTATGTTTCATGAGCAACACAGAGATTTCAAATAGTGTTACACCAGATTGTTGATATTGATACCTAGGTCATTTGCATACTGGGATCGCACCACATATTGTTTTGGTTTTGGTTCTGTTTTTTATTTGAAAGGTTTTGAGGCCATTTGAACAGTGGCACATCAGATTGTTGTACTAGGACACAGGTTATATATGTATTGAGTTTACACTTTATATATTTTTCACGTTTGGTCCCAGTAGGGACACTTCTCATTTTAGGGGTGTAAGACATTCCACCCCAGAACAGCGCCATTTCTACCCTCCTATCTTCACTTACTTTAAAGGATAAGTTCACCTTTGGGAACATGTTACATGTTTCACCCGATTATAGGGTGGAACATGTAACATGTTTCCAGTGCTGCAGCCGCCGCCTGCTGCTGCCCCCTTCTCTGTGGCAGCAGTACGGGAAGAAGTTTTTAAAAGCAGCGTGGCTGTGTGGGGCCTCACCCATCCGGCCACGTCATTTACACACAGAGCCCTGTGTGTCAATGAACTACAAGTCCTGACATCCTTAGTAGCTGTCGGCTTGTAGTTCTCAATGAACTGCCACGGTGATGTGCAGCGCCCTGGTAGTTCATGGATTCTTCCTGCCAGGGAGTATCAGTTTACCCATATGGGATGTATGGGTAAGCAGATACACCGACAGTGTGCATGAGACCTGCATGGCATCAGTAATCTCCTGATTGTTGGTGCAATGCTTTACAGGATCCTACTACAAAATATTAAAAAAAAATGCAAATTTTTTACCTGCAAAAAAAAAAACGTGCATTTATTATTTTTTGTACAAATGTGAACTTTTTCTTTAACTGAACAACATGAGGATAGAATCTGATTGGTTGCCATGCACAGCTACACCAGATTCAGTCTGCCCCAGTTTTGATAAATTCCTCAAATCGTTTCAGGTATCATAGGAGAATAATTTATTATTGCTGTGCCAGTATGTGCAAAGTGTTGGCTGCTGCCCAAAATAGCATTAAAAGCAAATATTCGCCAAGTCTCTATGCCAGTCTTATATTCCAACCTTTTTTTGTACAATAACTTTTTCAGAGAAGGAGAACAAGACTTTGCATTGGGTATAACAGTTTTTTGCATGCCCAGTTACATTTTTTCAGAGCAGTCTGTAGACCAGTAGATGGGAGTATTGTATAACCTAGGGCTAACGAAGAGCATAGCTTTGCTTTATTCATTTAGTTAGGCCCTTTTTTCACACAGGGCAGATTCTGTTCTGGTCAGAGGGGATCTGTGAGCTGATCCCCTGCTGATCATAGCAGAGGGGGTGGATAACATATCTGTGTCCACTCAGTATCTGCAGAGCAGAGACCAGCAGAGCCCGCTCTGCTCTATGGGCAGCCAGGAGTAAACGTACTCCGCTGTCCGTTTACACCCAGCTTCCTCTGATCTGCTCCACTTAGACAGAAGAGGACAGCATCCTCTTCTGTTTTTTTTCAGTGGGCCTGATTGGACCCAGAGGTAGATTCATTTTACACCTGTTTGTCCATAGGGATAAGTTATTCTTCCGATCAGGTCTGCCTAAAAAACTGACAGGCGACCTGATCGGAAGGCCCATCCGTAATCTTCTTGAGTCATTTATGATCTTCAAGTATTTACACTGGATTTTGATGTCAAGGCTCACGTTACCGAGTTCTTATCTCCACCCACATGTGGCAACCATTTCTTTCTGTGGGTGTATATTATGTGTATACGAGTGTATGTAAGTGGGTCTGAAAGTGTGTGTCTTTTTCTCCTGATCTCTGTAGGTTATTATTCACCTAATGTTGTATTATATCCAAGACTCATTGATTACACTAACACAACATGAGCTGTGAAAATTATTTCATTGGTACCCAAAGACCTGAAATTTTTTCAAGGTTTCCTTAAAGTATAACTAAAGGTAAAACGTTTTTTCTTTAGTTTTAGATAGAGTGGAGAGGGAACAGAACACCTCGGTTTTTATTGTGGTCGATGTTATCTGTCAATTTTTGGCTGGCATCAGAACACTAATAGAAGGGAAATCTTCTTCCCATGAGGACATGGTTATGGTAACACATCAGGATTCCCTCACTTTGGAAGGATTTCCTCTCACTTCATGCTTTGATTATGGGACAGGAAGTGAAGGGAAATCTCTCCAATGATTCAGACAGGGGCTATAAGCCTCCCTATCCCACTCTATCAAAAATAAAATATAAATGTTGCCTTTGGTTACTCTTTAAGCGTAAAAAGATTAAGAAAGGCAGATCAGAGTAAACCTGTGCTTAGCCAATGCAGGGGCAAATCTAACACTTGACTTTAAAAAAAAAGTTTATTACAAAATATACATTTTGCAAAGTCTTATTATTACTTTGCAACCAGACCGAATTAAAATTGCAACCAGATTCGAACCAAGTATGCATACAAATAAGACAGATGTAGCCTACAGTGGACTACAGTTATCTGGCACTGCAGATTTTCCCACTCCTTCCTTAGGCTACTTTCACACTGGGTGTAAGCACCCCTCAGCTGCTGTGCGAGAGGACTGCGGCCTACCACGTGGCAAAGCGGCGATCCCAGCTCTGACCCAGGGTGGGGTCCAACGCCATGTGCTACACAGGGGGCATAACTGCAGTGTCACTGTCACCAGCCAGATAAGACTATTCACGGTCCCCACAGCCAGTCTGGCATTTCTGCCCATTATGCAGCAGGTTGCATTGACTTGGATCGCTCTTCAGGAGGCTCCTATGCTGTTCTTCAGTTTGGTGAGAGGGCATCTGCCCGCCAATACAATCTCTGTTTTATCATAGTTCACAGAACACTGTATATAGACATCTCACACTTGGAATTGCCTTAACTTATCTCACAGAACACTGTATACAGACACCTTACACCTGGAATTACTCTGAGGAATACAAATAACCAGGCACAACTGTTTTGCTTTGACTACACATCACTGTGCTACACTCAGGATTCTTATTCAAGTTTCAACTTGCTTATGAAGATCATTGCGAGGCCTTGCATCCTGGACATTTTTATCCTATTGCTATATAAAGGGACATACCCCTAAGATCTAGAATACCCAGTCTCTCATTAGGATTAAAGGTATAATAGGCCTGGGGTTCCCTTTTAGCAGTGATAGCGTATACAGCAACTAGTAGCTTTCCTTAGATATTCATTCATTTATTGTCTGTTTCCTATGTGCATTGCTATTTTACATCTGTGATTCCAAGCTGTTATCTATTTACTTCAGGGGACCTTTTCAACTGAGTTTTGGCTGCTTACCCAGGACACAGCTGACTAATACCCTGCTACAAGACTCTCCCTTTGAACAAGTAAAATCAGAGAAAGCTAATCAATCTACGTTGTGTCGGTGTATTATTTAAAGGTACATACAACATGTCTGAACATAGAGTGTCCGGAGGGCTGGAAAGTTCACAGGGTCAAAGTGCCGCAGACAAACATGCAATTCTAAGCAACCCAGAAGGGAGCAGTGCTACACAAACATTCTGGATGATGTACCAATTTAGTCTACCCTGCACCAATCATATCTGAAATAAAACAAGGAGGTAAGAAGACATAAAGTGCTTCTAGTTAGTAAGGATGCACTGATACCAGTTTTTTAAGACCGAGTATGAGTACCAATACTTTTCCTCAAGTACTCACTGATACCTATTTTTAAATTGTATTTTTTTTTATATTTTTATTTTTTTTAACACTGTACCTTTTAACTTTTTTTAAATCAACTTTATTGATATTACAAGGGATGAACAACATCCCTTGTAATAACATGGGCTGTGACAGGTCATCTTCATGGAGAGATCTGGGGTCTATTAGACCCCAAATCTCTCCTCTAGTCAACTGCATTGGAGGGACAGACACAGATTGGTCGCTTTGCTGGCCACAAAGAGCCAAAACAGGAAATCCTCGTTGCTTCCTGTTTCTGACTTCACACAGTTAGAGGAACAACATCCATTTCTCTCGCTGTCTGCCTGGAGCTGGATGCCGTTGGTCGCATCCTTACCGGGCTCTCTGATCGCATTAGAGAGCCTAGTAGAGGTGGGGTGATGGGAGGGGATGGGACCCCCTTCCACCACCTGTAAAAGTAATCCAGCGGCTTGTTAGCTGCCTGGTTTCTTTTTATCTAGTGCAGAATCGCTGGGGCTAAAGAATAATATCTGCATCAACAACTGAGATATCACCCTTCCCTTCCAAGGAAGTCCATAAACGTGCGGTGGACAGGAAGTGGTTAAATGCAGGACACCTTGTTGGGTCCAAGAACTGTCTCTCTCTTACAATGTGAGTGAGAGGGAGAGAGGGACCAAACCATCCTTCTGTCATAGTTATCTCTATATAATGTGACAAACTCGTGGTGAACTGATAAAGCAGCACTCACTTTTTCTGCAGTCTGTGGTGTCTGCGTCTGCAAAGACACCTATCCTGACATGCGGTGATGGGGTTTCCTCTCCAGCTCCTCCCCTTCACAGTCAGCTGACCTAGTCTTCGCCCCAGTCATGCAGTGAATTAAATGTGCGGCTGGCCGCAGAGAGGCCTGGTAAATGGTGTGGGCTCAAGGAGCAGCCAGCCACCACAGCTGCCTTAGACATGTGGGTGGCAAGTGTCACCTGGGTGCGGCCCGCACTCCCCTAACGATGCCACTGTCCACCCCCAAATTGATGTCAATTCCAGTATCGGTTTCAGGTATCGGAGCACTTTCACGAGTACCATTACTCGTGCAAATGCTTAGTAGCGGAACTGGTATCAGTGCAACCCTATTAGTTAGTAGTGCTGTGTTCATCAATTACCTTACCACTCTAGTTACACAGTACATATATAAAGTGTAACTGCATTAAGAAAAAAAAAAAAAGTGTTAAACTAACCTTATGTGCTGAGCCCACAAAATATTCGACAGAGCCCACAAAATTTAAACAGAGTATCCCTAAGAAGTCTAAAGCTAGGTATACGCTGTTTACATTTCGGCTAGTTCCTGGTGAACCGGCCAATATTTGCCCAGTGGGTGGCTCTGTCAGCAACCTTTCACACAATATCTCTAGACTGAAAAAAATCGAAGCAGATGGGTGGAAAGTTGTCAGCTGAAAAGAGGTTGCATAAGGTGCCGTTTGAGTATTTTGACAGCCGGTGGGGCCGGCTGATCGTTAGATTCGTTCATCTTCTACAATGTATCTGTTGTTTTTTTCATTCAGCTTGCAGACTCCATTTTTGGTGAGCTTTACACACATTTCAACTCTTTAAAAAAATGGAGTGTAAACATACCTTTCAAATGGTCGTCAAGAGACCAGCTTGATATTATGGAATGTGGGTCAGAAATAAAGGAAAAGGAGGTCATCAATGGCAGCCTACACATCTTAGTATAGATCCTGAAATTTGTATGAATTTAGCAGTCTATAATAGTTTGAGAAAGTGTGATTGCTCTAACAAACTGGTTGTGGGCTTTACAGTAAAATCCTAACCAGCATGATCTCTAAAAACCTAGAAAGGAAGTATCTGGTTACTTTATACAACACTGAACGTTCTGTGCACACACTTGAGTCCTACTGAGAAGTAACTGCAAAACATACAATTGATCGTTTACCTATGTAACACAGAGGAATGGGCTAAATAACAACTGTTTATAGAAGACATTATTTTTTTGAAAAAATCAAAGTAACTGGTATTGTAAAACAGATGGAAAATATATTTATTTCTACGATGGAAGCAGCTGGTAAAAAAAACAAATCTCGGGAAATTAAACAAACAGAACAACGTTCAGATCTGGGGAGCAGAGGTGACAATAGCATTTCAAGCAGGGACGCTAAACATGCTCCAATTATTCATTTATTTAATGCAGGTGCATAAAATAAAAGTATGGAGGATTATTTGTGCGGAATAAAAGGTTTCAAAACAATTTGCCCACAGGGAGTTTATAGCACCAGCATTCCTTCAAAATGTGTTAGGCTCCATACTAATGAAAGTACAAAGGGCAAGCATAAAGGTACAGGGCCTAACACCTGCCAATAGGCAATAACTTGTGCTATTAGGAAGCATGAGCCAAAATCTGTTAGCAAATGGAGCCCAAGATCACAACAAGGAACATATCCATTCAAGCAATTCATTACCCTGGATATAGTACACATCACACCTACGTAACACTATAAAATCACACATTATTAGTGTGCTTATAATTGCCACTGAAATAAAACATGTACAAGTATATAAAATATACTTAGTGTTAAAGGGAAAGAAAGATGTTTAATAAGCTAATTGGCTGCCCATGTACTAAACCTTTTGCCTGACTTTTGTAAAGTGGATTCGATATTCTACTAGGGTTGCACCGATACCATTTACCAATGCTTTTTTCAAGTACTCGCCAATACCGATTACCAATACTTTTTTTTCATGTCATGGGACAGTGGCACTAATGTGCAGCAGTGTCAGTAGTTTTTTTTACAATTGTATTTTTTACAATAATTTTTTTTTTTTTTTTTTTTACAATGCTTTCTTTTTCTGTGGGGGGGGGGGGGGGGGCTCTAAGGATGGTGCCAGTGTTTTTTTTTTTACAATTTAACTTTTAAATATTTATTACATTTTTTATTAGCCCTGCTGGGGGGGGGGGGGGCTTCCATGAGATATCTGGGGTGTAAACAGACCCCTGATATCTCCCCTTTGAGAGACAAGGAAAGAGACTGAGGTAGAGTTTCCCTAGTCCCTTTCTTTGCAGCCTCAACTGCACTGAAGATAAATGGACAGGAGACATCGGCTCCTCTCCATTTATAAACTGAAGCATTGTAAGCATAGTTTATGATGCTCAGTTATGTATGGACAGAGGCAGTAATCACTTGCTCTGTGCATTCCTCCGCTCTCCATCTTTAAAGATTTGGGAAAAGTGGGGACCCGATGAGGAGCCGGAGAGCCGGGGAGGACATGGATCGGGACCTGTAGGAGGACTCAGAGGGGGACCCAAAGGATGACACGGATCGGGCCCCGGAGGAGGACACAGGGGTCACGGGGAGCACAGTAGGGGACCCGGAGGAAGACACAGGGGACCCGGGGAGCACAGAAGGGGACCCTGAGCAGTACACAGAGACCCGGGGAGCACAGAGGGGGACTCGGAGGACACAGGGGATAGTCACTGCAGCGGTGGGGGCAGTTACAAGCACCAATCTCACTGACAGCTGCAGGAGGTAGAGGAGGAGAAGCGGCTGCCAGAAAAGCTATACAGGGAGATTGGTGCTTGTAACTGCCCTACCGCCACACCAACTATGTCTGAGGCTGCCCAGGTATCGGATCAAGCATCGGAGCATTTGCACGAGTACAAGTGCAAATGCTCGGTATTGGTGCAATCCTGTATTCTACTGTGTGACTGAGTACAGTACATGGTACACTTTTGCTGTGCAGCAAAGTTACTATACTTGGTTTGAGTTGATCTAAACCCTAATTGGATGATATTTCATTTTCTAATGCATTGTGTATGAGAGACAATTGCTGTTTTTTTTTCATTAAATACTGGTTTTCTTCTAATTTTCTTCTTGTTTGTAAGTCTGTGCTGCTGATCTCTCCTTTTTTTTGCCGTTTCTGGTTAACATGCAATTAATTAAGGGTGTACTCATCCTGGCCACAGTTAAACATCTCTCCACTCACACTGTGCTATAAGGAATCATTTCCAGGTATGCTTACATCCTCACTTCTGCCAGCTGGACCACAGTGATTCCTGCTTCTGTGCACTGTGATCTAGGGAGACCTCTGTGCTCAGGCATAGTTTGTGCTCACACTGAAGTGAATCATGTCCCAGACCACCTTTTCCAAACGATCCCAAGTGAACACCTATCACGTACCTGGTAAAGGCCGAATAGATGAGGGGGCTGCTCTTTTACCACCTGCCCGACACTCCTAAATGTGGTGGCAGAGAGAGTGTGAGGGCACAGAGTGCTGTGAGTGCCAGTGCTGCAGTCAGTACTGGATCAGTGTTGATGCCAAGTGCATAGAGTAGAAGACTGAGAATAACGAAGCAGGATCCAAGCTCAGGAACATTGTGGTACCCAAGCAGGTTACAGAAAATAGGTTGAGGCCCTCATCAAGGGCAGACACAGTGAGTGGGATACCAGATCAGGAGACACAGAGGGAGAGTCGGAGCACAAACCAAAGTCAGGAACATTTTAGCAGCAGTGAAAGTGGGAAGTGAAAAACAAAAATCAGGGGTCCAGGAAAAAAGACAAAATCAGTAACAGACAAAGTACAAGCAGAAGGCAGTAAGCAGAGTTTAGAAAGAAAGTCTGAGGTCATAACAAGGAGACAGAAGTCCAGAGGCAGGTCAGAAGGAAAGCTGGCTCATACACAGAGGCAGAATCTGATCAGGTCACAGATAAACAGACACAAACTGAAGACCACTCAGCAACTTCCTTTCCTGGTGCCTCCATGGCAGCATACATGTGATAGAGCTCCGCCTCTACTCCGCCTTCAGGACTAGTGAATAGCATAAATTAAAGGGCATAGCCCCTCCCCCAACATTCTCCTTTTTTTCCTCATTCCTCTTGACTGGTGAAGAGAAGCAGTATGTCCATACCTCTGCAGTCGGCAGCGTCCGCCGGGTTAAGCCTCTCCCGTGCGCAGTCCCTGTTCTTGGGTCCGCTCAATGCACTGATAAGACTGGGAACCCCTTCTGAGGATCTTTTGGGGTCTTGCAGAGTTTCCTCATAGGAACGCAGTCTGCTGAATTTCCAGAAAAACTAATGCTGGTGATGACGGCGGGAGGATCAGATTCTCTTCCTTCTTGGTCAGGTTAGGTTTTCTTTTTGCTTCCATGTCTGCACTGTTTTTGAGCCCTGGTGGTTAAAGTTTATAGGTTTTAAAAAAAAAAAAAATGTCCCCTTTAAGATATTTATTCCTGGTCTGCACATGTGCAGAACGGGCGTTTCCTTGCTATTTCTGAGCTTTTTTCTCTAGCTTTTTTTGTACTACCCTTCAGGGTTCTCACTCTCTTGCCGTGGCCTTGGTTTTGTTTCTTTCTTTTTTTTGCCAGTAATAGGGTAGGTCCTTTTTAATTAAGCTGCTCTCCCTTTTTAGCTTTAAAATGTTGGCTCTAAATTGGACTCAGGGCTGCTCTGCATATCAGGTGTATGCCCTGCAGTCCAAATTACTTCAGCATTACAGGTATGTGTGGAGCTGGCCATTCACCATGCAATTTTCTTGTTCAATTTCCATTAGGTTTGCCTTCAACTGTGTGGTACAGGGGCCTGCCTGATTGCATGCAAATTGGGGGTGATTAGATTTGACCACATATTGTATGTTTTTTTATAGATCTGAGGGAGATCTATAGAGGGGGGGTGGGTAGTGTATGGCCAGCCTTATACTTTTATCTCACTCCTATTGCGTTGACTTTGTTTAAAAATTTGGTGTGCAAATAGACTCTATTTCTTTTTGCTTTCTTACTTCGCCTTCCTACAGCTGATCCTCCTGCCCATTATTTACCATGAGCCATTCGTCACAAAGCCAAGATCCTCTCATATCCAATAGGTATGTGGACCACCTGTATGTGAGTATTTAAAAAAAAAAAAAAAAAGAGTGCGCCACTGACAAACTTTGTTTGTTTCAGCCCTGTTCCTTCAAAGCGGTCCAGAAAGTCCTCAAGGCGCTATGATAATGCCGATAGTCCTGAGCGAAGACCGCGCTCTTCTCATCATAAATCTTCCAGAAGACCAGGATCTTATAGACGTCGTCATTCGCCTTCGCCTCCACCGCGGGCGTCAAGGGAAAAATGTTGGGCCTGTGGCGCGGTTCCACTCCCTGATAAGCTCGTCTGCAGAGACTGTCTCAGAGACTACGCAGCTAACCGGGAATTAGAAGGCCAGCAGGTGGTTGACCTGCTTAAGCAAACCATGAGAGACTCTCTTTCTGAACTGACGGCCATGATTCCAGCTCACCCGGTTTCACAAGCTGCCCAGGTGTTGGATTTGGACCCCGACATTTCGGGCCCATCAGCTGTTAGTACTCCTTTGCCTCCATCAGGAAAAACAGCTAAACAAATCCCACCGGTAGATTCATCCGAGGAGTCCTCAGATGATACAGAACCGTCTGGTTTCAATTTCTCCCTGGTTCAACCCTTTGTACAAGCGGTGAGGAGCGACATTGCCTGGGAAGACCCGGAAGGGCCTCCTCAAAAATCAAAAAACTATTTCTCATTCCTCAAGAGAAACCAAATCTTCTTCCCATTAATGGGGGAGATCATAGAGGATGAGTGGAACAAAACTGATAGAGTTTTCTGTAGCACGTTTATGGATGCGGCTGTAGTGCGTCTGGCAAAAATGTAACAATGCCAATGGAGGATTCAACGTCTTTCAAGGATCCCCTAGATAGCTCCATTTGAGGTCTAGATCAATACATCTATCTAGAAGCAGGGGTGGCTTGCAGACCAGCCATTGCGCTGACATCTGTTTCCAATGCCATCAGGTCTTGGACGGAAAATATTGAGACATCCCTGCACCAAGACGCAAAGATGACATAATCAAAGCTCTGGAGGAGCTTAAGTTGGCGGATTTCGTGGGAGAAGCTGCAATTGACACAATACGGTGTTCAGCCAATTCAATGCTGCAACTCTGTTATGGCAAAGCGGGCCTTATGGCTAAAGCCTTGGACAGCCGATCTAGCATCAAAGCAGAATTGGTGCAAGATTTCCTTTGATGGAAAATCTTTGTTTGTTGAGAAACTCGACAAAGTAATCTCCAGAGTAACAGGGGGCAAATCTGGCTTACTTCCTCAGGACAGGAAGGTCCGGAGAACAAAGGCCTATTTATCACGATTCCTGCAATCAAATTCTAGAGACTTCAGGCAGTCTCGCCCCTTTTAGGGACAACAAGAAATCGTGGAGAGGCATCCAGACTTCTTTTCTGGGAGCCAGAAAGTACAAGTCCCTCACTGCTCCCCAGGAGGGGACAAAGTCCTTTTGACGTCAGCGGGGAGGAAACTCCCCCAGTGGGAGCCCGGTTAAAAAAAACGTTTTCCCCATCTGTGCCTCCAAATGTCAAGACCCATGGGTCCTAGCAACGATCCGGTACGGTCACTTCTGGACTTTCTCTCAGCAGCCTCCTCACACGTCCTTCAAAGAGACAGTTACCAGCCTCCCCACAGAAGGCACTGGTATAAAACCAATTTTTTTTTGGAGTCCCTGCAGCGTCAAGGGGCAGCAATACCTGTCCCCCCATCAGATCGATTTTACAGGTTTTTCTTCCACCCTTTTCCTGGTGCAGAAAAAAACAGGCGACTGGAGACCTGTAATAGATCTGAAAAAGCTAAATCAATACATCCATCTCGAAAGCTTCAAGATGGAGTCACTCCAAACGATCATACAAACCATACAACCAGGAGATTGATTAATCTCGATAGACCTGCAGGATGCGTACCTCCACATCCCTATTCTACCATCCTTCCAAAAATACTTAAGGTTCGCAGTGGGTCATGTCCACCTGCAATTTCAAGCTCTGCCCTTCGGGCTATGCACCTACCCTCTGGTGTTCACAAAAGTGTTGATATCTGTCTTGGCCCCTATGAAAGAGAGAGGGGGTTAAGAATATATCACTACCTGGACGATATCCTCTTGCTGTCAAAAAAACCCGAGCCACCTTTTAGTCCACAGGGAGATTCTTCTCCAGTAGTGGTCGGAGTTCGGGTGGCTGGTGAACCATCGGAAGAGCCAATTAGTTTCAACACAGCAGATGGTTTACTTAGGAGCAATGTTCGGTACGCTCCTAGGCACAGTCTCTTTACCCCAGATGAAGATGGAGGGCATCATTCAGAAGGTATCCAAGGTCATAGAGATCCCATCTATCAGCCTTGCAGTGTCTGAGCCTTATTGGCACGATGTCCTCGTGCATACCTCTAGTTCCATGATCTCACTAGCATCTGAGACACTTCCAGACGGGATTCTTAATACAATGGAGACGACAACATCTGTCTCAGACAATCCGTTTAACAACGCTAATGAGCAGTGGTCATTACACTGGTTGATGAATCCAGAGAATCTCTCCCGGCTCTATCATTTGGGTTTCCACTCATGGTCCACAATTACGTCAGATGCGAGTGGCCAGGGGTGGGGTGCCCATTGCAGAGACTTCAGGGAAGTTGGTCCTTTCCCACCAGAGGGACAGTGTCCAACGTCCTAGAAATGAGGGCAGCATTTCTAGCCTTAACCTGTTTTGCATCTCAGGTCAAGGGACAGAGAGTACTTCTATGTTTGGACACCAAGGTGGCGGTCTCGTACCTTCAGAAACAAGGGGGCACCCACAGCAAGACACTTCTGAGGGAAGTGGAACCTGTAATGCTCTGGGCAGAGAGGAACCTGGTAGACCTCAGGGCAATGTATCTCCCAGGCAAGATGAACACAGAGGCAGATGTCTTATCGAGGAGGTTTGGGGACAACGAGTGGTCTCTACATCCCCATGTGTTCATCCAAATCTCCAATCTAGGGCAGACCCCACTGGTGGATCTTTTTGCTACGCATGAGAATTGCAAAATCAGGAGATTCTTCTCTCACCTTCCACATCCACAGGCGGAAGGAGTAGATGCGCTGTCTTGTCCTTGGACCTTCAAGACAGCTTACACCTCTCCTCCTCGCCCACTCATTTCGAGGTTTCTCCTCAGACTCCTGAACGAACCAGTCAAAGTGCTAGCAGTGCTACCCTATTGGTCGAAGAGACCGTGGTTTCCACTAGCCATGCACCTCAGTGTGGATCATCCGATCAGAATTCCTCCCTTTCTGCAGTTGTTGACCCAGGGCAGGCTGGACCATCCAGACCCACAGAAGCTGGATCTTTGTGTATGGAAGTGGAAAGGAGGAGGTTTGAATCGTTAGGCTGTTTCCAAGAGGTCATATCCACCCTGTTAAAAGCTAGGAAGCCTACAACCAACACAATCTATGCAAGAATTTGGGACAAGTTCTTATCCTATGCCCCAGGAAAAGGATTTGATCCTATCTCTCTCTTTCCACTGCTGATGTTCTGAGTTTTCTGCAAACTGGTCTTGATTTGGGGCTCAGCCAGAGTTCCCTCAAGGTACAAGTTTCCACAACTTCTGCAGCAACTAACACCAGGGGGGCAGAAGACCCTCTAGTGGTTACGTTCCTCAGGGGAGTATTGAAGATGTGTCCCCCATCCAGACGTTCCTTTCCAAAGTGGGATCCTCCTCTAATATTGGAAGTCCTATCCACTCATCCGTTTGTACCGGTTGAAGAGGTCTCAATTTGTAACTTGACTTTAAAAACAACTTTTCTGTTGGCTATTACATCCGACAAGAGGATTTCGGAAATCCACTCCCTGGGCATTGGGGATGATCACATATCCTTTTTTTTTCCAGATAGGGTAGAACTTCGCCCTCTCAGAGGTTTCACACCCAAGGTCACCTCAACGGCAAACCTATCAGAACCATGGGCGTTACCAGTTTTAATGGACTCAGAATCAAACTCCTGTTATGAGTTAGACATATCCAAAGTTCTCAGGGCCTACTTGGAATACCGAGGGTGGGAGTTTATGCTGCCATGGATTGGCACCAGGAAAGGAAAATTACGGTAAGTATGATACAATTTTCTGTTTTCCTGGTGCCTCCATGGCAGCATACATGTGATAAATAACTAGCTCACATGGGTGGGTTTAATGCTTTAACAAAAAATAAACTTTAATCAAACACAGACATAGCAGCATGAAGCGCTTTTCTCCCGAACTCTACGGTTGTAAGAGCCCCGGGATCAATACGATAATGTTTGAGGAACGTGTGTCGGGAAGACCAAGCCTAATGTTTCAAGAGAAACATTTGCCCTCGCTGCCCAAGATGCCGATACTGCTCTTGTTGAAGGAGCATTCACCTGAGCCGAAGAATGTTGGGGGAGGGGCTATGCCCTTTAATTTATGCTATTCACTAGTCCTGAAGGCGGAGTAGAGGCGGAGCTCTATCACATGTATGCTGCCATGGATTGGCACCAGGAAAGGAAAATTACGGTAAGTATGATACAATTTTCCGTTTTTTTGCAGTGCTTCAGTTTATATAGGCTACTGGGCACCATTACCAGTGCCAAGCATGCATGTTAATTTTTACACATGCACCTACATGCTATTGCACGTCAGACAGTTACCCTATGCATAGAGCTATAAGCAGAAGTATACACGACCCTAAGCAAAGAATACCAACACCCGTGTCTATACAGATCAATACAAATATATAACTGAGTGTACAGCTGCTGTATCAAACACCAATAGTGCCAAAAATATGAATACATTATATCTAAACAGCACTTATACTACTAAACTCAATATGCAATTGATAAATATCCAATAAAATGTCCCAATAAAGAAAGTTAATAAATGATGTGCCATAACCTTAAAGTGATACTAAAGTCCAGGTTTTTTTTTTTTCCTTTAAAAATAATAAACATGTTATACTTACCTTCTCTGTGAAATGGATTTGCACAGAGCAGCCTGGATCCTCTTCTGGGGTCCCTCTTCTTTGCTCCTGCCCCCCCCCCCCCCACCTGTAGAGTGCCCCCACAGCAAGCAGCTGGCTATTGGGGCACCCAAGGCAAGTCACAGCTGTGTGTGTCTATTCAAACACAGGGCCACAGTTCACCCCCCCCCCCTCTCCTGATTGGCTAACTGACTTTGACAGCCATGGGAGCAAATGGCGCCACTGCTGTGTCTCAGCCAATCAGGAGGGAGAGTCCCGGACAACCAAGGCACTCGTGCACATCGCTGGACAGAGATGAGGCTTAGGTATGTATTAGGGGGGCATAGGATGCATTAAGATAAAAAAAACATCTGCCTTTACAGCCACTTTAATTCATCCACGTGTTTCTATAGGATAAATCAATATGTGCTCAAAATAAACAAACCACACTCACCACACCAATTTGACATCTTGTGGGAACAAGAAAGTCAAATTGTGCTTGTGGATGTAATTCTCACTGAACCAAGGATGGAAGGAAGCCAGAACCACTATGCAGCCAGGAGGGATCACCCAAAATGGATATCTCCAATAGCGCTTCAACCGGTCTCAATTTACCCTCTTAAAACCTCTGGGCAATCATGATAGCAATGCTGAAATGAAAGGAGAAGCCTCCCATAGTGTGAAACAATTTTATTAAATTAAAAAGGAGAAAAAATTGCACTTGCACCACAGTAGATAAGTACCACATTCACAGTATAGTAACCCAGATATGCTGCTGGCTCCCCAGCATGTGTTCCACAAAACGGGAAGTTCTCCTAAAGACATTGCATACATATTATGAAAGACGTAGGGCGGGACTTCCTGCACGTCACTTCTGGTTTGGAATCCAATTTTTGGATTTCTTTATTGGGAAATTTTATTGGACATTTATCATTAGATATTGAGTTTTGTAGTATAGGCATTGTTTAGACATATTTTATTAATGAACAAGCATAAGCCTGCATTGGCTTTCCTTACATGGAAGTGAATCCATCCTTTCCTTACGGTGTCAGATGCACATTATTGGTGCAGACCAGCTTGATGATAGTGACAATTGTGGACCATACCTAGGTGGAGTATTTGTTAAAACTGGAGCAGACTGAATCTGGAGCAGCCGAGCATAGTAACCAATCATCTTTTAGGCTCAGCTTGATCAGTTATGCTTTCAAAATGAAAGCTAAAAGCCGAACAGGTTGCCATGTACAGCCTCTCCAGATGCTGTCTGATGCAGTAAATTCCCCTCAATGTGTTTTAGCACACATTTAAATTCAGAATTCTGAGTTTGAATCTCAGAATTCTAACTTTGAAACTCAGAATTCTGACTTTTAATCTCAGAATTCTGATTTTTAATCTCAAAATTGTGTAGAAATGTTTTTTTTTTTTTTAAAACTTACAATTCTGACGTTGAATCTCAGAATTATGACTTTTGAATCTCAGAATTCTGACTTTTTATCTCAGAATTGTGTAGAAAATTGTTTTTTTTTAATTTACAATTCTGACTTTCAATATCAGAATTCTGACTTTCAAACTCAGAATTCTGTAAAAAAAAAAAAAAAAATGTTTTCAAACTCATAATTCTGTATGTTTTTTTTTATGATGGCCCCAGGGCTCTTCCATACATCCACATACCCATTATACACAGTCTTTTTTTGTACACATTTTAAAGATATACTGTCATGAGAGTACTTAAAAAAATTGTATAGAGAAAAGAACGGTATTTTAAAAGTGCTGACAGTGTTATAAAAATATCCATAATTTTATTGAGATAAATATATGTTTAAAAATAACAATTTCATATAAAATCTTAACAGAGTATTCATGCGGCTATAATACATACAGTGCCTTGAAAAAGTATTCATACCCCTTAACATTTTCCACATTTTGTCATGTTACAACCAAAAACGTCAATGTATTTTATTGGGATTTTATGTGATAGACCAACACAAAGTGGCACATAATTGTGAAGTGGAAGAAAATGATAAATGGTTTTCAAAATCTTTTACAAATAAATATGTGAAAAGTATGGCGTGCATTTGTATTCAATACTTTGTAGAACCACCTTTTGTTACAATTACAGCTGCAAGTCTTTTTGGGGATGTCTCTACCAGCTTTTCACATCTAGACAGTGAAATTTTTGCCCATTCTTCTTTGCAAAATAGGTCAAGCTCTGTCAGATTGGATGGAGAGCGACTGTGAACAGCAATTTTAAAGTCTTGCCACAGATTCTCAATTGGATTTAGGTCTGGACTTTGACTGGGCTGCTCAATGTCAGGCTAGGAGCAGGTAACAGTTTAAATGTGCTGATTTTGCAAAGAGTTCAATGAACAAGAGCACATACCATGAGCAGGACTAAGCAGAGCAGGTCAGCTGGACCTTGTATTTCACCACTGCAGATGAAGGTAGATGTTGGCTGGACCTTGTAGTTCACCGCTGCAGATGAAGGTATTTTGTTGCAACCTTTGCAGACGATTATATAAAAGAATTTTCAACTCACCTAAATATATATGTATATTTTTCACTATAATATATATATATATATATATATATATATATATATATATATATATATATATATATATATATATTTCACATTTACATGTTTTTTTTATATATATGGTGGACAGCTTGGTATTTTATTCATGGTCATGTGTTGATTATTATTTTACTGCATATCCACGTTGGATTGGGTGTTATTTACACATGGTTTTGCGCCCAATTTTTCATCATTTTTGCTTTATTAGTATTTCACAAATTTTTTGGTGCAGCATTACATTATTGTTTGTCATTTCATTTGGCGCCGTGCTCATTTTATATTTTCATATGTATGTTTATAATGTTTATTATAGTTTATAATGCCGCAACCACAAGCCAAATGCTTGGTTTAAGGCAGTGTTGCCAACTGTCAGTATTTTTACTGCCAGCCAGTAAAAAAATTGGCACTTTTCTCCTGCCAGTAACAGGAAAATGTTGCCGGTAAAAAATATAGCTGTGACGCTCAGCTCAGAACAGTGCATGCAGAGACCCTCAGAGTGCCTGCTACAGGGTGTTTAGGCAGCGGTGCCTGTGTCGTGTGATATCATGGTGCAAGGGAGCCGAGCGGAGCAGCCAGAGCCAAGTGTGCGGGTCTGCAGGATAGGAGCAAGGCAAGTCAGGAGTGGGACTGTCAGTGCTGTTTGGATTGGAGTGGACTGAAGGGACCGCCTGGCGTGGAGAGAGCGTATTCCTGTGACTTCGGAATGTTGGTGAGGTGTCATCATCATCTATGCTGCTGCACAATGCTGTCAGTGTCACTGTGAGAGTCAATTTCATGGGTGTGTGCCTGCCCATTCTAGCTTCTTGCCCTCCCGAGTTCTGTCCCTGAGCTACTTACTATATCGAAAATAAAATAAGAAATATGTTTTTTGCCTTAATATCTACCTTATATCAAATTGCTAGTTGTACTGTACACCTAAATACTGAAATGTGACAGGAAAACTTGGTTGTGCTCGTAAATTTTGGGTGTCGTGTCAGTAAATTTCAATCTGGTAAGTTGGCAACACTGGTTTGCGGTTGCAGCGTGAGGTTTCAATATAAAATCCCCATTCAAAAACTCAAAAAAGGAAAAAAAAAAAAGAAAAGCAGATCGCTTTTTGGAGGGTGGTAAAACTGTATGAAAGAGGTCCAAAGTGATTTCAAATATTGCAGCCAGGATATCAGCATGACAGGCAGGCAATCGGAACTGGGTAAATGGGTATTTCACCTATAACAGGTGTCTTTAAAAGCCCAGTTGAAGTCACAAAAATAGTACAACATCTGTCTGAATATCTAACAAACTTGTTTCCATAGTCTTACCTTCACTTTCCTGTTACAGCAGATGCACAGTCTTCCTGCCCCAAGGTACGTCATATGACGTCCTTGACTTTGAGCGGGAATATCTGAATGATGGGTGCAGCTACAGGCATCATTCAGATATAATCCTTTTCAGCCGGCGATTCCCTACACCATAAGAATGATCATAGTGGCTGTTCCGCTTAAACATTTTTACGAGCGGCGACGTCCCCCCCCCCCCCCTCCCGCAGCCCCCCGGTGCTTCGACCAACTCACCGCTTCCATCGGTGAGTTGGAGAATGGATCCGCCGGGCCCGGATATTTACCATAGAGATTTCCAGGTGGACCAAATGCCCGCCAGAGTCTTTATGATCGTTCGGAGGCCGGGTACGATGTTATGACATCACGCTCCACCTCTCCATTCAAACAAATGCCACCGCCCCGGCTAGGAAGTCGAGATCGTTTATTTTATTTTTTGGATTTCAGGCTTCCCAGCCTAGAGGTGAGATGTGGGGTCTTATTGACCTCATATCTCAATGTAAAGAGGACCGATCATGCCATATTCCTATTACAAGGGATGTTTACATTCCTTGTAATAGGAATAAAAGTGATCAAAAAATATATTATATATTTTTTTAAGAGTGTCAAACTAAAAAAAGAAAAGTAAAATTAACAAAAAAAAATGAAATGTAAAGCTCCCCTTCGCACGCAGAAGCAAATGCATACGCAACCCACATATGAAAACGGTGTTCAAACCACACATGTGAGGTATCGCCGCGAACGTTCGAGCGAGTGCAATAATTCTAGCCCTAGACCTCCTCTGTAACTCAGGACATGTAACCAGTAAGAAAAATGTAAGTACCAAAGTTTTGGCGCCATTCCACCAGTGTGTGCAATTTTGAAGCGTGACATGTTAGGCATCTATTTACTTGGCGAACTTCATCTTTCACATTATGCAAAAAATTTGGCTAACTTTAATTTATTTTTTATTTTTTTTACGCATGAAACATTTTTTTTCCCCAAAAAAGTGTTTGAAATATTGCTGCGCAAATACTGTGCGAGATAAAAAAAGACTGACGTATTCTCTAGGGTCTTTGCTAAAAAAAAAAAACATATATAATGTTTGGGGGTTCTATGTAATTTTCTAAAAAAAAAAAGAAGATAAATTTTACATGTAGGAGATAAATGTCAGAATTGGCCTGGATGGGAAGTGGCTAGATATGACTCCAATAGGTACCAGAATTTGAGCTCATTGCCCAATGTACTGCTCAAGTAATTTTCTAAAGCTGGCCATACATGGATAGAAATTTGGCTGGTTACGCAGTCAATCTACAGTTCGATATCTAGTCCACCACTCTGTCGGTATTTTCCTGCTCGATCAGCGCTGAAGCACTGATCTGTGTATTCTGATGGCGGGGAAATCCCTGCTGCAAAAATACCACTCGGAGGAGAGTATTCCCCCATTCACATACAGTGTGTGGATGGGGCAATCAAGTTATTTTTTTTTTTTCATTCAACATTCAAAAATGTAATAAATCTGACCCATCTATGGCCAGCTTAACAGACCTGGTCAGATTCCCCCCTTCCACCACAACACAAGGGTGCATGAAGACACCTGTGATGAGGCTGTTACACATCAATGCCAGCAAAGATCACTGGGGAGGGAAGGCTGGAAGGACAGTTCCACTGCTCGGGATGCTGAGCAGTGAAATGCTCCCTGCGATTCAGCACTCTGCACTGATGCTGTCAGCTGCAGTGATCTCAGCTCCACACTACAAGCATAGTCCTGCACTTGTTGAGGATAGAGAGCAGCTCGGGAGCATGCAATTAGGCAAGTAACCCTTGACCACCAATGCTGGGGGATTTAATTTCACTGCCACTGCACTAATCACCCGTCGGGAGGGTGCTAAAATTTACTGCACTGAGCGTCAATGCAAAAGAGGGCTAGAAAACACTACATTGACTACCAATAAAGGGTACTGCCACTTATCACAAACATCAGGGGGGGTTTAATAGTGCTGCCACCAATGCTGGGGTTATTGTTGTCACTGACACCAATGCTAGGGGTTATTATTGCAGTTACTGACTCCAATGTTGGGGGTTATTATTGTGGACACCGACCTCAATGATGGGAATTATTATTGTGACCACTGACACCAATGTCGGGGGTTATTATTGCACTCAATAACACCAATGCTGGCAGTTAATATGGTAGGTATTGACACAAATGAGGGATAGTGCACTCATGACTGCAGTACTGTGATGCTTAAACCTAAACCACCTTTTTCCCCACAGTTCTAGGAGAATAATATCCAACAAGACAGAAATTTCCAGAGTTGTAGATATATTTTATGCAATGCAATTGTTTTTTTGGAAGAGTTATGTCCCGTTACACACGGTCGGAATTTCCGACAGAAAATGTCCTATCGGACCATGTTGTCGGAAAATCCGACCGTGTGGGCTCCATCGGACTTTTCCGTCGGAATTTCGGACGGAAAAAAATTGAGATCCTGCTCTCAAATTTTCCGACAACAAAGTCCGATCGAACTTTTTCCGATCGTGTGTAGGGAATTCCGACAGACAAAGTGCCACGCATGCTCAGATCAAATTACAAGACCAAAGATATTGGCTACTAGCCTCTACGTAGTTCCGTCTTACGCAATGGACGTCACCACGTTCAGAATGATCGGATTTTCCGACAACTTTGTCCGACCGTGTGTATGCAACACCAGTGTCGGAAAAAATCCGACGGATTTTGTGGTCAGAATTTCTGACCGTGTGTACGGGGCATTAGAGTGATAATAAACCCTTATATAAGCCCACTGGCCTCGCGCCTTGCAGCCCTCTCTCCTTCACAGCCTCCCAAAGTAAACAGATAAGAGGATACCAATTACAGTGCTTTGAAAAAGTATTCACACCCATTGAAATGCTCCACATTTTGTCATGTTACAACCAAAAATGTAAATGTATTTTATTGGGATTTTTTGTGATAGACCAACACAAAGTGGCACATAATTGTGAAGTGAAAGGATAATGATAAATGGTTTTCAATTTTTTTTTACAAATATATATTGTATTCAGCCCCCTTTACTCTGATACCCCTAACTAAAATCTAGTGAAACCAATTGCCTTCAGAAGTCACCTAATTAGTAAAGAGAGTCCACCTGTGTGTAATTTAATCTCAGTATAAAATACAGCTATCCTGTGAAGTTTAAAGCAGGGTTAGGTTATAAGAAAATATCCCAAGCTTTGAACATCTTACAGAGCACTGTTCAATCCATCATCCGAAAATGGAGAGTATGTCACAACTGCAAACCTACCAAGACATGGCCGTCCACCTAAACTGACAGGCCGGGCAAGGAGAGCATTAATTAGAGAAGCAGCCAAATGGTAACTCTGGAGGAGCTGCAGAGATCAACAGCTCAGATGGGAGAATCTGTCCACTGGACAACTGTTAGTCGTGCACTCCACAAATCTGGCCTTTATGGAAGTGCGTCAAAAAGAAAGCCATTGTTGATAGAAAGCAATAAGAAGTCCCGTTTGCAGTTTGCGAGAAGCCATGTGGGGGACACAGCAAACATGTGGAAGAAGGTGCTCTGGTCAGATGAGTCCAAAATTAAACTTTTTGGCCTAAAAGCAAAATGCTACATGTGGCAAAAAACTAACACTGTACATCACCCTGAACACACCATCCCCACTGTGAAACATGGTGGTGGCAGCATCATGTTGCGGGGATGCTTTTCTTCAGCAGGGACAGGAAAGCTGGTGAGAGTTGATAGGAAGATGGATGGAGCCAAATACAGGGCAATCTTAGAAGAAAACCTGTTCGAGTCTGCAAAAGACTTGAGACTGGGGCGGAGGTTCACCTTCCAGCAGAACAACGACCCTAAACGTACAGCCAGAGCTACAACGGAATGGTTTCGATTTAAAGCATATTCATGTGTTAGAATGGCCTAAACCAGGGAGAGATGGACGTACGGACGTAGCGTCCGCACGGAGGGAGGAGCCTGAGCTTAGGGGCCGTGGAGAGCGGACGCGTCAAGGGGGAAGGTGCCGGATCGCTCCGGGAAGTGAGATGCCGAGGATGCCCACGTTGCTCCGCAGGATCGGGAGACTTGGACGCCACGGTCCTCCAGCGAGGGGAGGACAAAGCGGGTAGGACCGCAGAAGACCCGGTCCGGCCCCGAAAGTGCCGGCATCGCTCCATACCCCCCCCTCTCCAACCCACCACCCACCTCACTCCAAGGCAGGGACCATCCGGAGGATCCATAGAGTTCAGGGAGAGAGGACCGAAGGGTCCTTATCCGTGAGTATGGGACTAGATGCACAATCACTCCATACCAGAAGGTAAGAGCATCTCTGCCTGGGACTGCCAGGACGCCTGTCTCAAAGCCACAAATGTCTCACGCTAAGCACTGGCTAATGGGTGTACAGTAATCTATATGCAGTGGTATGAAAACTTGGAGAATCTAATTTACAGCAGCGTAAAAATCTGTCCGTATGCGTTTCCAAATCGCATCAATTACAGCAGCGTAAAAATTTGTCCGTATGTGTTTCCAAATCGCATCAGGCAGACCCGGGGGTGCACGGAGTCCCAGAGAGGCTAACTTTTACAACAAAGCGGTTTGATCCCCTCCCCCTTTGTTGCAGCATGGCTATAACAGGAGTGCTAAAGGTATTGTCTGAAGTATCATAGCCACACATGGGTATATGCGGGCTTTAAATCCCAAGATTAGAGGAAGGGTACGAGCATTATAGTCCCCAAGGGCGCAAAATTGTTCGAAAGTGTCTGAAATGAAAACTATGTAATCCGCCTTACAGACATCTCACACATCAAAAGCTGCTCTAGGGACTGTATGAGCGACTCGGATTAGCGCCTATGAAGCGTTATTTCTCTATGTTAAATGGATGCACGATCGAATGAAAGTGTGATTTTGATTGGGGCCTAGGAAGATTGATTTTCTCATACTAAAAACCGCCTAATGGAATGAAAGCGAGACTCGGATCGGTGCGCATGGAGATATACTGCCATATTTCAAATACTGCACTATGGAATAAAGGTATGATTCCGACTGGTATTTAAACGCACTGGCCATAGCGGCTCAGCTTGATGACAGATGTTTTGAAATAGGACTGGTTCCTCAGATTATGTTTGTACTATTTAAACTTCAGATTTTCCTTAAGCATAAAACTATGTTTAAAATATAAAAGCTCACTTTTGTATGCTGTCCACGTCATCAAGATCAGTGACCTCATGTAACATATCGTTAATATCTCCTGATTCTACCAGTAGAGCTTTTTGATAGGACACTGAAAAGGTGCAAATTGCGCATTTTGGAAATTATCTAGCAGGAAGGGCGAATAAATTCCCCCATTCAAATAAAATAGCCCCAGCCATTACGTAAGCGTCTAGTACACCACTCAAAGACCCTACAGACGGAAAAAGTCTCCCCCAGTATCTTGCAAACTCGACTGTATACACTAGAGGGACACCCAGAGGGACAAAGGACAGCCTTAAAGTAAGGATCGCATCAAAAGGCAGGAGGTGGAAAAGGGCCCAGGAGGCCCAGGACCATAACAAGACTGGGGAAGAGAATCAGGCCCATTAAAAAGATCAACATGAGTAAAGATCCACACAAACAGCCCAAGAAAGCCACCACCAAAGGCAGTAAAGGGGAGACAAGCACAATTAAACATTATTTAAGACAGGGTGCAAGCCCAAAAACATCGGGAAAAGAAACGCGGGTCGGAGCCTCCCCGGAGAGTAGGGGCGGGGTGGAAGGAGAAATTAATGACTCCAGAGCGGACCTCACAATGGAGTCTGAGATTGAGCCCAGTAGGGGGGAGGATCAACAAGCAGGAACCCACATCCCCAACAAACATGAAATGGAGGCGATGCTTTTACGCCTGGAAAATGTAATCAAACTCGAGATTAACACCCTACGGGAGGATATGGGCCATCTGCTGTTCAGGGTTGAAGCGGTGGAGGGGAGAGCGGACTCCATAGATTTGGAAATCGCGAAGCTGAAAACACAATTAAAAGGCGCCTACCTCACGCAGAGAGACACCCTCTATAAGATAGAGGACCAAGAAAATAGGGATAGGAGGCAAAACATGAGGCTGCGTGCCGTCCCGGAACAAAGAGGGGAAGACCTAGAAAGAAAACTATGGGAAATTCTGGGCCCCATAAGCGGCATGGACTTTGATCATTTCCCCCATATAGAAAGGATACACCGAGTAGGAAGACCCGAAAGGGGGGGCGCTGAGCGGCCCCGGGACATAATTGCCAGATTCAGCCACTTTAAAGAAAAAGAGGACCTGTGGGCTAAAATAAAAAATAAATCTCCTATACTGCATAAAGAAGTCGAAATTCAAGTGTACGCAGACCTATCGGCCCGAACCCTCGAAAGACGGAGACACCAGAAACCCCTATTGGAAATACTGAAAAGGGAAAACATAAGATACAACTGGGGTTTCCCCTCATGTTTAATAGGGTCAAAGGAGGGGTGTTCGGCCAGGTTGAGGTTCCCGGAAGAAGTGCAGGGATTTTGTACAAAACTCGGGATTCCAGCTCCGAATCTGCAGGGCTGGATTGAGATGGAAGGCCTGGGGGACCCAGGGGGGGTGGTTGTGGGGGGGTGGAGGGGGGGGGGGGTGAATGCCCACACATAGCTACAAAAGAACTTAGCTCAAACCGGCCCCGCCCCCTCCCCCTCTGCGCCCTGAGTCTGGGTCGCGGAGGGGGAGGGGAGGGCTAAACAGGCTCCACCTCACCAGGAATCCGGAGTCTAAGGGAAGCCACAAAGGATGGCCCCCAAGGACCCGGGGACCCTAGTTGGGGTAAGAAAGGGGAGGAGGGGAGGGTGGGAGGGAAGGGGGGGGGGGGGGGGGGGAGGGGAGGGGCAGGGAGAGGGGAGGGGGATGGGGGGAAGGGGGAGGGGGGGGGGGGGACGGGGGGGAGAGGGAGGGAAACCACGTCCGCTGTGGGGCTGTTGTCACTATCAATATTTCAGAGGGAAAAAAAAAAAAAAAAAAATAAAGAAAGAAAAACAAAATCCCAAAAAATAAATGAAGGACATAGAAATCAAATTCTTATCATATAACGTGAAAGGCTTAAACTCTCCCGGCAAGCGATCTAAAATTTTGGAGGAAGCAGAGAGATATGGCGCAGGTATAGTGTTCCTGCAAGAGACCCACCTGGCACATACCTCAAATATTAGACTTTTTTCTCCAGCTCTCCCAAATTGGTTTTATGGAGATACTATCTCGAGCAGGGCAAGAGGAGTGGCCATTGGGATTGCGAGGGACATTGACTTCAGGGTGGAGGAGAGAATGACGGACCCCGAGGGGAGGTATCTGTTTCTTAGGGGATCCCTCCTAGGGGTAGAACTTACACTGGCCAATGTTTATGCCCCCAATGCCAAACCTATCTTATTCCTCAAAGCAATTCTGCGTAAGCTAAGGGCCTTCAGGAAAGGATATGTGATCCTGATGGGGGACCTCA
This sequence comes from Lithobates sylvaticus, assembly GCA_028564925.1. Taxonomy (NCBI): domain Eukaryota; kingdom Metazoa; phylum Chordata; class Amphibia; order Anura; family Ranidae; genus Lithobates; species Lithobates sylvaticus. Next base: position 429,825,989 of record CM053030.1, read on the forward strand.
ATTTCGTGATGGACCCCGCGAAGGACAGCACATCTGGTGGCATGGGGAGGGGCAATATACAACTGAAGCGTATTAAAAAAAAAACTTTCGGAGGACCAACTGTTGGATGTGTGGAGGATCCAGCACCCGCAGTTGAGGGATTACTCGTTTTTCTCCCATGTCCACCAGATGTATTCCCGCCTGGACTATATTTTAATAGACCATGGCATACTGGAAAGGGTCAAAGAAACCGAAATTGGAATAGCTTCCCTCTCGGACCACGCGCCGGTTTCCATGAGGCTAAGGTTCCCAGAACATAAACAACCCTCTAGCGGATGGAAACTCAATCCTGAACTGTTACATGACAAAGAAATTAGGGATTATATCAAAAAGGAGCTAGAATGGTATTTCCAAATCAACGACAACGGAGAGGTTTCAGAGGCTCAACTGTGGGATGCGCATAAAGCGTTCATCAGGGGGCTTCTGATAGCGAAAGCCTCATGGAAAAAAAAGGAGAGGGTGGGAAAGACGCAGGTGCTGACGGCCGAGATTAAAACCCTGGAGCAAAAGCACAAATCTGGGGGGGCACTTAGCCAGAGCATATACATAGAGCTTACAGACAAGAGAGAGGAATTGAAAGATCTAGCTGAACAGGAAGTTAGACAGAAGTTCAATAAATTGGCCAGGGATCAATATATATGGGGCAACAAGCCAGGGAAATATTTAGCAAGGAAATTACAAAAAAAGAAAACCAGAAATTTTATTGAAAAAATTCAAACAAGAAATGGGGAGATGAAGTTTACCTCTAGTGAAATAGCCTCTACATTTAGAGACTATTACAAAGAACTTTATGAGGTGAAAACTAAGGGAAACAACGACAGCACGGGAAACAACCAGAAAACATCAGAATTCCTAGAGAGGGCAGGGTTAATGGCTTTAGGGGAGGGGGAGAGAGATGAGCTTGAGAGGCCAATAACGGAGGAGGAGATCTTAGCAGCCATCAACAACTCTCCAACAGGGAAGAGCCCGGGCCCGGACGGCTTCACGGCCTCATATTATAAAACGTACAAAGAGATTCTTATACCGAGATTGTTGCGATATATGAATGGACTAGGGATAGACTATGATATGAGCGAAGAGGCCCTAAAAGCCACGATCACTCTTTTGAGGAAGGATGGGAAGGATGGATCGGTGTGCTCGAACTACAGACCCATCTCCTTATTAAATTTTGACACAAAATTATACGCTAAGATACTGGCGGATCAAATAAAGGGGCACCTGGGCACACTGATCCACCCGGACCAGGTCGGGTTTGTCCCGGGCAGAGAGGGGAGGGACAATGGGATTCGGACATTGCTAGCCATACATAGGATGGGAGATTCGAGAACCCCCAGTCTACTCCTCTCGATAGACGCCGAAAAAGCGTTCGACAGAGTAGACTGGGGGTTCATGTTCAACACTCTACAGAGGATGGGTTTCGGACCCAGAATTATTCAAAAAATTAAAACCCTATATAATCATCCGAAAACCAACATTAAGGTCAACGGAACGACCTCCGCTGAGTTCGAACTGTTTAATGGTACGAGGCAGGGCTGTCCACTCTCCCCTCTCCTTTTTATCCTATCCCTGGAACCGCTGTTAGCCACAATTCGCGGAAACCCAGAGGTGGAAGGCTGTAAAGTCGGCAGCGAAGAGCACAAACTTGCGGCCTTCGCGGACGACGTCCTTTTCTACATAAGTTCACCCCAGAAGTCAGTCCCCATATTGCTTAAAATCTTGAAGGAATATGGGGAACTAACAAACTTTAGAATCAATGCCTCAAAAACATTTATCCTCAATATTAACATCAAAAAAATTGAGAAACAGAACCTACAGAAAACAGTTAGTTTCGTCTGGAAAAAAAGGATTAAATACCTAGGAATAGAACTGGCCAACAACCCGAGGAAATTATACAAAATAAATTATATCCCACTCCTAGAAGACATCAAAAAAAAATGCCAAGAGCTGAAGGGAAAAATTTTATCCTGGATAGGCAGGATTAATTCGGTAAAAATGATGATCCTACCAGTCATCACATATAAATTCCAGATGCTCCCCCTCCCTCTCCCAAAACAGTACCTCGGTAAATTAAGAGCTATTATAATGAATTTCATATGGAATTACAAAAAACATAGAATCTCCCTCCAAGTTCTAAAACAAGATAAAAGTCAGGGTGGTCTGGCGGTCCCAGACATAGAAAGTTACTACCATGCTATAGCACTATTAAGAATCGCAGAATGGGGTAAAATGGGCAACACTAAAAGATGGGTTAGTTTGGAGGAAGCACTGAGTGAAGCCAGGCTGGGGAGAATTGTGTGGAATCCTCCGAAAAGCCGGACACTGGGAGAAAAAACACATATAATCACCATCACGACTTTGAAAATTTGGGACAAAATATATAAAATATTCAACAAAAATTATAATTCGCCACTTATAGCACTTAAAGAAAACCCCTTTTTTCCGCCAGGGTTAAAGGAAATAGGAGGTGATTGGATTAGAAAGGACTGCACGAGACTAGGGGAAGTTATTAGTAAGGGGAAGGTTATGACATTGCACGAGTTACAGAATAATGAGGCTTTTCTCATAGATGGATGGCGGCATCGCCAGCTGACCCACTTTGCGGGCTCTCTTCCTAGCCCATTAAGGGAGATTAAGGATCTAACAAAATTAGAGAAAATTGTTACGACAGAATGTTCAAAAAAAAAGAATATCCAGAATATACAAACTGTTATTAGAAAGAGAAAGACCGGAGATGCCGCCATACCTTACCAAATGGGAAAGCGAACTAGGAACACAATTAGAAATAGGCACAAGTAAGAAAATTTTAAAATTAGCACATGGGTCAGCGGTAGATGTGAGAACTGCAGAAACAAACTTTAAATGCATGGCCAGGTGGTATAGAACCCCAGACAGGGTCAGCAATTTTCAGGCGGATACATCGGCGAACTGTTGGAGGGGGTGTGATCAAAGGGGTACAATGGGTCATTTATGGTGGGGGTGTCCCAAAATCAAAAAATTTTGGGAGACTATCCTAAAATACATAAAAGAAATAACAACGATAGAGGTAAAAAATGACCCTTGGGTGGCACTTATGCATGCCACATCAAGGGAAATTAAACAATACAAAGGCTCTTTGATCCCCCATCTGCTTAATGCGGCTAAAAAGGTAATTCCAAGGAGGTGGAAGGACAAGGAAAGTCCACCTGTTTGGGAATGGGTTGATGCAGTGGAGTCCACTTACATGATGGAATGTGTGTTGTACACCGGGGAGGAGGACAGAGAGGCCACGAGGGCTAGATGGGAGAGCTGGAGAAAATTCAAGAGGACTTGGAGCTACAGGGAGGCTTTGCGAGTGCAGCCGTGACAACTGATGATCCCTGGGGGCTGAAGCAGAAAAGAGATCTAGCCACGGAAAGGCAGACCCTAAGGGTAGGAGAAGATATTGGGGAGAAAGGGCCACCTCACAACAACAAAACAGCGGACCGGGACAGGGAGGGAGGGGGCATGGGGGGGACAGGGGGGGTTGGGGGGGGGGGGTAATAAAATAAAAACCCCCAGGGGTGTTTACTGGAAGAGTGATGGAACGGGATTTAGGATAAAGGAAGCGGAGGGGGAGGGGAGGCTGGGTGGGATCTTGGATGTATATATGTACTTTTGAGCTTTGTAAATTTCATGGATGCCCGACTCAGGACCCCTATCCCCCCCAACTCCAGGGGGGAGAGAAAAAAAAAAAAAGGGGGGGTGAGAATGAAACAATCCACTAATGATGCTAAGACAATTAGAGGGATGGAGATGCGGGCGTAGCTGACACTCACCCACGAAGATTCTTTCTGAAGTGGAAAAAAAAAAAAAAAAAGAATGGCCTAAACCATTCCATTGTATCTCTGGCTGTATGTTTAGGGTCATTTGTCAGGCTGGAAGGCTAACTTTTGCCCCAGTCTCAAGTCTTTTGCAGATTCAAACAGGTTTTTCTTGCCCTGTCTTTGGCTCCAACCATCTTCCCATCAACTCTGACCAGCTTCCCTCTCCCTGCTAAAGAAGACCATCCCCACAACATGATGCTGCCACCATGTTTCACGGTGGGGATTATTATTATTATACAGGATTTATATAGCGCCAACAGTTTACGCAGCGCTTTAAAACATGAGGGCAGACAGTACACTTACAATACAAATCAATACAGGAGGGATCAGAGGGCCCTGCTCGTTAGAGCTTACAATCTAGAAGGGAGGGTCAGGTGGAAAAGAAAGGTAATCACTGTGGGGGGGGGTGAGCTGATGGAGAAAATGAAAAAAACAGTTGTTGTTAGGTGTGGGTGGTGTGCAGTGTTAGTTTTCCGCTACACGTTTTGCGTGTGATCTCTGCAGCTCCTTCAGAGTTACCATGGGCTTCTTGGCTGCTTCTCCGATTAATGCTCTCCTTGCCCGGCCTATCAGTTTATGTGGACGGCCATGTCTTAGTAGGTTTGCAGTTGTGCCATACACTCTCCATTTTTAGATAATTATTTGTAAACTTTGAAAACCATTTATCATTTTCCTTCCACTTCACAATTATGTGCCACTTTGTGTTGGTCTATCACATAAAATCCCAATAAAATACATTTACGTTTTTGGTTGAAACATGATAAAATGTGGAAAATTTCAAGGGGTATGAATACTTTTTCAAGGCACTGTAGCTTCCAGCAGGCAGGGATCTCACATCGCACACTGCACTGCACTGCACAGAGAGCCAAGTGTAATCTGACAAATGAGTATGCAAATGGACACTCACCCCCCCCCCCCCACACATTTTTATGAGAAAACATGCAAAGCTGAGGCTGGCAATCACTTGCTGTGTTCTACTGTCACCATGAATTGCCTGGCATAAGAAAAAAAATCAGAATTGACTCATGCAGATAGAATAAGGGGAGGGCTGTCAGGATGTCAGGATCCACACAAGGTGCTATGGATTAAGACAACTACACACTATATGAAAATCTGCTTTGTTCATTTTTAATTTAAGAGGTTTACAACCACTTTAAGCCAGCCATACATGGCTTGAATTTAGACAGATTCTTGCTGAATCAGCCAGATTTCGAGCTGTGGGTGGCCCTGCTCAGTGAAAGTTGATTCAGCAGTGTACCAGTACATTACTCTGCATTGGATTGCACACTGGTGGCATTTCGGAAAGATTACAGCATTGGACATATTCACAAACCAATAACAGACACTATACAGTAGAATGGCAAAGAACAAAGCACATCATTTTGTTTCTGTTAATACTTTATTAGTGTTATCAGTATTCCAGCTTCTCAGATGGACAAACAAAATTAAAATAAAAATAAAAATGTTCCTTTCAACCCATTAAAAAAAAAATCATTGTAACATTCGGTTGCTTGGAAGTAAGAAGGGGAGACATAGAAAGGGTGGAAATAGCATCCATAAAACAAATGGGCACACAGCATTTACAATATAAATGATATGCACAATTCATATTTAAAAAGTATATATTCCTAACATTTTCTGTATAAATATGTATATGGGACAATAGAACCACACAGCTAGAAAACATGAAAGTGGCAGATAAGACTTATAAAACAAGTCCTTAAAGGGTTACTCCAATAAATGGTGACTGGTGAAGGGGGGAAAGACAGTTGTGCTCTAGAAATAGGACTGGTCTTCTCCTAATTCCATAGATTTAAAAATGATGGCATTATCAGTTTTCCTCTAGTATTTAAAAATGTATTAATTGTTGCTTGCAAATTTCACAGGCCACTGTAACTTAGTTTTTTTTGTGGCTTCCCCAAACTCCAGGCACATTATTTATAAACCTTGACTTTTTTCACATCCTGCTCCAATATGTAGCGTGTGCGGTTGGCCAGATACTGCATATTGCTGTGTATATATTATTTGTAAAAGGACAGAAAGTGCTGCCTATTTGGTAATATATAAATAACTGAAGGAGCTGAGGCAATGACTATATAGCTGGAAGTTGGGTAGAAGTCTTGCAGAGTACACCCCAACTTTGGAGAGTTGAGGAATGGGTAAACTAGACGCGTTCAGGCACCACAGGATAAAACATGCCATATATATAAAAAAAAAAAAAAAAAATCGGACAAAAATGGCAACAGATAAGGTCAGTGTCTATGGGCTTTTGTTGTTTCCAGAACAGCTTCTCCCCCGAAACAAGTCTTTTGGAATGCAAAAGCAGTGGAGGAAGGTGAACTTTGGGTCCAAGGCTACATTTACATGGCCAACTAGCAGGGGCGGCTGCCTACAAGAATGAATTGTTTGTTATTGGTTTTAAACGCTGTCTGAACACACAGCCTGTGACCACTCATCCAATCGGTTTCATGGGAATAAAGCGTCCGACCGACCCTGGATACAGCCACTGTGCATCCGGGGTTGGTGTTCCTGCAGAGTTCTGGCCACACACACAAATTGGCCACTCTTAAATTGGCCAAGTTGTATGCAGCCATAGGGCCAAGTATCAAACTATCTACAGATATCACCTGTGTGAATATAGTCTAATACACTTGCAATTAATTTTACATGTTCTAAGAGTCAATTCAAACGGATATCAAAAGCACACCGCATTTGCCGAACATCGAAGCCCACTGACACAGCTCCCTAGAACTTCACCACCCCTCCTCCCACTTTCCTGCGAGTGAGGCCTTAGGCTAGGAAAATGATCATACAGAGGATGTGGAAGGAATCAAACCAATAGCTAACCAGAATCATGACAAAGGACAATCATTTTACACAACAGATTCCCCTCACACCCCTCCAATTAAACACCATTAATGAAGTAACCCCTTAAAGTGAACCTTTATTTTGCTTTTACATAAATAGCAAAACAGCCATTTTGTTATCTAATCTTCAAATCATAACGAAGGTGAAGTTCCTCATAACTCGCCCATTTGATGGATTCCTTCTGAACAAAGGATTTTTGAGCCCTTAAAATGGCTGCCGCCACGGTTTGCAAACACTCGGCACACATTTAAATAAAGAGATACAGGAATGCAAGGAATGTAGAAAACAGGACTGAATCTCTATTTCCACCCTAGAATATGTGTATAATACGTGGTGATTTCATGCACTGAAGCAGCATTTTGTCATGTTGATACGTATAAGAAACCTTCTTGTAGATATCAGAGACAAAAAGAATACCTCAAGTTCAGTATTGTACAAGGTTTAGAATCAAATGATTTTAACAATCGCCTCAAACATTACAAAGCGGGAGCATTTAAACAGCCTCCTTCTACTGTGAGAGTGTAAATGGTATAGTCCAGGCACGTTCATTTTAATCAGCTGCTGTTCCCAGAAGGGTGGTAAATATAAATTAATTTCTTCAAATCTCTAAATGGAGGCTAAAAACAGGAGGGTGTAGATTTTCAAGGAAGCAGAGAATTGCAAACAACCAAGTTGTCATTTCACCACACCAGGCATGAGGTGTAGATAGTTAATCAAAGGTCAGGTACCAATGAACTTGTAGGTCCCGTTGTGATGAGGCCCTTGGGACAAGTCAACTCTTAATTAAAACTGTTCACTATAATGCCCAAATGATAGCCCTGCCACTTAAAATACTGCCAAAACTATATTTTTAGGTTTGGAATGGAGTGGAGAAGTGCTATAACCTCTAATAGCAGTGGCGGCCTGTCCATTAGGGGCGCCACCCCTCACCCATGCATTCAGCCCCCTAATCTACATGCAGGGTGCCGAACGCATGGATTCCAAATGTTTTTTTTAAGCCGGAGGCTCTAATAGGCTTCAAATAAAGGGTGAGCGCGGGGCGCAGAGCACTACGCCCTTATCCCACCCAGTTGTGTGACAATAGCAAACGAATATTCGTTATTGTCACACTGATTCTCCTCCCAGTCAATCAGGAAGCGGGTCTGAGACCCATTTCCCATTTGGCCCGAAAGGAGAAGTGGTCCATTTGACAGTCGAGGAGAAGGGGAGAGACGCATGGCAGAAGCCGCCGTGATGCATGCGGAGGAGTGCAGGGGAAGAAGCTGCCGCTCAGGTGAAGCGATGGTTGCCATAGATGGGATAAGTGCTGGTGCTCCTGATGACCCGACCGACTGGACAGGTGGGTATTGGGGAGTGCAGGTTACCCGACCGACCGGTGGGGGTGGCTGTGGGTGCACTGTTTACCGCCACCTCCAAAAAAAATGTACCCCAGGCGTCACTGTCATTAGTCAGTGTCCTTATTGGAGTGGGGACAAAGACTTCAGAAAAATAAATAAAATGACAACGGGTCGGAACATCTATAAGGTTACAACTACTTCTGGTGTCCTCCTGTGCCATTGATGACCGCTATCCCCAATTCATCATGTTCCGCAGTCTCAGGAAGTGAAATCTACTCCAATGGGGACACAGACAGCATTGTATTTATATTCCCGAGTCTATTCACAAAAAAAATGGTTTGAGTTGGGCTCTCAGGAATATCTTCATAAAAATAAAAAATAAGATCAGTGTGTATTGAAAATACTTTTTTTCTGTTGAATCTGCTTTGTTTTTGTTTTGCAAGTATGGTCAGGCAGTGCTTTTTTTGGCTGACCACAGCTCCAAAAGCCTCTAAGATAAAAAGCTTTCAAAAACCAATGGTGAGATTATGGGGACACTATGCATACTACCCTAGGATTTCCCAGGCTCTGTGCAGGCAGGAAATCATTTAGCTGTAGTAAGACTAACCAGCTCATGCATGTAACACACTTTTTGTGTCTCTACAACTGTCAGATGTGAAGTTAAAATTGCCCTACTACATTTCCAGCTCTTACAGGGGTCCAGGTAATATAATCTGGATGTTGTATCCTTTTGCTAACTGACATACCCGCGCTCTATGGATTGTATATGGAATCACATGCATTGTTGGTGTCTGCCGAGCAGAATTGGGAAAGCAATGTGCAAAATATTACAGACAATGGGGTCCCTTTTTAAGAAATGATGGGAGGTATCTGTGGTGTCCAGCTGTCATGTCTTCACCAGAGGTTAGAAAATGAAAGAAAAAAAAGGTATCTAGCTGAATTCTATGGCCAATACAGACACTTATTTCCTCTACAGCATATAAATCTGACCCATTGTCATTTAAATCCAACATAAGAAATCGAATAGAATTTGCTTTTGAATCAAACAGACCTGCTGGGAACTGATTTTTAAGCATGCAAACATAGCTCTCCCAAGTGTAGTTCTATTTTATATATTGTGATGAGGCCAATAAAAAGCAAGGTGCTGGGGATGCCGACCAGCTCCCATATATATGTACTGGTAAAAAAGTTATTTTCTTTACCCTTCCAATGTTGATTTTTTTCTTATATCATTGCGGAATAAGACATCTGATCAAAACTAATCATTTCTTTTTGGGTTGAGGGTGACGAGAGATGCCTGTGCGTTACAACAATACTCATTTCTGCCCCATCGGAAGTGCTGCACACTATTAAAGTTTTCACTGGCCTTATTCAATAATTCTTGCCTGCAATAAGGGTTGCAATACACGTGTAGAGGTGTCTTGTGAAGCAACACAGTCTGAAAGAGATAAATTGGTAGATCCCCCCCCCCCCCCCCATTACACTAAACAGTTTAGATGGAGGAATCTACAGTGCCAGCCATTGTATTCAGGAAACCGCAGCACACAGCTGCCGGAATTTCCAAACAGCCACAGCATCTAAGGCAGACCAGTCACTGTTTAGCTGATTATTTTCTATTCGGCTCAGTCAATTTTTAAATCAACGTTGGTCAAGCAGGGTGGTGCCGACAGGGCCACCCACAGCTCAAATTTTGTCTGGCGCAGCTGAAATTCCAGATGCGTAAGCCTAGTTTAAAGCGGAGTTTCATCCAAAAGTGGAACAGGATACCAGTCTTTCACACTTCCACTTCCGGGAGCCTCAGCCGCGGGTATCGACTTCCCCACCCGGGCTCCCTCCTCCTTCCCCGGCCGCTGGGCCAGTAGGAGAGAGGAGCCTCGTGCATGCGCAGTAGGGTTCCCAGCGTGAAGCCGTAAGGCTTCACTGCCGGGTTCCCTTACTCGCAATGGAGGCGGCATGCAAACATCAGCTGCAATGCCGACATTGCTGGACTCCAGGACAGTTAAGTGTCCAATTATTAAAAGTCAGCAGTTGCAGTATGTGCAGCTGCTGGCTTTTAATTTTTGCAGCGGTGGGTGGACCTCCGCTTTAACTCCTTGCAACCAATAACAACTCGCCCTGCTGCAGTCAGACCATTGCAAAAAAGATTCTGATTGGTTGCTGTGGCTTACTGCACTTAAAGCAGAAGTTCCACTTTTGGGTGGAACTCCGCTTTAAGTAGCCCCTTGGCATACCACAATTGGCATGTCATTTTTTTTGGGGGGGGGGGGGGGGGGGGGGGCTGGGTACCTGGTTTGGAGTGTGACTTCCTGTCCCACTTCTGACAGCCTAGGCGAATCCTAGGCGGCCCCTCCCTGCCGGCAATGTTTTGGGACATGTGACAGGTCCAAGAACATTGCGCGCCCGGCTGTGAAGTCGTAAACTGTCACAGCCGGGCGCCCACACTCACAATGTCGGCGCCGTGAAGAGGAGGGGGAGAGAACGGAGGCTTCGGGCGGCTGTATCGCTGGACCATGGGACAGGTGAGTGGCTGTTTATTAAAAGTCAGCAGCTATACTTTTTGTAGAAATAAACTCAAAAACCAGTGGAACTCCGCTTTAAGAATAAGAACTGTAATAAGTTAGTGGTTTGTAAAAAACATATTTCTCGCAATAATGGAAGTGGGGAAGGCAGTTGCAATGGACCACTTTGGTCTTCTTCTGCCTTTAGTATTTTTGTTTTCTGCCTCCTAGATATCCCAAATGGACTTTCACATGGTGTGGAGAGGGCAGTATAGTCTAACACACAGGCAGTTCTCATCCCGTCCCTCCAAGGAAATGTATAGCTTTGTATAGATGGTTCACTCTTAGTGACACCACCAATATTGCATATAAATATTGCACATCTTAAAAGGACACAAAACAAATACAACACTTGTATAACTTTTGTTTCAAAAGCTGGAGCATATCCTTATAGACATGTATCCAATGCCATCAGTACAATGGATTGAAAAAGTCAAAAATAAATGGTTAATTTGCGTAAAACCTAACTATTAAGGCTAAAACAAAGGTGTGTTTTGGACAATGGCACAAACAATTTCCAGCAAAGGATCATAGCACCCATATAATGGATGGTGCTGTCCAGACATAACAGTGCTGTAATATATAGCTGCATGTATACACACACATACATATACACACACCACATTGTACAATCAGTTTGCAGGATTCTACAGCGGACAAAGTGGATGGCAGGTTTAATTTGTGAACTGCTTCACAGTCTGATACAGCAGCTATTAAGCAGCACTCTGCAGATTCACTAAATCATGAAAAACTAAGATTAAAAAAATATATATTTTAAAATTCTCAACTTCTTTGACGTGTTAAACATAGAATGACACTATTACATAATGAGCAAGGGCTTCATCACAAACACACACTCACACATACGTACTGTTTACCTATAAATGGAGGCCTTAACCAATCAAGTACAAGAAAAAAAGTAAAAACGGCTGGAGTGATTGGAACCTTAACTAAGCAAATCATGATTGACACAGAAACAGTCTTGGTTCGCTCTAACCTTTCTACATGCTATCTTTGTTACACAAGTCCTAGTATAAGTATTTGTTTAGTATTCCAAACGGTATACACGGGGACTTACACAAAGTGGCCCTTTTTATTAGTGCAGCAGGTCACGGGGCTGCAACGCTATACATAAAGCATGCAGACATGGTCAAGGGGTTCAGGTGTTGAACCAAAGACTAGAGTGTTCCTCACTTAGATGTAACCTCCTAACAACTTTAACCACAGAATGAGTTTGGTTTTCTGGTGATTACAGCATCTCAGAAACGGCAGGTCTTCTGGGATTTTCCATGCACTACTACTGTCTTCAGTTTCCAGAGAATAGTGAAAAAGGCAAAAATTTGATTCACTTAGCAGCAGTTCTGTGGGAACAGCTTAATGAGATAGGTCAGAGGAGATTGGCCAAAAAGTTCACAACAGGTAGAACTTTGAAAAGGAAGGGTTACAGCAACAGAAGATCAGGCTGGGTTGTATTTTTCTCAGCGAAGTCAAGTCTACTAAAGGACATGGGATAACCAAAACTTGACTAAGAAAACTTGATAAGAAAAATGTTGCCTGGCACTGATACCAACTGAGCAGCATCTGTATGTTGCGGTGTACCTGAGTATTGTTACTGACCATGTCTACCTCTTTATGGGTTCTAGATAGGTGTATCTAATAAAGCGCCCCCTGAGTATACTCAACAATGCATGTGAACAGTTCACAATAGAGTCCACATGCATACATGATACCTGTAACTATTGTCGATGGCATGAGAGGTACCTGTTCAAATACTGAACAGTCAGGATGCTGTACAAACACTGGACAGGTATGTATATGTGGCTTTTGTACAATCAGTCTTAGTGTGCCAAAAACATGAGCAGTTGATACCCAGCTAGGATGCCCAAATTTATTAGGTTTAGCCCCCAACAGGATTGGCCAAACCTTTTGATGACCAGGCCATGCTCAGTCAAGAAGTAACCTCACATGACCTAAGCTGCAAATGCTTGGGCACCAGTGATCAATATTCATAGTTCTGATGGAAATAAAAGTAAAATTTGATTGGTGGTTTGAATTGGTTACTAGAAACCATTACTCTTTGCATGATTCTAGTAGACAACCCAAACTAAAATAGAACATATTAAAGAAAGTGGGGAACTGTGCATGTAACATCTAAAATAATTTGGTAGATGGGATAGGAAAACTTGACCTAGGGTTGGGATCTCAATCTATATCAGGGGTGTCCATCCTTTTGACCTTCGCGAACCACAAATAAAATACACTAACAATAAGGATAGCTGATGAGCGGATAAAGTCAGGCAAATCACAAGTGAACGATCGCTGACGTAGATAATGTTAATATATAATATAAATAAATAGTCATTTTTTTTTATTATAAAAGTAAAATAGGATAAACATAAAATGAGTGGGATATTTGATATTGTTTTTGATAAACGAACGCATCAATATCTGGCTTGATGGGTGTAGTAGCAATTCTCAATGTAGTCTCAAGGTGCTCATCAGATATTTTGTTTCTAAATTTGCCGTTTGCGTGCTTCATCCTTGAAAATAGTTGCTCACAAATATAAGTGCTGCCGAAAACGGATGACACGAATAAGGTGCGATTGTGAAGAGTGGGATATTTTTCTTTGGGAAGACAAAACTTATAAAAGTCCAGTAAAGAGACATTGTAATTTTTTCTTTGGCTGCGTGTGTTCAATAAGTGTAAATGCAGTTTTACAAAAAAAATTCCCCCCAAAAATTTAACGATTTTGTGTTGGGCCGCATGCGGCCCGTGGACATCAGGTTGGACACCCCTGACCTATATAATGAATCAGAAGGGGATGAGCCAGTTACAGAAAAAGACATGTAGTGGTTTGTGCCATGTTAAAAAATAGGCATGTACACAAAAGTGTTTGATCTTTGTGTTACACTGTACAAGCTTTTATTCACAATATGACAAATAAAGCTCAGTCAGTATTGTGTGTACATAGATCTTCTAAACTGGAGCTGACTGCTTAAAAGCATTTTAGTTTTTAATGTTTATGTTGAGGGAGTATATTAAAAAAAAAATGTTGTGGTTTACATTATTGCATCTGATTGGACTTAACATCTTACAGTGCCAGGTAAATCGAGCCCATTACGAAATTGCTTACTTATTCACAGCCATCTACAATGAACAAATCAGATAAAAACAAATTTTTATGAAGAGAACCCTGCAACATATTTTACTGAAATACCCCGTTAAGTGCGAATACTTCCATCCACAGCAAGTATAAAAAAAAAAATTTAAAAATTCTAAACATCGCCTTCTTTTTGGTTTAAACACAGAACAAAGGATGGACAAATAACGCTCAATATATTACAAACTTGACCAATAAAAACATTACTTTTATGTTAATTTGAATAAACTGAAAGTAATAAGATAGAAAGTGCAACTACACCCAATAGTTCTTTCTGTGTATGAGCCCAGGTTCACACTGACAGCGGGAATGAAATAGTGCGAGTTCAGCTGAACTTGATTTCATTCCCGCGTGTCAGTCCCGACTTTGGGGGTGATTTCAGAGACATCTATGTGGGTTGCTGCACAGATGTCTATGGAAATCGCACCCCAAAGTTGCCAAAAGTAGTACAGAAAGACTTTTTGGGAATCGGTGCAGCGCCGCAAATGCGGTGTCACACCGATTCGGACGTTGCCATTGCCGGCAGTTGCCGCCGATTTGACATGTCAAATCGTTCCAATGTGAACCAGGGCTAAAAGACTGGTAATGGCCATTGTGCTCACACAGATGCCATAAGCCACATCCCTTGGCTCAATTATAATGTTCTACTGGGGAAAAGCACATTTCAATACTGTGCACATATGGAAGGGATGCAAATTGTTCACAAATTCTTCTAGTCTAACCCCATTCACTTTACAGGGTGCTGGATATGTCTGAAAGACAGATTTTAAAAAGGGTTATTTTTCGCAGAAAGAGCTTCACTCTATTTAGAGCCCTTGGTTTATTATAAGGGATTCTGGATGTTCCGTGAACTTTTTTTATAGATGCACTTTTCTTAGCCAGCCCAGAGCCAGAATAAGAGTTTAGGCTTCATACAGCTCTCCAATGTCCGTAAACAAGCTGGATGATGTACACAACTCAACAGGTCCTCCGAGTTTAATACTTTCCTGCAGAAGCGCCTTCAGGACTAACCGTTCTGGTACACGTGCAAATCTTCATTCACTAAGGTGTGCCTATGAATCATCACATGTTCTCCTGCAACCAACTTTGTAATACACAACAGTGAATTGGGCCTGCAGCCTGGCTCACAGGTACCATCAATAGCTGTGAATAATTCTTCACTGCCACATCATCTGGTACGGTTGTAGGCTTCAAACCAATCGTAATTATAAATCTCAAAGTCACAGGAGAGCATTAAATCAGACAAAAGCGTTATAAAAGAATAACCCCCATTTCAAATCCAACCTGCAAAATAGCCTAACCAAGTCAAACAGAAATTGCCAGACTGATTGTAAGTGAAAAAGAAAAACCTGAAATAAAAATGTACTAAAGATCTGAATGAATGGTATATAAGGAGTCTATTATAGTTTGTACTCTCTGTCCGTTGACCATGTCTAAGTTCATGGATTGCAGACAATGGCCTCTTCAACTAGTAAGTCCCTTATCTTGTTTGATTACTTTTTACTGAATCTCCACCTCTCTGCTACACGGGAACGGTAATCCCACCCTAGCAAGCATTCACTCACACCACAATAGTGTTGCCCATTGCACAAATCTCTATTTACAACACCAACTTGGTTATCCTCCAGCATAGCAATTCATTTGTGCTTGAAGAATACGTAGAAAAATACAGTCTGGCACTTTTCCCAAAATCGCTAGAAACTTAAGCTCTCCCATCAAGCCGTTTTCTGATAAATTAAATAACAGCGGTCCTTTTTTTATGTGGGTTAAAACTTATTCCAACCAATGAATGCTTGAACAGTAAGAAGAATGATTAGAGCTACGCAGCTTGTGGATGAATTGATAATCTAAAGGACTCGATATGACTGGCGTGGAGACATCGGTTTCTAGCCCCAGAGAGTATCCCCAAACCGCTGTTCAGCAATTCCAGGATAAAACACTGCAGAGTCTTCAGGGCGCAACTAGAAAGTTTGGAGTGTCACCTTTTCTGTAAGGCGGGTGCATGAGAAGGTTGCTGTCTCTGTCTATATCGTCGTGTTCTTTCCGACCTGGAATGCAGTTTGATAAAAAGCTCTCTGAATTTACATTGTGAAAATAAGGTTTCCAGGAAGCCTTCCAAAAACACATATACAAGTCTTCTGTTTAGTTGGGTGTGCTGAAACATTTCAAAGACACGAAGAATGCCCTTTCGCGTCGTCTCTGCCCCAATGATGTGCTTCAGTTCATCTACGGGAAAGAAAGGATTTTTTTTTTACTAAACTGCAGACAAACAGCAAAATGCCCAGTTAAAATACATGTGTTAGAGCCGTTCTACCCGCAAAGGTTTGTATTTCTGTCTTTCCAGTTCTGAACTTTACACACTTCCCATACTTTGGAGCCCGACTATTGACCTGACTTTTCTTTGCTGCAGTTAAATAAAGCTATGTCACTTCCACCAAACCTAGCCTGTGATTGGACAGTGAAGAAGCAGCAAAGTTTATACCCTCTGCTTCTGTCTACGCATGTGCACTGCTCTACAAGGGGGACCACAAGAGGCTCATACCAATTCAAATTCAGGTACTTACAGCAAATGCGGTTAACAACACTTTTTGTTATCTTTAACCGCTTCCCGACCGGCCACTGCATATATACGTCAGCAGAATGGCACGGGCAGGCAGAATCACGTACCTGTACGTGATCGTGCATGTGCCTGCCCGCGGGTCGCGCTCGCGACCCGGTCGGGAGCTCCGTGACCCCGGCCGCGGGACCAGCGGACCCGATCGCCGCTGGTATCCCGCGATCGGGTTACGGAGCTGAAGAACGGGGAGAGGTCTATGTAAACAAACCTCTCCCCGCGCTTCCTACACTGACTGTCAGTGATCGGCGGTTCCCTGTCATCGGGAACGCCGATCAATGACGTCAGACGTACAGCCACGCCCCCCTACTGTAAAAAAAAAAAGGCAACACGTCACACTGACTCCTCCCCGCCCCCTAGTGGTTAACCCCCTAACTACAACTGTCATTTACATAGGAATCAGTGCTATTTAAATAGCAGTGATTGCTGTATAAATGACAAATGTCCCAAAAATGTGTCAAAAATGTCCGATGTGTCCGCCAAAATGTCGCAGTCACAATAAAAATCGCTGATCGCCGCCATTACTAATAAAAAAAAAAATATTAATAAAAATGCTATAAAACTATCCCCTATTTTGTAAACGCTATAACTTTTGCGCAAACTAATCAATAATCGCTAATTGCGATTTTTTTTACCAAAAATATGTAGAAGAATACGTATCGGCCTAAACTGAGGAAAAAAAAATGTTTTTTTATATATTTTTTGGGGATATTTATTATAGCAAAAAGTAAAAAATATTGCATTTTTTTCAAAATTGTCGCTCTATTTTTGTTTATAGCGCAAAAAATAAAAACCGCAGGGGCGATCAAATACCACCAAAAGAAAGCTCTATTTGTGGGAAAAAAAGGACGCCAATTTTGTTTTGGAGCCACGTCGCATGACCGCGCAATTGTTAGTTAAAGCGACGCAGTGCCGAATTGCAAAAAGGGGCCTGGTCCTTTGGCTGCCAATTGGTCCGGGGCTGAAGTGGTTAATGAGTAAAAAAAAAATTGCATTCACTGTTCACCCCTAACGTCCCTTTTTTTGCGTTATGCCTCTTGCTGCTTTTTTAATTAGTATACTGTAAAATTCCATGCCTGAGGCAAGGAGACAGAGCTTGGAACACAAGTGTAGACATTGGTCGACTTTTGTCCCTAAGAAACAGAAGAAGCCAGCGTGTGAATGAAACAACTAGAAGGTGAATATTTTTTTTATAGGTCTTCTATAGTTTTGAATGGAGGGACATTTTCAAGGAAATTTCAAATTAAAGGGATTGTAAACGATCACCTTGTAAAACAACCCATTCAGTTTAAAATAGAAATGAAAGGCAAAACATTTGTGTATAGCTAAACCTTTTTCCCCTCTTTCTTTTTTTTTTTAATAAGTGAGCACATTCTCCATGTTCTCAGCTGCATAAGAGCTGGGGGAGGGGAAGCAACAGTACACCGATCTTCCCAGTAAAATACTGTGCAGTGGGGGTATACCAGAACAAGACTGATCATTGGAGGAGAGCAGGCTGAGTTCCCCAGCATAGCTAGAGAACTGACCATGATGTGTTCTCTTGCTTAGTGTGGTCCGTTTTTAAAAGGAAAGCAGAGGGACTGGCAGGAACACCAGGTATTTCACACAAAAGAAGCCATACAAAGAGAACAGGATACTTTTTAAACAAGTACATGGTACAGCAGGCACATATCAGGAATATTAAATATTGGGTATACACACTCTTTAAATGCTTTTCTGGTCTTAAAGAATCATTTGTAAATGCTGTTCTGAAAAGATAAAGGTGTGGTCACTATACCTGGCATAATTCCCAGCAGATTTGTTTTTCCTGCCACTCTAGTGCGCATTCGTATACTGCGGTCTCGGCGGGTGGCTGTTTCTGCCAATATTCCATTCGGCCATAAGGAGTCTCTGTAATCAGCAACCAGTTAGAGAGTTACAAAATTATCATACCAAAGATACACACAATGCAAGAGGTAAACTGTAAACTACTGCTGGCTTGGTGAACAGTTTTCTTTATACAGTGCCTTGAAAAAGTATTCACACCCCTTGAAATTTTCCACATTTTGTCATGTTCCAACCAAAAACGTAAATTTATTTTATTGGGATTTTCTGTGATAGACCAACACATAGTGGCACATAAACGTGAAGTGGAAGGAAAACGATAAATGGTTTTCCAATTTTTTTTACAAATAAATATGTGAAAAGTGTGGCGTGCATTTGTATTCAGTCCCCCTGAGTCAATACTTTGTAGAACCATCTTTCACTACAATTACAACTGCAATTCTTTTTGGGGATGTCTCTACCAGCTTTTCACATCTAGACAGTGACATGTTTGCCCATTCTTCTTTACACAATAGCTCAAGCTCTGTCAGATTGGATGGAGAGCGTCTGAACAGCAATTTTCAAGCCTTGCCAAAGATTCTCAATTGGATTTAGGACTGGGCAATCTAACACATGAATATGCTTTGATCTAAACCATTCCATTGTAGCTCTGGCTGTATGTTTAGGGTCGTTGTCCTGCTGGAAGGTGAACCTCCGCCCCAGTCTCAGGTCTTTTGCAGACTCTAACAGGTTTTCTTCCAAGATTGCCCTGTATTTGGCTCCCTCCATCTTCCCATCAACTCTGACCAGCTTCCCTGTCCCTGCTGAAAAAAAGCATCCCCACAACATGATGTTGCCACCACCATGTTTTACAGTGGAGATGGTGTGTTCAGGGTGATGTGCAGTGTTAGTTTTCCGCCACACATAACGTTTTTCTTTTAGGACAAAAAGTTCAATTTTGGCCTCATCTGACCAGAGCACCTTCTTTCACATGTTTGCTGTGTCCCACACGTGGCTTCTCACAAACTGCACATGGGACTTCTTATGACTTTCTTTCAACAATGGCTTTCTTCTTGCCACTCTTCCATAAAGGCCAGATTTGTGGAGTGCACGGCTAATTTGTTGTCCTGTGGACAGATTCTCCCACCTGAGCTGTGGATCTTTGCAGCTCCTCCAGAGTTACCATGGGCCTCTTGGCTGCTTCTCTGATTGATGCTCTCCTTGCCCAGGCTGTGTGTTTAGGTGGACGGCCATGTCTTGGTAGGTTTGCAGTTGTGCCATACTCTTTCCATTTTTGGATGATGGATTGAACAGTGCTTCGTGAGATGTTCAAAGCTTGGGATATTTTTTTTTATAACCTAACTCGGCTTTAAAAACTTCTCCACAACCTTATCGCTGACCTGTCTAGTGTGTTCCTTGGCCTTCATGATGCGGTTTGTTCACTAAATTTTCTAACAAACCTCTGAGGGCTTCATAGAACAGCTGTATTTTTACTGAGATTAAATTACACACAGGTAAACCCTATTTACCAATTAGCCGACTTCTGAAGGCAATTGGTTCCACTAGATTTTAGTTAGGGGTATCAGAGTAAAGGGGGCTGAATACAAATGCATCCCAAACTATTATTAATTTATTATTTTCCTTCCACTTCACAATTATGTGCCACTTTGTGTTGGTCTATCACATAAAATCCGAATAAAATACATTTACGTTTTTGGTTGAAAATTTCAAGGGGTATGTATACTTTTTCAAGGCACTGTTGTTCCTGCTGGAAAACCCAATCAAATGTGTCCAAATCGAGAATTTTTTTTTTAAGTGCACGATCACAGAATTGGTTAATCAAACATTTATCATTACGAGTATGTTCAGCATTAAAACTAGTTCAGAAATTTGCCACTTGGAAAATGTTGTCTCTTTCAAATTCTGCTCTAAGTCCCTAATGTTATATAGAGTACTGAGCTGATGGTGGTCAGTTGAGCCACTGTAGAGCAGAAGGTCAAAAGCTGGATGCAACATCCAAGCCATGGCTCCAACGGTTGCTTTGTTTTACATGGACAAAGTACATGTGCATTTTAAACACCTGAAGGTCTGCATGCTGCATTTCCACATCCTGCTTTTGTGTCACTAACAGCCTCCACATCCAGTCAAAGGGAATGTGTGAGCTCAGCTACTGATATGACCTGGCTCACAGTTGGTGTTACAATTCAACCCAAAGATGTTGCATAGGGTTGAGGTCAGGGGGCCGCACAGGCCACCAAACTTGGCAAAATGGGGTTGATTTTCTAAAACTGCAGAGTGCAAAATATGGTGCAGCTCTGCATAGAAACCAATAAGCTTCCAGTTTTTTTTTGTCAAAGCTTAATTTAACAAGCTGAAATTAGATGCTGATTGGCTACCATGCTCATCTACACGCTCCAGTTTTAGTAAATCAACCCAAAAGTGTCTTTATGCACTGGAGGGGCACAGTCATCCTGGAACAGAAAAGAGCCTTCCCTAAACTGCTGCCACAAGGGTGGAAGCACACAAATTCAATTCACAAGTCTTAAAATGCTACTAAAAAAAAAAAAGGTAAAAAATTTATTTTTTACAAAATAACAAACGTGTCAGACTTACCTGCTCTGTGCAGTGGTTTTGCACAGAGCAGCTCCGATCCTCCTCTTCATGGGTTCCCAGCCGGCGCTCCTGGCTTCTCCCCCTTGCTGAGTGCTCACTCCTGAGCCATGCCCTGTGTGTTCATAAGACGGAGCATGGCTCGGCCCTGACCCTGCTCCCTCCTTACTTGCTGTGATTGACAGTAGCAGGAGCCAATAGCTATAAGGGGGCCTGCATACTGAAGGTTTTTTATCTATGCATGAAGGTAAAAAACCTTCAGCCTTTAGAATCACTTTAGGGTAATGTGCCTTTACACACAAGTGAACTCAGGCCTAAATATGCTGTAGCTGTAAGCCCAAATGATCTAGTTCACCAAGTACAGGAGAGCTCCGGGAACCGTTAAAGGCCTTGGCTGGTCTATAGCCACAAGCGCAAACGACCTCTTGTAGCGAGAGGTCATTTGGAGCTGGTAAGCAGACCTTTCTGCCTTTGGTGGTAGCATTGAGGCACAGATCACTTTCTATAGTGTTGGATGCTGGAGATGCACATCAAGAGTATCAACGTTTGGAAAAATATATTTCTCGTCACTTGTGGACATTCTTCTTAATTATTGTGTTTTTTTTTTTTTGTTTGTTTTTTATAATTTAGCGCAACTCTATATATTTACCATAAATCACTGCGAGGCACATTATGAATGGGTACATAGTAGCAGTGCAATTGCATGAGTTCCACTAATCAATGCACTGGAAGCAGATCTTAGTAGAATAATGTTCTGAGCACCTAGATTGTTTTGTAACATAACCGTCTTTGAAATTAGTCAAGCTAAAGTAAGGATTACAGAATAGCATTTTCTCACACATTCCGCAACTACAGTTGTCATTTATTTTTCTTGTAATTTACCTGAAATGCTTCACATAATCTGCTACTTGATCAGAAGATGTCATGGACTCCACGTGATCGACAATTTTTCTGAGGCAAGGAAAAAAAAGAAAAATCAGCTGCATAGGTTGCTTTACCATAAACAGCTGTGTAAAGCATGGTAAATTTTTATAGTGATAATAAAAAAATAAAAAAAAGAGTATTTTTCATGGAACTTGTACAAGTCTAGTGAACTGCCTGATGAGGCAGAACACACATTAAACTCAAACAAAGCTATTTACCGATTAATTGTGTCTCCATATGTTGCCCTAAAGAGCTGTTGAAGGAGACTGGTAATCTGTCTTCTTAACCACTGATTTCTTTCTTTCAGGTCAAAGACTTCATCCATGAGTAACAGCATCACTCGTAACGGAATATTGTCATCATCCTAACAAAGAAAAAGATTTATATGACATCTCTGTTAAACGCTCAATGGTGAAACATGCCATACGCTCAATCTTCTACACAAGACAAACTGCACATGGGAAAGCAGTGCTTTATGTTCTTTTACAGCCGGACACCTGAACATCGTGTGCCAAGTCTTTTATAGGACTGTATATCATAACTAATTATATTTTGTGACCATCAGAAACCTTTGTGGAGAGTCACAGTTACAGAAAATGGCAGAGAGTGAGGTGCTTGAACATAGACATCAAATGATAGGAAAAGATTGGGGTCTTAAAAAGCTTTATAGCTGTCTATTTAGGAATGCCCAATATATACATGAGTTGTATGTGCGTTGCAATCTGCTAAAAGCCTTCTGGAACTAGAACAAATCTCAGAAGCCAGTAGTAAGAAAGTGCAGCTAGTGAGGAAAGCAAGCCATAAATGAATCAATTTTCTTTCCTACAACCTGTTTTTTTTTTCCTTCAACCAGTGTTTGCGGTTTTGGGGAAACCGTTAAATGGATGTGTTCAGTTCCGCTTTAAAAAGTCTTACTGGAATTCAGCTTTAATCTGTTAGTCAAGTCCATGTAAAATTTCTAGTGCATCTAAAAGGCCCATACACACGATCGGACTTTGTACAAACTTTCCCGTGGATTTTTGTACAAAGGGCGTCGGCCGTGAACTTGTATTGCATACACAC
Organism: Lithobates sylvaticus; assembly: GCA_028564925.1. Lineage (NCBI taxonomy): Eukaryota > Metazoa > Chordata > Amphibia > Anura > Ranidae > Lithobates > Lithobates sylvaticus. The sequence continues at coordinate 429,848,807 of CM053030.1, forward strand.
GGCAGGACTTTTTCAGCCAACTTGCACCAAATCACGTGTTTTTTCTGCTCTTTACCGCCACCTTTGGTCAACTTCTGTATTGTTGTCGGATCTTTTGCATTGGCTCTGAGCGTGTGTGTTTGTACTTTGTACAAAAGTCCTATGGTTTTCTGTACACACGATCGGACTTTGCTCCATCACACTTTTGTTGCCGGAAATTTTGTCCGTTCTCACAGCTAACAAAAGTCAGATGAAAACCGAAAAAGTTTGTCCGATGGAGCGTACACACGGTCGGATGTTGCCTTAAAACAGATAATTTGCTCATTTGTTGTCAAAAAGTCTGATCGTGTGTATGGGTCTTAACACTACCCCTCTCTCCAGGCTGACAATGTTGCTGTCCAAAGGGACCTTCACTGCTCCGCCATCCATTGGGTTTAATATCGCTTTAAATGTTTATTATAAAAACGTATAAATGTAAAACAGAAACGACATTACATTTCAAAAAATAATTTACCTCCCCTTTAGACCTTGGATCAACCTAATCGAGTAGGCAATAGGGCATCTCTAAACACATTTGCCATGCCCATACTTGCTGTTTCCTAAATGGATTTAGACATTTGCATGAAAAATGAAGGCATACTTTTCTCATTTTTGTCCCAGGCTTTTTTTTTTCTCTTTATTTTAACCTGGTAATCCTAAAAATAACACCCTTCCTGTCCCTGGGTGGATATACTCACTCAACTCAACTGTATTTATGGAGGAAGCCATGGTTGGTACGCAGGCTGGACTTCCTCACAGAAAGGGACGAGGACATTGCATTTCTGGCAAAGTTGACAGGTCATTTCTGTACTTGTCAAAAATGGTCTTAAATGTCGTGGCTGTATTTATTTTATTTTTTTCAGGCTAATGGCTGGTAAGGTGCAATATATTACATTTTTGCACTTGGGTTTATACATCCTGTGAGCACTGCTTGAAAGAGGACAGAACATTTTAAAATATAATTTTTATATATTTTTACTCTGGTTAACGTAAAGCTATAGCATCATTTTTACATGTTTGACTCTTTATCCCAGGGGTGTCCAACCTTTTAACCTTTCTGGGTCACATTGGAAGACGAGGAATTGTCTTGGGTCACACAACACTAAGGATAGCTGATGAACAGAAAAAGGTGGGCAGATCACAAGTTAATGATCCCTGATATAGATAATGTACTTATCTGAGTAATAAAACAACATTTTTATGTAATATGTTTTAGTATAAAAGTAAAAGAGGGCACCATAAAACTTGTGCAATATTCAACACGATTTTTGCTAAACTAACGCATCAATATCTGGTTTAATGTGTATAGTAGCAATTCTCAACGAATTCTCAAGGTGCTCATCAGATATTTTGGTTCTAATTTTGCCCTTCGTCATCCTTTCAATCCTTGAAAAAGTATTCATGCCCCTTGAAATTTTTTCAAATTTTGTCATGTTACAACCAAAAACGGAAATGTATTTTATTGAGATTTTATTTGATAGACCAACACAAAGTGGCTTCCTTGCCGAACTCTGCATTTCAGAAGAGTGTCAAGCAAGTCAAGGACACCCAGACGCTGATGCCCACCATGCCACTGGACTCTCCATTCTCCAGCTTTTCCTTCTCCCCACCCAGCAGCTTCCCGGCTGATCTCTGCATAACTTTTATGCCAATCTCTGCTAGAGATCTTAAGACTTCCACAGATGACAAGCCAATATTTCCTCCATCAAATGTGAGTGCTATATTTCTTCATCGCTACCAAATAGCTGTTTCCAATACTCCGCACTCAGATAAGAGGCGCCCCCTGTTTTTTTTCTGTTTTCACACAGAGTGTTTTTTAGTCAGGACCTATATAGGGCAGCTGCCTCTTCCCTACAAATGTTGATCTTTTTAACTGTTTACCCCCCTTTTCATCCCTCACATCCACCCTGCTGCAATACTGGTCTGGCTACAGCAGTGCCATTGTTTTTACCTACTGAATGTGCCATTTTGTGTTGGTCTATTACATAAAATCACAATAAAATACATTTACATTTTTGGTTGTAACATGAAAAAATTGTCAAGGGGTATGAATACTTTTTTAAGGCACTATAAGTGCTGCCGAAAACTGATGACAGCAAAAAGGTGTGATTGTGAAGAGTGGAATACTTTTCTTTGGGATGATAAAATTTAAAAAAGTCAAGTACAGAGACACTGTAAAAATTTTCTTTGACCGAATGTGTTTGGTAGGTAAAAATCACATTTTTACAAAAATCCCCCCCCTAAAAAAAATAAATAAATGAACATTTTTATGTACGTTTATGATTTTGTGTTAGGCCGCATTCATAACTGTTTTGGCCCACAAGTTAAACACCTTCATAAATAAATATCTTTATCCATGTTTTTTTTTTTACTGCGAGAATGCAACTGACAATAAGAGGGGCCACAATATTTGGCCAATAAACCAAGAGAACAATAACCATGTACATTTTGATAGTACAGCTTGGTGACGAACTAGAAGCGCTGGGTCCAGGGGTGAATGGTAAGAAGTACATGGATAGATGGCAGTCAGTCCAATAGTGAAGAGGTAGGAGGATGATGGGGAAGGTCTCGGTCAATAGATTACAAAACATATTACGAGTTAAGTTGGGGGTAAGACGTCAATGGGAAGGGCATTGATTACTAATCTAGGTTGGTACCACTGGGTGGAAACATTGCACTATAGAGATGGTTGAGTACCTAAGGGAAAAGTTTGAATAAAGGATTCCCAAACCTTGAAGAAATTTTGGACTTTACTTAATGGGGGCCATCACCCATTCCATGTGGAAAACAGAAGATAATTTAACTATGAGCAGAAAAGTGGTGGTGGTTCTGGGTAAATCCACTGATGAAGAATAGCTTTCCATGTTACAAGGGACATAACAATAAGCCGTTTACAGCCGCTTGATAATTTGATACCTGGGATATTGATTAAACCAAAAAGGGCATCTTTAGCTATATATAATATATATATATATATATATATATATATATATATATAAAAAAAGGAGCGCTTATGCATTCTGTCTTTTCCCCTTGCTCTGTCTCAGGATTCAATCAATCAGACAGAGAGAGGCAAACAGCAAGGGCGGTTCCACACTACTATGCTGCACCCGCGGGTGCAGTGTACCTGTGCTTTCCCATAGACTTCTACAAGATGGGGTATTTTTGGGGAATTTTCTGAAAGCACACCAAATATGTAGCATGCAGTGTAAAACCAGCCTTAATTTTATTCTGTTTCTTTTTGCCCATAAATAATTAAAATAAAAAATTGTGTTCTAGGAATCCTTTGCCAAAGAGGCGCTCTAAACAAATGATCCATAAACCATTACAGTTTTCTTTAATTTTGGTAGAGAAATAGCAAGCAATTGCCTAAAACAACCAGACATATGTCTTCATTTTCTAGTGTCGACAAGAAAGGGAAAGCTCAAGTAGAATTGGTTTCCATGGTAATAGCCCTTTACGCCCTAAGTTACAGACTTTATAAGGAGACCAAAACACCATATTCTCCAAGTATGATCTTTTTAGCATGTGTCGGCTTGCTATGCAGTTACACCAATGAAACAGAAAGGGCATTAATACTATTTGGTGATACCAATTATTGGATAACTAAAAAGACTGCAGTGCAAGCTTCTGAAGCATGCAAGCCTCCTTAGCGCATTACACAAAGCTTGCATTACAATTTATTTAGGTCGCCAAGAAATGGTGTCATCCTAAATTCAAACTTCTACTTTTGGCAATGGCTAACATGGTACAACAATATGCTGAGGATCCTGCATTATCAAATTATTTAATTTTAACTATTTTAATCCCACTAACTATCCTCTAAAACATAACTGCAATTTTTACAATATGTTACAAGAGTATAGAGCTCTGAGTACACCTTAATGTACAGATGAGAAACACTGGCAGAACTGCATGAAGCACCTGATCACTTTACAGCCGTGACAAGCAATTCAAAGGACTTTACTAGAAAGACATTTATCAAAGTGACAACAGTGTGCGGATGTCAAGGAAGATAATAAGGAATGCTTTGATGTGACATATAAAAATCCACAGTGCAGGACAGGTGCAGATTTATGACGATGACCAATATCCATATAATCACCAATAATCTCTGTGCTGTAAGTTCTAGTCAAAGATAAAAGATTTCCGATTCTATTCTGTGAGCGGTAAATAGCGTGTTCTCAGATACTGGGAAAACTATCACATCTTCTATAACAATCAAGAGCTGCTCCATTCTCCACAGCTGCTGGAGGGCAAGCACTGTAATTTTTCAAGGTGTGAAATTTATTTATCTTTGTATTATTTAAAGGTACTTATATAGCGCCGTCAATTTACGCAGTGCTTTACATATACATTGTACATTCACATCTCTACCCTCAAGGAGCTTACAATCTAAGGTCCCCAACTCACATTCATATACTGGGGCCAATTTAGACAGAAGCCAATTAACCTACCAGCATGTCTTTGGAGTGTTGGAGGAAACCGGGAGTACCCACACAGGCGCAGGGAGAACATGCAAACTCCAGGCAGGTAGTGCCGTGGTTGTTATTCGAACCAGCGACCCTTTTTACTGCTGGGTGAGAGTACTACCCAATACACCACTGTGCCACCCAAATATTCAGTACCCTACACTTAAATGAAATATATAATTCAGGTCAGGCGGCATAAATAAAACATGAATGTGGTGTAAAAACCCGTAGCCAATCACGCTGCATAGTTTTTGAATGTGGAGTGTTAGCAGTGTATGTACAGCAGTGACCTCAGAAAGAGTGGACGTTACACCAAGAGACATTGCATACTGTGGTAAATGTTTTTTTTTGCAACAACCTATAAGACAAGAGAACCATAGTGTAGGAAGGTGTTCAAAGGTGACAAATCCACACAAGCAGAAAATTACATTGCTGATAGTTTAGGCAGAATGACATTTTGACCTTTTTTCACACATATGACTAATTTAATTTTCAAGAAAGCCGGTCACTTACACACTTAAAAAAGGAGGCTCCAAGCTGGGGTGTCTAACTTACAATGGAAAGTGGAGATTAATAAAATGTTCCTGTACAAGAGAAACTGATTAATGGCCACAGAGATTTCCCAAAACAAATCTGCAGTTGCCCGATCTTGAACAGTGGTCCTTCTGTAGGTCCGATGCATTCAGGAGACAGTGTCATATACTGTGATCACTCTTGATCTGTTATATCTAAAAAGGTACTACTTAATCTAAAACACCCCTATAATGGAGAAGGTACACAACACTTGTGGTTTTCATTAGGGTTGCATCAAGACCGATACTAGTATCTGTACCGATAACGAGCATTTGAATGAGTACTTGCACTCGTGCAAATGCTCCGATGCTTGCCCTGATACCTGGGCAGTCAGGGATGATCGATGCGGTGGTGGGGGAGTTACAATCCCCGATCTTCGTGTGTGGCTTTTTATAAAACATCCAACAGCTGCTTTTTCTCCTCCCCCAGGGCTTTCAGCTGCTTTATTGAAAGCCACACCTATATCCTCCTCTGGTCCCCCTCCATGTCCTCCTCTGTCTTCTCCGTGTGCTCCAGTCCAGTCCCCCTCCATGTCCTCCTCTGGTTTCCCCAGTGTCTTCCTCCGTGTGCCCCGCCCTTTGCTCCTCTGGTTCCGCCTTGTCCTTCTCTGGTCCCCCTCTGTGCTCCTCCGCCCTCCCGTTTCAAAAAACGATTGGATAATCACCTAAACGACCACAACATACAGGGATATACTATGTAATACTGACATAAAATCACACACATAGGTTGGACTTGATGGACCTGTGTCTTTTTTCAACCTCACCTACTATGTGACTATGTAAGGATGGACCGCGGAGGAAAGAGAGAGTATATCTGTCATTTACAGGATCCTTCCTTTTCCGAATGGACAGAGTCACTGACACACAATTTTATTTCCTTCTACTCCTGGTGCAAGGAAAGAGAATTGCATACTCTATGTCCTGCCTTACGCTTTTATTTGATCTGTCCTTAGCAATTTGGTAGCTTGTCAAATGTCTGTGTAACACATTGACCTAACTGAATGTGTAGAATGTAGGTGTGTGTCTTTATTTGCTCCCAAGTTGTGTGGGAAACACAAGTCCAAGCCAGTGATGCCTGATGGAACTTTTATTTCCACAACAAGTGCAACAGTCTGTGACTACATGAGATGTTAACCCAGTTATTAGTCACCAAAGGAAGACCGTAAAACACAGAGCACTCCATCATCATCATCCACAGTTACACTAATGGACATCTAGGAAATCTGTATAACAGCAGTAGTTTATGAAAAAAAAAAAAAAATATATATATATATATGTTATATACACACACACAGTAATACTCACATTGTCGTCCAGCTGTGCAGACACTCGACAATGTTCAGGATCTGAATCGGTTTTTGGTACAAGAATTGGAGCCTTAAATGTAAATGTAAGAAAACCATAAACATAAGGATAAGTGTCAGAATACAATTATGTTAAAAATATTTGTGGATATACTGGCATTAAAGGCTGACTATTATGAATAATGGCAAAACTGAATTTACTGGGATAAAATAAAATTAATAGAACTATAGGCTCCTATTAAAATATGTGCCACAGTACCCAATTCAATTATCACTTAGTCCCCCTGAAAAGTCCCACAAATATTGTTCATCCTCTTAGTGAAGTAAACCTCATGCAGCTTCATGTGATGGGGTGACAACGCTGCTGCACTGCTCATGAATTCAGAGCAGCAGTGTCACCCCCGTGTAGGCTGTGCCTGCTTGCATTACAGTTGGAGAAAACGTAGCAGTGGGTGTAGCTATGAGCATTGCCACAGCTGAATCACTGGCCTGTAGATCGTCAATCAGCACATGGCCACACCTAGTTCTGCCCACTGCCTTTTGAACTGACAGCAATGACTCTACTGCTGAAATCCTCCCACTGTGAGCTGCAGTGTGTGTGAGGGGGAGTGTATGAGACACTAATGAAGGAGCGTTCGACTGATTCAGGAGAGGTAAAGAAGTTTTTGTTTTTTTCATGTATCACATCATGTTGGTCCTATTTAGACTATCTCACAACAGCTGTTAGATGTGCTTAGATAGACATGCTCTATGGTATTTGTGTTTACATGCCACAGTTCTTTGTATTTGTAAGAAGCGGTTATAAAGGGGACTAAACCGAGGTATTTCTGTTCTTTTTCCAGCAGGACATAGACGTGTTTCCACAAGCTGCATCAGATTAGTTTGTTTTGCTGTTGTTGTCACTGGTGTTTTATGTCTGTAAGTAGAGGTGCTGAATGGCACCCGCAGCCTACCCCTGTATAAAAAAAAAAAAAAAAAAAAAAAACAACATCTAGGTTTTATATCTTTTAGTTACTCCATTGAGAAGAGTTTCCCTTACTTTCTGCCCCTGTAATGACAACAGTAAAAAAACTGCCAATGTTTATTGCTCACACATAGTGTAATCTGGAGCTCCTAACAGCTAATTGGCTTTTTTTTAACCACTTGCCAACCAGCCGCTGTCATTATACTGCCATAGGTTGGCTCTGTTCGTGCAATAGATACAGTGGGGGTGCGCCCGCCCAAGCCAATGTGTGTGACCAGCAGCCATGATGTCTGCCGGCCACCCGCGATCACTTCAGAGAGCCAGAATGGGGATCTGTCAATGTGAACAAACTGATCCCCGTTCTGACAGGGGAGTAGAGATAGATGGTCTGTTCCTAGTGATCAGGAACAGTGATCTCTCTCCTCCTCCAGTCAGTCCACTCCCCGCACAGTTAGAAACACCTCCCAGGGAACAAATTTAACCCCTTGATCACGACTAGTGTTAACCCCTTCACTGGCAGTGTAATTTATACAGTAATTAGTGCATTTTTATAGCACTGATCGCTGTACTGGTCCCATAAAAGTGTCCGATCTGTCCGCTGCAATGTCGCAGTCCCGCTAAAATTTGCTAATCACCGCCATAACTAGTAAAACAAAAAAAAAATTAAAATGCCGAATGACATTTCCAACCTACCCCTGTATAATACATTTAAGAATAATAAAATCATCTAGGTTTTTATATCTTTCAGCTACTCTGTTGAGAAGCTTATCCTTTACTTTCTGTCCCTGTGATGACAACAGTAAAAACTGCCAATGTTTATTGCTCACACATAGTGTAATCTGGCGTTCCTAACATCTAATTGGCTTTTTTAAAGTGTATAGCCAAAACTTTTTTCTTCATTAGTCTTGGATAGAGCAGGGAATATGGCAAAAAGTATGTGGCCACCCCTAAAAATTTATAATTAAGTGTTTTCAGTGAATGGTGCCATTTTTAAGGGTACTGGATTTAAATTGGATTGACATTTTGCAGGGGGTTGGAAGGAAATAATGTCTAGGAAAGACAAACAGTGCATGCACACTGCTTTCAACGAAATGCATACACAAATACATAGAGATCTGTACCTTAAAGAATGATTGCTTGATATCTTGTCCCAGTCTTTCTGACATTTTGCCCATATTGTCAGACATCTTATTCACGCTCTCTGCCAAGCTGTCAGGCAAAGATTTCACAGCATTGGAAACATTCCTCATTGAATTGCGCAGAGGGTTTACAAAGGTGTCCATCTATGAAACATGACAAGGTAAAGGTCAGTTTCAGCATCATGAGAAGCATAATGTAATCTGAGTTGAAATTGCTAAATCCAATATTCAGAGCCATAAACCATACCTTGCGGGCAAAGTCCCCCTTTCCTTTGTTGTAAGGTTTGTTTTCCAAAAAAACTAAAATATAAGCAGCAAGAGCTGGGAAGGCTTTTAACAACTCAGGGCTTAGCAATATCTAAAATGGAGAAAGAAAATATAATTTTGTCATTAAACCAAAAAAGAAATCCATATGAATTTTTCTTTTGTGGGAACACAATTTTTTACTGCTGTATGTGTCTCTAATTCAGAGATCACTGGGACAGTATATTAGGGGGATTGACCCACAAGAACACAGACAGCAATAAAAGCTTAAAGTGGGTGGTTTTTTTTTTTTTTTTTTATGTCATAATGTAGAGAATAAGATTTCCTTTCATTTGAGCCCAGTCTTGCCACACAGATTTACTCCAGCCCTGATAAATCCTCTTTTATTGTTCAGTTAGAAAGATCTTGACAAAGTGCCGAAAACATTGTCAAAAACACCCCCCTTGCTGTGAGTGACCGGTGATTTACATATCTCATGCACTAGCCTAAAAGAGGCACATCCTGTGTAATTACAAAAAGTGAGAAATCCACCCCTCCCCCACATAACAAATCCTGTGATCAATGTATCCTCAGACACACACACTGCACTATAACAATCATCAGATCACTGCATGTTCTACTCTGCCCAGCTCTGACTACATACATCTCCCCTATATTCTTCTTGCTGTTCACTCGAGAATGAATTTATTTTCACTCTGGTCTGTGGATCTGTGGTCTGTGCCTGTCTCAGGCTAGTGCATGAGATATGTAAATCACCTGTCACTCACAGCAAGGGGGCGTTTTTGAAAAAGTTTTCAGCCCCTTGTCAAGATCTTTCTAACTGAACAATAAAAGAGGATTTCTCAGGGCTGGAGTAAATCTGTGTGGCAAGACTGGGCTCAAATGAAAGAAAATCTTATTCTCTACATTATGACATAAATAATAAAAAAAAAAAAATGTTTTTTTGGGTTTACATCCACTTTAAGGCCCCTTTAACATGGGCATTTTGTCGTTCAGGTTTTTGAAGGATGACTAGATGAACCAAAAATGAACTTCAGTGTATCCCTATGGGCAGCCAGATATAGGTAGATGTATGCCTGTTTACATCCAGGCCCGTTCAGGTTCATTGGACTGAATGAAAGACCTTTGTGTCCAGGTTCACTTTTGCAGACCTAACCAGATGTGGGCAGATTTAAGCAGATGCACGTTAGTTTACATCCAGACACCCGTAGGCATTACATTTTTAATTTCAACTATAATCACAAATTCTCAGCAGAACAAATCTCGATTTTTTTCTGGATGTCGTAGCGTAAAATGAAACGCTGTAATATGACAGCAAATCAGAATATCTATTATGAAAGTCTATTGGAAGGCTATCAACTTGTTTACAGGGTGGCAGCTAAAAATTTATGTAGCCAGAAAGATGCAAAATTCTTGGTCCGTTTGTGCATTTTATAGCAAGATATTAACCCACTTTAGGTCTACCCAAATAAAAATAAAAAAACTGATGCTTAAGCCAGCCATATACGGAGCGATGCACAATTCCCTCATCAACATAGTATTGATAGGGGAATCCCTCCCATGGAGCCATTGTGTTCTCCCCAGGAGAACAACGATTACTGCTAGCGGCTATATCCTCAGCGATCAATAATCGCATGTAAAATCAGACAGGCTGTTTGTACCCAAGTTGATGGATCATCTTGGGTACAATCAGCCTGCCCATACATGGTTTGAATCTCAGTTGGTCCCTGCTGAACCGGCTGAGATTAGAATTTTCTGTGGATGGATGGCTTTAGTTGATAAACAGCACAAGCAATGAGAAGGGTTCTTATTTTACCATCATTATTCTTTACCATTAATTAAAAAACACTGCTTCTCAAAAATGGTACCATTAAGGTTGGCCAAGGCAATTCAGCGGGCTGAATAAAAACAACAGCCCCCCCCCCCCCTGCCGGGACATTGTTTTGAGATAGTTCTGAGATAGGGACCGCTGCCAGAATTCACTGATCAGTGGCTGTAGCTGCTGATCAACAAATTTACTCCAGCATGTCTCTTCGAGAAGTCGATCAGGGATGGCCACATGACTGGTCCTTCTGAATTTCAATCAGTGTATGGCCAGCTTGATTTTTCAAGTACACAAAAGGACATATACCTGTAAGTATGCGTTCAAATCAGTTTTTCTTTTCTCTAAAAATTCTTTATCCATATTGTTGAATGTCTTTTTTCCTGGCAGCTTCAAGATACTGGTAAGATTTTCAAACTGAAAAATGTAAATTAATGACAGAATTAAAAAACAAATGTTTTAGAAGTGAATAGGCAAACAATTGAATTTTGCCTTTTTTACCTTTTTCACGTTTACTATGCAATAAAAAACAGAAAACCTAACCTAATGTATCAACAGAAAACTGGTTCCAGTTGTGTTCCATGTTTAAAGATACACTTGAATGAGGCATAAAAATCAGGCCTTCAAATATAGAGCCTACTCACGCAGGACATCTTGTAGAGCAACAGTCTGATCCACTACAAACAGATACAGTGAGGAAAAAAAGTATTTGATCCCCTGCTGATTTTATATGTTTGCCCACTGACAAAGAAATGATCAGTCTATTTTTTTAATGGTAGGTTTATTTTAACAGTGAGAGACAAAAATACCCAGAAAAATTCATTTAAAAAAAGTTATAAATTGATTTCCAATTAATGAGTGAAATACTGTATTTATCGGCGTATAACACGCACCGGCGTATAACACGCACCCCAAGTTTAGGAGGGAATTTTAAGGAAAAAAAGTTTTAGGAGAGAAGTTTAGGGAAAAAAAAAAAACTTACATTTAAGCGTCATTTGCAGCTTGCCCAGCGTCATTTGCAGCTTGCCCAGCGTCATTTGCAGCCTTTCCCAGCGTCATTTGCAACCTGCCCAGCGTCATTTGCAACCTGCCCAGCGTCATTTGTAGCTTGCCCAGCGTCATTTGTAGCTTGCCCAGCGTCATTTGTAGCTTGCCCAGCGTCATTTGCAGCTTGCCCGGCGTCATTTGCAGCTTGCCCGGCGTCATTTGCAGCTTGCTAGTGTCATTTGCAGTTCGCCATCGTTTAAATTTCCCGCCGCGAGAAATACCGCGCATGCGCGGCCGAAAAAAGACCGAACCGCGGCCGAAAAAGACCGAGCCGACTGTTCAGCTCCGCTCGGAGTCCCGCCTCCCTGCTGTTTCGGGAGCGAGCGCAGGGAGGCGGGACTACGAGCGGAGCTGAACAGCCGGCTTCGGTCTTTTTAGGCCGCGCTTCGGCTTTTTCCGGCCTTTTTCGGCCGCGGTTCGGCCTTTTTCGGCCGCGGTCGCCATTTTTCGGCGCCGCAACCGATTTTTGTCATTTTTTTTTTGGGTATCGGCGTATAACACGCACCCGCGACTTTCCTACGATTTTAAGGGGGAAAAAGTGCGTGTTATACGCCGATAAATACGGTAAGTATTTGATCCCCTATAAAATCGGCAAGATTTTTGGCTCCCAGGTGTCTTTTATACAGGTAACGAGCTGAGATCAGGAACACTCTCTTAAAAGGGAGTGCTCCTAATCTCAGCTTGTTACCTGTACAAAAAAAAGACACCTATCCACAGAAGCAAATCAGATTCCAATCTCTATCCACCATGGCCAAGATCAAAGAGCTGTCCAAGGATATCAGGGACAAGATTGTAGACCTACACAAGGCTGGAAAAGGCTACAAGACCAATCGCCAAGCAGCTTGGCGAGTGGGTGACAACAGTTGGTGCAATTCACAAATGGAAGAAGCTTAAAATACCTGTCACTCTCCCTCGACCTGGGGCTCCATAGAAGATCTCACCTCGTGGAATTTTTAATGACTATGAGAACAGCGAGGAATCAGCCCAGAACTACACGGGAGAATCTTATGGCACCTGGGACCATAGTCACCAAGAAAACAATTGGTAACACTACGCCGTCATGGACTGAAATCCTGCAGTGCCCATAAGGTCCCCCTGCTCAAGAAAGCACATGTATAGGCCCATCTGAAGTTTACTAATGAACATTTGAATGATTCAGAGAACTGGGTGAAAGTGTTGTGGTCAGATGAGACCAAAATCAAGCCAAATCAACTCCCTGTGTTTGGAGGAGGAGGAATGCTGCCTATGATCCCAAGAAACCATCCCCACCATCAAACATGGAGGTGGAAACATTATGCTTTGGGGGGGGGGGGGGGGTTCTGCTAAGGGGGCAGTACAACTTCACTGCATCAGAGAAGTCTCCAGACCCTAATTCCATAGAAAATATGTGAAGGGAGCTGAAGGTTAGAGTTAACAAACGTCAGCCTCGAAAAATTTAATGACTTGGAGAGGATCGGCAAAGAGGAGTGGGACAAAATTCCCCCTGAGATGTGTGAAAACCTGGTGGCCAACTACAAGAAACGTCTGACCTCTGATTGCAAATAAGGGTTTTGCCACCAAGTCATGTTTTGCAAAGGGATCAAATACTTATTTCACTCATTAAAATGCACATCAATTTATAACTTTTTTTAAATGCATTTTCTGGATATTTTTGTTGTTATTCTGTCTCTCACTGGTAAAATAAAAACTTACCATTAAAATTATAGACTGATCATTTCTTTGTCAGTGAGCAAATGTACAAAATCAGCAGGGGATCAAATACTTTTTTCCCTCACTGTATATTAAGAGTCCAGAGATGGTATTCTGGGAACACCACCTCTGATGTCCGTCTAATCTTCATGAAACTAGTCAATCATCCAGAAAAAAAAAAAACAAGCTAATGTTCTACCAAATATTAATCAGAGCTATCTGCTGTGGTCACCCAATGGCAACCCTATTGTCACCCCACTCTGAAAAATTGCTAGGATAATCTAATGTCTAGTGTTTCTAGATGAATGGGGTCTAGAGTCTGTGGGTATCTTCTAGCCCAAATTGCAAGAATTATACAACAATAATCTAAAGTCTAGTTTTTCCAAATGAATGGGGTGTAGAGTCTGTGGGTATCCCCAAGTCCAAATTGCAATTTACATCCCATAACCTCTATCAGTTTCAGTATAATCTGTTCTATATTTATAACTTTTACATTATACGTGACTCAGATGCAGACAACAGAGTCTGTGAGCTGGGATAAAAGAGTGGAAAACAGCTTCAGACTGATTTTATCTCATTGTAGAATAAATACTGAAATCAGTGTGTGGGAATAACCGTTAAGCCTTGAGATCAGGAGTTTATGGACAGCTGGAAGTAGGATATATAATCACATTCCATCTGAGTTTATGTAACAATGGCCCCAGAGAAGGACATTTTGGCTCTCTCTTAAGACTGGACATGTAAATGACACTAATACCGCCTGAAACTAAATAGACTTGGGTAGTTGAACATGAAACTAAATTTATTCTTTCACACTGTGCCAGAAACACTTTTAATAGCCAAATGACATTTAAAGCAGAGCACGAGTCACTGCCTAGCGAAGCAATTAACAGGCACACAAAACCAACGAGTGTGATATTTAAATACAGGTATTTAGCTGCAAATGACTTTGTTTAAAGCTACATTTAAAAAAAAAAAAAAAAAAATTTTTATTAAAAAGACAGAAAAAAAATGTGCAAATGTATTTTATTTTTCAACAATATGAGCCTTTGTGCCAGCTGGGGATTTAGCCGTGAGTTTTACAAGAACCGAATATAACAATATAGGCAAACTAATAAAAGGCATATTCCTGGTGGCACACAGAATTGCCTACAGCTGTCTCCAGGCCAGACCTCACAGATCCATAAGCTTTCACCTAATGCCTATCCTCTCTATTCCCAAACTGCGTTTTTCCTTCCTAAGCCCTGTGACCAATACAATAAATGATGCAGGCCACTGTTCCACCCCAGCATTTCTGCTACCCTTAACATTTGTCAGCACAGAAGTCAGACTTGTGTTACAAGATAAATAGAACGTGACTGCACTACTGAGACTTGTGATACACTATTGCCAAATCCCCAAAGTGATATTCTATAGCCAAGTGATATTCCACAAATACAAAAGATGCAAAGAAAGTGAAAAAGCACACATTTTAAACATGGGATCCCTATTTAAAAAGTCAAAATAATTATGTATCATTTGCATTAGGTAGTGTTTTTTTTTTCCCATGCTTTTTGAGATGCATGGACGAAAACAAAAGCCTCTCAAAAAGCTACCTTGGTATATAAACATTACCTAAAACGCACTCTCTCAAATAGGTATCATATGGTAAAATTTTAAAATACTGTGGTGATAATACGAATCTCTATGTATGCGGTGACTTTCCAGTGACATTAAGCTTATGCCAGAACACAAGCTGGTCGGCTCAAGAGTCTAACATCTTTGGAATTCCCTTCTAAACCCCCCCCCCCCTTTTTTTTCCCTTTCCCTCTCTTCCCTCCTAATTTGTTCCCTTCCTTCCCTCCTCCTCCCCCTCTTTTCCCCTTTCCCTCCCCCCTTCCCCCCCCCCCCCATACTTTTTCCATTTCCCTTTCTCCCCCCCCTCACTCACAACTACAGTTCTTTTCCTTCCCTTCCCATCCCCTTCACTTCACTTTTTTCACTCCCTGGGTGACGGCTCAAGAAATGGGCTTACAATGCCACCACTTCATTATATCATTTTTATTTTAGTCCGTCCAACACTCAGAGCCTCCCATGTCTGCCCCAGGGTGAGACACCCGGAGTAGGGTGTCTACAATGCCATTCGATGCCCATATGGGCCCTCAGTGGTGAGTCTCGTTCATGTGTCTGTACCACTCCATGTTCAACTCTTCTATTGATAGCTCTGCTATTTTGCCATTTCTGTATCCGCTTGACTCTGTAATTATGAGATTATCTTTCTTTAGATGTATATTCTGACCCCTCCTGAAGAAGTGACTTTCGTCACGAAACAGGTAGAGAACGTTTGCAATTACATCACTGTGTCCCCATTTATCAGATTGGTGTAACATCAATTATTTGTTTAATTTTTGTAATTTCATACAACTCTATTTATGCTTTGTTGTTTGTGTATTTTTTAATTGCTGTATTTAATAAATTTGTATATTTTTAACTTATATTTGCCTAACTTATCGGGTGCTGAGATAGTCCTCAACCATCATAGGTGTTATAGGGCATTCATTTTTTGGAGAAGCCCCTGGTAACTCGTTCCTCTTTCTACAAGCATACGGTAACTTTGCAACAATTAACATTTAGCAGATTATGGCCCCCTAGACTCTCCTGGGTAAATATCTGACCATTCATCAAAAATGTGACTTCCACAACGGCCACCAATTACTTGCTGTGTGTGCTGCCTGTCAGATTCTCCCTGCTCTGTACCCCACCCGTCACTGATACACCCGCTGTGCGGCTGCAATCTGCTCCTATGTGTGCCATCCAATCCCTGCTGCTTATCCTCCCCACTTGTACTGGCAGCGCGTTTTCAAGGGGACACAAAGGGGAGCAGATTGTGGCTGCACAGAAAGTGGATAAAGTGGTAGGCAGCCAGTGTTGCATAGCAGAAGGACAACAGACTCATTCAGGATAAAGGGTAGGGGACGTGGTAAATATGCCTTCTCTTTTTTGAATAAACACCACAAATGATCAGTACTGATCACTCCTGTGTTCATTCTTAACTGAATAGAGAATTTCCTGTTCATCAGCAAGTGCTGGGCTGCAGAGAAGGACATTAAGGGCTCTGTGACCTCAATCTCTTTCTCCATCTTATATATTAGGTTCCAATATTTCCAAAAAACCCCACTACTGTCAAAAACAAAACAAACAAAAAAAATCCAGAATAACTTTCTTTTTTATATTTTGAGATATTTTGGTGTTTAAGGGAAATCAGGCATTACAAAATAAATAAATAAAAAAAATACAAAATAAACACAAACTGTGTAGATCTAGGAGGTATCTGCACATATCTGCAGCAGCCTGACGTGCCCGAATGCTGGACTAAGTGAAGAACCCCATCATTTTGATGGGCCAACAGGAATGAGTGTGAAGTAGGATAGGGTCAGCAGGAAGTGCCAGAGCTTTGCTTGATCAGACCATCTCGAGTACCAGCCAGCTCAAGACTTGTTTTGTTAAAGAGAGCAGTAAAGCACAACTATTGTGCAGCCTTGCCTAAGCAGCATATGTAATAAGCAAATAGTTCTCTAAAAATGTATATGTGCAATACCTACCGTAATTACAAGATACACATAGGAATAAGATTTTTTTTTTTAAATATTAATACATATGGATAAGGTTGTGTACACCAAATGGATTGGTTTTATGTACTATATATACCCAAAAAATAAAGCCATGTCTTAAGTTTCACAACCATTTTAGTAGTCTCAGCTCTCTCATTAGTTATAATTCTAATATACCTTAAAATTCTGCTCTCGATAATACTGAATGTACAGCCGTGGCCAAAAGTTTTGAGAATGACACACATTCGTTTTCACAGTCTGCTGCTTCAGTTTTTTTTGTCAGATGTTACTATGGTATACTGAAGTAGAATTACAAGCATTTCATAAGTGTCAAAGGCTTTTATTAACAATTAAATTAAGTTTATGCAAAGAGTCTATATTTGCAGTGCTGACCCTTCTTTTTCAAGACCTCTGCAATTCGCCCTGGCATGCCGACAATCAACTTCTGGGCCACATCCTGACTGACAGCAGCCCATTCTTGCATAACCACTTCAGCCCCGGACCAATTTGCAGCTAAAGGACCAGGCCCCTTTTTGCAATTCGGCACTGCGTCGCTTTAACTAACAATTGCGCGGTCGTGCGACGTGGCTCCAAAACAAAATTGGCGTCCTTTTTTTCCCACAAATAGAGCTTTCTTTTGGTGGTATTTGATCGCCCCTGCGGTTTTTATTTTTTGCGCTATAAACAAAAATAGAGCGACAATTTTGAAAAAAATGCAATATTTTTTACTTTTTGCTATAATAAATATCCCCAAAAAATATATAAAAAAACATTTTTTTTCCTCAGTTTAGGCCGATACGTATTCTTCTACATATTTTTGGTAAAAAAAATCGCAATTAGCGATTATTGATTAGTTTGCGCAAAAGTTATAGCGTTTACAAAATAGGGGATAGTTTTATAGCATTTTTATTAATATTTTTTTTTTTATTAGTAATGGCGGCGATCAGCGATTTTTATTGTGACTGCGACATTTTGGCGGACACATCGGACATTTTTGACACATTTTTGGGACATTTGTCATTTATACAGCAATCACTGCTATTTAAATAGCACTGATTCCTATGTAAATGACAGTTGTAGTTAGGGGGTTAACCACTAGGGGGCGGGGAGGAGTCAGTGTGACGTGTTGTGTTTATTTTACTGTAGGGGGGCGTGGCTGTACGTGTGACGTCATTGATCGGCGTTCCCGATGACAGGGAACCGCCGATCACTGACAGTCAGTGTAGGAAGCGCGGGGAGAGGTTTGTTTACATAGACCTCTCCCCGTTCTTCAGCTCCGTAACCCGCTCCGTAACCCGATCGCGGGATACCAGCGGCGATCGGGTCCGCTGGTCCCGCGGCCGGGGTCACGGAGCTCCCGACCGGGTCGCGAGCGCGCCGCTAGCGGCGCGCGCGCGCGACCACGGGCAGGCACATGCACGATCACGTACCGGTACGTGATTCTGCCTGCCCGTGCCATTCTGCTGACGTATATATGCAGTGGCCGGTCGGGAAGTGGTTAATCAATGCTTGAAGTGTGTCAGAATTTGTGTTTTTTTTGTTCAATCACCTCTTGAGGATTGACCACAAAATGTTGATGTTTTGTTCCCCAAGCCACTTAGTTATCACTTTTACCTTATGACAAGGTTCTCCATCATGCTGGAAAAGGCATTGTTCATCACCAAACTGTTCTTGGATGGTTGGGAGAAGTTGCTCTCGGAGGATGTTTTTGTACCATTCTTAATTCATGTGAAAAAACGGGTGAACAAAATATCTGCGCTAATTCCAAAAGTGTAAAAGTGATAGCGGCCAACACAGTTTGTTGATAGGCAAACTAAAAATATACAAAATCCAATGTGTAGCGCTTAAATTATGTGTGTTTGGAATTTGTCCAAAAAAATCAAAATCCATCTCAAAAGTGCAATCAATAAAGTCAACCAACGGCAAAATTGGTAAAAAAATTTCCATCAAAGTTCAGTGCACAAAATGAACAACAAGAGGAGCAATCCAAAATCTCGTAATCTCGATCTGCTTACCAGAACCAAGTAGTAAAGAAGCGATGTTATCAAAGGTGCCGGAGGTGGGTGAGACTTGATCGAAAGAGACAAATGAAAAACCGGATCCAGACCTCTCCAGTAAGTTGTGAAATAACAGGAATCACGGATGCAGGATAGATGGAATGAGCGAGAGGAATCTCCCACGGGGTGAAGGAAGGAAAAGACCAATAGTGAAGCCCGCAAGATAAAATCAAAATTTTATTTGCATTAGATCTACTTACATCAGGGGTCTCAAACTGGTGGCCCTCCAGCTGTTGCAAAACTACAAGTCCCATGAGGCATTGCAAGGCTGACAGTTACAAGTATGACTCCCACAGGCAAAGGCATGATGGTACTTGTAGTTTCGCAACAGCTGGAGGGCCGCCAGTTTGAGATCCCTGACTTACATCAATATAAAAGACATCAGGGCATGTATGAAAAAACAGGTACACGTGCTTGCAATGGTACGCGGTGCAAGCACGCGTACCTGTTTTTTCATACATGCCCTGATGTCTTTTATTATGATGTAAGTAGATCTAATGCAAATACAATTTTGATTTTATCTTGCGGGCTTCACTATTGGTCTTTTCCTTCCTTCACCCCGTGGGAGATTCCTCTAGCTCATTCCATCTATCCTGCATCCGTGATTCCTGTTATTTCACAACTTACTGGAGAAGTCTGGATCCGGTTTTTCATTCTTAATTGATGGCTGTGTTCTTAGGCAAAATTGTGAGAGAGCCCACTTCCTTAGCTGAGAAGAAACCCCACACATGAATGTTCTCAGGATGCTTTACTGTTGGCATGACACAGGACTGATGGTAGCGCTCACCTTTTCTTCACCGGACAAGATTTTTTCCGGATGCCCCAATCAGAAAGGGGATTCATCAGAGAAAATGCCTTTACTCCAGCTCTCAGCAGACCAATCGCTGTACCTTTTGCAGAATATCAGTCTTTCCCTGATGTTTTTCCTGGAGAGAAGTGGCTTCTTTGCTGCCCTTCTCGACACCAGGCCATCCCCCAAGTGTTTTCCTCTTACTGTGTGTGCAGATGCACTTAGGCCTCATGTACACTGCTGCTGGTAAATGGACAATCAGAGGCAGTTGGATGCTATTTTCAGCTGCCCCTGATCTCATCCAATGTTATCTTATGTGTACATGTACACAGGTTCATTTAATGTCGTTTTTAGGCAGTTGTGTTTAGAGGCCTTTTTTGGAAATTTTTGGCAAAAAAAGCAAAAAAATGAGTTTAGACGCTGAGTTTAGAGGCATTTCAAGCGCCAAACGCTTCTAAATGCTGTAACTCGCGTTTCGTTTACAGGCGTTTTTTTGGCTATTTTGAAAAAAAAAAAAAAAATTTTATATATTTTGGCTATATATATATATATATATATATATATATATATATATATATATATATATATATATATTATATATATATATAATGACGCGGCTTAAACGCGTCATGTAAATGCAGCAAAACGGACGTTTTAACGTGGGTTACCATCTCTCAAGTTAAATAGTTCAGGAGAGGTTGTAAAAATGTCCCGTGTACATTAAGCCTTACACCTGCCTGCTGCCATTCCTGAGCAAGCTATGCGCTGGTGGTACCCCGATCCCACAGCTGAATCAACTGTAGGATACGGGCCTGGTGCTTGCTGGACTTTGAGTGCCCTTTGAGCCTTCTTCGCAAATGCAGTCGAAATGTTTTTTTATGGGATTAGGTTCATTTTTATGCCAAAGAGGGACTTTGCAATTAATTGCAATCCGTCGGATCACTCTTCATAACATTCTGGTATATATGCAAATTGCCATCATAAAAAAACTGATGCAGCAGACTTTTTGAATATTTATATTTGTGTCATTCTCAAAACTTTTGGCCACGGCTGTAGTGTTGGAAACTATTGTTTCCTAAATTGTAAACTCTTACTCAAAGTTAACTGTATATTGTGAAGAAAGTGTATATGCACCCCACACCTTACCTGTTCAGTGATCCGCATGTGGAAG
The DNA here is from genome assembly GCA_028564925.1 of Lithobates sylvaticus. Classification (NCBI taxonomy): domain Eukaryota; kingdom Metazoa; phylum Chordata; class Amphibia; order Anura; family Ranidae; genus Lithobates; species Lithobates sylvaticus. The sequence goes on from CM053030.1 coordinate 429,869,706, forward strand.
TCATGAAAGTCACTGTATCGCCGATAGGTGTTCCAAGAATCTTCAATGCCATCTGAGAGCCGTCGCTGGACAGTGATGGTGTACAGTGCATAGGTTTTGCCATGTTCATTACAAACTCCTGCCACAGCATATGAGTCACAGTCAACATGAACTGGTAGTTTATGTAAGTACAGGAACAAAGGCATACACACAAAAGCAGAAACACACAGAAAAAGCAAAGGATGGAAAAGAAAATAATGGAAAAGAAAAGAAATGGAAGATGGAATGACAAAAGAACGAAATGGAAAAACTAGACAAAATTAATTTGTGTGCATAACATTATAGCATCATGAGGCACTTAGGAACTAAGGACATCACAGGGACTTGCATTTCCATAAACACCACTAACAGTGAACCTGTAAGGTCCTAAAACCTAGGTATATTAGCAATACTTCTGAAGTGCAGGAACCTTTTGGTTCTAAGAAGCACCATTCATAATCTTCAAAACAATACCTATATTCTCACGTAGCCCCTCAATGCCCAGCCTAGTTTTTACACTGGGTCTTTTTAAGTCCAGTCTTGCATTAAGCCCCACCACCTATGTTTAACAGTTTAATGCCAGAGCCTTTATTGTCACCCTAAACCCTGGCACTGGACTGTTGAATGGCCTTAGCTACAGCTAGGATTCCAAACACAACCAAGTGCTGTGTGTAGGATTTGTATTAAGGCACCCCCCACCCCCTGCATGCAGCATCACAGTCCAAGTTGACACTACGGGTACTGCTTTCTAGATTAGGATAAGCAACTTGGGATTTTGCCAGCAGGTGACACTGAGTATAACAACTTCAACTATTCATATTTTGACTTTTAATTTCCAATTGTACAGCTATATCCGACTTTTCTTCTGCTCAAATGTAACTAGTCAAGAAATCCAACCTTGATTCAGAAGAGGCACACATTATTTAAAGTGTTACTAAACCTAAAAACTTTTTTTTTACCTGAATGCATTGTGTGCATTCAGGTAAAAAAACATTTTCAATTTCCCTGTGCCCCCCTTCCCTGTGTGAAAAATAAGAGGGGAGAAGAGATCAGCGCTGTGCACGGCTGCATCTATTCTCCCCTTACATCCTCTTCACACAGCATTCGAGAGGCAACAGGAGCAATTGGCTCTTGCTGCTGTCAATCAAATGCAGTGAAAAGGAAGTGTGGGGCGGACACACAGGTCGGGAGTGCGGATCCACAGACACACAGGTCGTTAGCGCGGATCCACAGACACACAGGTCGGGAGCGCGGATCCACAGACACACAGGTCGGGAGCGCGGATCTATAGACACACAGGTCGGGAGCGCGGATCTATAGACACACAGGTCGGGAGCGCGGATCTATAGACACACAGGTCGGGAGCGCGGATCTATAGACACACAGGTCGGGAGCGCGGATCTATAGACGCACAGGTCGGGAGCGCGGATCTAGACACACAGGTCGGGAGCGCGGATCTATAGACGCACAGGTCGGGAGCGCGGATCTATAGACACACAGGTCGGGAGCGCGGATCTATAGACACACAGGTCGGGAGCGCGGATCTATAGACACACAGGTCGGGAGCGCGGATCTATAGACACACAGGTCGGGAGCGCGGATCTATAGACACACAGGTCGGGAGCGCGGATCTATAGACACACAGGTCGGGAGCGCGCAGACTATGTTTCTCCCCATAACAAGCGTCTGGCTATGGTTGCCCTAAAAAAAGTGGAGGAACCAAGATTGCCGCCGGGGACCCAGAAGAGGAGGAACGGGCCACTCTGTGCAATACCACTGCACAGAGCAGGCAAGTATAACGTTTGTTATTTTAATAAAAAAGTTGCGGTTATGAATTATCCTTAAAGGCCCAAAAAAAATTGTTGTCTTGCACTGACTTATTTGCTGTAGCGATTGTTTTTAATGCAAGCAAAAGATTTTACTAGATCCAGTTCTCCAGTAGTACTACTTCATTTCAATTATCTTGTTTCTTATATGCACCAATATTTACTAATTTATTAGAAGTAGAAAATCATCTATCAGAGCGGCAATGGAAAAAATATTTAGTAGTGTTCGCTCTTACTTGTAACTGCTAAACAGCATGAAAATTCAAGAAAACCTCAAGAATGTGTTCGCTTTTCATCTGCTCGGACACTGAATGCATATTTCATACCAAGCTGCTGCTATCATCTTTCATACAGTATGACTCGCCTATTCAAAGATTTATGGTTTAGGAAAACCATTCAGCACTGTCAGAAAATACATTCCACTTTCCAACTAGGATGACCACCATATTCAAAATGATGGGTAGGATATTTTTTTTTTTTTTGCATAAACACTAAAATATATGTCAAGTATAATTTGAAGAGAAAACATTCATATATAAATCAGACGATCAATTGATCGATAATTTGGCACCTATATAGGTTTTAAATGTTCTGCTACGCTTAAAACCACCATGAGAGAAAAATTGCCATAAAGGATCAGTTCACTAAAACTGCCAATACCATTATGGGTAACCAACCAATAGATCTCTGATACTCCAAGGAGAAGAACTCCTTGGAGTTGCATGGTGAGGGGAAGCTTCCTTTGCTTTAGCGCAGTAAGTTGAGTTGTGAAAAAGGAATAGATTTGCACACATATGACATGGAGGATGTGATGTAATAATCTAGTAGCTACGATTGTGGAAAACAAATATGTCAAAACAAAGTCAATTTCTTACCAGTGTCAGAAATAAAGGAATGGATCTGTATCACCTCTTCAGCGCTGACGTTTAACAGGTCGTCAAGTGACTAAAAATGTTAGAAACAAATAATTTTATATGAACAGTTACATTTTAAACACTTATGCTTTGACTGGCTAAGAAATCTCTCTTTATTACATCACAGTACATAATTGGCTACTGCTATTATATATAAAGTATAATAAGAGTGAACTGAGCCTAAACTACTAGACCCCCCCTACTTTGGGGAGATTTCTGCTCACTCCTAGTATAGTTACCAGGATGGGAAGCAAGGGGAAATCTACCTGACTAAATGTTTTTGAGGGTCTAACCCTTCCACATTTAGTCCAAAACTATAAATAAAAAAAACGTTCAAACTGCGGGGCTGGTGTCCTTTGTTTAGGGACTTTGAATGACGTTGTTTTGCCTTATTACCACAGAAGGAACTTTTTTTCCCCCCATTTTTTTCCAACTCTTTTGAGGTATCAAACATTTTAAATCTCTCTCCTCCTTTTTGTGATGGCTGCGAACTGATGCCTGTGGTTAATTTGCAAAGTCGCAAGCATCAAGTTTGTGACCCCTGTTGTGTCAGGTGGTCTTCTGCCCTTTCCACAGCTCTCAGGACAAGACTTTACTCATGGAGCTTCCCCATTGCACTAGTTTATATTGTTTATATCTCTATACATGTTGCATGGTCGGTGAATATCCTATTAAATATTATCTCCTGAAGAAGTGAACATTACCTAACGAAGCACGTTGAGTTGTAGGATATCAACTGGCTATTCTTATACTCGATTTGACTCGAGTATAAGCCTAGGGTGAGAAATGCGCAGCTACTGTAAGTGGAAAAGAGGGTCAACAATGCCCATTTGCAGCCTCACTGTGCCCATTTGCAGCCATAGGTCCCCTGAACTTCAAACTTGGTAGTTAAGGGTTCCTAGATGCCCCCTAGCTGCAGCCAAATTTGGGGTCTCTGGACCCAAAGGGTCCAAAATGACATTGCTGCAGATGGACACAGTTGACCGACTTTGGGGCCCGATATCTCGCTAGGAACCCCAAATATGTTGCATGTATGTTGTAGTGTTGGTTCCACTGGGTTTGCACACTAAATTTGGGGCTCCTAGCACCAAGTGGCCCTGAGATACGGGGCTGCAAAGTCGGGTCGGAAAATGTAATTTTTTGCTGCAGAAAAGTGCTTGACTCGAGTATAAACTGAGGGGGGCACTTGGCTTATACTCGAGTATATACGGTACTTCATTTAATTTTAATGTGTATGTATGGGAATAAAAATTTGAGTTTTTAAAGAATAAATGGAATTGTTGTGCAACTCTTCCAAAGTCCCATGGGCAATTTTTGTGTTTGGAAGTTCTCATGTATCAGGAACTGAACTGCACCTGTATGCCTTGTACCTTAGCCTCTTGCACTATCCTAAAATGAAACTTCATTCTAGTCTGTAGTGCGGCGAATTGCGTTGCGTAAAGAGACGTCCGTATTTTTACGCAACATACCACAATCCAGCTCAATGCACAGTTGTGGTGCGAACAGGTCACATAAAAAACAATTGTTTTCTACTTGTCCTCGCATTGAGCCTGCGCTGATCTGCATAGATCATATATCTCAGCAGATATAGTGGACTGGGTCCTCTGGTATGGGTAGAACATTAGGTTAGGGGAAGTATTTTGTTACAAAGCTGACCATCTGTCCAATAATTTTGCTGACGGACCCAACAACCCACACCACAATCAACCACAGATGAAATGCCAAGTAATATAAAACACACCCAGCAATACAGCAAACATTAAAGCCCAACTCCAGGAGACTTGAAAATGCTCCCTTGTAGTAGGGCTGTGCCCACAGTGCAAGGATAACCTGGTTCTAGGGAAGAGTCAAAGCAGTTTAATTTACCTGGCCTCTGCTCCCTCCGGCAGATGGTGCTCCCCCATGCTCCAGAGGTGGACTGTCCCCATGGGGTTGATTTACTAAGGCCTGGTTCACACCTATGCAGGTTGCACATTCCAGGTGCATTTAGCATCTTTCAATACACATTTTTGATCCATCTATGGAACCAAAAACCAGAAACAAATCGCTGGCCCTTCCCATAAAATGCATCTATAGGAAACCCTGTTAAATGGACCGTAGTGCGTTTCTGCAAAACTGAAAATGCACTAAAAAAATGCATAGGTGTGAACCAGGCCTAAAACTGGAGAGTGATCTAGTGCAGCTGTGCATGGTAGCCAATCAGTGTCTAACTTCAGTTTTTTTTAAATTAAGCTTTGACAATAAAACCTGGAAGCCGATTGGTTTCTATACAGAGCTGCACCAGATTTTGCACTCTAGTTTTAGTAAATAAACCCCTCTGTGTCCTCATGTCCATGGACCCTGCATCAGTCTTGATGACATCAGAACCGGAGCTTGGGGAGGAAGATGCTGCGAGGGACGATCTAGCACAGCCCAACAATCAGGTAAAAAAATCTACTTTTCCATTCTCCCTAGACCCAAATCAGCAGTTAACCCCTGCAGTGCAGGCACAGCCCCACTAGAAGGAAGATTTTTTTTTAATTTCCTAAAGTTGGGCTTAAAATCGATTTTAATATCTGTGTTCCAAGTATGGGATCATTTACAATTTTCTGCATATTTGTATGATGCCATTCCTTTATACCAGTTCTAGTTTTAGGTTTTGTGGCCCTTTAAATGAGTTACAAATAGAGCAACTCCGTGACCTCAGCAATGACCTTTCCCCCCAATTCACTGCCTGTTCTGTTTATTGTAACTGAGTGACACAGGGGAGCTGTATTATTTGAGTAGGCATTTACTCCAGACATGGAGCCAGGCCAGAAACAACTAATCTGCTAGTGTTCAAACACCTGCACAAGCACGGCAGTCCCAGAATAGCACTAAACATTACAAACTATGGGGAAAGTCAAAGATTCCTTCATATGGACACTATTGTTTCCCAGAGCTCATACCGACACCAATGTTTCCTTCTCGCTCGGTGAAATAACACAAGAATGCCATTCACCCAGGCAACCGGACACTTTCCTTTACTAGAGGGGTCAGGTAACAACATCAGTAGGAACGGATATCATTTCCTATGGACCAAAGATCAATCATGGCACTAAAAATAGAGATTTAGGGTCTGATTTTATTATTTTTATGGTACACCCGCCTCAAGTGTAATTTCTTAGTTTTGAGTGGGTACCATAAGCTAGGGATAGTGGATGGAAGACACCCATATATCTAATGTACCTGAATGTTATGCTGAGCACTACAGAAGTGTGCATTGTTACAGTGATGGTGAGTAGGGTAGTGTATATTGGTGCAATGATGGCAACTGGAGAAAGACTCATTGGTTCAGGGGCCGGGTGTGCAGTGGCAGAGAATGGGGTAGTGCACAGCAGTAAACTGTGTGGGTGCAGTGTTGATATTTGTAGGTGCAGATGTGTTAGGCCCCTTTCACACTTGTGCGACTTCAAAGTTGCGCGATTTTGACGCGATTCGCGACCGCGATTTTTGCAGCGATTTCGCCGTGATTTCAAGGAATGCCTGTGTAAGTGGCATCAACATCGGACCAAAGTAGTGCAGGGACTACTTTGAAGTCGGAACGTCTTGAAGTCGTACTAATATGAATGGCTGTCATTGGAAATCATGGGGAACGACTTGTCATGCTACTTTGCAGTCCCAAATCGTGGGACAAATTGTATAAGTGTGAAAGGGGCCTTAGTGTTTAGTTACCGGTTTGTCACACAGCTCTGTTGACCGCACTCTCTACTACTATGTTGATGAAAAAACATCCACAACTTCCACTAGCACTCTGCATTGATCCATCAAGTGGAGGAGCAAGCTGTCCTCTTTATTTTCTGGACTCTAGCTTTAAAGGATAAGTTCACCATTACAAAAAAAATTGTAAATGCAAGTAAAAAAAAAACGTGCATTTATTATTTATTTTTATTAAGAGCCTGTAAAGCATTGCACCACTAAATAGCAGATCACAGGTGCAATCTCAGGCTCCTGCAGATTATCAGTGTAGCTGTCTGCCCATATCTAGTATGGGCAGGCATTTACTGAATGATAGGAAGGATCAGTGATCTACCTAGAGCGCTCATCCCTGCCCTGGTAGTTCATTGAGAATTACAAGCCGTCACCCTCAATACGTGATGGCAATTTGTAGTTCCTCCATTCACAGAACTCTGAATTAAATGACGCGGCCATGTGGGCAAAGTCGTGCATGGTCATCTTTTTTTTTTTAACATTGTGACAGCAGGTGCAGGGAGAAGATCCCTGGCCAGCTGTCACAAGAGGTACTCAAGGGGGTTGTGTATGGGGGCTGCTCAGTTAGTAACATGTTACACCCTAAATATGGGTGTAACCTGTAACGTTACTAAAGGTGAACGTATCCTACTACTTGAGGACCGCCCACGGCAGTTGTACGCCGGCTGTTTGAAGTGGAATACTGTTATGGCTATAACCCCGGTATCCTCTTCAACAGCGGGCGGTCCACTTTCAGATAAATGTAGTCTCATCGGCGGATTCGCCACAAGATCACTTTTAATCGGGGGCTTACCGGAGCCGTCAGCAGCGGCGGAGACAATCGGGTCCTCTCCCCTCACAGGCTGGATTCCGAGTGAGGGAAAGATGACTCCCGCTCGGCTCCACATCATTGGATGGCGGAAGCGTCAAACATCACTTCGGCCCAATGGTCTTAAAAAGATTTTTTTTTTTATTTTTTGCAAAAATAAAAAATTAAATGTTTTATTTTATTTTTTTTATTGTATTTTAGTGTAAACATGAGATCTGAGGTCTTTTTGACCCCAGATCTCACATTTAAGGAGTTCTTGTCAAGCTTTATTTCTATTACAAGGGATGTTTACATTCTTTGTAATAGGAATAAAAGTGACCCAAATAAAACATTTTTTTTTAAAAAGGACAGTGTCAAAATAAAAAAGTAAAAATTGAAAGCGCCCTATCCCGTTGAGCATACGCAAGTCGTGCCCGCATATGAAAACGGTATTCAAACCACACATGTGAGGTATTGCCGCGATCATTAGAGCGAGATCAATAATTCTAGCCCTAGACCTCCTGTGTAACTCAAAACTGGTAACCTGTAGAAATGTTTAAACGTCGCCTATGGAGATTTTTAAGGGTCAAAGTTTGTTGCCATTCCATGAGTGGGCACAATTTTGAAGTGTGACATGCTTGGTATCAATTTACTGGGCTTAACATTATCTTTCACAATAAATTGGGCTAACTTTACTGTTGTCTTATTTGTTTATTCAAAAAAGTGTATTTTTTCCAAAAAAATTGTGCTTGTAAGAACGTTGCGCAAATATGGTGTGACATAAAGTATTGCAACAACCGCCATTGTATTCTCTAGGGTTTCTGAAATATTTTATATATATATATATATATATATATATATATATATATATATATATTGTATATATATATATATATATATATATATATATATATATATATATATATATATATATATATATATATATATATATATATAAAATATGTATATGTAATGTTTGGAGGGGTTTGAGTAATTTTCTAGCAAAAGAAATGATTTTAACTTGTAAACACCAAGTCTGAGAAATAGGCCTAGTCCTTAAGTGGTTAACACAACAATTGGATTGGATGGATGTAACCAGCAAACACTGGTTGTCACGTTAGTAAATCAACCTAGAAAAATACGCAGTTTGGGAAACACATGACAGTGAAAGTCAAACCTTGTTTAAAAAAAAACAGCATACTTGATGGAATTAATTGTGCAGAAGAGCAATCAATGTAAATAAAAAAAGTATGACCTTCATGTCAAAGTGAAGTTACTTTATTCATCATGGTACAAAGCAATGATGATGAGCACCCAAAGTGCTGAAACCCAAAGCAAATTTCTGATTGGATGTTATGTGTCACTGCTCTAGTGAAATAAAAGTGAAGAGTTGGAAGAATAACATACCAAATTTATGCTGCCTGTTGGTGATCCGTTGAAAGATTCTGTGAAGGAATGGGAAAAACAGATCAGAATACAGTGGAAGCTTTCTAAATAGTAACTGTAACTAAGGCTCACTCACTAGGAATCAAAGCGCATCAGTAGAAACACAACTTTAGAAGTAAAAGGACAACTGATGGCACACACCCAACACCAAAATCTCTATATCCCCAAGGCATCCCATCAAAACATACCAATGAAAATGTATGTGCACCTGCAACAAGCAAAGAACAGGGCATTCATAGCGGAAAGAATGCTGAACTTTAGTCTGTGACATCACATTGTGGTAGGTTATAAAAGAGCCCCTCTGCTCATTGTTATCCTAACTCTTCCGATTAAAGAAAAAAAGCAGACTATAGCAGAAAAGGGTACTCTAGGTTCGAAATTTGTTTCCAAAAATATTGCTTGTAAACCAACACATTTTGGAATTGTGCTTTTTTTTTTTTTTCAAAACAGAGTTTACATATCTCTAAATTAATATATATAAAAAACTAAATATATTTGACCTGATGAGCTCTATAAAAATGTTTTTAATACAGACAGAAGGCAGAGGAAAACCTTAAAAACTCAGAGAGCTTGGTTTTTCCATTAGGGCCACATGCACATTGGGCGTCAAAAATGCCACTTTTGAGGGCGATTGACTGCTTTTTAAATAGATGATATAAAGAAGCTTTTAAGGCTTCACCTTTGGGGAATAGGAGTACCAAAATGTGTAATTTCACAGGACCGCACAACTTTAAAGCTCGACATACTGGGTATCCATTTACCCAGTACAGCCTTTTTTTATATTTTACCCAAAAAAACAAAAGAAAAAAAACAGTAATATACTGCATTTGTGTGCACTAAAATAAAATTTGTGTGTACTTTTTTACTGAAACAAAAATAGTTTCGCTAATATGGTGTGACATTAAAAAAAAAAAAAAAAATTAAGAAAAAAAAGGGATTTACCCCATTTTATTCTCTAGGAACACTGCTTTCTAAATAAATAAAATGCATGCTCTTTGGGAATTTTAACTCATCTTGAGGCCTAAACTGTGCAATTTAAGGTGTGCCAAAAACAGCTGTGGCAGTGAAAGGGTTTATGGACTCAGCTACACAAGAGATTTGAAATGCACATAAATCATGAGAAATACTGCATCTAGGTTAGGTTAAAAAGTTAACGAACGTCATACCTATATTAACTGTCCAGTTTCTTGCCTTCAGTGTAATAAATTGCCAACTTTAAAAAAGTTAAGAACTTAAGGCTTAACAAAATCTCTTCTAGAGTTTCGAATGACAGTACTGTTTATACTACCGTATATACTCGAGTATAAGCCGATCCGAATATAAGCCGAGGCACCTAATTTTACCACAAAAAAATGGGAAAACGTATTGACTCGAGTATAAGCCTAGGGTGAGAAATGCGCAGCTACTGTGAGTGGAAAAGAGGGTCAACAATGCCCATTTGCAGCCTCACTGTGCCCATTTGCATGCCACACTGTGCCCATTTGCAGCCATAGGTCCCCTGAACTTCAAACTTGGTAGTTAAGGGTTCCTAGATGCCACCCAAAGGTGTCCCGAAATGACATTGCTGCAGATGGACACAGTTGAAAGACTTTGGGGCCCCGTATCTCGGGCCACTTGGTGCTAGGAACCATATTTGGATATGTAGTGTTGGTTCCACTGGGTTTGCACACCAAATTCGGGGTTCCTAGCACCAAGTGGCCCCGAGATACGGGGCCCCAAAGTCAGGTCAGAAAATGTCAAGCCTTTTCCTGCAGCAGAGAATGACATTTTCCGAACCGACTTTGGGGCCCTGTATCTTGGGGCCACTTGATGCTAGGAACCCCAAATTTGGATATGTTGTAGTGGCCCCGTATCTCCCCAAAGTAGGGTCGGAAAATGTAATTCTCTGCTGCAGAAAAGTGTTTGACTCCAGTATAAGCCGAGGGGAGGGAACTTTCAGCACAAAGAAATGTGCTGAAAAATTTGGTTTATACGGTACTTGTTTGGTTGTTTACCTCTAACTCAGCCAATCTAAATAACATTGTGGCCGTCTACCATTCTTTAAAGTGAATCATTGTTATATTGTTAACATACATTTCTGAGCAAAATTAAAAAAAAAAAAAAAAAGAGGGAAGAAAAAAAAAAAGGCCAGCAGGGCTCGCTGGATTCCTGGCAGGATCAGTCGTTTTTTGTACCTGCAGAGATTTTAAAAGAGACACAGCATGGGCAAATGTGCATATCTGGTAGAGATGTACTGACAACACTTTAAAGCCTAACTCCAGCTTTTTTGGTCCAAGCTGTTCTAAACAAACTATTAAAGTCACTAACAGATGCTCCCGCTGTGAGCGTTGTATAAACTGTACGTAGCCTCAGCTACATACAGTACATAGTGCTGTGTTCTGGAACAGTACGAGAACTTCCCTTGCCACTACTGGAACAAAAGTCAGCATAGTGCTGCTCAGCTATTCACAGGTAGCTTTGTATTTTCTGAACGAATACAAGGATCCTTCTGATTGGCTGAGGTGGAGAGACATCACGATTGCCACCTCAGCCAGCCAATCTGAGAAAGTCTTGTACTCATTCAGAATATACAAAGCTTCCCATGAATGGCTAAGCAACGCTCAGCCTGACTCGTGACTCCAATCTGTTCTGGGAACAAGACGGATAGTGTCTATACGGTTGTCAGAACACATTCCTGAATACAGTAGCTGATACATACAGTTTATACAGAGCTCACCGCGGGTGCATCAGTTAGTGAAGGTTATACCATCTTGGTCCAAGCCAAATATGACAGAAAGATGGGGTTCGGTTTTAAAGTAGAACTATGGCCTTCCCTTAATAAATATGTGCTGCAGCATCGATATGCAAGTACATCAGTACTTACAGATGTCTTTGTTCCTGTGTAACATTAAACAGTACTGCTGCTGAATTCAGCACAGTGTTGTCACCCTCGAGTATCAGAGGAGAATTTACATGCACTTAAACAGTCTTACTGGGATAAATCAAAAAGCTCCTATCATGCCTATATAGAGGTGCAATGTCCTAGTCTGAGGCTACATTCACAGCTCTGCGTTTCTTAAGCAGGGAGGTTGTAGTGTAGTGTGTTGCATATTACATGCATTACCATTCACCCCGACTGGTAATTTCATCAAAGGGAGATCATAAAATGTAATAAATTGATATGAAAAAAAAAAAAAAAAAAACCTTTGTATCTCGGGTTATAAATAAATATGTTGTGTATACATCTGCCATACAAGCCTCTATGAGGACCTAAGGAGTCTAAAGGCCCGTCCGTACACACGATCTGAAAATATGACAAAATAAAAGAAATCGGAAGCGATGTCATGTGTTGTAGTGATCGGAAGCGATGTCATGTGTTGTACTAATCGGAAGCGATGTCATGTGTTGTACTAATCGGAAGCGATGTCATGTGTTGTACTAATCGGAAGCGATGTCATGTGTTGTACTAATCGGAAGCGATGTCATGTGTTGTACTAATCGGAAGCGATGTCATGTGTTGTACTAATCGGAAGCGATGTCATGTGTTGTACTAATCGGAAGCGATGTCATGTGTTGTACTAATCGGAAGCGATGTCATGTGTTGTACTAATCGGAAGCGATGTCATGTGTTGTACTAATCGGAAGCGATGTCATGTGTTGTACTAATCGGAAGCGATGTCATGTGTTGTACTAATCGGAAGCGATGTCATGTGTTGTACTAATCGGAAGCGATGTCATGTGTTGTACTAATCGGAAGCGATGTCATGTGTTGTACTAATCGGAAGCGATGTCATGTGTTGTACTAATCGGAAGCGATGTCATGTGTTGTACTAATCGGAAGCGATGTCATGTGTTGTACTAATCGGAAGCGATGTCATGTGTTGTACTAATCGGAAGCGATGTCATGTGTTGTACTAATCGGAAGCGATGTCATGTGTTGTACTAATCGGAAGCGATGTCATGTGTTGTACTAATCGGAAGCGATGTCATGTGTTGTACTAATCGGAAGCGATGTCATGTGTTGTACTAATCGGAAGCGATGTCATGTGTTGTAGTAATCGGAAGCGATGTCATGTGTTGTAGTGATCGGAAGCGATGTCATGTGTTGTAGTGATCGGAAGCGATGTCATGTGTTGTAGTAATCGGAAGCGATGTCATGTGTTGTACTAATCAGAAGCGATGTCATGTGTTGTACTAATCGGAAGCGATGTCATGTGTTGTAGTAATCGGAAGCGATGTCATGTGTTGTAGTGATCGGAAGCGATGTCATGTGTTGTAGTAATCGGAAGTGATGTCATGTGTTGTAGTAATCGGAAGTGATGTCATGTGTTGTAGTAATCGGAAGCGATGTCATGTGTTGTAGTAATCGGAAGCGATGTCATGTGTTGTAGTAATCGGAAGCGATGTCATGTGTTGTAGTGATCGGAAGCGATGTCATGTGTTGTAGTGATCGGAAGCGATGTCATGTGTTGTAGTGATCGGAAGCTATGTCATGTGTTGTAGTGATCGGAAGCGATGTCATGTGTTGTAGTGATCGGAAGCGATGTCATGTGTTGTAGTAGTCGGAAGTGATGTCATGTGTTGTACTAATCGGAAGTGATGTCATGTGTTGTAGTGATCGGAAGCGATTTCATGTGTTGTACTAATCGGAAGCGATGTCATGTGTTGTAGTAATCGGAAGCGATTTCATGTGTTGTACTAATCGGAAGCGATGTCATGTGTTGTACTAATCGGAAGCGATTTCATGTGTTGTACTAATCGGAAGCGATGTCATGTGTTGTAGTAATCGGAAGCGATTTCATGTGTTGTAGGAAGCGATGTCATGTGTTGTAGTAATCGGAAGCGATGTCATGTGTTGTACTAATCGGAAGCGATGTCATGTGTTGTAGTAATCGGAAGCGATTTCATGTGTTGTAGGAAGCGATGTCATGTGTTGTAGTAATCGGAAGCGATGTCATGTGTTGTACTAATCGGAAGCGATGTCATGTGTTGTAGTAATCGGAAGCGACATGCAACACATGACATCACTTCCGATCACTACAACACATGACATCACTTATACATTATCGGATGACGACTGTACTGATAAAACGAAAATCGCATGATCTGGTATCATACGAGAATTTTTCTATTTGTGCTTGTCCTTTCTAATAATATGGGGTGAACTGTCGCGATCGGCTCTCGAAAGCTCTGTACCAACAATCAGATTGTCGTACGATCGCTTTAAAACCAGTATTTTTCATCCAATTTTCAGATTTCGTGTGTACAGGTCTTAAGTTTTATTTTGACAAAAATGCATCAAAGTGTGTGGAGAATCTTTTGAACTTTACCCACATCTTCATTATTTTTCACAAAATGACTGTTCTGGAAAGTGGACTACAGATGACTGACAAACTGACCTATAGTCTACTACTTACTAATTTGTCGGTCACTATTTTCAACTAGAGAAAATTCCTCTAGGAATTATTTGTATTATTATTTTTTATAAGTACTACTTTATCTTTTTTCTATAACACAAAGCGCTCCCTCTCTCTCTGAAGTTAAAACTACCTTCAGCCTAGAACTGGGTCCCAATTCAAATAACTCCAAAAGAGGCTAGAAAATCTCAACCTATCAGCAATCAATATTCTACCTTCTAAAAAATGGCAACAAGGCCAAAAACACAAAAACAACCTAAATCACCCGACATGTTTTGCCACATTCTCTCATGGCTTTAACGGGAGTGTCCTTAGGTATGCTTAAAAGTGTTTGTGCTCCACAACAAGGAAAAGAAAAGAAAAGAAAACACCCCCCCCCCCCCCCCCCCCAACACCCCCCCCCCCCCCCCCCCCCCCCCCCCCCCCAACAACAAAATTATAATAAAAAGGTGGATTACTGTTGCAGAAGCGAAAGCCATAAAGGTCCATCTGGTGTGAATGTGCATGCATTAGAAAACAGCTGAGGTGCCATCATTTTTTTTTTTTTAAAAGGGTCTCCCTATTCAGTTCTTAGTTTGCAATAAGCTTTCTAACATAAACTAACTCAAACCACTAGGGGGCATCCAAACACAAGCCAAGAACAGGACATTTGGTCCCAGTTCTGTAAAACACACGAGAAGTTTGACATTTAATATTTACAGATCCCATTATTTGAACATAATTCCATTAAACAAAAAATGTAATTGCTTAACCTTCACCTCCTAATTCTCTGCGTCAGGTGGTTGTATGTCAGGATAGGTAAATACATAAAGCACTTAATAAGTAAAGCATATAAACAAGTCACCAATGTAGAAGTTTATGGATTCATGCACACGGGACACTTTGGCCATCTCTCCCAGACACCTTTCCGCCTGGCAGCAATAATGCGTGATGCTTGTAAACGCATTTAGATACATCAAGCACTTGCGGGTTAATTCATTTTAGTGGCCATAATAATAATAATTTATTCTGACCATCAAAATAATTAACACTCAAAACTTTTTTCTAGGAAGGATTAGATCAGACCAGGGCAAATTATTGTCCCAGGGCCACATCCAGCCCTTGATGCCTCCACTGTCAACATGCCTTCCTGAGCTGGTTCGCTTACTAAGGAAGCCGACCGGCTCAGAGAGGCACGCTGACAGATATGTGTGTGGAGAGCTGTAGGAACTGGAAGGAGCTGATCGGTACAGCAGGGAAGCTCAGTTCTGATGGCAGAGCTTTGCCTAAGATGTTCTGATGCTCTCTCACAACTCTACCTGGCCAAGTTCTTGCGTTGGCACCTGCATGCTGCAAACCCCAAGAGCCATGCACCTGTTCTTCACTCCAGGTCAGGATCCGCTGAAATCCCTGCTATTCCGACCTCAGGCGCTCTCCTTCTAGTCACAGTGCTTTTCAGAGAGTATTTGACAGTTTAGGAGTAGGTGTTAGATTGCCTCCTCACAGCCTCATTTAACCCTATAATGCCGCTTTACCACTACGCAATTCCTGTGCATTGCACACAGTTGTGTTTCGGCTCCACTGAACTCAGTGGGCGAATTTGACAAGCGGTGCCACTTGCCAAACTCTGCACTCCGAGTTCAAAATCGTATTTTACAGAATGGGTGGGCAGCTGGGGGGTGGTAAAACTGCAGCTCAGCCACCTGCTTCTATTCTGCTTTGTTTTTGGATGTACTGTACTCTTTACAGTGTGACCCTAAACTAAATCCTCCTCCAACATTGACAGTTCTACCTCTCAGTCCCGACAAACAGGGCGATAGGGGACGCTTCTACAAAGATAGGTTCAAGTAGTCACACTAGCAATATTTGAAAAAAAAAAATACTTCATTTATTAATCTGCACAAAAGTTAAAAAGTAGTATTAAACCCTAAAGGCTGCTTCCACACTGAAAGCGCAGGTCGTTAGCGGTAAAGGCCGCTTGTTTTAGAAAAAGGGTACTCCCAGGCACTTCAGAAGCCCTGCCCATTCATTGCAATGGGCAGGGGCGTTTTGGGAGCGCTATATACACAGTGCTCCCACACCACCCCAAAGATGCTGCTTGCAGGACTTTTTCTAACGTCCCGCAAGCGCGCCACCCTTGTGTGAAAGCACACATTGCAGAGAATGGGAGGCAGTTTTCAGGTGCTTCACAGTCACTATTTCTAGTGCTAAAACGCCTGAAAACTGCCTCAGTGTGTAAGGGATCTTAAGTGTATTGCCATTTAAACCCAACTCCACACAACTAGTAGTTAATACAGCATTATTTTACAATTATAGTGTTAGCCCCAAAGCCTTTTGTTAACTGTAATCAATTTTTCTTTCCTGTGTTTCTCTTCGGCGCGTGTTGCCTATAATACACATCTATCACAAGCACAGACAAGAGCAATGCCCATAATGCCCACGACAACAGCACTAAGCGGCACGTGAACACATTTTAAAGGTGATTTGATTGTGCTGCAAAGTCTGCAGACAAAAAGGGGACAGGAAGCAATAATGATGCAAGGTATGACGCTACTGGTTTTCATGGAGTGTTTAATAACATTATAAAAAAAATGGCTGTTTGCTCAGAGTTCGGCATCATAACTTTCACTAACAGCCTTCAACTATTTTCCTTATGTGAGTATTTCTAAAAGCAGCACAGTGACTAACCAAACTAGACAGACCTGCTCTCTATCTACTGGCTGGGTTTGGTTTCTGAGCCTGATAATAAAGTCACCTTTGTTTTCTAGTAAGTAAAGACATTCACAATGCATGCGAGGATGATACTGTTTCAATAGACATTGTGGGCAGTACACAAGGCTCTCTGCAGTACAGTGAATGGAGAGTTTTAACGCCAAGGATAACTAGAGTTCAAAGTTTATTCATACAGGAGATTGACAGCCTATAGTGAATCCCAGTGTGCTGCCTGATAGTACATATTTTAGGGACTTGGGGCAGTTGGGATGTATTTAGGTGTGAATAAGGCTTCTTGGTTTTTTTTTTTTTTAAACCCCAAATCTAGGAATGATCTAATTTTTTCTTTTATTTTTTTTAACTGAATCACAGACTCAGAGGGCTTTCACGCACCTTCAAAGTGGTATATTGGTGACGTTTTTTTTTTTTTTAACGGACAAAAAAAAAAAAAAAGAAGAACGATATTACTTCTCATATGCAGGGCAGGTCCAGTGACACTTCCATCTCTCATCTAACCTCCCTAAGGCCCCTTTCACACTGGGGTGTTTTTCAAAAAAAATAGCACCTGTATAGCGCCTGAAAAAATCTGTCCGCTTTCGCACTGGAGCGGTGCGCTAGCGGGGCGGTCAAAAAAGTCCTGCTAGCAGCATCTTTGGAGCGGTGAGGGAGCGGTGTATTCACTACTGCTATACCGCTCCTACCCATTGAAATCAATGGGACAGCGCGGCAATACCGCAGGCAAAGCGCCGCTACAGCGGCGGTTTTAACCCTTTTTCGGCCATTAGCGGGGGTTAAAACCACACGGCTAGTGGCCGAAAACCGCTGCTAAAACGACGGTAAAGCAGCACTAAATATAGCGCTGCATTACCGCCGACGCCGCTCCTGCCCCAGTGTGAAAGGGGCCTTAGACACTGGCGTTGGGGTCATGTCTTCGCCTAAACTCAGCCATTCACTGCGGCCAGGCCTTTTGTGAATGGGCGAATGGAGGGAGTGGGGGGCAGAGACCAGTGCCATGTGTCTAAAAGAAGAAAGCTGGAGCTAGATATCAGGGACATGCGGTGAGGTCAGTGGCTGGTGAGGCACTGGCTAGTATCAGAGACAGATACACACAGGTTACATACACCGAAAACGTTAGAGCGAGAGCAAACCATTTTATTAGAGTGTCTGCTAAAAAAATGTATATTTAACTGCTTCCCGACCGGCGCACGACGATGTACGTCGACAGAATGGCACAGACAGGCATAAGGGCGTACAGGTACGTCCCCTTTAAGATGCCGCCGTGCTATTGAGCGTGCGCCGGTCGGGACCCCCGTGAGGCCGGTCGCGGGTCCCGCGGACTCGATCGCCGCGGGGAAACCTGCGATTGTCTCACGGGAAGGCTGAACGGGGAGATGCGGAAATAAACAGCATCTCCCGGTTCTGCCTAGCAACTAGTGACGCCGATCTCTGCTCCCTGTGATTGGAGCAGAGATCAGCATTCACTAGCTGACAGCCACGCCCCCCACAGTTAGAAACACGCCTCTAGGAACATGTAACCCCTACACTGCCACCTAGTGGTTAACCCCTCCACTGCCAGTGTCATTTATACAGGAATCAATGCATTTAAATAGCACTGATTGCTGTATAAATGACAATGGTCCCAAAAATGTCCGATGTGTCTGCCATAATGTCGCAGTCACAATAAAAATCGCTGATCGCCGCCATTACTAGTAAAAAAAAAAAAATGATTAATAAAAAAAATGCTATAAAACTATCCCCTATTTTGTAAACGCTATAACTTCTGCGCAAACCAATCAATGATCTCTTATTGTGATTTTTATTACCAAAAGAATACGTATCGGCCTAAACTGAGGAAAAAATATGTTTATATATTTTTTGGGGGATATTTATTATAGCAAAATGTAAAAAATAATGTGTTTTTTTTTTCAAAATTGCCGCTTTTTGTTTATAGCGCAAAAAATAAAAACAGCAGGTGCGATCGAATACCACCAAAAGAAAGCTCTATTTGTGGGGAAAAAAAGGACGTCAATTTTGTTTGGGAGCCACGTCGCACGACCGTGCAATTGTCAGTTAAAGCGACGCAGTGCCGAATCGCAAAAAGTGGTCTGGTCTTAAGCCAGCAAAATGGTCCGGTCTGAAAGTGGTTAAATGTTTGAGGGTTCGGAGTAATTTTCTAGCAAAAAAAAAAATATGATTTTTACATGTAGGCGAGAAGTGTCAGAATTGACCTGGGTGGCAAGGGGTTAATTACCATAAGTAATATACAAATAATTATTATATATTGTTTTTAAGGTAAATTACTAAAAACTGTACTCAAGCAGGTGGCTTGAGGGACAAATTATTGAAGCTTGAAGTTATAACTTCCAACCAGTAATTTCACAGTAAATAGATAAATAATAAAATTATTATGTTATAACATATAGCATAATAATATATCATTTAGCTAGTACCTTTTCAGCAGTAAAAGATTCTCATTCTGCCTCTTAACAACATGGGATTATGGGTAAATCTTTTAGACACATGCCTCCTTCTATGACACTGCAGTGAGAGGCGTGCCTCCACTGCAGCATTTTTATTGGACAGCTGGGGCCAATGGTACTTTACCATTGGTCCAAGGCTCCAAGCTGTCCATTGAGCTCAGTGCCTCTGACAAGAAGTGAGGAGAGGCTCTGTGAGCTCATCCTCTTAGTCTGTTGCAAATAGAGTATGCCACATTTCATTAAAACTGGCCGCTCTGTATGTAGATTCTGACAGGCTGCACAAGAAGTCCCGTATCTCTGAAACCATAGGTCCCATAGGTTTTTTATTTTCTTTCTTTCTTTAGGTTCATAGCAGGTGAGGCTCTGCCTCACCTGCCTCCCCTGACTGCACATCCCTGCTAGATATAAAAGTTGTGGGGGTTGTGGTTGAGGGCACAATTTTGAGTGACTCATTTTCTGTCAGTATAATGCCAAAATAATACATGTACAAGAGTCATGGCAGAAACCAATTCATTTTCTATTGGCTATTCTCCTCTGCTTATACTGCTTTGTGCTGAAGTGCACTAAAATAGAGAAAATCTGAATCAGCAGACCAATTGTTATCTTATCCAAGGCAGCTGTTGTCCTCAACATGACTCACTATCTTTAAAGACTGCATGGCTTACACACACTCCACCTTTCTCACAGTTACTGTGTAAAAATGCATGACTGTCAGCAACACGCATAACAGGAAGTAAGTCTAGTGATTGCAAAAACAGGGAACAATAGATTAGGTATGCAGCCTTGGCTGTAGGGTTCATCGTGAACAGAATATTTTTATGTTCTGTTTATACAGTCCTTTTAACAAGAGTTAGGACATAACCCTCCACCTCCACGCCGCCCTCACTTTCCCATTGTTATTAACGGTTAAAGGTGAACGGAGCCAAGTCAGAAAATGCAATTCAATGCAACTAAACTTGCATTTATTTTTTTTCTGAAACTCTAAGCCCAAGTTCAATCTTTAACCGCTTCAGCCCCGGAAGATTTTACCCCCTTTCTGACCAGAGCACTTTTTGCAATTCGGCACTGCGTCGCTTTAACTGACAATTGCACTATCGTGCGACGTTGCACACCAGCAAAAAAATTTTATTTTTTGCGCTATAAACAAAAAAAGAAGAGCGACAATTTTGAAAAAAAAAATAAAAAAACACAATATTTTTCACTTTTTGCTATAATAAATATCCCCCAAAAATATATAAAAAAAAACGATTGTTTTCCTCAGTTTAGGCTGATATGTATTCTTATACATTTTATTTACCAAAAATATTGC
Organism: Lithobates sylvaticus; assembly: GCA_028564925.1. Classification (NCBI taxonomy): domain Eukaryota; kingdom Metazoa; phylum Chordata; class Amphibia; order Anura; family Ranidae; genus Lithobates; species Lithobates sylvaticus. The sequence continues at coordinate 429,890,302 of CM053030.1, forward strand.
AATAAGCGTATATTGATTGGTTTGTGCAAAAGTTATTGCATCTACAAAATAGGGGATAGTTTTATGGCATTTTTTATATTAAATTTATTTTTTATTTGTAATGGCGGCGATCTGCGATTTTTATCGTGACTGCGACATTATGGCGGGCACATCGGACACTTGTCACATTTTTAAGACCATTGTCATTTATACAGCGATCAGTGCTATAAAAATGCACTTATTTCTGTGTAAATGAGACTGGCAGTAAAGGGGTTAACCACTAGGGGGTGATGAAGGGGTTAAGTGCGTCCTAGGGAGTGAGTCTAACTGTGGGGGGGTGGGCTACAACTCGCATGACAGCGATCACTGCTCCCGATGACAGGGAGCAGGGATATCTGTCATGTCACAAGGCAGAACGGGAAAATGCCTTGTTTACATAGGCACTTCCCAGTTCTGCGGTTCCATGACACGATCGACAGGAGAATGGCGGACAGAGTCCGCGGGCACAGTCACGCTGTACGCGGCGGGGCCCGCCCGCTAACCCCGCCAATTAAAGGGGACGTACAGGTACGCCATTTGCCCACCACTGCCATTGTGCTGACATATATCGGTGTGCAGTGGTTGGCAAGTGGTTAAAAGCCGTTGTAAAACCTCAGACATGATATATGAACAAAGCATATCCCTCTATAGCAGGGATATGCACTTAGCGGACCTCCAGCTGTTGCAGAACTACAATTCCCATGAGGCATAGCAAGACCCTGACAGCCAAAAGCATGACATCCAGAGGCAGAGGCTTGATGGGACTTGTAGTTTTGCAACAGCTGGAGGTCCGCTAATTGCTTATCCCTGCTCTATAGTGTGTACTTGTCTCAATCCAGAGCACAAAGTGTCATTTCTATCTGCTGCTTCGTTCCTCTGCCATTGGCATAAGTCGCTTCTAAGAAGTTTTCCTGATACCAAGAGAAATAAGGTGACAGGGGAGGGAAATCCAGCTAATAAACACCCTTATCTCTCTCTGTGTGCTGTGTGAAGGCGGGCGTGTTCCTTCCCATCAAATCAGCGCTCCACAGTATGTAATTCCAGATCTCCGCCCCTTTTTTTTTCTGACAGCTCAGACGAGCTTAAAAATTCTGTACTTTGAACAGATGGAGAGCAGAGAAGACTGCAGATAAAACAGGTACAAATTCTGCAGGAGGATTTTTTTCATCTCTGTGTATCATCTGAGGCCACTAACTTCACTATACAAGGATTTACAACCACTTTAATGGCTTCAGTTTTTGTTAAAGAATTTGCTCCTGCCAAGCTGTCTGGCAAAGGGTGCAAATAAAGGTGCTGAACTAGGAAAGGGATTCAGGAAAACTGGCCTTGGCCTGGTCACTCTGTAATGCCTACAGCATATACTGTAAATGTCATATTGCTATGGATGAGAGAAGGGGGCATGCCAGTGACTACACTGTTGTAACTCACAAGGGGTTCTGCACACGGTGGTCAATTCCTCTGCTGTTATGTATGAGCAGGCAACAGGGCAAACAGCAAATGATGCACATAAAAAGCCTTGGATCTCATGTGTAATAAACACATTTCACATCATAACCAGGCATCACAGAGAGCAGAGTGATTAGTATGGGTTCATCATCTATTCTGGACAATAAAATTCCCGCAGCGGACATCTGTACATTTATCTTATGTACTGGGAACAATGCAACATGATTATTGGAGTGAATTCTACTGCAAAGCCTCTTGCAGACTGCAGATGAAGGACTAGGCAAGCACACAATTGAAAAATAATAGCCAAGTGACAGGATTATAGAAGAATTACTGGAAGAATTATGCCTTAAAATCAATATAGAAAAGTTAATGGAACGAATGAATAATATATGCAATAATAAATCATTTAGGACAACAAATGAAGTTGGTATTGTATCCATCTATCTACTACAAATATACTGTATATACTCGAGTATAAGCAGACCCGAATACAAGTCGAGGCACCTAATTTTACCACAAAAAAATGGGAAAACGTATTGACTCGAGTATAAGCCTAGGGTGAGAAATGCACATCTACCGTAAGTGTAAAAGAGGGTTAACAACGCCCATTTGCAGCCTTACTGTGCCCATTTGCATGCCTCACTGTGCCCATTTGCAGCCATAGGTCCCCTGAACTCAGACTCAAACTCAGTAGTTAAGGGTTCCTAGATGCCCCCTAGCTGCAGCCAAAATTTGGGGTCTCCGAACCCAAAGGGTCCCGAAATGACATTGCTGCAGATGAACACAGTTGACCGACTTTGGGGCCCCGTATCTCGGGGCCACTTGGTGCTAGGAACCCCAGTGGAACTAGCACTACAACAATATCCAAAGATGGGGTTCCTAGCTCGGAATGGCTCTGAGATACGGGGCCCCGAAGTCGGTTTGGAAAATGTCAAGCACTTTTCTGCAGCCGAGAATGACATTTTCTAAACCGACTTTGGGGTCCCGTATCTCTATGTTGTAGTGCTAGTTCCACTGGGTTTGCACATCAAATAGGGGGTTCCTAGCACCAAGGGGCCCTGAGATACGGGGCCCTAAAGTCGGGTCGCAAAATGTCATTCTCTGCTGCAGAAAATTGTTTGATTTTGCATTTTCAGCACAAAAAAAAAATGTGCTGAAAAACTCGGCTTATACTCGAGTATATACGGTAACCTTTCCAGACACAGGACAATAGTTTAAAATATAGACAACCCAAGCCCATGGATAATATAATTTATCATGGGTTACCTCCATCTCCATCATCAGAACCTTTAAAGCTCGGCTCCTTCAACATGTCCAGCTCTGCAAGCATCCGAACATAGAGAGCATTGTGACGGAAGGAAGGGTAAAACTTTTCATCCCGCAGCATGATGTCATATACCTTGTCGGGGGAAAAAAACAACATAAAACAATATGCAGGAATCAGACAGAATACACATACAAACAGTTAAATATAAATGAGAGCAGAATGTGAAGGAATGCAAAGTGGACCTGCATTTTCATGCTTTGCACATTCCTTGACACAATCGGGTGTAAACAGACTACGACTACTAAAAAAATAAAAAAACACACACTAGAAAAAAACATTGCTGGAACACTTCACAAACATACAGAGGCATTATTTCATGCACTGGGTTCCAGAATAGCTTTTCTCAAGCAATAATACAATTTTTTTTTTTAAAGAGATCCTTTGGCAAGATCATTAATCTTCCAATAATAATATAGGTGCCTTTAACGTATTTTATACACAGGCTGCAAACGCCTTTCATGTGTAGACATCCAAAAGCCATGAGACTGTTGCTGGGCACCGCCATCTTGGATGTGATGTCAGAAGCGCCAACAGACCCAGAACTGTCATTCAAACACCACCATAGAGTAGGGATGCACCGATACCGAGTATTTTCATTAAAATTCTCCCGATACGAAAACTTTGCGGTGCGGTTTGGGTCCATACAAAATGAATGGGTGAAAAATCGCACTGCAAAGAATCCCATGAAATTGAACAGGAATGCAGTGCGATTACGGTCCGAATCGCATGCGATTTCCCCCACCGCTCCTGCATGTGTGAACCCAGTAAAGAAAGCAAAGGGCCATGTAGTGCAGCAATAGGAAATTTATTAAAATGTTATAAGAACTCGCAAAGTAAATATCTAGTTAAATCCATATCTGCAGTGTCCCCATCCCACTGATGATGGCAAACCACAGCTGCTGGAGGTGCCCACAGGGCTGGAGAAGATGTTTGGCTGTCAGCCCCAAAGCTGACATCACTTCCGCCCTATACCTACAGGAGTCCCGGAACGTCTCCTACCGCCCTGTGAGATGTACTTTCCTATCTATTTACTAATGCTAGCAGCATGAGGAGTATTGCAGGTTTTTTTACGTGCAATTTTTTTTAGGATGGTGACAGGGTCTTCAAGAATGTGTAATGAACTCATGTGTTTTTTGCTATTAACTGTAACCCTGAAATGTATTGTAATCTGAAAACATGATAAACGATATAATACATGAGGGAAACAATTTGCATTCTTATTCAGCATTTCTTTAAAAGGGTCAATTCACCTAATCCAGATATTTAAGTTTTGGGGAATAATACCCGCTTGCTTCTTTTAACTCCACGTAATTTACAAGTCCCCCAATACTATCCATCTTGGTGCAGTGCCAAGCTATCGCTTTTTTTTTTTTTTTTAAAGGAATGGCAGCACAGAAGCAAAATAGACAATCTCTAGGTCTCTTGCTATAAAAAGAAAAGGAAGATTTCAGGAGATTTCACAGATGGGAGCCCCATAACCGGTAAAAGGCTAATCCGTGAACCACTGGTATCCATCTGTAAGGCCCCTTTCACACTGGGGCGTTTTTCAGGCGATACAGCGCTAAAAATAGCGCCTGTTCACCGCCTGAAAAAATCCGGCCCCTTTAACTCCAGTGTGAAAGCCGGCGGGCTTTCACACTGGAGCGGTGCGCTAGCAGGACGGCAAAAAAAGTCCTGCTAGCAGCATCTTTGGAGCGGTATAGGAGCGGTGTGTTCACCGCTCCTATACCACTCCTTCCTATTGATTTGAATGGGAAACCGCGGTAAAACCGCGGCAATACCGCCTACGGCGGCGCACTGCGGGGGTGTTTAACCCTTTTTTTCGGCCGCTCGCGGGGGGTAAAACCGTGCCGCGAGCGGCCGAATACCGCAGTTAAAACGACGGTAAACAAGCGCTAAATATAGCGCTGCTTTACCGTCACCGCGGCTCCCCGCCTCAGTGTGAAAGGGGCCTAACTGAATTGTCAGCTTAGGAGATCAAATCTTCAGCTGGATCAGGTAGTGGAATTCTAGAAGTCAGAATAAATAGGCAAAAATGTAGGCCAACAACTTACCTTCCTCTGGACCTCATCAAAGATCTCCGGTGTTGGGTCTTCATTGTTTAACATTTCTTCCAGTTTTTCTAATAAATAATCATCAATCTGAACTCTGGGTGATGCCTATAGTCGAGAACAGTAGGAACATGCTCATTATTTTAATCCTTTTTTTTTTTAATATAAAATAATTTCATAAAGGAGGATTAAGCACTACAACTTCAGGATTTGCCACAGACATTGAATAGCTGAATATAGGACAAAAATCAATGCCAAGAAAATGCATTAGGGGCCCATTCACACAAACTGCAGCAGCTGTGTGTCCTGGATGCAGTGAGTCTGAGTAGGGAGCATATGGTGCGTGTTTCAGTGTATCACACAGTTGTTTTTTAACTCAATTGTATTTGAAGTGCACAGAAGTGACACTTCATTCATGTTACTGTACATCAGTCTGGTGTGCTGCTGATGTGATCCTGTCCAGTGCGCTGAGATAAAATGCAGCATGTCTGCATTATATTGCAGATCACTGCAGCACAACTCCAGGCTGCATTGCACTGTGAATAGGACACATAGAAAACAATTGTTTTCTGTGTGTCCTAGCTATGACTGGCGTTCTTCCAGCACAGAAAAAACGCTTGTCACCATGGTATGCGTGAATTGGCATTTAAAATGTTTGCCACCAATATGTTTGCTATAGTGATGTGTCTAAGCCCCTGTACACACGGTCGGAAATTCCGACAGAAAATGTCCGTGTGGGGGCTCCATCTGACTTTTTCTGTCTGAATTTCAAACGATAAAAATGTGAGATCCTGCTCTTAAATTTTCCAACAACAAAATCCGATCGGACTTTTTCCGATCGTGTGTAGAGTATTCAGACGGACAAAGTGACACACATGCTCAGATCAAAATTACGAGACCAAAGCTATTGGCTACTAGCCTGTACGTAGTTCCGTTGTACGCAACGAACGTCACCACGTTCAGAATGATCAGATTTTCCGACAACTTTATGCAACACCAGTGTCGGACAAAATCCGTCGGAAAAAATCAGACGGATTTTGTGGTCGGAATTTCCGACCGTGTGTACGGTGGCTTACACTTCAGTGACTGTTGATGTATCACAACACCCTGGATTAAAGTGATGCCTGTGTGTACAGTAAAGCACTTTCATTATTGCAGTGAAATTTGAGCACTCCATAATTCTCCTATGTGCATTTTCCAGATACGAAGGAGGAGGAAACTAAACATAAAAAATGCAACAAATCTATATAAAAGGGTATTTAGGGTAGAGTAATTCAGGTATTATTTAGCAAAAATAGGGTCCTGCAGGTTTATTTAAAATTAAAGTTATTCTAATATAATAAAAAAACAACAAACATACATGTTATACCTGGCTGCTCTGTGCAGTACTTTTGCACAGAGCAGCCCTGATTCTCTTCTTTTTGGGTCCCCTGCCGTCGGTCCTGGCTAAGGATGAGCTCAGGCGTGTTCGCATGGTCCACGTGCAGAGCCCGCCAGGAAGTCGACGCAGCGCTGCGCTAATCACAGGCAATGAGACCTTGCCTGATGCGCGGCTGCAGAGATCGAGAAATGTCTCACTGCCTGTGATTAGCGCAACGCTGCGCCGACTTCCTGGCGGGCTCTGCACGTGGAGCATGTGAACACGCCTGAGCTCATCCCTAGTCCTGGCTACCCCACTGAGTGCCCCCATAGCAAGTCTCTTGCTTTGGTGGCACTCAAGCAGGTTTGCTCTCGAGCCACGCTTCTGTGAATGGACACTGCTTGGACCCACCCCCGCTCTCTCCTTACTGGCTGTGATCGGCAGCAGCAGAAGCCTATGGCTCCCGCCGGTGTGTCAGCCAATGAGGAGAGAGAGAGAGAGATCTGGGAGAGCTGCTGCTCTCATGCACATTGCTGGATTGAGATGGGGCTCAAGTAAAAGGGGAGCTGGGGATGAAGCTGCACCCAGAAGGTTTATATATAATTAATTTATTTATTTATTTATTATACACACATACATTTTATATATATATATATATATATATATATATATATATATATATATATATATATATATATATATATATATATATATATATATATATAAATGAATGATTTGTATAGCGCTGCAACTGCGAACTGAATCGCCTCGAGGCGCTTTATATATATATACATACATACATACATACACATACATACATACACACACATATATGAAGTGGAATTACACTTACATATATAAGAGATCAAAAACTTCTACAAGTTTTAGAAGCACTACTTGCAGCATGCAGTTATTTTTCTGCATACTGGAAAATCTGCAAACCAAATGGCTCTGAAGAAGAGGTGATACCCCTTGAAACGTGTTGGCCTTTGTAGACTTGTGTGGCTTCTTTCAGTGGTAAGAAGTTAGTGCAGAAATCCTAACATACTTGTTTTTAAATTGCATTGAAGAGCTTGGTTTTTTACATTGGTTTGTGAGTATAATATGTGTTTTAATGTATTACATGAGTTAATGAGTTATATGGGTAAAAAGTAATCCCACAAAAATTAGGTCAGTGAAATGAAACCTTTGCAAAGCTTTAAAGAGGAGAAGGAGAAGGAGGAGGAGGAGGAGGAGGAAACTAGGACAAATAAAAAAAACACAATGGTATAAGAAACCTCCAAAATAACATGGTAATATTGCAGCTTAAAGAAAAAAGCAAGTTTCTATCAGGGAAGAATAGAAAAAAGTAAGTAGTAATCAATCAACGGGGTGCAGGTTTTGGAATTCAGCACAACTGTAAAAAAACACCCAGGCCAAGTGGATCCTTCAAATTAGGAATATATGCTCTGGTTTTTAAACTGTAATGCCCACAGGACACCAAAAGACGGGAAAACATACCTTTTCTGATAAATACTGATCAAATACGCCAAGCGCAGCGCTTCTTAAAAGATCCTTTGTTTGATTGGTCTGGTGTTTCCCATCTCGCTGCCGACTATGCAACACCTCCAGCTGCTGCTGTGCCGTCACCCGGTATCCCTCTACCGTAAGCCAGAAGAACAGATGTGCCTGCCCTCCTGTTTGCTGCATAAAATCTGCATTAAAACGGGGAAACTAGGTAAGTCAACAGGTCATATCCACATTTATATTCAGAAGACACAAAAGAACAAATGGTTCTATGACAAAGTAAATGGCATGCTATTTATTACTTTGTTACTAGACTAAGGAATGCTTACATGTAAATAAGGGTGTACAGTATGCGTGTGCACGCGTCACTCAACATCCAGAGTCGGATACTATTTTGAAACGACTAGTTTCTACACTGCTAAAAGCAATTTCTCCTTTACTGGGGCTCATTCAAAATGAATGAGCTGTGGCAACAATGTGATAAACCATCTTCCAGCATATGTGTTGTTGCAATGCAACCCGGTGCAAATGGGTCCAGAGAGCAACAGGCAGAGATGAGGGGAGAGAGTTAGAGAAAAAAAAAATATATATATATATATCTGGCATTCTTCAGTTACTCCAATGGCTCATAGCCAAGAATACAGAAACATTTGTTTCAGATAATGTGTTCTAGAGATAAGAAGAGACAAAATATGTCCTAAAGCACAATGATCAAATCTGAGTTTAATAATCCGATTATAACGGTCTGGAATTAGGAGGACCACATGAGCAGCTGAGTGACTGTTTAATTGTTACAAAAAACTGTTTTGAAATCACTTTTTTTAACCACCTAATTTTACGATACGGCAGGCGGGATCCCCTCTCGTTCTGAGACTAGGTCATAGGACTTTGCCCCAGTGTCACCACTCTCGCGCGCCTGTGCAGGTGCGCAGCATGGCGATCGCGCCGTGTGCCTAGGACAAGCCACGACCCTGATCTCGGTAAAGAGCTGACGACGTGGCTCTTACCCGCGTGATCGGCTTTGTCCAATCCCAGCGGGTCACATGTAAACATGGAAATGCCTTTTATCGGCTCTCCTCGCTTCACACAGAGAGCCGATCAGTGGCATCTCCTTGCACAGGAGACCTGTACAGGTAATCAGGGCACTGATCATCAGTAAAGCCCCAGCAGTGCCGCCCATCAGTGCCACCTATCAGTGCGGCATATTAGTGCCACCTAATCAGTGCCCATCAGTGTAAGAGAAAAATTACTTATTTACAAAATTTACTGATAGAGCATTTGGGTGGCTCCGCTGCCGCCCAATTGCTTCCAAACACATGGGTAAAGTGCGATCTGCACTGCATTACATTACATTCAGTGGAGCACAGGGAAAACATGCAGAGTCGAAAAAAAGCCTCATTAAAGAGAACCTGTCACCAAAAAATCATTACATAGGGAACCTTTTGACACGCACAAACTGTCTCCTAACCTTTTTAGCTGGTTTCTAGAGTCAAAGCAAATTTGTCAAGCCCTGGTTTAAAGACACATTAAAGAAAACCTATATTTTGTGAAATATAGAGGCTGCCAATGATGGCCTCTCCCTATGAAAATATTAGCTGTCTGGCTACCTTGCTGATCTACTGCCTTCCGAATGTTGTTTACTAGTCCCAACTAGTGATTTAATGACTGCTTAAAGTGTAATCGAAAACTACATTTTAGTTATGGAAACTGTAAGCAATGATTAACACTGTCAGGGTTTTCTTTCTGCTGCCAATTTCCAGTAGGGGAGAATTCCGCTTCCTTCCTGTCCCAGTGACAAAACAGGAAGAGTGGAAATCCCTCCAAAAGAGGGGAAATTGCCTTCTAGGCAGTTCTCACCAGAATATATGTGTCCCCATTGGAAGATTTCCCCTGACCTGTTCTTGTGATAACTATAAAAGTTTGGATTTCCCATCACTTTCTGTACCAGAAATAAGAGAAACACAGATATGATGGTCTCCCCATTGGGGACACAGACAGCAATAGGAACTTGTCAGGGGGTATTTAAAGTGTTTATTAACCCGCATATGTAAAGCACTGCCAGCCCCTGTATTATAGGCAGGCATAGCACACTGCATTAGTCTTTTATAAAACGAGGCTTATAAATACAATTTTAGAGTGATCTTCAGGCCAGTCAAATGACTCGCGGCCGCTGTATACCTCAGATACATGGATACTGCAGGAGGGGCAGAGATCTTCTTCTGACATCAGCCCGGGAGATCACATGGCCGCTCAGCCCCTCCTGCAGTAGACTTGGAAACCGGCCGAAAATCACGTTACCGGTCTGAAGATCGCACTGAATCAGTGTTTACAAGCCTCGTTTTTATAAAAGATTTATACAGTGTTGCTATGCCTGCCTATAATACAGGACTGGCAGTGACCTTTTCTAATTTTTTATTTGTACTAATAGCGCCAAGGGGGGTAGGGAGCAGACACAGGGACACAGACACAGAGCTGACAGGCAGGGAGGTGGAGGTGAGGGGGAGAGAGGAGAGCAGAGAGCAGGGCTGCGGATGACAGAGGGACGTACACTGACCATGGTGGTCAGGGCTCAGCGACCCAAATTTTCGTGGTCAGCGCATAGAGGGGGATACAGGAAGTGGCAGGTTCAGGGAGGTTTTTTTTTTTTTTTTTTTTTTTTACAGTTTAGAGAGGGGGAGATTACACAGCAGAAGCACTGTGCTGTTTAATCTGCTTTAAGGAACCAGGATTTGTATTTTTTTTTTTGGGGGGTTAACTAAAACACACTTTAACATGTCCATACTTTCTCCAAAACAGCTCCATGTACACTTCAAAGGAGGACTGTGCTAAAAGTACAGTTATCCTACAAGTCAAAGACAGAAACAGGTCAGTAGGCTCCTGGGTATCTTTCGGCATAGCCTTTCTATAAAAGCACATTCTATTGCCAAGTACTTACAATTAATTATTTTACCTTGAAAGTAAAACATAAAAAACAAAAAAGCAGTGTGACGCATAGGTCAGGCTGCATATTACAAATACACAAAGCAAACCCAGCTGAAAATGTCAGTGTCAAAATGCATTTAAAAAAAAATAAAATAAAAATAAATACAGGATTTCAGACATTTAAACACCCAAGCCCCTAGGCACACCAGCAACTTAAGCCAATGTGAACTGCAGCAGGAAGAATCATCTGGTTTCTGCTGCTGTGAGTGGCTAGATGTGGTTGCTGGCAGCCGCAGCTATGCACTGCCGTCTGCACAGCTAGTGATCACAACAGGTAATCGCTAGCTCTGTGCATAGCCGCGAATAGCTGTAGCCGCTGGCGACTTATTATAGTGATTGAGGTTGGCATCTGCCCCTAGCCGCTCACAGCAACAGCAGGAATCAGAAGAAATCGCCAATGTGTAGCCTTAAGCTGGGCATACACCAGAAGAATTCCAAAATTCACTTGAAATTCTAAAAAGTTGTTCTTCAGAGCATTCTAACGTGTCGTTGTTAAGGCAACCAATTTAAATTTGAAAGACCTTAAAATTTCAACCAGACCAGATACTTGAATGCACATTACATTAAAGAAGAATTTTCTCATGTGCAAATCATGATGGAAGCTGATTTTACTTACCCATAAAAAACTGTAGTGCAACGTTGTGTACAAGAATTTTGTCCAGGGGGACTGTGCAAAGTTTTCCAAAGTTTGCAGTCAACTTCACAGTATCAGTTTCCTGTACAAAGGGTACAATATGGCGTTAGTCTGCCCAAAATGGCATTTAAGGCAGCAATTGTGCATAAGCTTTGAAAACTACAGTTCAATAAAATCAATTATGTTGAGGGCCCATTCAAACATGTCCGCTTTGACACATGCATTAAGTCACATCTGAACATTAAGCAAGCTTATTTTGGATGGGCAGTCAATGCTTGAGAGCAGGAGGAAAACACACTTATACGTACTATTTTATCTAAGGCAGCGCACAAAGCAACACACAGTGTAATCATGATTTTGCTGCCTGCTGCAATGCAGGTGTGTTTAGATGTGCTGGTGTCCCATTCAAAATGAATGGCACCACATGGCATGTAGCAAGCTTTACTGCAAGCAATGGTGCTAATATCAAGAAGCAGATTGAGGACATGCAGTAAGGATTAGGTAAACAGCTGGGTTACTTTCCCTTGTGTATATACTTTATATTAAATTAAAGAAACAAACTAGCAGCAATTTTATTAAATGCCTTAAAAAACTTCTTTGAAACCCATACCCCTTAAATTGCACCCCATCAATATTAACAAGCCTAAGTATTACATTAAAATTTGCTTAAGTAGCTTACAAAACAGTTCTGAATTTAACCTCTAGCGCCGCTTGAATCTTATTTAAAAAAAGTCACCAAGCTGCTGCTGTAGGAATGTACTGTAGCAGTGTCCGTTTCACGTAATGTCAATGCAAGCTGCAAGGAACACATTTCATGGCCTGCAGTTAATCTTTACAATGGGTGGAAGGCATTAGAAGCACAGCAGGTGTAAACTCGGCAGATATGTTTTATTGGTATCACCTGCAAAAGACTATAGCATGCAGGCTCAGATATGGCCAACACATGCACAAAATGTTTTAAAAATGCAGTATATACCCAATTTCAGAGCACCGATCGACACTCGCGTGACCGGCCGGCTCTCTCCTCTCCCCATCTGACAGATGCAGTGGGCAGGGCTGAGATTCCCCCACTGATGTCATTCGGAAGGGGAGGAGGAGAGGAGGAGAGAGCCGGCCAATCGGCACTCTGAAAGGAGGTATACTGCATTTTTTTTTATAAAACACACACACAAGCACATATCAATAGGAGACAAGGAGGATTATATATGTTATGAAATGTTATTTCAGCAGCAGGAGGGTAGGGGGCGGGCCCTGATACAGGAGCCAACAGGCAGGGAGGGAAGGGAGGATGGAGAGGAGGACAGGAGAGCTGCGGATGATGGAGGCACGGAAACTGACCACAGTGTCAGGGCTCAGCAGCCATGATACACCATGGTCAGTTTACAGAGGGAAGGGGATAGCCAGGTAGAATCAGCCAGGTATTTCGGGTGTTACAGGGGGCTAAATTACACAGCACAAGCACTGTGCTGTATAACATGCTTTAAGGGAACAAGGTACATTTTTTTTTCTTTTTATGTTAACAAACACTTTAAAGGTAGGTATAATGCTTGTGGCCCAATGATTAGGTCTATAAATGGTCACATTTGCCTGGATTTACACTTTTAAAAATGTAACAGTTGATTACCCCAACTTGAATTAGGTCAATGAATGGCACTTTAAAGGAATTTTCGCGATATTGAAGAATCACAGCACTATTTAAAAACTTTTATTGTTATGCTTTGTCATTTGTTATAGCAGGCATTGTCGATTATATGATGGATATTGTCGACTATTTTTTATGATTCTATATTATTTTACTGAGCACAGACAGCGCAGGAACGTCCCATACTAATTCTTATAGGATGCTTTAAATCTTTAACCACTTTCAGACAGCCGCACAACAAAATATACGTCCTTACTTTGTCATTTGTTATAGCAGGCATGTATTCTTTTTTTTATGGGGTAACAAAATGACTAAAAGACCTACCTTCAAGTATTTGTTAAATTATGTAATAGTGGCCTTGTTAATATTTTTCAAATCCATATTACATTTTCATTTATACGTTGGCCAGTTAACAGTCTAACACCATGCAGATAAGCATCTGGACTGTAAAGTGATTTGTTATATGTTCAAATATGAATAATTTGCGTTTTTCGTGCGGGAATCTATTACTGGCATAGTATAATAAGAGGTGCCAAAAAGTAACTGGCAAGGAGAGATGACATACTAAAGAGAATACTAATTCTACCAAGTGTGGGGGAATATCTATTTTAATTAATATAATTTCTATTAATTCGGTAGGCAACGTAGAATGTCTAATACCAGGAATGCTTGGTGTTAAATACTGCATTTCACTAAATGTTCTTATGCCACAACAAGTTATTACATACTTTCCATCCTTAAAGTGGTTGTAAACCTCTGAAATGAAAAACGAACGAGGATATCCCTCTATAGCAGGGATATGCAATTAGCAGACCTCCAGCTGTTGCAGAACTACAAGTCCCAAGAGGCATAGCAAGACTCTGAGAGCCACAAGTATGACACCCAAAAGCAGAGGCATGATGGGACTTGTAGTTTTGCAACAGCTGGAGGTCCGCTAATTGCATATCCCTGCTCTATAGTGTGTACTCGCCTCAAATCACCCCAAAGCACCAAGTGTTTTTTCTGTCCTCCCTCTGCTATCTGCATGACTCACTTTTGACAGGTCATGCTCACACCACAGAATCACGGGAGATGACCCTCCCTTCCAGCAAACAGAAGTTGATTGATGGACTCTGCTGTACATTTTTCTATGATATTGTGTGTGTGTCTGTCCATTTCCTACCCTCAAGTCTCAGGTTATACTTCGCTCTCCTCTCTGTTTGCAATGAGTGATGTCAGATCCCTGCTCCCTGCCTGATGGGGCTCAGAAATAACCTTTGATTTTGGTGTTTAGAACACTAACTGCAAATAAACAGGTACAACTTATGTAGAAGGGTCAGTTTAATCTCTGTGTATATCATTTTGTTGGCTATATGTAAGGGTTTACAATAACTTAACAACATTATAATGCATGGTTAACAACTTACTTTTCCAGACTGCAACCTGTGTATTCTTGTTTCACATACTTTCTTTACAAACAGTAAACTGTTTATCTGGTTTTTTATAGTGTTGATATCTAGCAAAAAGACAAAAGCAAAAATCTGTATGTCGTCAAGTACCTCACAACCTATTGCACAATTGTAAGTGAACACTGTGCAGTATGCATCTTTTAAGAACATGGCTGTGTCATATTACCATTAATATGTTTTCTAAAAGTTAAACCTGCAATCAATAAAATTACATATCAATCTTTTACTAGGATCCAAAGAACCAAGAGCACTAGATGACTAGAGACTGTATTATAGCTAACCTTTGGAAGGTAATAAACCAAGAAATATGCTAATAAGTTACAGTGTTACTAAACCCATAACAGTAAAATCAGTCTGTATATGCAGTAAAGTATGCTTGTTATAATCACTGTGGAACCTAAGGGCTAATCTTCCCCATTGTTTAAAAAAAGACTGTTTGATCCATCCCTTCTTCCATTGTCCCCAATATATCTGCTGATAGTACAGAGCTTTGGGGGCACTCTGCACATGCTCAGTTTTGGTGTGTATTGCTAAAGAGTTTTTTGTTTTTTTTTGGAAAGTGCATGTGATCAGCACAGGGCCAATCAGCACTGTCCAGACAGAGGGTCAAGGGTCCTGCGGCCTAATAGGACAGTCAGAGGAGAATGAAAACACCTCCTACAAGACACTGATAGAAGTATACTGTTGATGAGAAAAGATATTTAGCAGTTTATATTTACTAAAATAATTGCATTTCCATGTTCTGTGAGACCCGATATAGTGAATGCCTGGTCCTGGGTTCAGTAACACTTTAAGGGGCTTCTCACTAAATTGGCTTTTAAGTGCTTTTGTATGGCTGTAGCGTGAAAATCTTACAGAGACTCCCAAAGCAAAGACTGCGGTCAAATGTTCTAAAAGCAGTGTATACAAAATTGAAGTCAAGTTTGACACAGTAACAATCTTTGGAGTATCCATTGGTCTTCCTAAAGGCCCACTACTACTTTATACACAATGGCTATAAATTGCACTCTTGAGCATAATTTGGCCCCAAAGTCACACCTATGTAGACTAGATTTTCAGTTACTGAAAGGCCCCAAAAGACCATTGCCTTGAATGTCTTCTGCAGCCCACTGAGCCAAAATTGTCAATGCTTGTGCCCGATTCACGGGTCTATCAGAGACAAGTATGTGAATTTATTGGAGCTTGGCACTGAGGTCATGATTACTGGGGAAGTGTGCATGCATGAGGCTTCCAAGATGGCCATGTAGACTGGGAGCACCACACTGCTCCGGTCGTTTTCCGCCCCTCTTGGCAGACAGCACACCCACCGTCCTACATCACCTAGTCCAGGGATCGGGGGAACACCGGCGGAGCCATTAGATGTCCGTGGGGACCACCCGCCGATCCCTGGAAGCCCAGCTAATACAGGCCGGGGATCCAGCCTACAGATCTAAGATGGCGGCTGCATCACTGCCTCATGAAAAAACGGGGCTGGGACACAGCATAGCAGAGCCACCCACGAACACTCTCCCTCACAGCCCACACCTTGGAACTCAAGTGAGTACCCACATCCTCACTTCACCAGCGTCCACAGAATCCTTGATCGGACACACTATGGACAATCTGCTACTGTCCCCTATGGAAGCAGGCCCCACACAGCATCAGGGCAGGGAGGCTTCCACAACACAGTACACCGAACTGCCTTTTGACACTGCAGCCATGTTTCTGAAGTTCTCTGAAATGTTAGACAGAGGATTATCCTCCACGGCGGACAAAATAACTGGCGAATATAAAGCTGACATACAGAACCTGGGTTCCCGTATGGCGGCGATAGAAAGCAAACTTGATGCTACTGTGACCAGAGCTAACCAAAACATAGACCGTATCCAGGACCTCCAAGACCAACTAGAGACTGCACTGTCCAAAATAGACACTCTGGAAAATCGATCGAGAAGGTACAACTTTCGGATCAGAGAAACTGTTACTGACACAGCAACTGCGGTTCGATCCCTCATTCAAGAGCTCAGCCCGGACATCATGCAACACAGCCCGATAGTCCCGATATGGCAGAAGCACAAAACTAAAAGGTCTAAGGACTCCAATCCCCCCGGATACGGCCACTGCTCACAGCAGACAATATGGTCATTAACATGATACCCATTGGGGTTCTAATCAACCTCTCACACCCTGAAATGGCTCATTTGAGTCTGTCAATTCTTTTTTTCACGGCTTCCCACACCTTCTTGGAGAAATCGACCATTCCTCAGACTTGTCTTCACCCCTCCGTAAACCCTGGATCATCGCCAACTACACTCGGGTGGCAACACCTCGGACTCCAGAACACTGATTTTCCACCCTAAACAATTCCAAACTTCCATCTGGAGCAGTACTCCCAAGAATTGAACTATCCGGTTACCCCCCACCCACTCAGATACATTCTTCACCGTCTCATCCTACACCACCATCCTTATGGAGGCATAACCCTTTTATCCAAATCCACAGATGAATGGACTTTCCCCATTATCCGATCCTTGCCAGATCTACTATTATCCAAACTCCTTAACATCTCCCCTCTCTTCAACACTCAACGCCGATCTGCCATCTGAGTCTCCCCATAATGATGTTACAACAAAAAAGCACACCAGTTTCAGATGTTTTAGTTGTGCTGTTACTTTCTAGCGTTTATAATGTTTTTTTATATATAATCGGGGTGCTTCGACCAGAGCAGCACACATGTGCCTTAACCTGACCAGGTGATATGTTGCTCTCATCTCACCTGACAAGGACCTCTCCCTCTTCAGAAACGGTAGATTGCCCTTATTCATTTGAGGGCAAGGTGGGACTACGTCACGCAGCCCCTCGGCTGAATCTCCTTTTTCTTCTTCCTAGAGTCAACTTCAAACTTAACTATATGATAGCACGGGAAAGGGACCTATCACAAGAGTTGGACATAACAGAATGGTAACACTGCGATATCTAGGGATTATATAGGATTCCTAAACGTTTTGTAATAACGCAATGGTACGTAATACCTATCAGGTTGGCTAAACTCTACCCTACAACCTCCCCCCTTTGCTTTCGTGACTGTTCCCATATAGGCTCCATGATTCACATCTGGTGGGAATGCCCAAAAACAAGACGCTTCTGGAACAAAACATTTGCCATGGTCTGTAAAGTTACAGGCATACAAGTGGTCAAATACCCACACATAGCTCTACTGAATTTCCCCATAGCAGAGACCTCTAGAAATGATTGATTGATCAGTTTCATCTTTCTTGGGGCTAAATTAACAATAGCCAGAGCCTGGTATCCCTCACCAAAAAGAAAGATCTCGTGGACCATGGCTCAAGAGAAAATGGTCAGCATACTACAGGATACAGTAAGGAAGTTGGAAGCCACATGGGAACCCTGGGCTGACTATATTCGCATTCCTTTGAACCCTCCACAGGGCTATTAAGCCCTTGTTAGTGTTCCGTCAAGACACACTGAACTCATCACTTATACCCTTCTCCCTCTTCTGTTCCCCCCCCCCCCCCCCACTCTTCATCTCTGACCTCTATGGTTATGTTTTCACGAGCAATCGCCCGTGTAGGTTACAGTTATGGTTAGTTTTGGATTATACTCTTTGACAGTGATTTATGCATCTAGTTGATCAGAACTGTTAAGTGAGACGAGGGTTGACCAAACTGCTCTGGACATAGTTTGATCCCATTAGGGGTGTCGGGGCTGTAGGGTCATCTCTGATTCCTCCCATTACCACAACAACCAATATCCAAACAAACAGTTTTTATGATCCAAACCTAGTTAATCTAATGTTATATGTCATTCTACATTATAAATTCTTGTACGATGGAAGGATTGCATGTTTATGTATACCTTGTTCTTTCTTATGAAAAACCCAATATCAAATGATTGAAAGTGTATGATTACTGGACACTCCTTGTTCAGTGTGCTCCCTCCCATGTAACTGGGCCCATCACACAGACCGGTACATGTCTGTGCCTGTGGAGACAGCCTGATGGGGCATGAAGAGACTAGTTCCCTATCCGGTGTGCCTATCTGTTGACAATGCAGTAGGTGGATCCATAGCAGCTATTCAGTCTGAATAGCAGCTTTCTTACAAACTGCCCACTGCTGTCAATCAAAAGTAAGGAGGACTTAATGGGAAACTAGTCTCTCAGTTCCCCATCAGGCCTAGCCCATCCAACAGTCGGTGCATGGGACTATTTCCCCATCAGGTCTGTCTCCCCTAAAACTCAAGTCATTCCCATATGGGCACTGCCATGGGCATCTCTCAGTGTAATGGGGCTAGGATAGCGCCCGGTCATACATTCCCAGCAGAGACATGCCCCACTCTGACCACTGGCATCTCTGTACACCGGCTCAGAGCCAGTCTTAATTAGTATGTTTCCTAACCTGTGAACTGGTGGTAATTCTTTAAGGCTTTTAAATTTGTGGTAATTACCTGAATATGGCTCACATGTCAGTCAAGTTATTGAAACTAGTGCAAATACTTACCTGAATTAGTTACAGGTAATTCCAAATTAAACTACCATCAAACTACTGGAAATGCTTTACTGAATTTGTGTCTTGAAATCATGAAATAATTTCTACTTGCAATTTAAAGCGTTACCCTTAAGAAGTTTTATTTTGATTCAAAGTACTATGCTTGCTCCACGTTTACAGAAAGGGATAATCAAGGGTACAAATTCTGGGGGCATGGCTTCAGATGGAGCGAGGTGAAGTGCTTTTTTCATAATTACATGGCCGGATAGGTGTGCGGCTGGGGGAATACCCTTCTATCTTTATAGTGCATCCTGAGTATAGACGGTCTAACTCCCAGCATGCACTCATCTAGCGGCTTCCACATCACTGGACTTTGGACACCTGAGTGGGAGCCCCTAAGCTGAATTTAAGGTCACCGTGGGAACAAATTCAGATGGTTGGGTATCTGATGTGCACAGCTTCCTCTATGCATTTGCTAGTGGGGTAAAAGGAACAACTTGAAGGGGAACATTTACACAGCTGGGAATTTGACATTCACCAAACACTCAATCCAGGGGTTCTCAAACTTTTTTAAACAGGGGGCAGTTCACGGTCACTCAGGGGGGCCGGGCTATAGTTTGAAAAAAAATATTAACTAATTCCTATGCACACATCTTATTTGTAGTGCAAAAAAACAGGAAAAAAACAATACAATATTTAAGATAAAAGAACAATTTTAATCAACATAAACTTATTAGTATTTTACAGAATCCCCTCATCACAGAATCCCCCCCCCCCCCCCAATCACAGACTTCTCTCCATCACAGAGCCCACCTCCATCCCAGAGCCCCCTAATCACAGACTCCTCCCTCCAATCACAGACCCCCCCAATCACAGACTCCCTGGGGGGGGGGGTCTGTGATTAGGGGGGAGGAATCTGTTATGGGGGGTATGTTAGGGGGGGATCTGTAATTGGGGAGTCTGTGATGGGGGGGATCTGTAATGGGGGGTGTAATGGGGGAATCTGTGCTGAGGGGGGGGGATCTGTGATGGGGGTAGTCTTATGGGGTGCTTTGTGCTGGGGGGACCTGTAATGGGGACTCTGTGATGGGGGGAGTCTGTGATGGGGGGAGTCTGTGATGGGGGAGTCTGTGATGGGGGGGCTCTGTGATGGGGGGGCTCTGTGATAGGGGGGCTCTGTGATGGAGAGCAGTCTGTGATAGGGGGCTCTGTGATGGAGAGCAGTCTGTGATAGGGGGGCTCTGTGATGGAGAGCAGTCTGTGATAGGGGGGCTCTGTGATGGAGAGCAGTCTGTGATAGGGGGGCTCTGTGATGGAGAGCAGTCTGTGATAGGGGGGCTCTGTGATGGAGAGCAGTCTGTGATAGGGGGGCTCTGTGATGGAGAGCAGTCTGTGATAGGGGGGCTCTGTGATGGGTGGATATGTGATGGAGAAAAGTCTATGATGGGGGCTCTGTGATGGAGAGAAGTCTGTGATGGGGGGGGGGGGGGGGATCTGTGATGAGGGGAGTCTGTAAAATAATAATAAGTTCATGTTGATTAAAATTGATCTTTATTTTACTTTGAAAACTCAATAAAAACGATTGATATAAAAAAAAAAATTGTTCTTTATTTTAAATATTGTATTGTTTTTTCCTGTTTCTTTGCACTACAAATAAGATGTGTGCGTAGGAATTAGTTAACCACTTAAGCGATTCAGCACTGCGTCAATTTAACTGACAATTGCGCGGTGGTGCAACGTAGCTCCCAAACAAAATTGACGTCCTTTTTTTCCCACAAGAAGAGCTTTCTTTTGGTGGTATTTGATCACTTCTGTGGTTTTTATTTTTTGCGCTATAAACAAAAATAGAGCGACAATTTTGAAAAGAACGCATTATTTTTTTACTTTTTGCTATAATAAATATCCCCAAAAAATATATAAAAAAAAATGTTTTAATCAGTTTAGGCCGATACATATTCTACTTTTTTAGTAAAATCGCAATAAGCGTTTATTGATTGGTTTGCGCAAAAGTTATAACAATATACAAAATAGGGGTTAGTTTTATGGCATTTTTATTAATATTTTTTAGTTTTTTATTAGTAAAAAAGTAGGTGTGGCGCTGTTCTAATTTGAAAAGGGCTTTAAATATTGGATTTTTATCGTGACTGCGACATTATGGCGGACACATCGGACAATTTTGACACATTTTTGGGACCATTGTCATTTTTACAGCGATCAATGCTATAAAATTACACCGATTACTGTAAAAATTACACTGGCAGTAAAGGGGTTAACCACTAGCTGGCTAGGAAGGGGTTAAGTGTGTCCTAGGGAGTGATTCTAACTGTTAGGGGGCGTGGCTACATGTGACATCACTGCCTATAGCTCCCGATCACAGGGAGCTATGATCAGTGACAGTGTCACTAGGCAGAACAGGGGGATGCTTGTTTACATTAGCATCTCCCCGTTCTTCCTCTCCGTGAGACAATCGCGGGTATCCCTGTGGACATAGAGTCCACGGGACCGGTGATCCTACTCACGGGTCTTGCGGCAGGGTCACGCACCGCAGGCGGCGCGCACGCGATCACACAGCGGCAAATTCAAAGGGACGTACTTGTACACCCATTTGCCCAGCCGTGCCATTTTTGCAGACGTAAAATGTACATGCGGCGGTCGGCAAGTGTTTAATATTTTTTTCAAACTATAGTCTGGCCCCAACAGTCTGAGGGTCTGTGAACTGGCCCCCTGTTTAAAAAGTTTGAGGACCCCTGCTCTAGAGATTAAATCACTAGCTACGAATAGATGTTAAATCACTGTGTGTCATTTGTCTATAATAGCCTAGCTGCTGTGCCTCCAATCCCAGCGCTTTAGTGCGTGGGGGCCACATTTGCAGCATCCAGCCCCGCTGCCTGTAGCCTGACAAAGACTTTGGCACAGTGAAACATGCTGCGGATGGATGGGGATGAAGACTGTACCCGAGAGGGATTCACATTTAGGGCCCTATGCGTTCAGGCACGAATACTCATAACGCATGTATTCTGAATGCATTGGGCCCTGAACGTTTGTACCTCCAGCCACAGCATATTTTTTAATGACTAGCTGCTGGACGCTCCACATGTGCCTTTCTGGTGCACTAAAACACCAGAATTGGAAGGCACAGCAACTAGACGCCCCATGTGGAAGGGGCCTAACAAGTTCCAGGATCTCACTGTAGATATACAGTTAGGTCTATATGAATTTAGAAACAGGCACAATTTTCATATTTTTGGCGCTGTATGCCACTAGAATAAAAGTAAAATGAAACAATGCTAATTCATTTGAAGTGCAGACTTTCAGTAAAACATTTTAGGAACTGCAACCATTTTTATACACAGTCCCTATTTTCAGGGGCTCAAATGTAACTGGAAAAATGTATATAATCATAAATAAAATATTCAATTTTAATATTTTGTTGAGAATCCTTTACTGGCAATGACTGCCTGAAGTCTGGAACCCATGGACATTACCGAAGACTGGGTTTCCTCCTTTCTGATTTTTTGCCAGGCTCCAACTGCAGCTGTCTCCAGTTGTTCTTTGTTTGTGGGTTTCTGCCTTTAGTTTTGCCTTCAGCAATTGGGTTGAAATCAGGTGATTGACTCGACTCGGCCATTGTAGAATATTCCACTTCTTTTCCTTTAAAAGCTCTTGGGTTGCTTTTGTAATGCGTTTTGTATCAGTGTCCATCTGTACTGTGAAGCGCCATCCAATCAACTTTGCTGCATTTGGCTGAACCTGGGCTGACAGTATATATCGAAACACTGCAGAATTTATCCGGCTGCTTCTGTCACATCAATAAACACCAATGACCCAGTGCCACTGGAAGCCATGCATGCCCATGCCATCACACTGCCTCCACCATGTTTTACAGATGATGTTGTGTGCTTTGGATCATGAGCTGCTCCAAGCCTTTTCCTCACTTTTTTCTTCCCGTCATTCTAGTACAGATTAATCTTAATTTCATCTGTCCAAAGAATGCTTTTCCAGAACTGGTCTGGCTTTTTTGGATGTTTTTTTGGCAAAGTCTAATCTGTCTTTTCTATTCTTCAGGCTTATGAATGGTTTGCTCCTTGTGGTGAACCCTCTGTATTTGCTCTTGTAAAGTCTTCTCTTGATTGTAGACTTTGACAATGATACACCCACCTCCTGGAGGTTTTTCCTTTACCATAGAGAGAATCCTGCGATCATCCACCACTGTTGTCTTCCGTGGATGTCCAGGCCTTTTTATGTTGCTGAGCTCACCAGTGTGTTCTTCTTTCCTCAGAATGTACCAAACTGTTGATTTGGCCACCCCTAATGTTGCTGCCATCTCTCTGATGGATTTGTTTTGTTTTTAAAGTCTGTTTTACTTGCATGGACATATCCTTTTGAATGCATGATGTAGGTTCACAGCAATAGATTTAAAATGCAAATACCACACTTCGAATCAACTCCAGACCTTTTACTTGCTTAATTGATGAAGAAATAATGCAGTAGCCCACACCTAGCCATGAAACAGCTTTTGATTCAATTATCCAATTACTTCTGGTCCTTTGGAAAAAAAGGGGATGTCTATTCTTATGAGCTGTAATTCTTAAACCATTCCTCCGATTTGGATGTACATACCCTTAAATTCAACCTGAGAGAGTATGCTCTTTCAGCCCATATCCATTATATAACTATAGCTTGAATATGTTTTGGTAAATACCTGAAAAAAAAAACTAAAATTGTGCCCGAGTCCAAATATATATGGACCGAACTGTATATTCATCTCTAGAGATTTTGGGTCTTCTAAAGAACACATGATAAAGATACACGAGGCAAACTTGATTTGCAGGATTATCAGATTTTAACCTGTACAGTCACTCTAGGCCAACACAAGTGTATTCTATATAAAGTCAGCACACTGAAATGACCATTGGTGTTTTACATACCATCTCCAACAGTATCTAAAGATCGCAGATACTGCAATTCTTCAGCAGCTTTGTCCCTTACAGCTTCCAACTCTCCAACATTGTTGCTTAATTTAATAACATTCATGAAGGCCTCATAGTTGCAATTGGAATCACGAATCTAAGAGCAGATATGCAAAATGGTTAGAACAACTATGGAGCTCAACTGAGATGACATATGAAATTTCTGTTCATAACAGATATATGTTTGCTTTGATCATCACTAGAAAAAATAGACTATCATTAGATGCTATGACCAATTTTGTGAGTAAATAAAAGTAAAATAAATGCAATTACTGGGATAAGATTACAGAATTTGCATTTCAGATGTTTTTCAAGAGAAACGGAATTCATTGGGTCTTTATAACAGCAAAGAAACATGGTGTAGACTCGCTTCAGGTTTCCTGTGTTTAGCCATATAGCTACCACAGCATTGATAGATAGAAGCCCAACTCAACATCAGCGGTGTTAGAGAACAGGCTGGGGACACCCAAGACAACCTAGGCCAACAGGCAAAAAGTCTATAACCACCAAGAAAAGCAAAATAATACCATTATATATTAGGAGAGAAAGACGACTTTTATGGTTAATTTACAAGTGCATGCACCACATACACTGCCT
Source organism: Lithobates sylvaticus (assembly GCA_028564925.1). Lineage (NCBI taxonomy): Eukaryota > Metazoa > Chordata > Amphibia > Anura > Ranidae > Lithobates > Lithobates sylvaticus. The sequence continues at coordinate 429,914,771 of CM053030.1, forward strand.
TGCATATCAATTCTCATTGTGTTTAGGATCCATGTGTGTAGTACCCACCACCTACCCTACCACACAGGTCTGAAGCCATTTTATTCACTTGATGCTGATATATGGTATTGTGGCCAAGCTTTTAAAATATAAAAAGATTGCTGTGCTGAAGCAAATAAAGTGGACTTTGAAACACCCCCCAACATCCATCTTAGTCATCTACAGTAACACATACCCCATTAGTCTCCAGTGTTAATTTGCCCTCTCTGGTGTGGTAGGCCTGCCATAGAGATTGGCAGTACTTGACAACAGGACAGTCAGGCTTTTTTTCCCTAGTGGGCTGGGTGAGAACCACCACATATTACTGCATGAAGGAGTACCAACCAAATGAAGGATTTCAATTTTATTATTTTCTGTTTTATACAGGCTCGACTCATGTCTTATATAGAAACCATCATTTGATAGTTTACTTTAAATAAAGAGAACCATGGAGCCACAAAAAACAGGGTATTTTAATACAGCCAGCCCTGACCCATGCTTTCTGCTCCCCACCATTAGAGACAGAAGTGTGTAGGCCAGAGCCAGTACACTAGAGGGGATCTGTGTTAGGCTTAGTTAACACTTGCGGTTGGGAAGCTGCAAAAATAAGTAGTTCAGTCGCATTTTTTCTGTTCCCTTTTAAGCTGTAAAGGGTAACCAGACAGGGTTGTACACATGCCGCTGCTGCAGTGCTTTACAGGGTGGAAAAATTATCCAGTGAATGATGCCATGCTGCAACCATGGGCCAAACGCTAGGCTAAGGGGCTGATTTACTAAGACTGGAGAGTGAAAAATCTGGTGCAGCTCTGCACAGAAACCAATCAGCTTCCAGGTTTTATTGTCAGCTTAATTGAACAAGCTGAAGTTAGAAGCTGATTGGCTACCATGCACAGCTACACCAAATTTTGCACTCTCCAGTTTTAGTAAATCAACCCTTACGCATTCCCATTCAAATGTCTTTCTCCCCAAACGCACACATTTTTGCAAGTGGATTAAGCTAGAAAAATGTCAGAATTCTGAGAGAGTGTGAACACATTTATAGATAATGAAATGGTAATTGGTGTTGCGCTCCTACGTGAAACAAAATATAAATTAACTTTCAATGGTTAATAAAATAAATTCTAAATTAACTCACAATAAATAAGCATAAAAAAAGCAGTGAGTTCATTTATATTTTATTTTATTAACCATTGAAAGTTAATTTATATTTTATTTAAACATGTTTCACGTAGGAGTGCAACACCGATTACCACTTAATTTTCTTTACATTGGGTAGTGTTTGACCCTCACGGTCTTTGCAACACCTCACATATTTTTAATTAGGGGTGCAACGGATCGTCGCCGATCCGTGATCCGAACGGGCCACCCCGTTCGGATCGGCACACCCCGCGATCCGCGGAGCGCTCCGCGGCCTCGGCCTTAGGAAAGGCCGCGGCTTCGGCCTAGCTCCGGAGCGTCGGTGGCCATCTTTGTACACCCGGCGGCCTTAGGAAAGGCCGCGGCTTCGGCCTAGCTCCGGAGCGGCGGCCATCTTGGTACACCCGGCCACTGTTTACAATGTGATCGCTTCGTCAAATGACGGAGCGATCACTTGTAAACATACCCTGCATTACCCAGCCAATATCCTGCATTACCCTGCATTTACTCTGCATTACCCTGCATTACCCAGCATATACTCTGCATTACCCAGCATATACTCTGCATTACCCAGCATATACTCTGCATTACCCAGCATATACTCTGCATTACCCAGCCGATACCCAGCCGATACCCAGCCGATACCCAGCCGATACCCAGCCAATACCCAGCCAATACCCAGCCAATACCCAGCCAATACCCAGCCAATACCCAGCCAATACTCTGCGATACCCAGCCAATACTCTGCGATACCCAGCCAATACTCTGCGATACCCAGCCAATACTCTGCGATACCCAGCCAATACTCTGCGATACCCAGCCAATACTCTGCGATACCCAGCCAATACTCTGCGATACCCAGCCAATACTCTGCGATACCCAGCCAATACTCTGCGATACCCAGCCAATACTCTGCGATACCCAGCCAATATTACAGTGGGGAGAGGATGTGGATATTACAGTGGGGGAGATGATGTGGATATTACAGTGGGGACTATATATGGTGGCGGAATTTTCACAGGTTTTTGCAAATTCAATTATTATTTGCTGATCCGAAAAATGATCCGATCCGTGACTCCTGATCCGAGGATCGATCCGATCCTTGAGTTTTTTGATCCGTTGCACCCCTATTTTTAATATTGCCTATTTAGCGTGGGAGCACCCACTTTACACATTTATAGATAGATTCCGAAGAAAACTAAAAAGAGGCAGGCTCCTGGAAATGCAAAATATAATATGAAATTATGTTTTTTTTTTTTAAAACACACAGTGTGTATTGTAGCCAGTGGCTGGCTTCTGGCGGAGGAACATGCTGGAAGATCAGAAGCAGACCGAATTCCTGGAATTGCACTTTAACGTGACACAAACAGCAGCAGTGACAGATAATTTTGCAACCTTATCAAAATTGACAAGTAACACATGATATAGTCAAAAAAGACAGCTTAGAAAATCACATCATAATAGCTGAAATCAAAGTGTATGCAACCCTAACTATTAGTATTTTCTCCCTGTTGGTCTAATAAAATATACCACTAAAAGGGTTCTAACATATGATCTATAAGTGCAAAAAGTATATCTGGATCATACCAGAAATCCAGTGCTGTCCTGTTCATTCAGCTCTGTCATATCAACCAGTCTTACCAGTACTTCCCAGTTCACTTCTCTGAACTACACGTGTTGTTGCATTTTGCATCCTTTTGGAGTTAATGTCTCCTATTTGAGCGTATCTAAACCTAAGAACCAAAATAGATTATATTGCGTTTACCAGTCCTAAGATCTGGTATCTTAGGACTGGGTTAACTCCACATATTATATTTTGGTTCTTGGGTTTAGATACTCTCAAACAGGAGAAATTAAATCCAAAAGGATGCAAAAAGCAAAAAGTCACTGCATGCATCTGGTATCACAGTTTGCTGAAGTTACTGCACACTAAAAATTCATCAGACATATGATAATTGTATTGCGTCTATATAGTTTCTTTTGACTTTGTAACAATCCTGTCAAACTACAGAGAATTTGGGTAAATTGCATGTTTAGCAAGCACCAGAAAGTACTGCGACTTTTATTACTATTATCAACACTTTTAAACTTACCATCCAAATTATATATTGATTAATATAATCAGGATCACTGATCAGGTTAATTAAAGGAAGAATAATTCCTCGTGAAAGGATTTCCTAGAGAAAGCAAAAAAAAAAAAAAAAGTGTTATTGACACAACAGCTTTATACACATTATATACAACAATTACTGTACATTTGGGTAAAAAAAAGGCTTTCTTTAACAGGATAAAGCACAGTCTTACCCTCACTAAATATCGCATGATCTTATTCTGGAAGTCTCCAGGAGGTAGCAATAAATACAGTAAAACTTCACATAAATCCTTTAGGAAACCTAAAAATACACATTGTAAAAAGTTATATTAGTACTATGTTCTCCATCACACAGTAAAGCCTATAAAGCAGGGCAGGAGAAATCTCCCAGTTGAAAGTAGAAAAGGCAAAAAGGAAATTATGGACTTTCACAGACAACAGTTAAAGTACAAGTGTAGGCATATATAAAAGACTCTTATTTAATTCAGTTAAGTATTCATTAAAATTACTGTAATTTAAAAATAGTATATCTATTTGTCTTTGTACTAGCAGCTCCACAATTCTGAAACACAGCGTGCTTTCCACATTCTATTTAAAGATGCTCACAAATGCCAAATAGGACTACCTGGAGTGCATTGCTGGCGCTGTATGGCTAAAATCAATAGAGCACCCAAGTAAACCTGACCTGATCTAAAATGAATTTAAGCCAACAAAAATGCTAAAATGTAGGCACCCTGCAAGGTGTCTGCAGGTACCAGTCTAAGGGCCTGTGTTGATGGGCTTTTGTTTTGCTTCAAGCGGACTTCTCAATTCCATACAAGTTTATAGCAAGGCAAAATCTGCATGAAGACGTGTAGAAGGAAGGACAACTGTGGGTCAAATGCACTTGTTGGTGAATTCAGAATGATGTCATCTACACAAGCTTTTCCTCTTCTAATCAATTCCAGTTGAGCCCTTTGGATCCCAGGCTCATGGAGTACAAAGGGCATTGACATCTGCCCAATTCAAGACTAAGCCTTGCCCCATCGATCAGCTGTTAAATTCCAGATCCCTCACTCCTATCTTAAAGCAGAACCATGGTCTCCCTTTAAAAAATGGATGGGAGCACAATTGTAAGTGCATCTTCAGTTACATTTTTTCCTTAGTCTCCCTGCGAAGTTTCCTCTGTTGACCCTGCCAAAGAAGTCCACCTAATATATCTTCCTGTGACAGTGCAACAACGCTGCTGCATTGCTTCTGAATTAAGATCATCGTTGTCATTCTCATGGAGGCTGGAGGTTTTGCCAGTGCTGAATTATATAGCTGTAGATTGGTAATAATAACTAGACTAAGGGCCTGCTTAGACTGTCCAACAGGAGCCTTTAGATGTACTTTAATGCCGCGTACACACGGTCGGAATTCGACGGAATTTCGCTCAAACTGTCTTGGCTACACAAGGTCACACTAAATTCCAACGGTCAGTAACGCCACGGCATAAAACACGTTCGACTGCACTATAAAAAGGGAAGTTTAATGCTTCTGAGCATGTGTCGAATTGTTTCCGAGTATGCGTCGGAATTTTGCGTGTCGGAAATTGCATACACACGATCGGAAAATCCTATAGAAAGGTTTTCCGTCTGAAAAATTAAGAACAGGTTTTCAATTCAAAGTCCGTTGGAAATTCCGACAGAAAAAGACAGATGGGCATACACATGGTCGGAAAATCCGATAAAAAGCTCCCATCAGACTGTTTCCATCGGAAATTCCGACCGTGTATGCGGCATCATAGTTTTGACATTTAACACAGACTGACAATCTGGGCTTAATCACAACATGATCAGAAATCAAAGCCCTAATTGTAGTCTAGTCATGGGACCAGACACTGGGACCCATTTAAAGTGGTTCTAAAGGCTCAAGGTTTTTTACCTTCAGCACCACCCCCTGTCCCCATCGCAAGCTGCTTGCTCTGGGGGCATTTGGCAAGACAGAGGGTCCAGGAGCGCCGGCAAGAGACCCGATAAGAGGAGGATCGGAGCTTCTCTGTGCAAAAGAGCAGGCAAGTATAACATGTTTGTTATTTAAGAATTAAAAAAAAAAAAAAAGCCTTTAATATCACTTTAAAAGTAGAATGTTTTGCCTTTTTTTCCCCTATATGTCCACCTAGTGATCTGGCCAATGACACACTTCCTATCTCAGGTAGTCTTCATTCTGGATGTAGGAGCAACAGAGACAACTTTGCACAACAGCACTATCAAACAATAGGCAGGGAGTGTTAGATGTACTAGGAATTTAGATGGTCTTGACAAACAATTAGGCTCCATTCACACTAGTGCGACTTGTCATGTGACTTTGGTCACAAGCCTGATGAAGGGGTCCTGCGTGGCTCTGAAACAATGCAATCTGCTGTAATGATGCGATTGTTGAATAAAGCTTTGGACCCGTTCTGGAGATCCTTGGTGTGCTGGTGACATTCTCTTTCTTTGGACATGACAAGTCGCAGCCATTCTTTTCAATGGCCCCTTTTTGCGACTTTGGTGCGACTTCGATGCATTGAGTGTAAAGTCGGATCAAATCGCACTGGAAATCATGCAACTTTGGAGTCGTGCTAGTGTCAATGGAGCCTTAAAACCAAATTCTTGGTAACACTTTAACCAGTTTAGAGCAACACTTTTGAATTTTTCCTTTTTGGATAAAAGTTTTACATAAATGAATAAAAACTGACTGACCATATGTCAGTGTTAGGAAATACTTGATTTCTTTTAAATGAATTATTTAAACAACCTTCCTCATCTTTAGAAGATGTGCAGATGAGGTCTCGGCAGACAAGTTTTTCCATTTCAACTTCAACCTCAAAAAAAGTATCTACAAAGTCTTCTGCTGCATCTGCAAATAAAGCACAAGGGGAACCAACAGATGTGAAACCAGTTAGCAAATTGACAAAAGCCAGTAGGTTCAGCAAACATGACTTAATATCAGAGTCATGCAAAACATTTCACCGCAATCACTTTGAAAGCAATGAAAGAATAATGCACATTACATAATGTTCAATGATACTGCATACAGCATTGATTGGGAAGCACTAAAAATAGGTCTGTGAAAAAAAATTAACAGGGCTAAATAAATGGAAATACAATTAACAAACATTCAGCTAACAGAACACAGCCTCATAATAAACCAGAATAATAATGTATACATACTTAGAGAAGAACAAATCAAGGATTCTCATAATAAAAATACATATGCAGTTGGCTTTATTCACATCATCAAGGGGAAATCATTATGTACAGATAATAGAGAGCATCCTGGAGATAACAAGGTTAATGTGGTTGAAAATCTCAGACATGAAAATGAACAAGGCACATCCCTCTATAGTGTGTACTTGTCTAAATCCAGAGCACTAAGTGTAATTTCTGTCTGCGGCTTCATTACTCTATGAGCACGAGTCGACTCTGACAAGTTTTCCACCAAGAGAAAAAAGGTGACAGGGGAGGGACCTCCAGCTGATTGACAGCCTCAGCCCTGCTCCTGTCAACCAATCAGCTCTCAGAGCTCTCTGCACTGAGCTCTGCGGAGTGTAATTTCACCCCCCTCCTTTTCTGACAGCTCAGACGAGCTTTATAAATTCTGGACTTTGAATAGATGTAGAGCAACCGGGGGTAGGGGTAGGGAACCGGGCCTCCAGCTGTGGTGAAACTACAAGTCTCATGAGAAATTGCAAGACCCTGACAATCACAGGCATGACTCCTAGAAGCAGAGGCATGATGAGATTTGTAGTTTGACCACAGCTGGAGGGCCGAGGTTGCCTACCCCTGATGTGGAGAATAGAAGACTGCAGATAAACAGGTATAACTTATGCAGGAGGATTTGTTTCTTCTTGGTGTATCACCTGAGGCCATTCACTTCACTGGGTATATGTGAGGGTTTACAACCACTTTAAAAAGTCAATCTTTGGGTACATCATACCTTCTTCCCATACCCCTCTCAACCAATCACCACTTTTAAAATAAAACATTACCTTCTAAAGCAGTTTATCCCTGCCTAAGTCTGCCTTCTGTGTCCCTGAACGTTGCTGCTTCTGGGTGTGATGACCAGGGATTCAGAGCTGCACTCTGTGCCCAAGCCAACCTGCCAGCTCTTTGGGATGTCATCACTTCTGGAGCCTGTGAGGACCCCATCCTTACAGCCAATAGAGAGAGTCAACGTCACCCAATTAGCAATGTGGACACCCAAAATGGGACCCTTCTTCTTTGCAGTGATAAGTATCAGGACCTAGGGCACCATGTGACAATGGCTGTAGGTGAGCATACAAGCTTATTTAGCCTTGAGAAAACCCACAGATTAGTTTCCGGTATGTCTGGAGTTAAATTAAATTATTTATTTTAAAGGGGGGTTTATGCTCACAGACCCTTCCTCTAGTTTTGCCCCATCCCACCATTTTTTCTATTGTGTTGAATGTTTGAAGGTCCATTCAGAAATTCTGGTCCAAATAGAAAAATGGCTGATCGGTTTACTTGCTAGTTCAGTGGTCACCTCCAATAGAAGTACAACGTGCAGTACAGTTTTTGTATATGGGGTTCTTGAGTAGTAAACAGTACACCTCTACATCATAATCAATTCTTGAGTGTTGGTCAACCCATGGGATTAACCTATTGAGAAGTGCCAACCTACAATGCTTCCATCCCCAAGGTCTTTGCGTGAATATTTGTACAAGGCACTATTACTGTAACGTAAAGCAAGAGCTTTCTACCAAAGCCATACTGGACACCCAGACACAGGCATCTGTAGGAATATGCTGTTGCTTGCAGAAACCAGAATCTCACTTTCATTCTCCCATTTGAAAAATCTATATAGTCACCAGGACAGGAAGTAATTGGTATCTTTCAAACAGGGACACAGACAGCAATAAAAGCTCTTTTTTTATGGTACAGTGTGTAATAGTTAGAAACATCCGTTTTTATTGCTGTTTGCGTCCCTCCAAGGTCAAAAGGGAGATTTCACAGGCAATAAAAAACACTAGGATAAGTTTCTAAATTCATGTAATAATTGTTATGTCTCTATGTTACAAGAGGAGTAAGTAAGGCCCAGACACAAAAACCCTAAACCATTGTGAATACAAATAACTACTTCTGCTACCTCTGACACTCTTCTTAGCACATTTAACAGTGTTTGCATTGCATGCATATTCTTTGGAGCACATGCACTAGCAAATCAATAAATAAGAGGAGTTAAAACACTGCTTACGTAGGACTGGAGGGACTTAAAGTGATACTAAAGCTTTATGTACTCAATGTTTTTTGTTTTACATCAAAATGTACTTGACTTCCTTCATCACCCAACTTAGTAACTTTGGTTGGCATCTATAACCCAATATTATATTATAATGTGCTAAATATGTCACATGGCCAGTCACATGACTCTGACCCTTTATGAAACCAAAATCCATCAACAGGTCTACACTCAGACCCTCTTTTCCCCCAGCTTATGAGCAGACACTGACCCCTCCCCTCTCCCCCCCCTCACCTCTCATAGGCCCTCTCATCGAGCAAGCATGGGCGTAGGTCCGAGAAAGAAGATATGCATGCTCCGAAATGCGTTACCGCCCACCACATTCACCTGATGTCACATGGGCCGCATGCATTCCAGCTTGGTTCCAGAACCCGGGCCGCCTCATCACATCTTCACCTCCTCGCCAATCCATGTCACAGGGACTCAGACAGCTGCAGTACGACTCTCTCTCTCTCTCCCCCCCCCCCCCCCAGACAGACAAGATTACAGCCATCCGCATGAGGATAAATTCTATGCCTATGACCTCTTACTATTTTGTAAGTGTTTTTAATCCCATTGTGCCTGTAATAAATCTTTTAACCACTGCACTTAGAGGCGCCTTTCTCTTTCTTTATGACCCTCCAGAGCTGTTTCTTCTCTACAAAGTGCTGCCTTCAGTGCCATCTCTCCACTGCTACCAAGGACTGGATACCCAGCCTACCCAGAGCACCCTCATCTCTCCCTCCTTTCTGCATCACCATTAAAGCATCCAGGTTTCTGCTCTGTGTGGAAGTACTCCGGTCAACACAGCACAACACCAGGACCCCATCCCCATGGATCTACGGTATTAACCCTGCCTGCATAAGGAACTTCCTATTGCATTCTTGACTGTATACCATGCTCATGTATGAACATTGATCGTAGTCTGGTACCTACTGAAACTTATCTCATTAAATAACTGCTGCATATACAACCTAGCCACAGCACTATCACCACCCACTGCCCCAACTCCCATATACCACATGCTCTCTTCCCCCCATCAGACACTAAAGGAACTTCTTAAAGACGTAAAAACTCAAAAGGACTCAGTACTGGATAATCTATATTCCATACTCCACACCACATTATCCATGACTATCAACAAGTTCATACACCCCCAATATAAAGAGTTAGGTAAACTTTTCAAAAAATTCGAAAAAGGCCTGCACTTCGGCTAACAACCAATAGTGGTGAAAAGTTCTTTCTTGAAAAATATCTCATCTCAAACACATTTCACCCCGTGGCCTTAGAATACTTAAAGATTGCTCATTCTCGGACATATCACACGAAAAAGAATGGCTTTTATATGGATAAAAACCATTATCGATCAGAGAAAGATTAGGTATTACACCATGATACATCAAGTACAAATCCTCTGAGGAAATTAGCCTAACTGACCAACTACTGAACAGATGGCTTACCACCCTAAAGAAAAATACCAAATATCTAGAAGATAATTTATTCAAAATAAAGTTGGGAGAATTCAGATGTGACTAGAACAATAAAATCTTCTCTTGGAAACACAGCAACAAAAGAATAATACCTTCACTTCTAGACGTCAATCCCTCAATAATAGCCACCTCCCAGCTTCCATACCCACCTGCAAATAATAAATCACCAATAGCAACCTCCCAGCTTCCATACTCACCTGCTACTAATAAACCACCAAGAATTTAACACAGAAAGGAAAAAACCTACCCACATCTAAGGCCCAAAACCACTTAATTCAGATCAACAGACCCCCCATAAATAAACAGAATACCTCTGCCCCAAATCCTTACTCCAACCGCTACCCCAGTGATATGGGCACCACCCTTCCTCAAGAAGTATCATGACCAACATCTACTTCCCACCCAAAAACCACAAGCCGCCATACCTCCCAGACAACCACACACCGCAAACCAGAAACCTACACCAAGGACACAGCAGAAAGCCTCACCTCCCTACCCACCAGTAAACTCTTGGAGGACAGCCAACGATCTCCCTACACCCAATGATTTACTTCCTACCGAGGAACATCTACCTGCGGTTTCCTTTTTAGGCCCAATCCTCCTCCCAACCAGGCCCTCCAAAAGAGAAAAAAACTAAAAAAATTAAAAAAAACACACCAGAGAGGGTGCTGGGGGAGAGGAGGCAAACCCAAGCTCACATACCAGAAAGCCCCGACTACAGTAAAAATCTTCAACCTATCATCCCACAAACTCACTCCGCATGAAACTACCCTACTTACGCAAGGCTAATGTTTGCACCCATCATACAACCCAATGCTTTTAGCTATTTAAATTTAAATGAATAAATTCATCTGCAACCAAATAGTAAAACACCTTTATAAAACATAAAAGCCACAAAAAAGGAATCCCCCCAAGCAGAGACTACCAACCCCACCCCCACAAACAACCTCATCATTCATGAAGAGATTGCCCTGGAAATATTACACAAACTGTACCAGGAAGGAAACAGACCCTCCCTGAACCCAGATGATACAGAACTAGATGCCCTCCATTTCACCCAACATCTCATCAACTCCCCCCCAGTACAGCATTCTACCTTTTGGCCCTTGTTCAACTTCTATCCTACACAATCCAATAGACCATACCTAGAAACTTTCTATCGCATGGTCTACTCAGACTTACCATTGATGTGCAAGCACTGGCCTATACTACTGCAAGATCCTCATCCATCCTGCATCGGCTCCTTAGGGACGCAGTGGGCGCGAGCCCCCTATACTCCTTAGCGTGCCCGACCGTACAGCTACTGCAGTTCACGCAGGACTCTGAGGACTGCCATTCTGCCGCCGTTAATCAACTGCGGGCAGACGGGAAGTGGTTAACATTTTTACAAGACAACACACACCTAGAAGTGGTTAACATTTTTCTTCTGGCTCTTTGATAACGGTTAAGGTATTACTACAAGACCCCTTTCACACTGAGGCAGTCTTCAGGCATTTTAGCACTACAAATAGTGCATGTAAAACACCTGAAAACTGCCTCCGATTTACTTTAATGGGTGCTTTCACACTCGGGCGGTGCGATTGCGTGATGTTAGGAAAAGTCCAGCAAGCAGCATCTTAGGCTACTTTCACACTGGGGCGCTGCCGGTAAAGCGCTGCTATTTTTAGCAGTGCTTTACCGTCGTTTTAGCATCACTATTCGGGCGCTAGCTAGCTAGCGGCCGATAAAGGGTAAAAACCTCCTGCAAAGCACTGCTGCAGCGGCGCTTTGCCAGTGGTTTGGCGGCGCTGCCCATTGATTTCAATGAGCAGGGGTGCTTTAGGAGCAAAGATGCTGCTTGCAGGACTTTTTTTTACCGTGTGAAAGCACTCAGGCTTTCACACTGGAGTGAGAGGAGAGGCTTTTTACAGGCGCTATAGTGCCTGTAAAGCGCCTCAGTTTGAAAGCAGTCTTTGAGACAGCCTGGGAGCGCTATAAATAGCACTCCCAAAATTCATTGAAATGAATGGGCAGTGCTTCCAAAGCGCCATTTTCTTTTTTTTAAGGCGCCCAAACAAACTACTGCAAAAAACAGCGCTTTAGCGGCACTTCAGTGTGAAAGTAGCCTTAGTGTGAGTTCTGCTGTATAGGAGGTTGTAGGAAGTGAATACTATGTCAAAAGTGCTTTCACACTGATGTGGGGCACTTGCGGGACGGAAAGAAAAGTCCTGCAAGCAGCATCTTTGGGGTGGCCTGCCCATTGAAATGAATGGGAAGCACTTCCAAAGCGCCTTAAAAGCGTTTTGAAAGCCCCACAAAACAGGTAATTTCTCTTTTTTTTTTTTTAGGTCACGTTGTCACATGACTTTAAAAAAAATAAAAAAACGTCCCGCTAGAGCCTGAAAAGCGCAGCTAAAGCACTGCATAAATGAGCGGCACTTTAGCGCTGTTTTAGCAGCGCTTCAGTGAATAAGGGGTCTAAATGTTTTTTTTCTAAATGGTCTGTGGTGTTTGCAACTCATCTTAATGGGGCTGTGTGTACTGTACAATGTAGCAGCTCTCCAGAAATGGCCTTGTAACTGTTTCTAAAAAAATGACTGAAGTCAACTTGAGAATGTGAGATTGAATGTGGGAAGCTCCCAGAATCTCACAGTTACTAACGTGAATCTTTATAGCATTGATTAATTTGGTAGTTCCAGAACGTGGCTGTGGAATAGATTTGCTCATTTTCTTTTTTTAAATAGTGAGGAAGTGGCACAGCAGGGAGGGCCTGTGTGTTCACTGTCCACTAGCCTTGGAATACCATCCTATATGGCTTTTGTGACCTGGGGGGGTGGGGGGCATGCAATTAAAAAAAAAATGTTTTATTATTATAATCAAAACCATGTACAAAAAAGAATTATAAAAACATTTCAGGTCTGGTTGATCTGTGGTAGATCTATAACTTGGACTAATTATCAGTACCTTTTAAAGCTCTAAACATCGCTTTAGGAGAACAGCATGGTACTATATCATGACAAAAGCACCCAAAGATGTGGAAATTACAGCTTTGGTTGGATTGGCATCAATTTCATATCTATGGGGTGGTACAAGCCCTTCCTGCACCGCCACAACTAAAAATTAGGGACCAACTGCTGTGTCCGTGCAGCCACTGCATCCCAACAGACGTGAATGGGACTGCCTGCACGTAGATGCACGAACACCTGTAGAATAGATGCATGCTAAAATATGCCCATGCAAACGAGGCCTTAATAGGATGCGATATGTGGATTGCATATGATTCTCATTGCCCAGACATACACTTTTACAGATTAAATCTATGATATGTAGTACATGGCTTGGAGACTGTAGCAGCTGTTATGGGAATAATAATTGTATGGGCATTGCAAGGGCTAATCAAGAACAGTCTGTTTTGTTAATTAGAGCCCTGATTTCCTTCTGCTTTCTTGAGGCAGGAAACAATTACTTTGATGTAGCGCTAAACAATGGAGAGTCGCAGTCTTTCCTGAATCCACCATTACCTTTCTTTTGATCTTCTTTCTCTGCCATTCTCTGCTGAGCTTTCCTGAATGCTCGGAGATGCGTGGCAAAGTCATCCACTAACCGGGTGGTGAAATAAGGCTGCCAGTCCACTTCTTTTGACCTTATACAGAGATAAGTTTTTTTTTTAGCATGTTCTTCAAAGCATTTTTGTACAAGATAAATGTTCTAAGATAAATGTGATTAAAGCTCAACTCCAGTCAGATATAAAAAGACACAACATCAAAATGCTCCGTATTCATTAACCACTTCAATACCAGGCACCTTCAACCCCTTCCTGCCCAGGCCAATTTTCAGACGGTCGCACTTTTGAATGACAATTGCACGATCATGCAACGCTGTACCCATATGACATTTTTAGCATTTTTTTTTTTAGACAGATAGAGCGTTCTTTTGGCGATATTTAATCACTACTGGGGTTTTTTTTTTTTTTTTTGCTAAACAAATGAAAAAAAAAAAAAAAAAGACAGAAAACGTTGGAAAAAAAAAAAAGTTTTTCTTGGTTTCTGTTATAAAATTTAGCAAAAAAGTAATTTTTCACTAATGAGGAAGCACTGATAATCAGGGCACCGATGATCAGTGTAAACAAAGTGCTGACAGCTTTGTCAGTTATCAGATTTCTTTTATTCACACAGAGACAGCGTGAGGAAAGTAAGGTCATTAACCAGCAAGTCAGTTTACATGTGATCAACTTTGATTGGACATAGCGGATTACGAGGTAAAGGGCTGCTGTGGCCCTTTACCATGATCTGTGATCAGCTAGGTCCTAAAGACACAGCGGTCACAGAGCACGCCCCAGGCGGAAGGTGTAGAGCCATGCTGTAGCCGTCTTCCATCTATAGCACAGTAATAATGAGGTGGTTAATAGTTTGTGTAAGTACTTTTGACATAGTATTCACTTCCTACAATCTCCTATACAGCAGGGCTCACACTAATGCCCCGTACACGCGGTCGGAAATTCCGACGGAAAATGTCCGATCGGACCATGTTGTCGGAAAATCCGCCCGTGTGTCGGCTCCATCTGACTTTTTCCCGTCAGAATTCCAGACGGAAAAAATTTGAAATCCTGCTCTCAAATTTTCCGACAACAAAATCCGATCAGACTTTTTCCAATCGTGTGTAGAGAATTCCCACGGACAAAGTGCCACGCATGTTCAGATCAAATTATGAGACCAAAGCTATTGGCTAATAGCCTCTACGTAGTTCCGTCGTACGCATCGAACGTCACCACGTTCAGAATGATCAGATTTTCCGACAACTTTGTCCGACCGTGTGTATGCAACACCAGTGTCGGACAAAATCTGACGGATTTTGTGGTCAGAATTTCCGACCGTGTGTACGGGGCATAAGGCAACCTTCACACTGAAGCGCTGCTAAAACACGGTCGTTTTTGCGGTGCTTTTGCAGTGCTTTTGCGGTGCTTTAGCGGCGCTTTTTGGGTGCTAGCGGGCCGTTTTTTTTAGGTCTCATGACAACGGGACCTTAAAAAAAAAAAAAAAAACTAAAAGTATTTATAATAATGTTTGGGGGTTCTAAGTAATTTTCTAGCAAAAAAAAAAAAAAAAGACCAATGGAAGAGCTGCCTATTCATTTCAATGGGCAGGGGCGTTTTGGGAGCGCAATTTAGAGCACTCCCAAACTGCCCCAAAAGATGCTGCTTGCAGGACTTTTCCCAACGTCCGCAAGCTCACCGCCCCAGTATGAAAGCACACATCGAAATGAATGGGAGGCAGTTTTTAGGTGCTATTTCTAGCACCAAAATGCCTGAAAACTGCCTCAGTTTGAAAGGGGTCTAAGAGAGAGGGAAATAGAACTCATTATTTGTACTACAGTGCTCGTATGTTAACAAGGGACCTGAAAGAGAAAGGAGCTCACTAGTCCGCTGCTTCTCCTTTCAATGTCCAGTCACGGACTGGGAAGGAACAAGACCTGAATAGCTGGCCACACACTAGTATATTTCCGAATGAATGTTTGTACAAATACTATATGAAAATTCTGACCAATACAACAATGCTGACAATTGCTTTGGACATAAACATGTATGCATGTTATCTGAAATATTGAGAAAGTAAGGTAGGAGCAGAATGCCAGCTAATCCTAAGGGTAAGGAACGGGATTGGACAAGGTTTTTATTATTGTGCAAAAAACATTATTAACTAGAGCAGTTAGCCAACAGATATTAGCTCTAAAGCCAGTCATACAAAATTCAGCTAGTTCAGCAGGGACCGGCCGAATTTCAATCCAAGTGTGGGCAGGCTGATTGTACTCAAGTCGATCTATTGATCAGTTTGGGTACAAAGCTAGCCTGTTGGAAAGGTTTCTTTTGATGAGTGCCTCCAGCTTTTGCCTGCAATGCAGTGTATTCTAATAACAGGGAAGTCTTCCAGCTATCAGAATTCAATAGCACAGCGGGAGGGATTTCCCCCATCCACATCAAGTTAATTTCTTTCATTCAACCTGTCGGTTGAACAAAAAACATGACCCATGTATGGCCAGCCTAACTGTTATAGAAAAGAGGGAAAACCTTTTAAATGGAAAACTTTAAAGATTTTTCATCTTATGTCCTGTTGTGTCTCTGGGATAGGAAGTGAGGAAAAATCTTTAACACCAGCATATAAAAAAACACCCTGGTGGGCATTTTAACCAATCCATACCTGATCCAAAACCAAAAAACAACATATTGGCTTTCAGTGGCGGTGCGTCCATAGAGGGCGCAGGAGCGCCGCACCCACTTTCCTGCACCGCTCTATCACCAATAGATAGATTCATGCATTGCATGAATCTATTGTCGCCGCTGCCGCCCCCTATTAATTTGTCCGGCCCCTTGTCGGGCATCTGAATTACAGCGGTGGGGTTTCTTTGGAAGCGCCTGATTAGAGCCGCGGGCTCTAATAGGCTTCCAAAAGTGTAAACAGTGGGCACAATGCTGTGCGTTCGCTGTTTACACAGTGTTGTGTTAAAGAAGCGAATACATCGCTTCCCTAACACTGACCCGCCTTTCAGCCAATCAGGTTGCCGGGTCTGTTACCTGTCACCTGATTGGCTGAAATCACAGGCGCTGTGATTGGACGCCTAGGCGTCCAATCCTTGCAGAAGACAAGAGGAGGAGCGCGGGAGAAGACATCGGGACGAAATGGAGGACATCGGACACCGCTCGCCGCCATCACCCGCTGCACACTAGAGACAAGGTAAGTGCCGGGCAGGTGTCGGGCGGGGGGGGGGGGGGACACATTGGCAGCACTTGGGGCACATTTGCAGGACTTGGGGCACATTGGCAGCACATTGGCGGCACTTGGGGCACAGTGGCAGCGTTCGATGGGCACAGTGGCAGCGTTCGATGGCACAGTGGCAGCGCTCGATGGGCACAGCGGCAGCGCTCGATGGACACAGTGGCAGCGCTCGATGGACACAGTGGCAGCGCTCGATGGACACAGTGGCAGCGCTCGATGGACACAGTGGCAGCGCTCGATGGACACAGTGGCAGCATTTAATGGCACAGTGGCAGCGTTTGATGGCACAATGAGGCTGCAATTGATGGGGGATTTTTTTCAGAATTTTTCAGTTTGTTTGCGCCCCCCCCAAAAAAAAATTTTGAGCACCAGCCGCCACTGTTGGCTTTAGATCATGAGTTGTAAAGGCTCCAGTAAAATGTTAAACACGGAATTGTAGTTATCCTATACAAGTTTGTTTCCACAGCCGCAGTTCTTAACAAAAAATTGTAACTGCAAAAGCTATGTAAAGCATAAGGACAAAAAAAGACAGGTTTCAGAAAATATACTTACCGGGCGGAAAATTGAACGAGTGCATTCTGAATAGTTTGCCTGATTTCAAGGAGAAATGATTCATCCTCGCTTAGCGTGTAATACCAGTACTGGACATAGTCCCTCAAGGAAAACTGTATTACCTAAAATCCAAAAAGAAAAATTCTTGGTTACAAAAGTAACATAAAACAAGAAGCATGTTAGAATGCAGACATAAAACGGTATTCTCATACAGGCAGGGCCCACCTCTCCTATTGCTTCTTGTTATTTCAATGCTTTGCTAAATTGCACATATTAGTCTTTGAATCATTTTATGTCATATGTCTGTACAGCCCTTCTTTGTTATGTAACCTTTGGACAAAACACAAAAAACTTTGCACTTTTGATGGTACCAAAACACAAATAATTGTATGAAATAAACTTGTTAATGCGTGGGTATCACACTTCCCACCAAAAGACTTTGATCTTCTAGTAAACCTAGGATGCCAAAAAAAAAAAACTTAGATTCCAAGGCACTCACCCCTTCCGTAATTTTTTCCCCATCTTCACCCTCTATCTTTCTGTGGCTAATAGCTACCAGTCTCCAAAAGTTTAGGTTTGCATTTCCGATTTACTGATTAACTAGTCAGCTTCATGTAGGCAGCTTTTCAGTACGGTCTAAGGCTTTGTTGCGTTGCAGGAATATGCGCAAAATCACACACTTTCCCACAACCCAAAACAATGCACCGCTCTTTTACAATTTTGCAGTGGTGCCATTAGTTCTTAAGGAGGAAGTAAAGACAAAACCTAACCTACTCTAAACCTACTCCCACCTACATTCTAAATCTAATCGATCTAACCCTGTAAGGAAAAGATCGCTATACTTACCTATTCTGAAACCGCTCTGGTCTAGTCTCCAGCGGTGCCCTCTGTGTACAGGAGATGACAGCTGGGAAATGCCTGGGAAGTGATGTCACCCATAGACTTATTATGGGGCTTCCTTTGTCGGCTGCTTCTTCTACACACTGAAGCCACTGCTGACAGCTCAGCCTGATACCGGACCAGAGCAGCTGCAAAATATGTATGTATAGCGATTTTTTCTTTACAGGGCCAGAGAGATTAGCCTTAGAATGTGTCTGAGAGCAGGGTTAGTGTTAGTTAGGTTTTGCACCTTTACTTCCACTTTAATGGCACCCCCACGCATATTACCAAAGCAGACACATTCATGCCCACCAATATGCATGGTACTGTAGTATCACAAGTGTTGGTGTGGAACAATTATTAAAATGATTCACAGCATGCCGCGATGCACCAGAACGTGCCGAAATGCACAAACATCCTGCACTTTAAAGCCACTCTAATGTATCAGTATACTCTATTGCATTCCTATATGTAGCAATGCCAATACCATGTATGCTTGGTTATCTTTTGCTATAAAAATATAGAATAAAATATATTTTTTAAATGTTAAGAACATTATAAAATACATGGCATCTGGTGACTCTTGTAAAGTCACACATTAGAAAGAAAAAAAAGACCCTCCCAACGCATTGTCCCTATCTGTCACCGTCCAGACGAAGCTACGCATTCGTATAGTGAAACGCGTTGATGTCATCAACACCCGAGACCCCATCCCTGCATCACCTGCAGTGTTGGCGAGCATACGGGGAGATTCCTTCGATCACAGAGTGGATCTAGCATCCAATCACTTGAATGTCGGCAAGACCGGCCCTTCCAGGCAGGGACTCTAGTCTAGAGAGGACGCAGTGACCGGCTCCGGGGACACCGGCATAGTCAGCTTCCACATCATAGTAACCTGGATAGCACTGAGTGCAAGGGTACTAAAAAGAGGGAGAAAGACCCATCTTCATCATAATAAATGCCAAAATTACACTTCCCATGGACAAATTTTCAAATATTCCATTTCAGCTAAACCGGTTTACCGTTGGTCATCAACCTATCCTAAAAGGCAGAAGATCTTAAAAAAGAGCAGTTGAAGTTGACCACTTTCATGAATGGTCCCCAAATGAGCGATTTCTATATTATCAATGCAAAGTAAAGGCGCCACTCACCAACCCATTGCATTAGGATGTAGATGAATGTGGCCTCAGCCAGCACCGCTCCAGCCATGTCCCTCTAAAATGTTTCACCCCACATAGGACTTGGTCACAGATTTCGGTCTCAGCTTAGAGCGGCACTGCAACTTTCATTTGGATCAGTGAGTTCTATATTTGCGCCTATTATTATTATATACAACACCACAGGGGATGATGTTTGTAACATATGTAATATAATATACAGTTCAAGAGACGCAGGATTCATCAGGCAAGCTATACAGTCACCAGCTATTAAAAAAAAAAACATCAATATATTTTAAGCAGCACTAGATGACAATGATTTCAGATAGAACCGCATAGGTTATTTCTATCATTTGTTAGTAGGGGGTGCAACTCATAGCAGTCAACTGCTTCAGTCAAAATCAGTGAATTGCAAATACAGTAAAACCTTGGATTGAGAGTAACTTGGTCTGAGAAGGTTTTGCAAGATGAGCAAATTTTTATTTTTTTAATTTTGACTTGATAAACAAGCGATGTCTAGATATACAAGTCGCGTCATGTGCCAACTAGTATAAAAGAGAAGAGAGACACCTATAAGTGTAGCATTTAATGAAGGTACAACATTTAGCAACTCATATAGTTGATGATTAAAACAGGCACATCTAAAGCCCCATACACACGGTCGGACAATCCGCGGACCAGGTCGGTCGGATCCTGTCCGTCGTACTTTGTCCGATGTTGGTGTTGCGTACACACGGTCGGACTACGTTGTCGGAATATCCGATCATTCTGAACGTGGTGACGTTTGTTGCCTACGACGGGACTACGTAGAGGCTAGTAGCCAATAGCTTTGGTCTTGTAATGTGATCTGAGCATGCGTAGCACTTTGTCCGGTCGGACAACCGTACACACGATCGGATTTGGTGTGATCGGACCGTGTTGTCGGCAAATCTATCCAGCAGGAGATAGGACTTGGTCCGTCGGACAATCCGACGTACACTGTCCGATGGTGCATACACACGGTCTGATTTTTCAACAACATTGTCCGATCGGACAGAATCCATGAAAAAATCCGACCGTGTGTATGGGGCTTAAGTATGCAGGCATCCAAGGTAAAGCTGTCCACATAGACTGTCCTTCGCACCACAATCAACTTCATCTCTTCCACGCTGCGCTCCACGAGCACTTTAAGCCTCGCTTTCAGATCACTCTACTGCAGGGTGAGAACGGTGAGAGCCAGCGTTGCAGAGGATTGTCTATGTGGACAGCTTTACCACGGATGCCTGCATACATAGATGTGCCTCTTTTATTCATCAACCATGTGAGTTGCTAAATGTTGTACCTTCATTAAATAAAACCATATTGCTACACTTAGAGGCGCCTCTCTTCTCTTTTATACTCTGTAGCTCCGGCTGGATTTTGCTTCTAATCCCCTTGTGGAGGCTTCCATTTGTGGATGGACATTTTATGGTTACACAAGCTATTGCATTGCTATAATGTTTTTAGATGGACTATAAACTGAAGGACTTATGAATAAATGGATGTGGAATGAATCATCTGAGTTTAAATTATTTCTTATGGGGAAATTCGCTTTGATATACGAGTGCTTTGGATTACAAGCATGTTTCCAGAACAAATTATGCTCGCAATCCAAGGTTTTACTGTATAGGTGTTGTAAATAGGAAGCTACATTTCTAGCTGAAAATTGAAGTCATCAATGTATCCCTAAATTATTGGGCTAAGCATGGCTAATTTACATCTAAATATTCCTCCTCCCCCCCCCCCCCTCTAGAGAATGCCCCAGAATTCAATTTTCTTTTTAGATTGTTACTGTAGTGAGAAACAACTTTTATTACTCCCTGTGGTGTCATCAACAGGCTTTTTGTAGGGGCGGCTGCTTCGAGCTCAGGCACACTCCCGGAACTACATGCCCAAAGAGTCCTTTTCCTACACACAGGGTGTAGGCAGGCCCTTGGGAGTCAAGGCAACAGCAAAGTTTTACTTGGAAAAAAATGTAATGCATAAGAAGTGGGACACCGAGAGTAAGGCCCCTTTCACACTTATATGACTTGTCCCACGATTTGGGACTGCAAATCCCCATGATTTCCAATGACAGCCATTCATATTAGTACGACTTCAAGTTGTTCCGACTTCAAAGTAGTCCATGCACTACTTTGGTCCGATTATGATGCCACTTACACAGGCATTCCTTGAAATCGCGGCAAAATCGCAGAAAAAATTGCATGACTTTGAAGTCGCACAAGTGTGAAAGGGGCCTAAGGATGACCTCCGGCGTGTTCGCACACCCCACGTGCAGAGCCCGCCAGGAAGTCGGCACTGCGCTAACCACAGTGCCGACTTCCTGGCGGGCTCTGCACGTGGGCTGTGCGAACACACCGGAGCGCATCCTTAACAGAGAGACAGGGTTAGGATGAGTTATGTAGTCTAGCACATGCAAACTGGGGAAGGCTGGCAAATCTGCTTGGGATTTCAGTGCAGCAGAATCAGCCCAAACAGAAAATTAGACCACACTGGATTTCTGGCAGATCAATAGGCACTTTTCTGCACTTTTTTTTTTTTTTTACATTTACATAACTTTTCTGACATGTTCTACTAAAAATACACCTTCTGGCATGCATCCATTATTTCCAATCATGTCACCTGGCATTGCAAAGTACTATAAAGACACAGTGGGAGGTCAAACACGAAAAAAATTGATGTACTCCAACTGAAAAAGGGAGCAGTGGTAATTCATTTTGCATTCCTTTACTGTCAGATCACACCATAGAATGGATTGCTGTCCATTCATTGTCGCTGGGAATTCCTGAGACTCTTGAATCCCTTGTGCTCAGCTTACCTAATTACTCAGCTTCCTTATGAACAGGCCAAAATTCAATCAGTGGTTGGCCCTGTCAGCATTTCTCCACCCGATATGCTCCGATTACAAAATTGAAGGAGCTAGGTGGAAAATTGTCAGACAAACAGTGCCTGTATCCAATCAGAAATGCTTGCTGTCAGAATACAAGCATGGATGGGTGGATTGGTTAGATTTTTTTTAGTTCAGTCGGCAGGCTGAACAAAAGAAATCTACAGCAAATTCATAAAGTATTCAGACCCCCTTCACATTTTTCAATTTTGTTATGCTGTAGCTTGGTACTACAGTTGTTTAAATTCATTTTTTTTTTTTACTTATCGATCTACACCAAGTACCCCATGACGACTAAGTGACAACAGAATTTTATAAATGTCTGTGAATTTATTAAAGTAAGAACTGAAATATGACATTGGCATAGGTATTCAGACTCTTTGTAACAACACTTGAAATTTAGCTCAGGTGCCTCCCATTTCTCTTGATCGTTGCTGAGATGTTTGATTGGAATCTACCTATGGTAAAATTAAACTGATTGGACATGATTTGGAAAGGCACACTCCTCTCTATAAAAGGCCTTACAGCTGACAATGCATACTGTTTTAGCGCAAAAGCCATGAGGTCAAAAGAACTGCCTGCAGAACTCAGACAGGATCAAAAAGGCACAGACAATTCCCAAGAGCACAGTGGCCTCCATAATTCGCAAATGGAAGAAGTTTGTTATAAACCAGGACTCTTCCAAAAGCTGGTTGCCCATCCAAACTGAGCAAATCGGGGAGAAGGGCCTTAGTAAGAGTGGTAACCAAGAACCTGATGGTCACGCTGACTGAGCTCCTGTGTGGAGATGGTACAAAGTTCCAGAAAAACCACCATCAATGCAACCCTCCACCTATCTGGGCTTTATAGCTAGATAGAAGGCTCTCCTCAGTTTGGAGTTTAAAATAAAAGCACCTGAAGGACTCTCAGACTTGGAGAAACCATATTCTCTGGTCTGATGAAACCAAGATTGAATGGTTTGGCCTCAATTCTAAAAGTTTATGTCTAGAGGAAACCAGGCGCTGCTCATTACCTGCTCAATAGCATCCCAACAGAGAAGCATGGTGGTGGCAGCATCGTGCTGTGGGGGTGTTCTTCTGCAGCAGGGACTGGGAGAATGGTCAGGGGTTAAGGGAATGCCGAGTGGATCAAAGTACAGAGATATCCTCAATGAAAACTTGTTCCACAGCACTCAGGACCTTAGACTGAGCCGAAGGTTCACCTTCCAATATGACAATTGAACCCTATTGAACATCTCTGGAGAGACCTGAAAATGGCTGTCCACCGACAGTCCCCATCCAACCGGGCTAAGCTTGAAAGAATTTGCAAAGAAGAATTGCAGAAAATCCCCCAATCTAGGTGTGCAAAGCGTCATACCCAAAAAGACTCGAGGCTGTAACTGCTGCCAAAGGTGCTTCAACAAAGTACTGAGTAAAGGGTCTGAATATTTTAGTACATGTGATATCTCACTTTTTTTCTTTTTAATCAATTCACAGCCATTTCCAAAATTTGGTTTGTCACTTAGTCATTATGGGGTACAGAGTGTAGATTAATGAGAAAAAAAATATGAATTTAAACAACTGTAGTATCAGGCTGCAACATAACAAAATTGAAAAAAGTGAAGGGGGTCTGAATACTTTATTAATGCACTGTATATATTTATTACCAGCTTAAGCCATTACAAACGGGAGTTGATTATCATTGCAGTCTTTGCTTTACATTACAGAGCACAGCTGGAGGAGTGGCACTCCCTTTTTTTGGTTTGAGTATGGTTGTAGCTATTAAAACCCTGGGAAAAGGAATTGTGTGTGGATTAACCCATTGGTCCATTTTACCTTTAAAAATCGAAGCAAAAATATTTCAGCATTAAGATGAGAGGTTTCCCAGACACAGATTATGTGTTGTTGTTTTATGCCTTCAGTAGGCTGTTATTCTCGGCTTCCTTGTTATTGTCTCTGTGTTCTCACTTCCTCCTACTTACGTTAACAGCAGGTTAATTTCATATGGATCGCTTGTGAAAGCCAGAGCTATGATAAAAGCAAAATGATGCAATATCAAATGTGTCATATGAGAGACGTGGAGGCTGAACACTGCTTCTGAACAGACTAGATCCTTGGCTGTTGGCATTATGATCGTCTTGCTTAAATACCAAGTCACTGATCTAGAAAATGTCAAAGGATTTCGTACTCTTCTATGACTTTCTGAATAGAACTAATTCCTCTGGTTTGATGGCTCATAATATTGACTGCACAGTGATTAATCAACTTGGGTACAATCAACCCACCCATACACAGTTCAAATCTTGGCCAGTTCAGCAAGGATTCGGACCATCTACTAGCCCATTATGAAGCACTTACCTGCAAACGAAGACCAAGATGTCCCTGCTATTGGCCGCTTATCTTCACGCCTCTTTCTTCTGGGGGTGTGGACTCCAGCTCTGTGACTCGCCGGAGTCGCGTCAGTCGAATATGCGTGGGAGCCGCCAGTCACAGCACAGGCCCTCTAGAAAAGGCACGATCGTGCCCTTTCTTCAGTCCCCATGCGCCGATGACATCTGCGCAAGCGTATATGGTAAATATCTCCACTTTAAGGGCTTGTTTAGACTTGCATTTGGGTCGGAGGGGGCAGGACATTAAAAATGTGCAGTTGAGCTGGGTTTTTAGAACACCCCCCCTGCTCTTTCTCCAAATATGGAAATGGCAGCAGAGGGGGGTGTTCACCTGCTGTAGCCGAGATGCATTGCTTCACACCCGCAGCAAAAGTGATCGCTCCTGTCACGCGTGGCGGGCAGTGCTGCCACCAAATGTGAAGAGGTCACTGTGGGTATCCTCATCTCTATGCGCCTGCAGTTCATACCTGCAGCCATTTTGTTTTCTTTCCCATGACAGAGCATCATTAATTATTTTATTTATTACAGGTACTTCTATAGCGCCGTCAATTTACGCAGCGCTTTACACATATATTGTACATTCACATCAGTCCTGCCCTTTTGCTTTGATTTTTAAAAAGTAAAATGGACTAATCCACACATTGGATTCCTTTTCCCAGGGTTTCAATAGCTACAACCATGCTCAAACCAAAAAAAAAAGGAGAGTCCCACTCCTCCAGCTGCACTCTGTAATGTAAATCAAAGACAACGATGAGAATCAAATCCCATTGTAATAAATTAAGCTGGCTCCGGGGGGGGGGGGGGGTGTCGAGAGCGTAACCATTCCATGGAGAACATCAGATAGAACGTGGGGGAGCCACAGAATTGTATCCTTGTGGCCATTGCCTCCGGCTGGAGGTAGGAACGTTTGTGTCCCTGTCTGGGCAAAGTTAGGGGGGGATGTACCACAAGTTTCTGTGAGAACTTTTATGTTGTATTGTTTTTCTGTAGTGTACCGGCAAGTTTGTGGCAGGTTGGAGCCCACGTTGTGTGGCTTGTTATAATATGTATTGTATAAAACAAAATAAAAATAATTTTCCAAAAAAATTAAGCTGGCTAGAAAAAAACATTTTTTCATTACAGGTATAGTGCCATCAAATTTAAACGGCTATATATATATATATATATATATATATATATATATATATATATATATATATATATATATATATACACACACATATACATACATATACATACACACACACACACACACACACACATATATATATTCCACTCATATCAGTCCCTGCCCTCAGCTTACAATCTAAGGTCCCCAACTCATAAATTCTACCAACACATACTAGGGCCAATTTAGACAAGATCCAATTAACCGACCAGCATGTCTTTGGAGGGTGGGAGGAAAGTGGAGTACCCGGAGGAAACCCACGCAGGCACAAAGAGAACATGCAAACTTTGAATAAAAAATTTAAAAATGTAACAACAATGGAAGTAAAAGCTGGATGTTTTTGAGAAAAAAAATAAAATTATATTGCCTACCAAAATAACTTCTACAGTACACCAAATCTCCTGCACACAAATTTATAATAATATTATTATCACTTCTTCCTCAGCATTGTGTTTAAACAAAAAATGTAATCAGTGGACCTGACTGCATACTTTACAAGGAATTTCACCCCCCCCCCCCCCCCGCTTTTTCTCCCCCATCATCTTCCCTTACTGGTTATGCTGGGTTCTCTTCACAGAAAAAAAAAAAAGAAAGAAAAACATACTCCCATGTCTAGCTGATCGAGTGTTCTCCTGCAACAATCTGCTGCTCATGTGTTGCAGCCCGTGTCACATGTTACCATATTAGTCTCCCCAGCCAACTGCTCCTTCTGGGTTCAGGAAGCTCTGTGAATGGGCTCCCGCAGCCTCCTGGGTTATGTGATGGGGATATCCCAGGGGGCTGTGGGAGGAAGACACATCATTTTCACCTAGGTGAGAATGGCGGTGGAAAAAAAAATGAAATAACCCCCCCCCCCCCCCCCCCCCCCCCCCAAAATAAAAAAAACGACCCATTCATTTACACGCGCCGTGAACTTCATGGTTCCTATGCCACTTTTCCATGGTCCATGGCCAATGTCAACTTAGAGTATAACATCTCTTAACCACTTGCCGACCGCCCCATGTACATATACGTCGGCAGAATGGCACGTACAGGCAAAATCACGTACCTGTACGTGACATTCTTCCGGCGGGTGGGGTGTCCGATCGGAACCCCCTCCGCCGGCGGGGACGGTCGGCATCGCTTCAGGAGCGATCCGGGACGAGGGGACGGCCAGTGGTTTCTGGCCACCCCCTCGCGATCGCTCCTGGCGAATGAAAAGCTTCCCCTTCCTGTCTATTGTATAGACAGGAAGGCGGAAGTGATGTCACGCTCGGTGCGCCGGTCTATGTGACCGGAACGCCGAGGAGAGAACGTGTAAAGGTTAGTGCACAAACAGTACACTGACACCAGTACACATAGGCACATATTCCACCCCCCTGTCACCCCCTGATCACCCCCCAGATCACCCCCTCCCCCCCCAGTCACAGTGTCACTAATTGCAGTGATCATTTATTTACTGATCACTGCATTAAGTGTCAGTGTGACTGTAAGAACTGTCAGGGCAGTTAGTTTTAGGTCCAAGGTAGCCCCCTACCCCCCCCTAATAAAGGTTTAACCCCCTGATTGCCCCTAGTTAACCCCTTCACCCCCTTTTGCCAGTGTCACTAAGCAATCGTTTTTCTGATCGCTGCACTATGTCGCTAGGTAACCATTTTTTTTTTATTTTAACCGCCATGTTTATATAGGTTCATAAATAGGTTTATAGGTCAGGTACCCCCATATTACAACCTAAATAAAGGTTTTAACCCCTGATTGCCCCTAGAGTTAACCCTTTCACCAGTGATCACCGTATAAGTGTCACTGGTGACGCTGGTTAGCCAGTTAGTTATTTCGTTATTTAGGTTCCCCGTCAGGTTTTTATATAGCGTCAGGTACCCCCATATATTACCTAATAAAGGTTTAACCCCCTGATTGCCCCTAGTTAACCCTTTCACCCCCTTTTGCCAGTGTCACTAAGCGATCGTTTTTCTGATCGCTGCATTAGTGTCACTGGTGCCGCTAGGTAGCCAGTTTTTTTTTTGTATTACTGTTACGGGTGACGCTGGTTAGTTAGCTTGTTTTTTATACTGTCAGGGCACCCGCCATTTATTACCCAATAACGGTTTAACCCCCTGATCGCCCGGCGGGTGATATCAATTAGGTTTTAGGGTCAAATAAGGTCTGCGTCGCCCCAGGTTAGTGCCAGTACCGCAAACACCCACGCGCAAAGCATACACCTCCCTTAGTGGCACAGTATCTGAACAGATCAATATCTGATCTGATCAGATCTATACTAGCGTCCCAGCAGTTTAGGGTTCCAAAAAAACACATTGTTAGCGGGATCAGCCCAGATACCTGCTAGCACCTGCGTTTTCCCCCTCCGCCCAGCCCAGCCCACCCAAGTGCAGTATCGATCGATCACTGTCACTTACAAAACACTAAGCACACATAACTGCAGCGTTCGCAGAGTCAGGCCTGATCCCTGCGATCGCTAACATTTTTTTTTGTGGTAGCGTTTTGATTCAGTCGCTAACAGTCAGGAGCTTTTTTACCTGTGAATCTCAAAAAAATAAAAAAAACAAAAATAGTTGTCGTTTTATTGTTCTCTCTCTCTATTCTCTCTCTATTGTTGCTCTTTTTTTACTCCATTCTATTCTGCAATGTTTTATTATGTTTTATCATGCTTGCTTTTCAGGTATGTAATTTTGTTTACTGTGTTTTAGTGTTAAGCATTTTTTTGTTTTCAGGTGCGCCATTCAGTTGCAGCGCGGATTTATTTATCTTGACAGCAACAGCGTTTGCTCCCACGATACATAAAGCCGCGACTCCAACGCTGTAGGAGGTGATTTCACCACCACAGTTAAAAAAAAGAGCATATGTGCCGAAGCATGGGGGCAGCAGGGGGGAAGGAGCGATTGGCTCCTAATGCCACGTACATACGGTCGAAATTCCGACCGTGTGTACACGGCATAACTTTTGCGGGAGGATGCCCCCATGCATGGGCATATATAAATGGTGCATGTATGCCCATCATTAGAAGTGGGTGGATGAAGGGAGGTATTCTAATGGTGGGCATACCCACCAATTAATCTCTTTTTTTCGTTCAGCCAAGAGGCTGCATGAAAAAAAAAAAGATTACAATATATGTCCAGTATGTTGCTGGACTTTGAATGGTTATACCAGAATGATGCCTGCAGGTTTAGGTATCATCTTGGTATCATTCTTTTCAGCCAGTGATCGGCTTTCATGTAAAAGCAATTCTAGCGGGTAATTAGCCTCTAGACTGCTTTTACAAGCAGTGGGAGGGAATGTCCCCCCTCCCGGATATAAACCGCGCCTTTGGGAAATTGGGAAAGCATTTTATCACACCAATCTTGGTGTGGTCAGATGCTTTGAGGGCAGAGGAAAGATCTAGGGTCTAATAGACCCCATTTTTTTCAAAAAAAGAGTACCTGTCACTGCCTATTGTTATCATAGGGGATATTTACATTCCCTGAGATAACAATAAAAATCATAACAAAGAAAAAAATGGAAGGAACAGTTTAAAAATAAAATAAAAAAGCTAAATAAATAAAAAAAAAACTAAAAAAAAAAAAAAAAAGCACCCCTGCCCCCCCTTCTCTTGCGCAAAGGCGTACACAAGCGTTGGTCTGGCGTCATATGTAAACAGCAATTGCACCATGCATGTGAGGTATCACCGCGAAGGTCAGATCGAGTAATTTTAGCAGTAGACCTCCTCCGTGAATCTAATGTGGTATCATGTAAAGGCTTTTAAAGGCTTTTAAAAATGTATGTAGTTTGTCGCCACTGCGTGTTTGTGCGCAATTTTAAAGCATGTCGTGTTTGGTATCCATGTACTCGGCCTAAGATCATATTTTTTATTTCATCAAAAATTTGAGCAATATAGTATGTTTTAGTGCATTAAAATAAAAAAAAGTGTATTTTTTCCACAAAAAATGCGTTTGAAAAATCGCTGCGCAAATACTGTGTGGAAAAAAAAAATGCAACACCCACCATTTTAATCTGTAGGGCCTTTGCTTTAACAATATATATAGTGTTTGGGGGTTCAACGTAATTTTCTTTCAAAAAAAAAAAAAAAAAATATGTTTTCATGTAAACAAAAAGTGTCAGAAAGGGCTTTGTCTTCAAGTGGTTAGAAGAGTGGGTGACGTGTGACATAGGCTTCTAAATGTTGTGCATAAAATGCCAGGACAGTTCAAACCCCCCCCCCCCCAAATGACCCCATTTTGGAAAGTAGACACCCCAAGCTATTTGCTGAAAGCAACGTTGAGCCCATTAAATATTTTTTTTTTTTGTCCCAAGAGATTGAATAATGAAAAAAAAAAAAATATATATATTTTTTTTACAAAAAGTTGTCACTAAATGATATATTGCTCAAACATGTCATGGGCATATGTGGAAATACACCCCAAAATACATTCTGTTGCTTCTCCTGAGTACGGGGATACCACATGTGTGGGACTTTTTGGGAGCCTAGCTGCGTACGGGACCCCAAAAACCAATCACCGCCTTCAGGCTTTCTAAGGGTGTAATTTTTTTATTTCACTTCTCACTGCCAATCACAGTTTCGGAGGCCATGGAATGCCCAGATGGCATAAAACCCCCCAAAATGACCCCATTTTGGAAAGTAGACACACCCAAGCTATTTGCTGAGAGGTATGGTGAGTATTTTGCAGATCTCGCTTTTTGTCACAAAGTTTTGAAAATTGAAAAAAAATATTTTTTTTTCTTTACTTTCTTCATTTTCAAAAACAAATGAGAGCTGTAAAATACTCACCATGCCTCTCAACAAATAGCTTGGGGTGTCTTCTTTCCAAAATGGGGTCATTTGGGGGGGTTTTATGCTATTTTGGCATTTTATGGCCTTCGAAACTGTGATAGGTAGTGGGGAGTGAAATCAAAAATTTGCACCCTTAGAAATCCTGAAGGCGGTGCTTGGGTTTCGGGGCCCCGTACGCGGCTAGGCTCCCAAAAAGTCCCACACATGTGGTATCCCCATACTCAAGAGAAGCAGCAAAATGTATTTTGGGGTGCAATTCCACATATAACTATGGCATGTGTGAGCAATATATCATTTAGTGACAACTTTTTGAAAAAAAAAAAAATTCTTTTTTATTTTTGTCTTTATTCAATCACTTGGGACTAAAAAAAAAATATTCAATGGGCTCAACATGCCTCTCAGCAAATAGCTTGGGGTGTCTACTTTCCAAAATGGGGTCATTTGGGGGGGTTTGTACTTCTCTGCCATTTTAGCACCTCAAGAAATGAAATAGGCAGTCATAAATTAAAAGCGGTGTAAATTCCAGAAAATGTACTCTAGTTTGTAGACGCTATAACTTTTGCGCAAACCAATAAATATACGCTTATTGGCATTTTTTTTTACTAAAGACATGTGGCTAAATACATTTTGGCCCAAATGTTTGACTAAAATTGAGTTTATTAGATTTTTCTTATAACAAAAAGTAGAAAATCTCTTTTTTTTTCAAAGTTTTCGCTCTTTTTCCGTTTATATCGCAAAAAATAAAAATCACAGAGACAATCAAATACCATCAAAAGAAAGCTCTATTTGTGGGAAGAAAAGGATGCAAATTTCGTTTGGTTACAAAATTGCATGACCGCGCAATTACCAGTTAAATTAGTGCAGTGCGAAATTGAAAAAAGACCTCTGGTCCTTAAGCTGACAATTGGTCCGGGGCTGAAGTGGTTAAAGGACTTCAATGGAAGGGTTTACACCCACTTTAAGTGAATAGCCTCAGGTAATGTACAGAGATGAAACCAATCCTCCTACATATGTTCTACCTGTTTATCTGCAGTCTTCTCTACAGCTATTCAAAGTCCAGAATTTATAAAGTTTGTCTGAGCTTCCAGAATACAGGGGGTGGAGAGATGAAGTTACACTTAGGAACAGAGATGACACTTGTCAACCACAAGCTCATTGATACTTGACAACCTCCCCCCATCACCTTTTTTCTCTTGGTGTCAGAAAAACTTGTCAGAAGTGATTCATGCGGAAAGCAGAGGAATGAAGCAGCAGACAGAATTGACACTAATGCCCTGTACCCACTATGAGAAAATCAGGCGAATGATCAGCAGGTTTTCCTCGTCGGAACCGAGGATAGAAAAAAAAAAAAATGTACAAAAATTCTCATACGTCAAAGGCTTTTTTTATTTTTGCTATTTGTTGTGTCTGATCATGTGCAGCCTTTCGTATCTGATATTTCTCATCCGAAAATGTGTATGAAAAAGGTACACATTAAACAAAAATCGTTCGTTCTGTTCCCGCGCGAGAAACATTTTGGAGTTTGTCCCTTCGGAAATTGGAAGGTCGTAATCGACTTTCGAAAGTTTTGTACACACGAGCAGAAAAATGTACAATCGTTCCTTGAATGAAAACGTTCACCCGATTTTCTTATAGTGTGTTCGGGGCATCAGTGCTCTTAATTGAGACAAGTACACACTATAGAGGGATATGCTTTGTTCATATTTCATGTCTGAGGTTTACAAAACAAACTTTAAATACAGCACACATACCATGGAATTGTGTTTATTTCTGCCTTGTATAGGTTTCCATTATTTGCCCGTGTGTGTATTTAGACTTGTGCTGATGCTACACAAATATCTCATACAATTGTGTAGCATGTGACTGCTGCAGATGAGAAATTGCAGGTGTCGAGTGAATTTTCCAGAGAAACACCTATTCTTGTTTGATTATATAAAATACACTAGAAAAGCACAAAGTCCATGCAACCAGCATAATCCTGGGCCCAGTCATATCATGAGTTGGAA
Source organism: Lithobates sylvaticus (assembly GCA_028564925.1). Taxonomy (NCBI): domain Eukaryota; kingdom Metazoa; phylum Chordata; class Amphibia; order Anura; family Ranidae; genus Lithobates; species Lithobates sylvaticus. Next base: position 429,947,298 of record CM053030.1, read on the forward strand.
TACTTGTTTTGTTTTTTTTTTAATTGTAATTAATATCTAAATAGTGGTATTAACCTGCATATGCAACCTCATTTGCCTAAACAATATGCCTCAGCTTTCTGAGATATGCTAAAAAAAAAATAAAAAAAAAAAATTGTCTTCAGAAGAAAAATCAGACATGGGCTCCCCTTGTTAAAGGACATCTATAAATCCAAGAACAAAAACGTATTATCCACTTTACCCCCCCCTTCATGACCAGGACATTTTTTATGATCCAGCACTGCGTTATTTTAACTGACAATTGCGCAGTCATCCCAAATTAAATTTAGATAATTTTTTTCCCCCACAAATAGAACTTTTGATCACCTCTGGGTTTTTTTTTTTTTTTTGTTTATAGCACAAAAAAAATTAAGTGACAATTTTGAGGAAAAAATAAAATAAATAATTGTTTTACTTACTGCTATAAAACATATCAAATGTCTTCATAAGTTTAGGCACGTATGTATTCAGCTACATATTTTTGATTAAAAAAAATAAAAAATCCCAATAGGCGTGTATTGATTGGTTTGTACAAAAGGTATAGCATCTACAAACTATGGGATATATACTGGAAATTGTATTTATTTTTATTTTTTTACTAGTAATGGTGGCGATCAGCAGCTCATAGCAGGACTGCGATATTGCGGGGGACAGTCTGACACTTGTGTGGGGACCAATGACACTAATGCAGCGACAATATGTGGCCTGTTGAGCGATCTTTTCATTCATGTTTGCGAGTAGACATTTTTAACCATTTTATTATTGAAATAAATTTATGTTGGATAATGCAGTAGGCCAGGGCGCCCTCTTTTCTTTCATTTCTACACTAATACAGTGATCAGTGCTACAAATATGCACAGTCACTGTACTAATGACGCTGGCTGGGAAGGGGTTCAAGATCTAGGGTAATCAAAGGGTTAAATATGTGCCTAACCAGTGTTTATGTGTACTGTGTGTGAGGTTTTTGCTAAGGGATCTCATGGCTTTTATTCCCATTGCAGGGAAAGAAAATCCATTGGCTCACTGCTGACAAAACAGAGCTCTGTCTTGTTTACATAGACAGAGCTTTGTTCTGGGTCTCTCCTCGCCAACCAGTGGGTCCCGGTGGACATCCACTGGCCAGTGCCTACTTATGGGCTTGTGCTGTGTCTAATTACAGCACAACCGCAGCACCGGCAGCGCACGCATGTGCCCACTACCCAGAAGTGCTGGATCATGTACTACGGTAGATACGTGGTTCAGTGCAGGAAAGCCGCCTTACATCTAAGTGATGTAGTTGGCAAGCGGTTATACTGCAGCTTACCAATCCTTCGATGAGGTGGCTGCATTCATTTTCCTTTTGGAGGCTAGGGACATTTTTAGGAAGTACATGGAATACCTGCTGATATTGCCACAAATTGTTATTCCCTGCAAGCTGAACTGAAGTTACAAATATTCTTACCTGCCTTTAACGCAATCTTCTGTAAACTACTACATTCCACTTCCCTCTTGTAACAGAAATAAATAGAGAATCAGGGGAGCAGCCAAGGTAACAACAACGGCTCCCTCCACAGATACAGTGGAGTTTTCTTTACAAAAAAATGAGCCACATCTAAGGACTAGTAAGGTGCAATATATTACAATTTATTTTTGGGTTTAGATACTCTTTAAAATGCTACCTGCCCGGCTTTTACTCTGACCTTCTTATTTCAGAATTGATATTTTAGTATTTTTTAGTAACTTTTGTTCCAGGTAATTTATGCCAGAGGTTTAGCATAATAGTCTGGCAACTAATATTCTCAAATGAAAGTCAGCAACAGTAGCCCCTGTGTCTCTTGGTGATAGGTTTACTATCTTACCACTGGTAAGCTGGCCCCTTTATAAACTGGGCAAAATTCACTCTGTGGGTGGCTTGTTGCCACTATTCCACCGGACATTTTTCCATTAACCCCTTTCTAACCCGCCGTAGTACATATACTGCACGACGTACCCGTACATCGATGCCTGTTTTCGGGATGCGCGCTCCCACCCGCCTACTCTCCTATGATTTGACACCGTGGGAGTCTGTCAGCAAATCTGGGCCAATGATTCATGGCCGGGGCCTTCTGAGCGGCTGTGTCGAATCACAGCCCAGAGCCCAGTGTTAAAAATTAACAGAGCTCTGAACAGAGGGAACGATCGCGTTGTTTCTTTTCCCTGCAAAGCAGGGAAAAGAAGCAAAAATCGATCTGTAGTAAAATTCAGCACACATTACACATTGTTAGGCACAGATTGCCCCCGTACTATCACTGTCCCACTATAAGTCGCTGATTGCGGGCATTTGAATATATATATATATATATATATATATATATATATATATATATATATATATATATATATATATATATATATATATAATCAATCATAGTTTGTAGATGCTATAACTTTCATGCCAACCAATATACATTTATTGGGATTTTTTTTTTACCAAAGACATTTAGCAGAATACATTTTGGCCTAAATTTATTAAGATATTATTTTAATTTTTTGTATTGAATGTGTTTTATAGCGGAAGTAGTCTTTTTTTTGTCTACATCATAAAAAATAAAACAGTGGTGATCAAATACCACCAAAAGAAAGCTAAATTTGTGTGAAAAAAAAAATGATATAAAAATTGAATTTGCGCACAGTGCTGCATGAGAATTGAAATTGTCAGTTAACGTAGAGAGGTGCTGAATAGCAAAAATTGCCTGTTCCTGAAGGGGGTAAAATCTTCCGGAGCTCAAGTGGTTAAAAAAAAAAAAACCCAAGGAGCCAGAACGAATATTGTGGGCTAAACAAAAGCTGCAACGGGAGACTTGTCCATTTGTGTTGTATAGTGTGGATTTAGGGATCTGTTCGATTTTTTTGTGTTGGGCCTGCAGACTGAACGCAAAAAATCTGACTGTATGAGTAACTTTAAGTCATCTTATCCAAAACTTTTTTTTCTCATTACCTTAAGAGCCTTTTCACACTGGGGCCGCCCGTGCGTTCGCAGTAAAGCGCTGCTCGTTTTAGAAGTGCCATACCGCTGTTTAAGCGGCGCTTTTGCGGGGCATCTAACACCAAAAAAGGGGTTAAAAACTCCAGTGTTGCAGCATTTCCGAAGTATTTTTCAGGCGCTTTGGAAGCGCTGCCCGTTTATTGCGTTTTGGGAGCGCCCCAAAGATGCTGCTTGCAGGACTTTTTCTAACATCCCGCAAGCGCACCGCCCGGGTGTGAAAGCACACATTGCAACGAATGGGAGACAGTTTTCAGGCGCTTTGCCGGTGCCATTTCTAGCACTGAAACGCCAGGAAACTGCCTCAGTGTGAAAGGGGTCTTAGGCTGAAATGAAGATATAATGCATTCACCATGGGAGGCCATTGTATAAACAAAGCTGCATAGACACTTACTTGCTGCAGGGGCTCATCAATCATATTGGCACCTGTGACTCGTCTGTCGATTCTGATGGGTCTAGCTTCCCGTTTCATTTCCTCCAAGCACTGACAAAAAGGAAACACAAACAATGAGAATCAGACAAATGACAATGACAAACTGTACAGATGAGCAAAATCAACGAAGAATGATAAAGTAAATGAAATGTTGAAAAGTAGCAGATTCCAGTGCAAGCCCCAATCACCGCCTGTTCAGGAATTGGGAATTCGGGAGAGAAATACATGTGACAGACTTATGTCTCACACACTAAAACACCCCAACTGCTAGCTGTGGTGGAACTAAAAATCCTAGGATGCCTGGTCAGCCAAGGAAATGCCACACATTGGTGCATAGGTTGTTAAAAAGGTATAAAGAAAAAAAAAAACATAAAAAGTGATCTTGGAAAAAAAAATAAAAAATTGTTGATTGTCACTCTATACCTACATCTTAAAGCCAACATAGAGAAGAGCTAAAGAATGAACAATGACAGACAAAGAAAGAAATTGTACTGTACAGGACCATAGAGGGAAGGTTACTACCAGGCCGTGCCCTACACAGCCCACTTCTAGTAAAAGACAGTCTGGGTCCTCATATCCTGTACAGTACACAGTGCTTAGATTCATTTTTTTACGCTCCTCAGTCTCGAGCTGTGTATAGAGATGGTGATGACGTCCATAATGGCCAGCCTCATGCGTTTTCCATGGTGGAAGCATCACCACCAGCATTCACAGCCCCAGAACCAGCATGAGAGCCCCAGAACCAGCATGAGAGCCCCTGAAAACATTTGCAAACGCTCATTACTGTATAAGAGTTTTTAATGACAAGTAGCACCAAAATCAACCAACGCTTTGTCCGCACAGAAATGCCAATGTCTGAAAGGAAGCAGTTTGAGCATTAACACTATATATATGGCACCAATGATGTAAGTTGTAGGTGTTTGGGAGAAGGTTAACTCCTTGTAGACGTCCTTTTAAGTGGGTGTTAACTCCGAGACCAGCTTCCTGATTGGCTGTCTCAGTGGTCACATGATTGCAAGCCTGTCTGATTACAAACACTGATGGGAGAAGTTTACTGAACAGAACATCGGAGTTCCATGGACACATACACTATATTGTGAAAAGTATTGGGACGCCTGCCTTTACTCGCACATGAACTTTAATGGCATCCCAGTCCAATGCCGCGTACACACGGCCGGAATTTCCGATGGAAACAGTCCGATGGGAGCTTTCCATCGGATTTTCCGACCGTGTGTATGCCCATCAGTCTTTTTCTGTGGGCATTTCCGACGGACTTTGGATTGAGTGCCTGTTCTTAATTTTTTCGATCATGTGTATGCAATTCCGACACGAAAATTCCAACGCATGCTCGGAAGCATTAAACTTCCCTTTTATAGTGCCGTCGAACGTGTTGTATGTCGCAGTGTTATTGACCGTCAGAATTTGGTGTGACCGTGTGTAGGCAAGACAGTTTGAGCAAAATTCCGTCGGAATTCCGACTGGAAAACCATCAGAGCTTTTTCCGACGAGAATTCTGACCGTGTGTACGCGGCATTAGTCTGTGGGGTTCAATATTGAGTTGGCCCACCTTATAACAGCTTCAACACTTCTGGGAAGGCTGTCCACAAGGTTTAGGAGTGTCTATGGGAATGTTTGACCATTCTTCCAGACGCGTATTTGTGAGATCAGGCACTGATGATGGATGAGAAGGCCTGGCTCGCAGTCTCCACTCCAATTCATCCCAAAGGTTCTCTATCGGGTTGAGGTCAGGACTCTGATGGCCTGTCAAGTTCCTCCACCCCAAACTTGCTCCTCCATGTCTTTATGGACCTTGCTTTGTGCACTGGTCCAAATCATTTGGTGGAGGGGGGGATTATGGTGTGGGGTTGTTTTTCAGGGGTTGAGTTTGGCCCCTTAGTTCCAGGGAAGGGAACTCTTAAGACGTCAGCATACCAAGACATTCTGGACAATTTCATGCTCCCAACTTTGTGGGAACAGTTTGGGGGATGGCCCCTTCCTGTTCCAACATGACTGTACACCAATGCATAAAGCAAGGTCCATAAAGACATGAATGAGGGAGTTTGGGGTGGAGGAACTTGACTGGCCTGCACAGAGTCCTGACCTAAACCTGATAGAACACCTTTGGGATGAATTACAGTAGAGACTGCGAGCCGGGCCTTCTCATCAAACATCAGTGCCTGACCTCATAAATGCGCTTCTGGAAGAACGATCAAACATTTTCATAGACAAAAAGTATGGGGGAATCGGTTGTTTGTGACAGGCCCATCTCCAGTAGACTTAATACTGGATAGATTATTACTGTGATGTGACAGCAGAGCATGTAAGTAAATCAATATCACCGGGGAACTACCCAGTAGGGTGATGGAAGGGCAGTGGACATGGATTTGCTTTGCAAGCTAATGTTCCTTTCTTGTTATGGTGCATGTGGGGTAAATGACTATATGACTATAGTTATTCTGTATACTTTGTACTTCATTTTAGATGAAATGAAATAATGTGCATGGAACGTTATTTATTATTTTATTGACTTTCTTCAATAAACTTGTACCAGATTAAAAAAAAAAAAAAAAAAAAAAAAGCATTCCCATAGACACACTCCTAAACCTTGTGAACAGCCTCCCCAGAAGAGTTGAAGCTGCAAAGGGTGGGCCAACTCAATATTGAACCCTACGGACTAAGACTGGGCTGTCATTAAAGTTCATGTGCGTGTAAAGACAGGCGTCCCAATACTTTTGTATGTGTGGTCACTAGGCTTTAAGTCCTACATATATGCATTATATGGTCAGCAAGAGGTCAGGGATTAGGGATTCATTTTAAATTAATCTAAACCCAAAAATGTAATATATTTCATGCAATATATGCATTTTTTTTAGGCTTCTCCCTTTAATTCTTTCCCAGGTGACAACGCTCACTCACTGTACTGTATAGAGGAGGAGGGTTGTCACTTAAGGCTCCTTTCTGATGATTTGAACTACAGAACACCCCCCTCGTCTGATCTCTGTGGACAGGTGTTCTTTAGTTCACAGAGGAGACCTGGGAGGACAGATCGCTTAAGATTTTAGTCCAGCATAGTAAAGAGAAATATAGGAGATTACCAGATTTCTGGCAGGAATTTTCCTGTTCTTAGTGCCCATTCACCCCGGAACACAGTGGGGGAAATCCGCACTCTGAGCAATTCCCACATCGCGTTCTAAACACACTAGCTGTGTGATCTGCTGCGAGTGTCAATAGATTCCAAACGATACCCCAAAACGCAGTTTGCAAACGTAATGCATTTGCCTGCACCGAATCGCATGGTCTAGCTGTACCATGTAATCTGTTTGTAGTGCGTTTTGAAAAGTGGTTTATGCACTACTTTAGGTGCAAACCAGTGCAATTTCACCCCGTTCAAGCGTGAACCAGCACTTGCAGCATTTTCTAAGAGAAAACAAGGGGAAATTTGCATGTATTGCAGAGATGTACTGTGTACGTTTTTTTTTTTTGCACAGGCACTTAAAGGGCCTAGTCACAGGAAATCAGTTAATTGATCCTGCAGTGCACTCATTTTGCACAGTGCAACACACAGGTGTGAATGGGCCATAGTGTTAAATTATATTATAGTATACATTTTATATACTCTGATCACCACCTTATTAGTTTCTCTCTCCCCCTGTCTTCCACCACCTTTCCCTCCAATCGCATAACCATCACCCATAGAAACCTTTGCCACTTTAACGCTTCTCTTCTCTATTCTGCTACCGACCACCTCTATGACAAAATATCACCCCTGTCCTGCCCCAACCTAGCCACTTTTTGTCTACAATAAATCCCTGTCCTCAACCCTGGACGAGCTCACCCCCCTCACTACACATAGAATAAGGCCTCGTCCCCTACAACCCTGGCAAACAGACACCAGAAATCTGAAAGAATCTAGCCGTGCCCTTGAGCTTCTGTGGCATAAGACCAAGTCTCAAAGACTTCAACCAATACAAATCTTCCCTCCAAAAATAAAATTCCTGCATCCACACTGCCAAGCAGACCCATTTCATCACTCTTATTAACAGTCAACTCTTCTCTACCTTTAAGGCTGGGTTCACACAGAGCGGATCTGTTGGACAGACTCCACTAGCTCAGTGGGGGATTGCTCAGTTGATCCCCGTTGAGCAGGCAGATGACAGGTCAGTCTCTGCTCACTGTGCAGGAACGGACCTCTGTCAGAGCCCCGCTGTTCTCTATGGGAAGATCAGATAAAAATGAACAGCCTGTCCGTTTTCATCCGATCCGATGGATGGATGGCGAATGTATCGCCTTCCATCGGTTTTGAGCAGATCTTGTCGGTTCGGATGGCAGGCGGGTGTCAGCAGACACATCTCTGCTGACATCTGCCTGCCCATAGAAGTCAATGGGTGGCCCGCTCGGATCTGCCTGAAAAACGGACAGGCGGATCTGAGCGGGCTGATTGTGTGAGAGGGGCCTAACTATCTACCTCTTCCTCTACCCACTAACTCACGCACTGCCCAGGAGATTGCTAGTCACTAGAAGATTGATTTAACTTCTGCCGAAATCCCCCTCTTAACACCCCATATCAACAGATACAATTAACACTCCCCTTATTCAAACCTGCTACTATAGATGAAGTTACTAAACTCATTTCTAACGCCCACCTAACCACCTGTCCCCTGGACCCTATTCCCTCTCAAATACTATGGTCACCTTCTGACTCTATCCTAGACTCTCTAACCTAGTGGTCATCAACTCCTGTCCTCAGGGCCCACTAACAGGCCAGGTTTGCAAGATAACTGAAATACATCACAGGTGATATCATTTGCTACTGATTGCAGTATTCTAGTCTGCATCTCCCCAAGGTAATACATAAAACCTGGCCTGTTAGTGGGCCCTGAGGACAGGGTTGAGGACCACTGCTCTAACCCACATCTTCAATCTCTCCCTCTCCTTTTCTTCTAAGCTCCTTGAATGCCTGGTCTACAACTGAGTGACCACCTCATTAAGAATAACCTTCTTGATTCCCTTCAGTCTGGATTTCGCCCTCAACACAGAAATGGCTCTGCTAAAACTCACAAATTACTAACAGCAAAAACCAACAGACCCTATTCTGTACTCCTACTTCTGGACCTTTCGGCTGCCTTTGATACAGTTGACCACCCCCTCCTCCTCAAAAAAAGTTACTCCCTTGGTCTTCGTGACTGTGCGCCTCACTGGCTCTCATCCTACCTATCCCACCGCACCTTCAGTGTTACTTACAATTCTACTTCCTCCTCTCCTTTTCCTTTCTCTGTCGGGGTCCCCCAATGTTCTGTTGGACCTCTCCAATTTCCAATCTACACCTCCTCCCCGAGTCAGCTGATAGCATCCTATGGCTTCCAATATAATTTCTATGCTGATGACACCCAAATCTATCTCTCTACCCCTAAGCTCACTCAATTAGTCTCCTCACACATCACTAACTTACTAAAGCGCTGCGTAAACTGTTGGTGCTATATAAATCCTGTAATAAATAAAATAAAATAAAAAATAAAATAAAATAAATCTGTCTGGATGTCCCACCACTTCCTCAAACTCAACTTGTCCAAAACTAAGCTCAGAATATTTCCGACCCCTACATGTCTCTTCCCCTGACTTCTCTGTCAAGAGCAATGGCACAAACATCCACCCATCCCCACATGCCAGGGTGCTATCCTGGATTCTCATTTTGGCCCTACATCCAATCCCTTTCCAAAGCTTGCTGCTTCAACCTCCGCAACATCTCTAAACTACGTCTCTTCCTAACCGATGAAACTACAAAGCTCCTGATTCACTCCCTGGTTATCTTTCGCCTCGACTACTGCAACTCTATCCTCATTGGCTTACCTTTAAATAGACCATCCCCCTTCAGTCCATCATGAATGCTGCTGCCAGACTCATCCACCTTACAAACCGCTCAGCGTCTGCTACCCCTCTCTGCCAATCCTCCATTGGCTGCCACTCGCCCAATTAATTCAATTCAAAATACTACCAACAACTTACAAAGCCATCCACAACTCTGCCCCCAGCTACATCACTAGCCTAGTCTCAAAATACCAACCTAATCGTCCTCTTCTTTCCTCCCAAGACTTCCTGCTCTCTTGCTCCCTCCTCCCATACTCTGCTCCAGGACTTCTCCTGAGCCTCTCCCATCCTCTGGAATTTCCTACCCCAATTTGTCAAACTATCTCAAAATGCATCCACTTTTAGACAATCCCTGAAAACTTTTCTTTTCAGAGAAGCCTATCTTGCCTCCACCTAACAACTGTACTTAAATTTTCTTCATCAGCTCATCCCCCACAGTTTTTATCCTTTTGTATCACTTGACCCTTGCTCCAATGAGCAGGACCCTCTGATTCCTCCTGTATCGAATTGTATTGTCTGCCCTAACATTGTAAAGCGCTGTGCAAACTGTTGGCGCTAAATAAATCCTGTATAATAATAATAATAATAATATTCAGACTAGGTTAAAAGATAGGCTTAATTGATAAGGTCAGGCTGACAGTTAGGGATTTGTTAAAAGACAGAATGTGGGTGAACAAATTTTAATTCAATGTAGCCCAGACTGCACCACAATATGCATTGGAAATGCTTAAGGCTTGGTTCACACTGGTGCATGGCAGTTTAGGTGTAGCACAACTGTATCTGTGTTGTACACATGGTTTTAGGTGCTTTTCCATTTACTTATATTAGACCGTGCATTTTATGAAAGCGCATCAAAGATGAAGCATGCAGGACTTTGATGCGCTTTCATGAAAACATGCGGTCTAATAGAAGTCAATGGGTGTGCACCTAAAACCGCGTGTAAAATGCACATAAATAGTGATGAACCCAAAAGGCAGCACACCAGTGTGAACCCAACCTAAAAGTATAACTAAAAGCAAAACTTTTTTTTAGAGTGGAGAAGAAGGATAAGAACACCTTATTTTGGAAGGATTTCCTCAAACTTCTTGGTTTGGCTGTGGGACAGAAATAAAGAGGAATTTCCTCAGTGGCACAAAAAAATAAAGGAATTAATAAATAATAATAATATTACAGGAGTTATACCCTCCCTTAAACCAGCCATAGACTGTTCGAATTGGTTCCTGCTGAACCGGCCGAGAGTCGAACCATGGATGGGCAGGCTGAATGTACCCATGTTGATCATTCAATAAACTTGGGTACAACCAGTCTGTCAGATTATGGGCCGTACACAGGACCAAAATGATAGTACTATTATAGCCGCTAGCAATAATCACTGTGTTCTCCTGGCGGGGATGGTTAAAAAATTGCTGCTTACATTTTACATTTTACTTGCTTTTATTTGCTCCAATAAGGATTACATGCGGCTAGGGGCAGATGAGCAGCCCTATACACAGACTATATGGAGCAGCAGCTAATTGGGAAAACCTGGCTGTACCCGCTACAGAATTATGGCCCGTACACATGATCTGAAAATCTGGTGAAAAATACTGCTTTCGAAGTGATCGTACGATAATCGGACAAACATGAAAACTTTTCTCGTAAGATACCAGATCATACGATTTTTATTTAATCAGAACAGTTGTTGTTCGAAAATACTATAGAAATACACTACAACACATGACATCACTTCCGATTTTTTATTTTTCTGTCGTACGAGAATTTTCGTAACTTTAGTAACCTCTCCATTTTCGATATGCGACTAGCATGCAATAAAAAAACAAAAACAAACAAAAAAATGACAATCTGTCGCATTATTTTCGGGTCGTGTGTACGGCCCATTAGGCTGATTTTTGGTGGTGTACAGCCAGATAAATGTGAATGGGTCCTAAACCAGATTCAGATTCAAAGAACTAGTTAGGTAAGAGTATTTTTAAATGTTTTGAGGCATGCTGGGTGAATGGGAACACAAAAACATAATCTAGGTTTCACAAATTTGACAGCAAAAGTGGAAACAAAAAAAAAAACACTATAATGTGACAAAAACACAAGAAAACGCTGATAAATGCTCAGAAGAAACACTACTATTTGCTTGATATCTTCCAGAGGCTCTGGTATAAAAGTGATGGAGTTTTGTGACCTGAACTGGAAAAATGTACAGAACAGAAATTGTATGTTAAGGGCAAAAAAAAAAACTTCCTCTACACTACTTTCCATCCAGCCTGGTGGCTGCAGAGCGAGTTCCTCCGTTTCCCTTCATTTCCCGTAAAGTTCTATGGAAAATGTTGTTCAAACAAAACCACAAACAGCACTTTCCTCGGCCTTATCATGGTAATTGATTTCATTAAGTTGGCATAACTCCAGGACCCTGGCAGTCCTCCATAGTACAACTCAAGCTTTATGTGATTATGCAGACTACTGAGGTGACCTGGTGCATGACCATGGTATAATAAACACACCCATAATATTGCCCTGCACAGAGCATCCACGCCGAGGTCACGCGGACTGGCCAGCCATTCATTATCTACTAAGTGACTGAGACTAGAACAGCAGTGAGAACAGAACGTCTCATCTCACTGCTGCAGTTTAATGCAGCTTTTCCTGGGCAGGCTTTCATGTTCCAGAAATTGTAAGAATACCTAAAATAATTAGGCCTCATTCACATGGGCACTGAGGCCCATATACCATGAATTGGCTGTCTGTTTATGCAGATGGAGCTGCAGGCAGCCTATGTAAGTCTATAGGTACGCAGCAGAGGAAAGGACACAGTTGCTTGATCCAATATGAGAGTTGTGTGGGCTAGTACCCCAAACGTACATTTCATTTGGGGGTCACTCACCTGCATGCCTGTCATGCTAGAACAAGCAGCTGTATCCATACATCCGCTGAGCGCCACTGATTTACATGGGCCGCCTTCACGCAGTACTTTGAGGCTCCAAGCACATAAACAGCCAATTCATGGTGTATGGGCCTTAGCACCCGAATGAGGCCTTAGCAAGAATGGATTCATTTAGTACAAATTTGCCAAGGTAGTAAATATTCTATTTACAGAATGAAGTCAAATATTCATATACCAGCTTTTAACCCTTTCATGACTAAGCCTATTTCTGACATTTGGTGTTTACAAGTTAAAATCCGTATTTTTTGCTAGAAAATTACTTAGAACCCCCAAACATTATATATTTTTTAGCAGAGAATCTAGAGAATAAAGCGGCGATTGTTGCAATATTTTATGTCACACGGTATTTGTGCAGCGGTGTTTTAGGCGCAACCTTTTGGGAAAAAGATACTTTAATGAATAAAAAAAAAACAAAAAAAAAAAAAAAAAAAAAGTAAAGTTAGCCCAATTTTTTTGTATAATGTGAAAGATGATGTTACGCCAAGTAAATAGATACCAAACATGTCACGCTTGGAATGGCGACAAACTACGGTACCTAAAAATCTCCATAGGCGATGCTTTAAAAATGTTTTACGGTTACCAGGTTAGAGTTACGGAGGAGGTCTAGTGCTAGAATGATTGCTCTCGCTCTCACAAATCGCGGCGATACCTCACATGTGTGATTTGAACACCGTTTACATATGCGGGCGCGACTTCCGTATGAGTTTTCTTTGCTGCGCAAGCTCATGGGGAAGGGGGCGCTTTAAAATTATTTTTTTTTATCATTTATTTTATTTTAGATAATTAAATTGTGTTTTAAAAAAAAAAAATGTGATCACTTTTATTGCTGTCACAAGGAATGTAAACATTGAGTCGAGTAAACCGGAAGTGACGTCGTGAGGTAGCTTCAGTGTTTACATACAGGAGACTGGAACCAAGCAGTTTCCGGCTTCATTCCAGTCTGTCACTAGCCACCGGAAGTGGCGGTTGTTCGATCGGGTCTCCCCATGGAACGGAAGGCCCGGTAAGTGCGGCGTGAGGCGGCGGGAGGGGAGGGGACGTCCTTTTAACCGCACCGGTTGTTATACCCGGATAGCCAATCGCCCGCTCTGAACAACGGTACCGGGATGATGCCTGCAGCTGCGGGCATCATCCCGGTATAACCCTCGAAAGCCGAGTATGCATATCTATATATATATCATATCATTGCTGACCTCTTCTCTCTAGGCTGCCCTTAACCTATCCGCTGCTATATATGTGCCCCAACTTGGGAGGCTCTCAAATTATAGAGTTAGGACTGCAGTATACTGGAGTGCCTTGATGTGGCCACTGCAGGTTACACATATGTTTGCAAATGTGTGCAACCTTGTTTTTAAAATAAATGGTTTGGGAATTTGTATTTGTTTTTGATGTGTGTTGCCCTTCCAAGTGATGAAGTGCTGTAAAGGCAAGTTATAGGTTGGGGTGGTTGCCATTTTATTGTACAGTTGGTGAACTGGTGAGGGGGCACACTGGATACATTCAGCTGCCACTGTGCCCTTGCTGGGTGTCCCGTGTGTCAATATATCTTAGAGGGGTGGGCTCCCTTCAGGCAAACCTGCACTTAATCTGTCCTCTGCTTTATGTGCTCCAACTTTGGGGACTCTCAAAATTATAGAGTTAGGGAACGCAGAACCCTGGGGGGTCTTGACGTGGCCACTGCGGCTTTCACATATGTTTGCAAATGTACGTGACGAAACCCCTTGCTGACGCGAACTGTTAGACAGGGTCAATTTGGTTTTGTTGCAGGCTAGCTGGTAAGTACCGTATATACGCGAGTATAAGCCGAGTTTTTCAGCACATTTTTTTGTGCTGAAAGTGCCCCCCTCGGCTTATACTCAAGTCAAGCACTTTTCTGCAGCAAAAAAAAAAAAAAAAATTCCGACCCGACTTTGGGGCCCCGTATCTCGGGGCCACTTGGGTCTAGGAATCCCAAATTTGGTGTGCCAACCCAGTGGCCCTATCACTACAACATATCCAAAGACGGGGTCCCTAGCACTAAGTGGCCCTGAGATACAGGGCCCCAAAATCGGTTCGGAAAATGTCATTCTCTGCTGGAGAAAAGTGCTTGACATTTTCTGACCCGAATTTGGGGCCCCATATCTCGGGGACACTTGGAGCTAGGAACCCCAAATGTGGTATTCAAACCCAGTGGAATTAGCACTACAACATATCCAAAGATGGGGTTCCTAGCACTAAGTGGCCCCGAGATACAGGGCCCCAAAGTCGGTTCAGAAAATGTCATTCTCTGCTGCAGAAAAGTGCTTGAGATTTTCTGACCCGAATTTGGGGCCCCATATCTCGGGGACACTTGGTGCTAGGAACCCCAAATGTTGTATTCCAACCCAGTGGAATTAGCACTACAACATATCCAAAGATGGGGTTCCTAGCACTAAGTGACCCCGAGATACAGGGCCCCAAATCGGTCAACTGTGTCCATCTGCATGGGCACAATGAGGCTGCAAATGGGCATCGTTGACCCTCTTTTCCACTTACAGTAGCTGCGCATTTCTCACCCTAGGCTTATACTCGAGTCAATACGTTTTCCCAGTTGTTTGTGGTAAAATTAGGTGCCTCGGCTTATATTCGGGTCGGCCTATACTCGAGTATATACGGTAAGTAAGGTGGGAATTTGTGTGTTTTTGCTGTCACACTTCGGCTTTAATGATTTCTGAATTTTATGTGGGTTCTGATACGTTTACAATATCCTTCTTCCAGGTCTGATTTAAAAAGTATGAAAGCCAGCCAGAACCAGGCAACTTGCATTTTCAAAAAAGAGCACCAGCATTGAAGCCCCTTTACTTCTCCCGTGACAGCTATAATGAGGCAAAAGGGCAAAGTTAAAGTGCAGTAAAAACACACAAGGTATTAGTGACCATCTTTCCATCTATGTCTGTGCTACGCTGATAACACTGATTGGGTATCATGAGTTATAACACAGCTTCGCTATTCACACTGCCTAAAATCAATAAATCCAAGGGCTCCAACTTAATAGGTGAAAGCTGATAGGACAGATATGAGATGGCTCCCTCCAGATTGAAAAGCTGGGTCTTGATTTCCAGGGAATGTGGAAGTAAACAGTAAGATTACACCAAGACAGAGTTCAATGGCATGTAAAACAAGCAGTGTTTATTGTAAATGGAACTCACCCGGGGGATTCCAGCTGAGGTTGGAGGAAGAAACGCATGCTCACACCTCTCAAGGTACTTCTCAGAGTTTATTTTCCCAAATAGAAGCATGACCACAAAACCACTATGGGAAGAAATACAAGATATCAAAAATATTGAAAAAAAAAAAATTAAATAAATAAATACTGCAGACAATACACCGATATAAAATTCCACAAAAGTTCAGCTAATACCCTGATAATGTCAAACAACAAAGGTCAGATTGCACTAAGGGCTCGTTCACACTGGCTTTGATCTCTGAAGAACAATCGGTGGTACATCACTTCTCAGAGGATGTTTAACGGGCGGTGAGATGTCGCCTCCTCACTGCCTGTTTCAGCCCCTATAACCCCACAAGTGTGTGCATTGCATGCGGTTGTGGGAGAGGCTGTGGCATGGCACTATTCGGTTGAAAGGGTCATGTTTGGCAAGTGGTACTGCCAGTCAAACACAACAGCATGTGTACTCTATCTGCTGCCTTTGCAGCTTAAAGTGAATGGCTCTTGGTGCCCCAGCAAAGCCAGTGAGACCCAGAAGTGAGGGGCGAGAAGAGCTGCAGACGTGCACAGCACTGGATTGAATGAGGGCTCAGGTAAGTACAAGGGGGGTGAAGGGTGGGCATGCTAACACCTAAACATGTTTTACCCTAATGCAAGGAATAAAAAGGTAAAAACAGGTTTAGGCTTTACAACCAGTTTAAGCTGAGATGTCCTCTTCAAAACAAAATTAAGTTTTGAATGTTGGCACAGTTACTACCTTATTTTGGGCCAATATTAACCACTTATTTATTTTCTGGTCTCAGCTGTGAGCCAACAGTCTGGAGTAAATGGTTGGTGAAGTCTAGATTACTTTGCATACCTTTACCATAAAACACACACAACCAGTCTGTACTTTTATGAGTAAGAAGATTGAATGACCTCCATGTCACACAGTATGATAAGCATACAGTATAAAAGATCTTCCTGTACTGATGACACTGCCTTTTACAAAGAGGTATGTTGTCTACCATCACACTTTCCTCTTTCCAAGTACAATAAAACCTTGGATTGCGAGCAGAATTCGTTCCGGAAGCATGCTTGTAATGCAAAGCACTTGTATATCAAAGCGAATTTCTCCATAAGAATTAATGGAAACTCAGATTATTCGTTCCACAACCATTCATTTAAAAAGGTCCTTATAAAAAGATTATAGCAATGTGATAAAGTTGTGCAACCATAAAATGTCCATCCACAAATGGAAGCCACCACAGGGGGATTAGAAGCAAAATCAGCCGGAGCTACAGAGTATAAAAGAGAAGAGAGGCGCCTCTAAGTGTAGCAATATGGTTTTATTTAATGAAGGTACAACATTTAGCAACTCACATGGTTGATGAATAAAAGAGGCACATCTATGTATCAAGGCATCCGTGGTAAAGCTGTCCACATAGACAATCCTCTGCACCGCCGGCTCTCACCGTTGTCAGTCTGCAATCGTGACCGGGAAGACTACCCTGCAGTAGAGTGATCTGAAAGCAAGGCTTAAAGTGCTCGTGGAGCGCAGCGTGGAAGAGATGAAGTTGATTGTGGTGCGGAGGACAGTCTATGTGGACAGCTTTACCTTGGATGCCTGCATACTTAGATGTGCCTGTTCTAATCATCAACTATATGAGTTGCTAAATGTTGTACCTTCATTAAATGCTACACTTAGAGGCGTCTCTCTTCTCTTTTATACTAGTTGGCACATGACGCGACTTGTATATCTAGACATCGCTTGTTTATCAAGTCAAAATAAAAAAAAATAAAAAAATTTGCTCATCTTGCAATACATTCTCAGACCAAGTTACTCTCAATCCAAGGTTTTACTGTATTTGCAATGCAATGATTTTGACTGAAGCAGTTGACTGCTATGAGTTGCACCCCCTACTGGCAAATGATAAAAATAACCTATGTGCTTCTAGCTGAATCATTGTCATCTAGTGCTGCTTAAAATATATTGATGTTTTTTTTTTTTTTAATAGCTGGTGACTGTATAGCTTGCCTGATGAATCCTCCTGATGAAGAGAAGAGGGGCGCCTCTAAGTGTAGCAATATGGTTACATTTAATGAAGGTTCAACATTTAGCAACTCACATGGGTGATGATTAAAAGAGGCACATCTAAGTATGCAGGCATCTGGGGTAAAGCTGTCCACATAGACCACCCCCCGCACTGCCGGTGTTCTGACGAAAAAGGTCCCCCTATCGTATAGTGTCCGCCCTATACTGCGCAGGCGCAGTGCTTGCACAGTACGGAGGACAAAGGAGATGCCGAAAGTCTCCGAAGATGAAGAGCCAATTATAGGCTCTACATGGCGCCTGCGCACTTAATAGTACATTTTGTCACACGCTCCCGATTTTGTGAGACAGCACTTTGTATGAGGGCCCCTCGCGGGCTCGCTTCGCTTGGCATATTTATATTCTAACTCTATGTCCACTTGGATGGTGGGGCTTGAACCTGGACTCAGGGCAGAATGTAGTATTAAGTGCGCAGGCGCCGTGTAGAGCTGACGATCAACTGTTCATCTTCAGAGACTTTTGGCATCTCCTTTGTCCTCCGTACTGCGCAAGCGCAGAATACGGCGGACACTATCCGATAGGGGAAGTTTTGGACAAGACTGCCAGTCTGCAATCGTGACCGGGAAGACTACCCTGCAGTCAGGTGATCTGAGAGTGAGGCTTGAAGAGCTCGTGGAGATCAGCGTGGAAGGGATGACATTGATGGCAGTGTAACAATATGTAACTATATTGCTACAATTAGAGGCACCTCTCTTCTCTTTTATACTCAGTTGTGATATGAAGCTACTTGATAAACAAGCAATGTCTTGATATACAAGTCAAACTTCATTTAAAAATGTTGCTTGTCTTGAAAAACCAAGTTACTCTCAAACCAAGGAAACTCCACCAAGGCCGTTGGTGTTTATACACAGTTCCTTTGATACAAATGATCTTCTTTTCACTGTTCTGGAACAATCCACGCATTTTGTAACATCTGAGTGTAACGCTTCACAGCTTGTTCACACTAAACATGCATAAAAACTGATAAATAAAAGGAAAGGAGGATTTGACGCCCATAGATACAGGTTTATATTAGTTTTTATGCAACTTGGCATGCTTTTATTTTTTTTCATGTGTTCCGCATCACTACCAAAAAAAATTTACTTTTGTTCCATTTTAAACTTAAAGAATAACTCTACTATTGTTGAGGGAAAAAAAAAAAAAATTTACTTTTGTTCCATTTTAAACTTAAAGAATAACTCTACTATTGTTGAGGGAAAAAAAACACATTCCCCTATGGGTGCTCTATGTAAACTACAAGTTTAACATAACAGTCCTACATTTTGTTATTCTGAAGAAATAGTTGTTTGTTTGTCTCCATTTGTGTAGAGTGAATCTAGATGGGAGTGTCTTCATAATTATCAATCAGCTGCTGCACCTGCAGGGCTCTAATGAGGAAAGTAACAGGGTCTTCTTCCCATTAGGCCAAGTTCACACTGCTCCAACATGGAAGTCAGACAACTTCCAATCAGACTTTGCCATACAACTTCATGTCCGACTTCCATGTGACTTCAGTAAATGGGATCTGACTTTGATCCAACCATACGAGGCCCTTTGAGTCATCCACAAGTCCACTGCAGGCCTTTTTAGTCCCGCCAACCCTGGCCTCTTCCCGCCAACCCTGGTGGTTGGTTGTCGGGGTCTGCGGGCGGGGGCTCATCCGAATCCGGGAGCACCCTTTAATAAGGGGGCCCCCGGATCCCGGCCCCCCCTATGTGAATGAGTATGGGGTACATCGTACCACTACCCATTCACCTGGGGAAAAGAGTCAATAAAAAAAACACACACACTGCACAGGTTTTTAAAGTAATTTATTAGGCAGCTCCGGTGGTCTTCTTACGACTTTGGTGGTCTCTTCCGACTCCTTCGCACTCTCCTGCCTCTTTTCCGCACTCTCCGGTTCTTCTCCCACTCTCCTCCACTATCTTCTTCCAGCTCTTTTACTAGCGGTGGCACGATCTCCTCCGTCCTTCTTCCCTCTTCTTTCGATGTTGACACAACGCTCTCTCCCGCTGAAATGCCGCGTGTGAGGTGCGCGGCAAATTATATTAGGCATGGGGCATGGTCACCGGGTAATGCCACGTGGTAACCCCGCCCCTTATTACGTCACAGTCCCAGCATGCCCCATGAGTTGACATCATAACATCACCCGGTGACCACGCCCCATGCATATATAAAAGTCGTCACGCACGTCGCACAAGCCATTGCAGCGGGAGAGAGCGTCGTGTCAACATCGGAAGAAGAGAGAAGAGGAAAAAGGACAGAGAAGACCGGGCCACCACTAGTAAAAGCTGGAAGAAGATGGTGGAGGAGCCCGGCAGAAGAACCGGAGAGCGGGAGAAGAACCGGAGAACGCAGAGTCGGAAGAGACCACCGAAGTCGGAAGAAGACCACCAGAGCTGCCTAATAAATTACTTTAAAAACTTGTGTAGTGTGTTTTTTTAGTGACTCTTTTCCCCAGGTGAATAAGTAGGGGCAGAAGCGGCTCTTTAATTAGGCAAATTAGGCGATTGCCTTAGGCCTCGCCCCCAGGAGGGCCTCGCCGTCGGGAGAGTTGCCTAATTTGCCTAATGTTGTTCGTTGTGTCTTGTGTGTGACTTGTGTCTGGCGGGGCCGGTGGGCGCTCTGTGCAAAGTGACTAGGCTAGCTAATCCGCCTGAGGCTGAGCTGAACCACCGCCGCGATCCGCGGCGGCGGACGAGCATGGTGGATGACCGTGGGCGTGGATAAGGCTGCCTGCGTCCAATAGCAGGCTCAACTGCTGCGGCGCCGTCCTCTAGCCCTTCCCCTTGGCGGCCCCAATGCATGCCGGGAGTTGTAGTTCTCCCACAGAGCACAAGCACACATGCTTCAACTTGGCCGTCTGGTGCCTGTGTGTTCTGCAGAGACTACAACTCCCAGATTGCACTGTAGGCAGAGAGAGAAAGAGAAGATCATGTGTTCCTTCTCCCTGTCCTGCAGTGCTGACCGAGGCGAGGAGCAGAGCAGGAACAGGTATTTCCTGTGATCCTGTCCTATTATATGCTAATATTAATATGTATATGTTATATGTTAATAGGGATATCATAATCTAACTATTCATTATATAACTGTCTGTCTGTAATTTTAAATATAGTGTGTGTGTGTGTGTGTGTGTGTGTGTGTGTGTATGTGTGTATATATATATATATATATATATATATATATATATATATATATATATATATATATATATATATATATATAATTACCCTATTGAAAAACTAAAACACCCCCAAGTGCCAAGTCAAAGAACATTATATTAATCGATCTCTGCAAGGTCATGTTATGAATTACAGGGAGTTTAACCACTTCAATACCGGGCCTATTCTGGCATTTGTAAAAATCATACATTTTTTGCTCGAAAATTACTCAGAACCCCAAAACATTATATATTTTTTTTTTTTAGCAGACACCCTAGGGAATAAAATGGCGGTCATTGTAACTTTTTATCTCACACGGTATTTGCGCAATAATTTTTCAAACGCTTTTTTTTTTGGAAAAAAACGGTTTCGTGAAGTAAAAAATAACAAAACAGTAAAGTTAGCCCAATTTTTTTTATACAATGTGAAAGATGATGTTACGCCGAGTAAATTGATACCCAACATGTCACGCTTTAAAATTGCGCACAATCATGGAATGGCGTCAAACTTCAATCTAATTAAAAATCTCCATAGGCGAAGTTTTAATTTTTTTTACAGGTTACCAGTTTATCCCTTGTAATAGGAATCTATGCGACAGGTCCTCTTTATGGAGAGATGTGGGGTCAATAAGTCTGTACTGTACCCAATCTCCGTCTCATCATAATTTTTTCACAACTTTTGATAGGCACAGTGGCTGCAATTGATGGGCGCAGTGGCTGCGTTTTATTGCACAGTGGCTGCAGTTGATGGGCACAGTGGCTGAAATTGATGGGCACAGTGGCTGCATTTGATGGGCACAGTGGCTGAAATTAATGGCACAGTGGCTGCATTGATGGGCACAGTTGCTGAAATTGATGGGCACAGTGGCTGAAATTGATGGGCACAGTGGCTGAAATTGATGGGCACAGTGGCTGAAATTGATGGGCACAGTGGCTGAAATTGATGGGCACAGTGGCTGAGATTGATGGGCACAGTGGCTGAGATTGATGGGCACAGTGGCTGAGATTGATGGGCACAGTGGCTGAGATTGATGGGCACAGTGGCTGAGATTGATGGGCACAGTGGCTGAGATTGATGGGCACAGTGGCTGAGATTGATGGGCACAGTGGCTGAGATTGATGGGCACAGTGGCTGAAATTGATGGGCACAGTGGCTGAAATTGATGGGCACAGTGGCTGAAATTGATGGGCACAGTGGCTGCGTTTGATGGCACAGTGGCTGCGTTTGATGGACACAGTGGCTGCGTTTGATGGACACAGTGGCTGCGTTTGATGGACACAGTGGCTGCGTTTGATGGACACAGTGGCTGCGTTTGATGGACACAGTGGCTGCGTTTGATGGACACAGTGGCTGCGTTTGATGGACACAGTGGCTGCGTTACTGAGCAAATATGCAAAGTTACATATTTATATGTTTTTACGTTTTCCATTTTTGTAAAAAAATCACTTGTTGCATCCTTGTTGCATTATTACTTTTTTGGTTTTATAGTTTGTTTACAAATTTATTTTACATTTACGAGACAGCACAGAGGATAATAATGAGTAGGCAGCTGCACAATTTGATTTATATCTGTGTGCGTGTAACACTCTTTATATATACATACATACATACATACATACACATATAATATATATATATATATATATATATATATATATATATATATATATATATATATATATATATATATATATATATATATATATATATATATATATATATATATACACACACACATACATACATACACATATATATAAAAAAAAAAAAAAAAAACATACCTACCCACCCTACGTTTAATGATAGTTGATTAAAAAGTAATTGGTTAGAGAGATTTATAGAAACTGTGAATTCATAGTTCATAGGACTTAAGTGTCACGATCAGGGGTCAGGCTCGAAGACCAATTGCTATAGCAGTTGCAGGATTACCACTAACCAGCAGGATAGGTAAACAGGCCGTCACCCTGGCAGATGACAAAGGCTCACCTGAGGTGCGGAGTCTAAGTACTAACTGGTGTTCACCAGAGCTCCTCATGGTGGAGATGGATTTAGCTGCGTGTTAGTACCAGGTCGCGGTCCTCAGGATCGCCCCACCAGGAGGTGAGTAAGCCGGGGTTCAGTAGTGGATGAGCAGGTAAGGATCAATCAGAAGCGTGGTCAGTAAACAAACCAAAAGGTCGGTAATGAGTAGTTGCAGGTTGGGATCAGGCAGAAGCGTAGTCGAGGAACAAGCCAAGGGTCGATAACGAGCAGTAGCAAATATGAACGGCAGCAGGGAATACAGGAGTGAGATACAGGCTGGAGATAGCACAATATTCTGGCAAGGAGGAAGTGCAGAGACATGGCTTATATCAGGAAGTTCGTGGGAGGAGCTAAGAGTTCAAGGTTCAGCTGACATCAAGAAACAAGGCAGGGTTGTCTAAAGCAGTGGTCCCCAACCTTTTTGGCACCGGGGACCGGTGTTGTTTAAGATAATTGTGCCAAGGCCCGGGGCGGTGTATGCAGCTTTTCGCGGGCAATTTATCTGGGAAATGGCTGGTGTTTACGCTTCAATCATCCCGGCACCATCATTGATATGATGTCAGGATGATTGAAGCGCATTATTTCTATTATTACATTGTAATATACAATGAAATGGTTCAACTCACCATAATGCAGAATGTGCCAGAGTGTCACTTGCCACGTCGTCTGTCACCAGATGCAGATCGTCACTTGCCACGTCACCTGTCACCAGATGCAGATCGTCACTTGCCACGTCACCTGCCACCAAATGTGGATTGTCACTTGCCATTTCGCTTGTCACCAGATGCAATTTGTCCCTTGCCACCAGATGCGGATTGTCACTTGCCACGTCGCCTGCCTTCAGATGCAGCTTGTCACTTGCCATGTCGCTTGTCACCAGATGCAATTTGTCCCTTGCCACATCCCCTGCCACCAGATGCTTTTTTTGTCCCTTGCCACATCCCCTGCCACCAGATGCAATTTGTCCATTGCCACGTCCCCTGCCACCAAATGCGGATTGTCACATGCCACGTCGCCTGCCTTCATATGCAGCTTGTCACTTGCCACGTTGCCTGCCACCAGATGCATTTTGTCCCTTGCCACTTCACCTGCCACCAGATTTGGATTGTCACTTGCCATCAGATGCTGCTTGTCATTTGCCACGTCGCCTGCCACCACATGAAGATTGTCACTGCAGTGGTGGAAGCACAGGTGTAGGCATTAGTTCAGAGGCAAGCCTGGAGTAGTGGGTAGTGAGGGAGAACAGCGGTAATGGGGGGGGGGGGGCGGTAGTGAGAGATGATCTCATCTCTCTGCTCCCCTGCCTCACCTCCAGCAGTGCATTGGTATTCTGCCGCACTGTCAGCGGAGGAGCAGTGATGCGGGCTGGCAGCGAGAGATGATGTCATCTCTCTGCTCCCCGCCTCACCTCCAGCATTATAGCAGTCTCGATGTGAGCGTGGAAAAGCGCCGAAGCAGGCGGCGGTGAGAGATGATGTCATCTCTCTGCTCACTCGCCTCAGTAAAGCAGCCCCGCTGTGAGCACGGAACAGCGGTGATGCGGGCGGGCAGGCGGTGAAGGATGATGTCATTTCTCTGCTCGCTTGTCAGACAGTGCAGCCTTCGCGGCCCGGCTGCAAACAGGCCACGGCCCGGGGGTTGATGACCCCTGGTCTAAAGGATCTGACAAGGTGCTGTACAGCATCTCAGATAGCTCAGTGAGAAGACTCATTGCCAGACACAGCTGAGGTCCCAGGTTCAAGTCCAGGTCCTAACATTAAGTTAATATATGCATTTATACAGTTAATTTTTTATAGTTTTTTATAATTTTTTCCCATTATGGGTGTGAATGGGGCCTCATGTCCAAGTTTTGCCTAAGGCCTCACAAAGTCTAGAGCCGCCTCTGAGTAGGGGTACGATGTACCCCATTCTCATTTCACATAGGGTGGGGGCCGGGATCTGGGGGCCCCCTTATTAAAGGGGGCTCCCGGATTCCGATAAGCCCCCCGCCCGCAGACCCCGACAACCAACGGCCAGGGTTGTCAGGAAGAGGCCCTTGGCCTCATCAACATGGGGACAAAGTGCTTTTGGGTGGGGGGGCCGCAGGGCGCCCCCTTCCCCAAATCACTTACCCCCCATGTTGAGGGCATGCACCCTGGTACGGTTCGGGGGGGGGGGGCGCTCGCTCGTCCCCACCCCTTTCCTGACCGTCCGGGCTGCGTGCTCAGATAAGGGTCTGGTATGGATTTTGGGGGGACACCCACACCGTTTTTTTTCGGTGTAGGGGGTTCCCCTTAAAATCCATACCAGACCTAAGGGCCTAGTATGCTCTTGGAGGGGGAATCCATGCTGGTTTTTTATTTAACATTTGGTGTGGAGTTCCCCCTCGAGAGCGGCGAAACAGGCGACATTGTCACTTCAATATAGATGAAGATCCGACTTGGAGGTGACTTCCATTGAGTTCTATGGGTACAAGTCGCCTAGAAGTCGGATTGAAGTACTACAGGAACCTTTTTTGAAGTCGGAGCGACTGCAGTAGTGTGCATTAAGACGGCTCCATTCATTTACATTGATTTTTTCATGTAGGACGACTTAAGGAGACTAGGGGCGACTTGGGGCGACTTGAAGTCTGATCCAAAGTTGCCCCTGTGTGAATGGACTCTAACAGATCAAAGCCAAACTCTGGCTCACACGTTATAATCGGTTACAGCAAACATTTATTTTTCCTTTTGGGATAAAAAAATAAAAATAAAAATGAAGTTATACCTTCAGTTTTGCCTGCAGTACGGGGCATTAAGAAGCCTTAAGTCCATGCAAAGCTGGACAAGCACAATTATGGGATTTCAGAAGCATATGAACAAGGCTTTATTCTCGGAGGTTATATAGGCTGCAGACACATCCATGTCCCATAATTTAAACGGAAAAATAGGAACAGCCACTGTGTAATCTGCTCACACAATACTTTTACTATATACACAATTAGCCTTCTCAAATGCTAGTAATCAAGTCATATTTGAGGCCATTAAACTGCATGTCGATGTACACAGGGCTGCTATTCAGTCACTGATTTCAGCAGATAACCTCACGGAAAGTGATGAAGAAGGACTGCTTATAATGAATTCTAGATGCCCTTATGATATAATGATAAGCTGTATGCCAGGACTTGACAAATTTTGATTTGAATCTAGAAGCCAGCTAAAAAAGTAAGGAGCTATTTTTTTTTTTAACAAAGCTTACAGGTAGATCATGTAAAATGTTCCTGAAGGTGAACTTACCCTTTAACTCTTTTGATGCCAAAGCCGTTTTTGCACACGTGTAAAAAAAAAAATAAAAAAAAAATTTGGGGGTGAAGATTAAATGAAACTCCCAAAACATTCTATAATTTCTGAAAACAGACATCCCAGGGAATAAAATAGTGGTAGCGCCAATTTTCGTTTATGTCACACCATATTACTACAAAGGTAATTTTAGGGGGGGGGGGGAACAAAAACGCAATAAAAATTACCCATTTTTTTTGTAAAATATAAAAGCCGAGGAGAATGCACCAAGTAAATAGAGACCCAACATCTAAAACCTTAAAATTTTCGTACTCCTGTGAAAATGGCAAAAACAAATAAAACTTAAAGCGGAGGTTCACACAAAGATTGAACTTCCACTTTCGGAACCCTCCCCCCCTCCGGTGTCACATTTGGCACCTTTCAAGGAGGAGGGGGTGCAGATACCTGTTTAAGACAGGTATTTGCACCCACTTTCTGGGCATAGACTGCCACGGGAGTCTACGCCTCTTCCTGTCCCCCCGAGCTGTCTGCTGGGACACACACATAGTTAGGTTGAAAAAAGACAAGTCCACCCAGTTCAACCACAAATAAAAAAATAAAAAAAAATATCATACAATCCCATATACCCCATTCTATACCCACAGTTGATCCAGAGGAAGGCAAAAAACCCCAGCAGAGCATGATCCAATTTGCTAAAGCAGGGGAAAAAAATTTCTTCCTGATCCCCCGAGAGGCAAACGAATTTTCCTCGGATTAACTTTACCTATAAATGTTAGTACCCAGTTATATTATGTACATTTAGGAAAGTATCCAGGCCTTTCTTAAAGCAATCTACTGAGCTGGCCAGAACCACCTCTGCAGGGAGTCTATTCCACATTTTCACAGCTCTTACTGTGAAGAAACCTTTCCGTATTTGGAGATGAAATCTCTTTTCCTCTAGACGTAAAGAGTGCCCCCTTGTCCTCTTTGTTGACTGTAAAGTGAATAACTCAACACCAAGTTCACTAGATGGACCCCTTATATTTTTGTACATGTTGATCATATCCCCCCTTATTCTCCTCTTCTCAAGAGTGAATAAATTCAGTTCCTCTAATCTTTCCTCATAGCTGAGCTCCTCCATGCCTCTTATCAGTTTGGTTGCCCTTCTCTGCACTTTCTCCATTTCCCCAATATCCTTTTTCAGAACTGGTGCCCAAAACTGAACTGCATATTGCACACGGGTCCCGGGAGATGGCGGGACCAGTTAGGACGTGCAACGCAACTCGCGCATGCGCAGTAGGGAACCGGGAAGTGAAGCCGCAATGCTTCACTTCCTGATTCCCTCACCGAGAATGGTTGTGGCAGCTGCCTAGAGCCAAGCAATTGGTCAGCTTCGGCTGCCAACATAGCTGGACCCTGGGACAGGTAAGTGTCCATTTATTAAAAGTCAGCAGCTGAATGATTTATAGCTGCTGACTTTTTAATTTTTTTTTTATAATGGGAACACCTCTTTAAGTCCCATATATTTTCCATAGGCGACGCTTTAAAAGCCCCCTACAGGTCATCAGTTTAGCGTTACAAAGGAACTGGCGCTAGAATTATTGCTCTAATTCCAACGTGAGTGGCGATATGCAACATTTGTGTCGCAATCAAAGTTTTCAGGCGCCTCGACTCGTGTGTTTACATTTATATGTGTGTATATGTTGGAGGGACTCCATTTTTCTTTTGGGGGAGGGGGGTGATTTTATGTGCTTGGGTGTAACTTTTATTTTTTACAATTAAAAAGGTTTTGTTCTTTTACTTAAACTTTATTTTTTCATTTAGTTTTTTTTCATTTTTTCCCTATGTGATTATTTTCTTTGGTGACACTGCATGTCTCCCCTGTGCTCCACTGAATGTAATGTAATGCACATCGCACTGCACTACATTCTTTCCCGGCCTTGATGGCTGGGGAATGACGACAGGGTCATACATGTAATTTCCGGGTCAGCTCTCCTCCCTCCCCTCTACCCGGTGGCACCCTCTATGCTGGTCCCGCAGATGGGCAAGCGGCGCACAGGATACATAGATAGTGGGGGTATGTGAAGCATTCGGGTGGCAGCCCAGTCGCCATTGTAACCTGGCACCTGGGATTTGTCGAGCCCTGTTGTATGCCCTTATGATACGATGATATATGCCCCTTAGACTATTTAGTTTAATGCTCATAAACAATTATGTGTATTTAATGATGAGAGCTGGCTGGTAAAGGTTACACCGACTCAGCATTAGTTATGTTACTGTTGTTGCATAGTCGTGCATTATTTGAAGATTATATATTGCCATGCATAGCATTAATCTTGGTGAATAGGATTCAGACTGCATGAGAATGATGGCTGCCCAGAGGCCTCTCATAACCATCACACCTACGGCTTACCATTCAATTCCACGGCCACTTAAAATTCACAGCAACGGGGGGAAAAAAATTCAAGCAGCTCATATATTTTTATGAGACATACTGCACAGCAGCGCCGTAGATAACTGCCTTGTACTGCAGGGGAACCGCTAAGATGTAAGCAAAGCTTTAAAGTGTATTTGCGCATTTGGAGCCAAGTTGAGCAACATCTACTTTACATTTGATACATGTTCCATTCACCGAACACAAAAAAAAAAAAAAAAAAAAAAAAAAAAGCTGCTTACCTTTATTAGCTGAAAAAACATACTTTACTTTTCCTTCTATGCAATGTTTATGAGAGGGCGTGGGAGTTAGGTTTACTGTAATTAACCCAGTCTGAGCTGGCAGATCTCATTATCAGTTGTAAACCAGATGTGCAGGACTGTCTGTCCAAACAAAGGGTTAAAGATCTCAAGGCCACGCTGGTTATAAAAAAAAACACCCCTCACTTTTGTTGCCTATAGTGTCCTATGTTTACACTTGCTTTTTTTTTTTTTTCATATTTTAGGTATGCTGTGTGAATATGAACTCAAACACAGGGGGGATTTCTCAAAATT
Source organism: Lithobates sylvaticus (assembly GCA_028564925.1). Taxonomy (NCBI): domain Eukaryota; kingdom Metazoa; phylum Chordata; class Amphibia; order Anura; family Ranidae; genus Lithobates; species Lithobates sylvaticus. The sequence goes on from CM053030.1 coordinate 429,976,212, forward strand.
AGTCTGCAAAAGGTGGAAGCACACTAAAGCAAACCTGTGCTTTATCCATGTAGGGTAAAGCAGCAGGGTTACGCAAACTCCTCCCTTCCTAGTACCATATGCTCACTTTTTCTCTGCTCCCCTGCCACTCTGTTCAGCTGCCAGAAGCAGAGAAAATATGCAGTACTTCAGGGTAGAGGGAAGCATGTGACAATCAAAAAGTACCAGCATTGTCACATGGGGAGAGTCTGCAGTCTCGTGTAAGCTATCGATTGAGTGACTTAAAGTGGTTCTAAAGGCTCAATGGTTTTTACCTTCATGCATTCTATTCATGAAAGTAAAAAAATCTTCTGTGTGCAGCAGCCCCCCAAAGCCTTACCTGAGCCACATTGTGATCCAGCAGTGCACGACAGCTTTGGCTCTACCGGGACTCTCTCCCTCCTCATTGGCAGAGAGAGCAGCGGGAGCCAATGAGGAGACAGAGTGGACGGAGCTGAGCCGTGGCTCTGTGTGTGGCTCAAAAGTAAGCCTGCTTGGGTGCCCCCAGAGCAAACCATTTGCTCTGGGGTCACTTGAAAGGAGGAAGGGGCTAGGAGCTCCTGCGGCGGACCCGAGAAGAGGAGGATTAGGGCTGCTCTGTGCAAAACCAATTACACAGAGCAGGTAAGTATGACCTTTGTTATTTAAAAAAATGCCTTTAATATCACTTTAAAACTTACACAGTTAGGGTTCTTGTGCTCCCAGCTGCTGAACGGAGCAGTGGGAAAGCAAGCAAAAGAGAGACTAGTGGAAAAAGGATTTATGAGACTGTATTTTCCCTACATGTGCAGACAACAGGTTCACTTGGAAAGCAGGAGATAATATTGGACAGCAAGATAACAGGTTCTAAAAGGAATATGTGAATTGGCTGCCTGGCTCTTCGGTCTCGTTTAGCCTTGCTCTTAGGTTCACTGGCAAAAACAACATGTAGAGGGAAAAAAAGAAAAAAAAAACAGTAAAAAGGTGACACATTCCCTTGATAAGGGTATAGTGCAACAGTGTAAATTGTCAAACTCACCGCCTCCCCAGTCCTATCTTTTCATCTTGAGAGCCATGCCTGTTAGCCAAAACATGTCATAATAAGCAATGAATAACTGTGATGACTTCCTTTTGACAGGTGAATGTAGCAGAGCACTGCAGCTACGTCTTTGATAAGCTTTGAAAAATACTGGAAAAACCGGCGACCTGAGAGGTCAGAACACCGTATGGTGTAATGGTTGGGGGTTATCTCCGCTCAGCTCCTAGAGTACAAACTGTAATAACCACACAGCCAAGACTCAACTTAGACCCGCGTAGGCCTGGATCTGATGGGTTTAACTCCCTGGTGCTCAACCTGTGCAGCCTCAAGGCCCCTGCAGACAGTGGGCCAGTAAAAGGAAAATTGTTTAGAGCAGCCTCTCTCAACTAGCTTTTCGTGGAACCCTTGGGTTCCCCCAAAAGTTGCTAGGAGCTGCTTGAGCTGTGATGAATTGCTCTCCTGTCTGATGGTGCCCAACACCACTCAGCAAAACCAATGGCATGATAGCAGTGGAGATTCTCCTATCATTTCTCAAGTATGAAGGAAGTTTCTGTCGTTGACCACAATAGTGGTGTGGCTAATGTACCACGAGCTGTTGCTACAGTGGCGGCTGGTGCTCAAAATTTTTGGGGGGGCGCAAATAATTCTGAAAAAAAAGCCCATCAAAACGCAGCCACTGTGCCCATTAAAACGCAGCCACTGTGCCCATCAAAACGCAGCCACTGTGCCCATCAAAACGCAGCCACTTTGCCCATCAAAACGCAGCCACTGTGCCCATCAAAACGCAGCCACTTTGCCCATCAAAACGCAGCCACTTTGCCCATCAAAACGCAGCCACTTTGCCCATCAAAACGCAGCCACTTTGCCCATCAAAACGCAGGAGCGCCATGTTGGCACCTCTTAAGGCTTAGTTTGCACCTATGCAGGTGTGACAGCATGAATGGGCCATTCATTTCAATAGGCTGCCCTACACATGACAAATTGCAGAAAAGAATTGCAAACAGTTTTTTTTTTTTTCTTTTAAATTTGCACCACACTGAAACAAGTGGCACTTTTGTTAACATGATGATGGAGGACTGCCCTACCCACCTAATCCAGTATTCCAACTGCCACAGGGCAGTTGGGCAGTGCAAAGGATGCACCCTTTTGCATCCTTTGCTGTGGATCTCCTCCAGCCTCTTTGCATCCACTTCTTGTTTACATGTGCCCATCAAAACGCAGCATTATTGACCACACCATCTGTGTGCTGGCACAACTGTCCAATGGTGACACGATTGATAGATCGGTGGAATTGTCAGTTTGTATTTAAAAAAAAAAACTGTTATACTATCTCCCCCCCCCCCTTCCCCCTTCCCCTCCTCTGCTCTTCCAGCAACCACAGGAAATACACCTGTTACTGTTACCTGCAAGATCACCAGCCGATGACATGTCTTGGAGCCCCCCCCCTCGCCCTGCACTTACCTTGTCTCAGATGAAGGCGGCATCGTGTCCTCCATTTCCTCTTCTGCCCGCTCCTCCTCTCATCCTCTGCTATGATTGGACGCCTGATAGGCGCCCAATCACAGCGCCTGTCGTTTCAGCCAATCAGGGCACAGGTCACACGGACCTGTGCTCCTGATTGGCTAAGGGGCAGTACAATGTTAGCAAACCGAATTCCTTCGGTTTGCTAACATCAGTGCTGAGTGACAAGGAACGCACAGCGTTGCGCCCGCTTGTCACCTTTTTGGACGCCTATTAGCGCCTACAGCGCTAATCAGGTGTTTCCAAAAAACACCCCCACCACTGTAATTCAGGCGCCCGGTGACCGCAAAGGGGCCGGACACCTGAATAGGGGGTGTCAGCAGAGACCATAGATAGATTCATGCAATGCATGAATCTATCTATGGTATATAGAAAGTGACAGGAGAGGGGGGGCGAGTGCACATAAAGACTTAAAAAAAATGTTTTATTTTTTTTAAAGGGACAGGTTTAAATATATTATTTTTTTTTTAACATTTTTTTTTTTTTTAACATTTTTTTTTTTTTTTAAACATTTTTTTTTTGTTAATTGATGGGGGGGGGGGGGGGGGGGCGGCGCCCGGGCGCCCCCTATGGACGGGCCGCCACTGTGTTGCTAGAATCATTTTTAAGAGGGTTTCCCTGAGACCTGAGGGTTCCTCCATAGTAAGAGGTTGAGAGACTGGTTTAGGGTGGCTTCTAGTAGTTAAAAAGGGTCCTTTACCATGTAAAACTAAAATGTAAAAGTCAGCAGCTACAAATACAAAAAAAACAAAAAAAAAAACAAACACATACACATACACACACTTATCTGTCCCTGGATCCAGCGATGCCCACTTCCGACCTGGCTCTTTGCCAGTCTTCTGGTGCAGGCGCCAGCATCTTAACTGTGGGCAGCCAAATGTGACTCCTTGTGGCCAGCTGTCCACTGCACATTGGCGAGCCACGCTGCACCCCGTGAATGGTGCCACAGTCTCTTGGGATGTGTCCCAAGAGCCTGTGGGGGGGGGGGGGGGTCTGCATGGAGCACAAATTGTGAAAGCATTGACAAGGAGCTACAATATCAGTGATCTTTCTTGGGCAGTCTTATCCAGGCTGACAGTCTCCAACAACTCCTTTAGCATGTCCCCAATCTCTAACCATGTGCTGTACTAGGTCTTCAGTTTCTGACAGTTTTCTGGTGCATTACATTCACTAAATATAATGTGCCCCCATAACCAAGGGAGGGGTATGTCAGAAGAAGCACTTGATCCCTGTATATCACCCCTGGTGGAATTATAGAACTACGATTGTAGGCTGGAGTATATGTCCTAATGTTCACAATAATTAAAGAAATTAGATGTTTTAATACAAATACACAGTCCCAAATAATGCAACATTTAAATAACTACTCTGGACTAGATAAAGTATACCGACTAAAGTAAATAAAAACACATTACAAACAGCACAAAAGGTGAGATTACAAGCATACATAATGAATGACGCTTTGAGAACATTTCATTCTGTAATTGGGATATTATTCAAAAGGCAACAACAGAGCAATCAATCATGACCCTGGTTTGTCATTCAAGTACCGTTTTACAAATAAATTCTTGCTTCAATGATCAGTCTGTTAAATCTAGAAACAGAGGCAATTTTTGTTGGCCAGAATGTACAGGGACTTTTACACTGTCTAGCTGCGATACAGGTTTCCCTATGAGCAAGTCCGTAACAAAAAAAAAAAAAAAAGGATAGATGATTAGGAACAATGGATAAGGGTCACCACAAAAAGCCTTTTAGCATCAGAAGATTTAATGACATCAGTTGTTGTGAAATTCGTTTTTCATCAGAATTTACAAGCCATGGGGACGCACAATAAGCACAAGAGAAGCTACTTATATTAAAAAAAAAAAAAAAATACACCAGTAGTCGCCAAACTGCGGCCCTTTGCTTGCCTTTATCTGACCCTGGACACAACAATGCAGTGTCATTCCTTCCACTGACACTAATGAAGGGGCACTATTGCTTCCCCTGATACCAACAACTGGCACTATTCCACCTCCTAATACAAGGGACTATTTCTCAGACTGACACCAAGAATAGAGCACCATTCCTCCCACTGACACCAATGATGGGGCACCATTTCTTCCTTGATACCAACAATTGGCACTATACCTTTCACTAATCCCAATGATGAACCATTGTATACTCCCATGTACGCCAAAGCCTTTTCTACTCACACTGGCCACATTCCAGCCCCCAGATAGTCTGAAGAATCGTAAACTGGCCCTTTGTTTCGGAAGTTTGGGGATCCCTATGTTACACGAATGGTACACAAATGTATAGAGATTTGGATCAGTAATGACTACAGTAGGCTCACTATATGGCTATCTTAGAATATGCAATAGCTCCTTCCGGAGTTCTTCTTTAAAATGCAAAAATCTGTCTTTTTTTCGCTTTCAGATTTCGTTGAGAAGGGTCAAAAACTATCAAGTTTTCATTGCAGTTTAAAAAAATGGTTCAGTCCAAAACACAGAAAGCGGAGATGTCACAGGGTAAGAAGTGAGGTGAAACCTCCTAACAGAAACATCTGCTCTGGTGACAACCATCACAGGTAAGATTCCTGTACCCAGGACAGGAGCTGAAGACAAACATTTAGTCCAGTGGTGTAGTTTCAGTTCTATGATAGCTTTCAAACTGTTTGACTTTGTGTGGAATGTATTTGCATTGCAGGCAAATCAGGGCAAACTCAGCCCCGTGTACACAGGCCATATGATTTTATGTAGGATCTTACAGACACTAAATTCTAATGCAAAAGACAACATTTGAAAGCAAAGGCCCTTTTACACAAGTCTGTAAAAAGTTGGAGTTACTAAACCTCCCTAGTCTATCCATACCTGAAAGTTTTAGCAAGAGTTCAAATAAATGCAGAGAGTTTTACATACACCTCTGGAGATCATGGTACTTACCCACCAACAAAGCAAAGGATATAGAAGGCAAAATAAAATATAGCAAAAGGCCCAAAAGTTATTAGGAAGAGCACAACGCCAAGACTTCCCCATCCCCATATGGAAAGGCTGGCCTGCAAAAAATAAAAAATAATAATTAGTTGTGTACATGACTGATTGAAGAAAACACAGCAACAGGTATAAAGATTGTATCAATAAAACAAGATAAGAGCCTCCATAATCTACCTTCTGAACAAATCACAATACACAACATAACCTTTTGTGACGATTTTGCCAGATCTAAGCATCGTTTACACAAACAGTGCTCAGTCATTGACAAGAACTAACAAATGTAGTGGCATTTAGTGTTGCACCAGTACTGGTAACGGTGCCGATACTAAGAATTTGCACGGATATTTAGGTACTTGTGCAAATGCCCCTCTACTGAAACCAATACCTTCAAGTCCGCAGACGGTAACCGCTGCCTTTATGGGGAAGAGATGCAGGAGGATGTTGCGCGAGGGCGTGGCAGTGTGAGATGGGAAATCCAGACCATAGAAGCTCTGGCAAGTTACTACCGCTACACAGTTACAAGCTCAACCACTACACAGCTACAGTTTCATAATTAAAGAATTTTTCATTAGTCAAAAAAAAAAAATTGGTAAATAGATAAGTAAAAATAGGTATTGTAAATTGGTATCGGCAAGTACTTGAGAAAAAAGGATCAGTACTCTTACTTACAAAACTGGCATCTGTGCTTCCCTAGTGGCATTCTTGTAGTTATAAACTAGGCAGCACTGTACAGAGTAACACTGAAAGACAGGGGTCTCCAAACTTTCTAAACAAAGGGCCGGTTTACTGTCCTTCAGACTTTAGGGGAGCAGGACTATAGCCCAGTGAGAGTAAACATCTGATCTTTGGTAATAGGGGGAGAAATTGTTGGTGTCAGGGGCAGGAATTGTGCCCCACTGCTGGTGTCAGCGGCAGGAATTGTGCCCCATTGTTGGTGTCAGCAGCAGGAATTGTGCCCCATTGTTGGTGTCAGCAGCAGGAATTGTGCCTCAAGGGCTGGATAAAGGCAAGCAAAGGGCCACATCCAGCCCCAGAGCCGCAGTTTGGAGACCACTGATGTAAGAGGTCACAGTAGCATAACTGTAGACACATGATCGGAAGAAAATAAAGCGCTGATTTTTATTTTTTTTTTGTGTGTATGATCTATCTTAAAACAAGGAAGAAAAACACAAAATAACAAAACAAATACTGTACAAATTTTCTACATGTCTCTGGTGGGGATTGAGCTCAAAAGTATAGTACTCCAAGGCATGTAGCCACCATTGCTGTTCTTAGATTGCAATCACAATTACAAAAAGTGCTTTTCTAAAATAAAATAAGTAAAACCAATGGAAAGGGAGAAGTCACAGGCACTATGGGAGGCCAGAAATAGTTTGGAGAATTGCTGGCTGTTATTGGATATTCCATCACTACGCACGAATGACGAGATTAAAAGGCACTGAAAGGTAGCATGAGTTCAAGCAACAGCAAAGTGTGTGTCAATGTTATACTTTGAGTTCCGTTGCCAAATTTCCCATTAACTGACAACTCTCTTGGCAGTATGCTGAAAAACATTACTATAATCATAAAAAGCAAAAAGGGAAAAAAAAAAAATATTAAATTCACAGAAATGTGTTTGACTAAATCCTATCAGATTCTGAAAGCTTTATAAAGACAGAAAGAACAGTCTGCTTGAGCAACCAATCTAAAAATCTCAAGATTTACAGTGGTTCTAGGGAATATATAGAAATGTTAAATAGTGCCTAAGCAGCATCCAGAAAAAAAAAATAGAATTTTTTTGTCATACTTACCTGTAAAATCCTTTTCTTTGAGTACATCATGGGACACAGAGGCAGGCCAATATTTATTACCTGCTGAGTTATACTTCATCTCCAGGTGAATGGACACTGGTAGACTAAAGATCTTTAGACAGGAAGTGATCCCCTATATAACCCCTCCCATACAGGAAGTACTTCAGTTTTGTCACAAGCACTGAATCCTCAAAGAGGGGAAGGATCTCTGTGTCCTATGATGTACTCAAAGAAAAGGATTCTACAGGTAAGTATGATGAAAAAATACTATTTTCTTTTTCATACATCATGGGACACAGAGTCAGGCTAATATTCATTACCTGCTGGGACATCCCAGAGCAATAGCCTTGAGGGGAGGGAGACATCCTGCCAAACAATAGCCATCAGAACTTATACGACAGCCCACAGTACACTGCGGCCGAAAGCCGAATCCTCGGCTGCTCGAACCTCCACTTGATAAAATGCACATGCACAACAAATGTGGAAGGAGAGGGATCGGAAGGTAAGCATAAACCAGGGAGTACTGGCTCCACGGAACTACCAGAGCATCTGCTCCGATTGCCAGAGGATCTCTTGTTCGGGACACAAACTGCTGTAGCTTGTTGTTGAACCTGTATACCAGTAGTTCGACCTCTGGCCATCACCAACGTTGGCAAATTTCCTGGAACACCCCTGGGTGTAGGGACCATTCCCCCGGGCAGATCTGCTGGAGGCTGAGATAATCTGCCTTCCAGTTCTCTACTCCCAGGATATGGACTGCCGATAGAATCGGCACATGTCCCTCTGCCCAGGCTAGTATGTGGTTCACCTCCTTCAGAGCTGAACGACTCCGGGTACTGCCTTGGTGGTTTATATTAGGCCACTGCAGTGGCATTGTCGGACTGAACCCCGATAGGGTAGTCCTGAAGCTCCACCATCCAGGACCGTAGGGCCAGTCGTACTGCCCATAATTCCAGGACGTTGATGGGCAGGATCTGTTCTGTCTTTGACCATTTCCCCTGAGCTGTGAGCCCTTCTAGGGTTGCTCCCCAACCTGAGAGACTGGCATCTGTAGTTAGTACTCTCCAAGTTACCGGGAGGAAAGGTCTTTCCTTTCGCAGGTTCTGATCCTGGAACCACCAGTTTAGGCTTAAGCGTGCCCGAGGAGATAAGAACATTGGATAATCCAGGGCTTGTCCTCTCCTGTTCTAAGCCAACAATATAACTTGTTGTAGAGGCCTGGAATGGAACTTGGCATAGGGTACCGCCTCGAAGGAGGATACCATCCTCCATAGAAGACTCATACGGAGCCGAATAGATGGTTGTCTGGTGCCCCTTATCTGACACACCTGATTCTTCAGGGCACAGATCCTTGTGGGTGGCAAGAATACTCTTGCTAGGACCGTATCTAGGATCAGACCTAAATATTTTAGACCTTGAGCTGGTTTCAAGGCTGACTTTTCGGTATCTCTGATCCAGCCTAAGCTTTTCAAATACCGCACTGTGCGTGTTATGCTCTGTAATAGAAACTGTAATGAGTGATCTCTGAGCAGGAGGTCGTCCAGATACCCAAGCACCAGGATCCCTTGGGACCTTAAAAAGACCCAGTACTGGTGCTAGGACCCTTGTGTACACACGGGGGTGCTGTAGCAAACCCGAAGGGTAGAGCCACAAACAAAAAAGGACATTCCTCTACTGCAAATCGCACGAACCTCTGATGAGGCTGAAAGATAGGTATGTGTAAATACGCGTCTTTTATATCGATGAAAGCTAAAAAAGTCTTCCCATCTGGAGCGAGGCTACAACTGAGCAGACAGACTCCATCAGAAAGGACTGGATTAGTAGATTCTGGTTCAGGGATCTTAGGTCCAAAAATGGGCCTCGTGACTGACCCAAGAACATGTACAATCACTCCTTGATGCACTAAATGATGTAGTGCCTGATGATAAATTTTCTACCCGTCTGTGGATTCTTAAAATCAAGTTTTGTCAAGCTATGTGGTATGGACAGGGAGAGTTTTAGCCATTTCATTTTTTTTTTTTTACGTTTTTGACAGAGTGGAGATGGATTAGAACCCGTTCGGGAGATTCACCCGCTCTATTAGTCCAGTTTACTGGTATTATAAATTAAATTTTGGGTTGTCCCCAGTACAGTAATTAAAGGAGAATCATTCCAATGGGGACACTAATCCTGGTGACCTGGGGCCCCCCCCCCAACAGATTCCCCTAATTTGCAGGGCTTTGCTCTCACTTCCTGTTTTAGCAATGTGACAGGAAGGGAAGAGAAATCTAGCCAATGGGACATCGGTGGCCAAATAAACCTTACAGGGGTTATAACCCTCCCTTACTCTAGAAAAAAAAAAAAAGGTTTTGATTATAGTTCTACGAGAGCTCATTCTAGTGGTTGATCTACCTTTATCATCATCACAAAAATATGGGAGAACAATGTACAAGCATTGTCAAATATTACTTAATACTGAAAAATACTGAAACGACTCCCAATATGTGCTCACAAAATTTCAATTTTTGAGGTTTGTAATCGAATATAAAGGCAATAAGTGTTTTTTTTTTTTAATACTTGCTTAGAGGTCGGCTTTAGGTAACCAGGCAGGGGCCCCAACAAACCCAGAAAGTTATTACATTTCGCTCTGAGATCACATTAGTTTAGCAAGTGGCTGTGAAGCTCTCAGCTATTCTATTCTTGGCTTATGACTTCTTGTTACTTCGGCATTAGCTGTACACAGAAGTCACCCCAGCTACTTAGGATCATTAAGAGAATTACATTTCCTCTGGATAACTCCCACACAAAACAGTCTCAATTATAAATACTAAGGCTTCTGCAGTTTAACCAAACTCATTAAACTTATTCGATTAGATTTGAGGAACGCCAATTTAGTGGAACGTTCGGCTGTTTAATAGTTTTTTTTTTTTTTTTTCCAATAGATTTTATTGAAAGAGAAAAGTGTTACAAAGTACATAACAGTGGTTATATAAGTTTTCTCAAAAAAAGAAACAATATGTAAAACAAAAACCGTAGTCTAGTCTCTTACAGACATGATTAAAAAAAAAAAAATAAACAACAAATGTAGGGCACAACAGGTATACATTTACCATGACGAGGTAACTGGATGGATCAACACGTGGGGTCAATAGTTTTAACAAACACCATTTTGCAGTAACAGCCAGTAACAATTATATCCATAAATTTTACAGTATACCCTCTCTTCAGTGCTTCTGCGGGGAATTTTTTTTACATTTTTCCACTGAGAAAGGCGTTACTAGCTTCAGAGCAAGAGGGTATAGATGGCAGAGGAGTAGGGATGGCACTGCTACCCTGTTTGCAACCAAGGGCTCCTTTAGACTTTGGAATTTTGGACACCATGAATGCCCAGTAATGCGCCTATCAGGGCTCAACATTTCAAGTCCTGAGCTACTAACCAGGCCTCAATGGTTACTCGCCACCAGTGCCCCACTCAATCCCTACCCTGCCCCTAATTCTGCCCCTAGACACGCCCTCATAAATTTTCTCATGAAATGACACTTAAATGTTTTATGCAAAAATATTAAAAACAACTTTATCAGTGCAGCCTCACCTGTGCCCCTCAATGCAGCCTCACCTGTGCCCCTCAATGCAGCCTCACCTGTGCCCACCATTGCAGCCTCACCTGTGCCCACCATTGCAGCCATACTGTGACCATTTCAGCCTCGCCTGGGCAGGGGAATGCACGGCTGAAGGAAGAGGAGAGCCGCGGGAATCGGGATAGCATGCTGTTACTGGCGCTTACATTATACTTGTCTCCGCTCGACACAGCCCCGCCTCCTCCTGACCCGTGCCAGTGATAAACAGAATGCATCGCAGCATTGGACCGGCATTCTGTCTATCACTGGCAAGGGTCAGGAGGAGGCGGGGCTGTGTCGAGCAGAGCGGAGACAGTATAATGTTAGCGCCGGTAACAGTGTGCTATCCCGACGGCTCTCCTCTTCCTCCCCAGGGCGATCGCTGGGCGAACGGCTCCCGATCAACCCGCCGACGGTGCTCCCCCCTCCCAGGCAGGCAGCCCAGCTCGCAAGCCCTCATTTTCCACTCGCAAAACGCGAGTAGACGAGTGGAAAATTTGAGGGCTGCACCTATCATATTAAGATGCGTTTTGCGCGCGTTTGCATCATGCCAGATGCCTCCTGTGTTGGTTTTCTATTGTATGGATTCTTGTACTATCCTCTCTGCTAGGAACACTTACTAAATTCATCTCAAACGCACTTTGAATGCCATTTGCTGTGCATTTACATTGACATGAATAGAGGAGTCTGGGGAACAGTAAAGCCAGCCCACTGCCAGATGCTGGATAAATTGTGGCGCCACAAACACAACCTTGTGAACTACACGGTCAGCTACAATGGACAGAATTGGTAGAGAGCGTTGGCAGGTGTTCATGAGGCTTTAAAAATGGGGATGAAATGTCTGTTCTTGGCGCACGTTTACTTAGCCTAAGGGAGGATAGAAACCCTGCAGCTGAACCATGTTTTTACCGGCTCTTTAAACTTCCCCCCACTTTGGCTGGAAAAGCTGGGGCCGAGTTGGTGTACATGCTGCAGCCGCCATGCTTTGCAGCTGGAATTATACACTGTCATGTTTGGTGGGCAATGTCCCTTGTGCTGTTTTTAGGTTTTAGGGAAAATTAAGGTTTAAAGTGGTTGTAAAACCCTCACATACACCCAGTGAAGTGAACAGCCTCAGATAATACACAGAGTTGAAACAAATCTCCCTATACAAGTTTTACATGTATATCTGCTGTCTTCAGCTTGCTACAGTGCCTTGAAAAAGTATTGTATAAAAAGAAAAAGTGCAGCGCTGGATAATGAATAAAAATGTGAATACCAAATGACACAATTGCTAATAAACCAAATAGTGTAAATAAATATGTGTCCACGTGAAGAACAAATCAGGTGTTCAAATGATCAGAAAAGTTCATAAACATCCAAATGATCAAATGTGATAATTATTCTTGTGTAGATGCATCCAAAAATGCAGTTCATGGAGTACTTGTCACCGTCAGTACTTCCCGTCACCAAAGAATAAAGTAAAGGGGAGGCTTACCAGAAAGCCAGCGACCGCCCTTATTCAGGGGGGTCAAACTGTGCTTAGTAGAACAGCCTTGGTGCTGTTTAGATGTCACCAGCGTACCAAACAATATTCGATTGACCTTAACAATTCTCCTGTGTCGCGAACTCTCTCAGGCCATCAATTGCCACAGAGTTTGATAAGACATCCGGTGGATAGGGGGCAAGGAGGAGACAAAAAAAAGACTCCGATAGTGCAGACCTATTTCCAAAGAGGATTTAATGTGTTTAAAAAAATCCCACTACATGAAAGGTACCTTGCAAGGTATAGAAACAGGCTCCGTTTGTCCGTGGACGAAAAACTACTATCGCGCATGCGCAGTGCTTGTGTACGCGGCGACACTACGACAGTTTGGTCACAACTGACGTCATCAGGGGTACGCACACACCTGGGTGACGTCAGTTGTGACGAAACGGTCGTAGGGTCACCGCGTACACACACACCGGAGTCTTTTTTTGTCTCCTCCTTGCCCCCTATCCACCGGATGTCTTATCAAACTCTGTGCCAATTGATGGCCTGAGAGAGTTTGCGACACAGGAGAATTGTAAAGGTCAATCGAATATCTGACATCTAAACCGCACCAAGGCTGTTATACTAAGCACAGTTTGACCCCCCTGAATAAGGGCGGTCGCTGGCTTTCTGGTAAGCCTCCCCTTTACTTTATTCTTTGGTGACGGGAAGTACCGACGGTGACAAGTACTCCATGAACTGCATTTTTGGATGCATCTATACAAGAATAATTATCACATTTGATCATTTGGATGTTTATTTATGAACTTTTATTTATGAACTTTTATGATCATTTGAACACCTGATTTGTTCTGCAGTCCCCGTCCTGCAGTCCCTGACATCGAGGGACTGCAGGACAGGTAAGTGTCCATTTATTAAAAGCCAGCAGCTGCAGTATGTGTAGCTGCTGGCTTTTAATTTTTAATTTTTTTTTCCCCTGGAACACCCCTTTAATGAAGAAAACTTTTTTTTTTTTCCATTTTGGATAGAGTAATGGAGGGTTATGACCCCTGACTATTTTTTTTTTTTGCTTGCCATCTGTGTGCCATTGGGAAGATTTACCGTAACTTCCTATCCCAAAACCAAAACCGAGAGGAAATCCCTGCATATTAAAGTGGAGTTCCACCCTCACCTCTAAATGCCTGTTGCTAGGGGGTCCCTCGTAGTCTGCCTCCTTCAGCGCCTGGGCTCCTGACGTCACTTCCCTCGGCACAAGAATGGAGATCACCTTTCCCCCCTCCCTCTAGGTAATAATCTGGGACTCGTCTCAGGTCCCAGATGATTGCGCGGCCAGTCACAGCGCGCCGTGCAGCTAGCACAATGGGTGCCCGGCTGTAAAGCCACAGCCGGGCGCCCAAAGTTAAAATGCCAGCGCCGCCGAGCGGAGGGGGAGACAAGCGGGGCTTTGATCCCCCATATCACTGGACCGTGGGACAGGTAAGTGTCCGATTATTAAAAGTCAGCAGCTGCAGTATTTGTAACTGCTGACTATTGAAACAGCTGAAAATTTTTTTTGGTAATGGGAACTCCGCTTAAAGGCAATCTCTTGGGGGCCTCCAGGTCACCAGAACTAGTGTGCCCATTGGAAGATTTGCCCTCAATTACTTTTCTGGGGACAACCCAAAATTTGGGATCTTCAATTACTTTCATTTTTAAAGATAATGGTAAACAGAACTAATACAAGATGGTGAATTTCACTAACCGGGGGAACAGACAGTAATGAAAATCTGACAGGTGTTCTAATCCCCACTCTGCAAAAGTACGTTTTGCCTTTAGTTATACTAGAACACAATGTAGACAAATTTATTGAAACCCTTACAGGTCACTAAAACAATTATGAAATGAAAAGCAATTGTCTGACGTATTCCTGCATGCCTTTGTTATACCACAGAACGTGTGAAAAGAGATAAATTATATTCTATAAAGATAGTGTAAAATGGCCTGGAAAGATTTGTAGTGCCTCTAAAAGAGATTAGACATAATTGGATCTTAGTGACATTTCAAACCGTCTTATGTAATTAGTATCACGCGTCTTTAATCTTTTAATCAGTCTATTTAAATAGACAGAAGTAGACACTCTGCTGCATGGGGTCATCTCATGCACCACACTGAATATGGGCCAGAGAAAGCAAAAAGGAGAGAAAGAAAATTACAGACCAGCAGGTTAAAGCAGAACTCCAGCTTTGGTCACAGTTTTTACATGCAAGGCCACTGGATGTGCTGTATAAACTGTATGTAGCTGAGGCCACATACAGCGTACCGCACTGTGTTCCAGGTTTGAGCCGAGGCTTCCAGTCTCATACCCGGAACACAATAGAGTCTATCTGAGCGGCGCCCAGCCATTCATAGAGAGCGGTGTATTCTAGCAATGAATACAAAGCTTCCTCCGACTGGCTGAGTCAGAAAGGTGGGCTGATTATGTCATAACCTTCAACTCAGCCAATCAGAGGAAGATTAGTAATCATTGCTAGGATTTATCACTTTCTATGAATGGCTGAGCTCTGCTCAGATAGACTAGTGTGTTCCGGGTATGAGACAGGAAGTCTCAACTTGCACCCGGAACACAGTGCTGTATGTAGCCTCAGCTACATACAGTTCATACAGCACATTGTCAGGGCTGGGCTCAGCCCTTCCTTCTCAAAGCTGGCCGCTCAGCTGTCGGCTAATTGCCAGCTCCTATCTCTCCACAGTGACTCACCTGCTGATGACATCCTGCTCGTCAATCCTGCCTACTTAAGGCGTCCAGGCCAGATGATCTCTGCCTTCACCTTGGTCACATCTGTAGAGAGGCTCTCCTGTGTTCCTGTTAAAGACTTGCTTGGCTGACATTCCTTCTGGCTCCAGATCCTGCTGGTCTATTACACTCATCTCTGGCTCCCTGACTTTTGGCTTGTCTGACTATCCGTTCCAGTTCCTGAACTACTATGTTTTGACTAGGTATACTCTGTTTACCTTTTTTGTTATTATTAAACAAGTGTGATTTAACTGTACTTCTGTCTCAGTCTGATTCATGGTTTCTGACACACGTTAGTGAGAAACATGGTTCATTTGGGCCAGCTTGGCCCAAACAATCAAACTATGTAAAGTGTATCAAAAGCTGAAGTTAAAGAGGAGTTCCACCCCCTCCCCAGCAAAAAAATTTAAGTCAGCAGCTACACATACTTTAAAATTAGGACACTTACCTGCCTGTCCTAGAGTCCAGTGATGTCAGCACCACAGCCAATGTTTCCATTGGCTCTTGAGCGCTGCCGTCGCCAAATCGAGGCAAGGGAAACCGTCAGTGAAGCCTTTCTGAATGGCCTGGCGATGGGGCAAAAAGGAGGGGGGCAAGGAGGAGGGGGGCCAAACTTCTGAGTGATCTTGTGGAGGCAAGATCTCTCGGAAGTGGGGACGGGTACCTGTCCGGTACCCACTACCCCCTTCCCCCCCGAAAGGTGCTAAATGTGGCACCGGGCAAGGAAGGCAGAAAAGCGGAGCTTCCACCTTTGGGTGGAACTTCGCTTTAAACTTTAAAGATAAAGACTAATAAAACATCCCCAAGCAGTTTGATGTGCTTTTGACTACAGTTGCAAATATTACTAAGAAGTCTAAGGTCCATGGGAGCGTAGCCAACTGCTCAATGGCCCCAATAGGAAAATCATCACCAGATAGATCAGAACAGTGCAAATGCCATGCAAAGAGGCAAGGAAAACTTTTAAAGAGATACAAAGCTGAACTCCACATTCAAGGTACATCAGTGTCTGATCACACCATCTATTGCTTTGAGTGTCAGTAGGCTCAAAGTAAAAAGACCAAGGAGGACTCCACTGCTAAAACAAGAAGTGCTTTTAACCCAGGTTCACACTTGTGTGATCTCAGACATTGCATGCGATTTGCACCCACACCACAGGTGCTGATCACATGCGATGTCTGTGCGATGCGAGTTCAGTCATACAGTTGTATGGCTGAACTCGCATTGGATTTACAGAAAAAAATCCGCACTGGAATCAAATTCCTGTCTGAATCCACAGTTCGCACTGTGATCTGTGAACCAATCTGGGGGTGTCATTAACATTGTATTGACACCCACAGTGGTTCGCAGAGGGCAGTGTAAACTGCCTGCGGGAGAGATGGGATATGGGAACCCGCGCTGGAATCGTGCTGGTTCCTGCATCGCATATGCATGAAATTGGGCTAAGTGGGCTTCTGCATATGAGATACAAACCTTGGAGCCTCTGATCACATGTAGCCGATACCACATGTAAACTGGTTACAGGCTGTTTCAGAATAACATGGATGACGAGGAATACTAGCAGTGCAGCTGACCTTGAAAGACATAATTTAGGGGCCTTTTCCCCACAAAGGACAAGCGATCACTCTAGCGATAGGTGGTCCACATCCAGGGTGGGTGCACATCCATGTGGGGCACGTTGTCTGAACACTGAAGCACCAATTTTATATTGAAGCACGAGCACTTTATTCACTACTGTGGGACTTTTTTTATTAGAACTGTACACTTTTTAGTAGTATTGTACACTTGATATTTTATACCCATTGATACGAGTCCCTAGCCAAGCGCAGTGTTTGCCTAATTATTTTCATACTGTAGTGACGCTAGTAAATCTCACATTTAAACTGCTGCTGGCAACTATTTTTAATTATCAATATTTTTTATTTATTACTTTGGCGCAAAGTTTAGCTGAAGTTATATGCAAATTTCAACTCTTTCAATAAAACGTGACCTTTTGTCTCCTAAAACTGGTCCTTTGATAATATGCAAGGTATATTCACAACCAACAGAGGCTTGTAAGGCAGGAAAGGCCCAACTATTATCACGATTTTTCTTACTGGAAACGGGAGCAAATCTCAAAATTAATTATGAGCAGCATATTAATGATAATAAATTATTGTGGTCCCCTGTGTAAGCATTAAGTTGCATGGCAGAAGTTAGAAGCTCAAGTGCTTTCCAAGGTCTAATGGTTACTCGATAAATATCCACGTGAGATCCCAGCCGTGTACAACAAGACAATATAAATATCTTGGAGCATTACTCATTAATGAGATAACCACAACTTGTTTAGTGTGTAGCTGTGGAAGACGGTCTCTACAAATGATCACACCCTGTATTCTAGGTGTGGTAATCTAACAAAAACTATTTACTTGGATACCATACTTGTGTCCTCTACACGTAGGGAGGCTTTTATTCCCGGGTGAGATCTACCATGTAATACCTAGCTGCAGGTCATCAGGTGCTCTTCCGGGAGATTAGTACAGACAGCCCAATAAAATGACTGTTTATCATCCAAAGCCTTCGTTATAGCTGGCTGCTGACTAGGAGAAACAACTCCTAGTGGGGAATTAGGAAACCTGCTATTGCCGATCCCCACCAATTCATTACCTTTCCATCTACCTAAACAGAAAGCCTGCTTGTCACAGTGCTATAGGGAGTGAATGGCTCAATGCCGACTGATTATGCATGCGAGGCTAAAGGCTGGTACACACGGGCCAAATATTGGTCAGTTCAACACAATCCGTCTGATTGTTCGACCTTGTGTACAGCAGCCAGTCCGGCTTCTGTTGAACAGGCATGCTGGAAAAAAACAGCAACCAACCGGCATTCGATCTGCGCTGGCAGCAAACTGCTGCCAGTGCTGACCGGTGTGTTATGGCCGGGGGGGGGGGGCAGCGTCAGAACACAATAGCTCAGCGGGGAGATCGGTGTACTAACATTACATAGTTAGTACAGCCAGCTCCTCTTTTTTTTTTGGTTTTCTTTTTCCCTGTTCAGACTGCTGGCCTTGTGTGTAGTAGACATTAAAGTGGTTGTAAACCTAGTTACACCACTTTTAACTTCAGGTAAGCCTATAATAAGGCTTACCTGTAGGTACTGGAAATATCTCCTAAACCTGCACGGTTTAGGAGCCATTTACCATATACACTTGCACTGACGTCATTGGCGCATGCGCACTGCAGAAAGGGCAGGATCATGTCGTTTCTAAAGGGCCTGTACCGCGACCGACGGCTCAGGCGTGCAAGCACGGGAGTGACGTCACGCGACTCCGGCCAGTCACAGACCCGGAGTCCATGGTCCCGGAAGGAAGAGGGGTGAAGATAGATGCAGCCACTATCAGGGTTAACTTCCTCTTTAAAAGAGAAGTACGTGAATGTTTTATTTTATTTTATTTTTTTTAAATCGGTCCAAAGCTGCATCTGTCCCCCACCGTCTTGAACACTGAGACCCGAGAGATCAAACCCTGCTGATCGCTTGGTTCTCACAGCTCCGTGAGCAGAGAGCTGGTGACTACCAGTCACCGGCTCTCTGCTCTGCGCTCTCCCCCGCGCTCATTGGAGCCTAGCTCCTGTGTGAACCTAGGCTTGTCATAGTGACCTTTTTTTTTTTTTTAGGCCTCATACACACGGACGTTTTAACAGCGGCTTTTTTGAGCTTTTTTGCTTAAAAAGGCAACACCATGTTATTCAATGGGCTCATACACACCATGGCGTTTTTGAGCTGCAACAGACATGGTCGTTTTTAAGCTCCAAAAAAAAAAAAAAAACAAGGACCAGCGCCTTCAGAGGCTCCAGCGCTAGAGCAGTTTTGACGCTGACGCCGAAAAAAGCTCAAAAACAAACAAAAACGCGCATTAACGCTATACCGACGTTTTTTAGCGTCAGCGTTTTTAAGCTGTAAAAACGTTTATGTGGGTAATTTTGAGAGTGGAAAATAGCAGAGGGATGTTTTTTTTTTTTAAAACGCGCCTTAGCGTTAACACTTAAAAACGACGTTAAACGCGCATTGACGCCAGATCAAAAGGCTAATAAAATCGCGTTTTTAACGCTGCTTTTTTTTTTATTTTTTTTTTACAGGTGTTGTTACTAGCTTTACAGCTCATTTTTTAAAACGTCCGTGTGTATGAGGCCTTAACGTTTTTCACGGATTTATGGATAGGTTTATGCACTTTTTTTTGGAGTTTGAACATCAATTATTTGCATACAAAAGGTAGATCAAATTTTTACCATAGTTTACTATAGTTAATTGTTTATTAGGATTAAACCTTTTCATAATATGCTTGTTATATTTGTAGCACAGCATTTCTTTTTTGACAAAAATAAACTAAAGATTTTCAGGAAAGTATGCAGTCGCAATCCATAGGTTATTTACTGTGTGCGCCGACTGCTGAAGCTAACCAATTGAAGAGTGCTCATACCGGCTATACTGACACTCCCCGAACAAACTCCTCCCACTGACTAATCATCCATATCAATCTGAAATCTAGGATTTTATGAACATTTCATTTTGATCCTACATTCATCAGTGTCTGCTGTAAACCTCAACATACAACACTATGCTAGACAAGTAATATTGAAATAAGGAACCAAGATCAACCGCTATTCTTCCCCCCCCCCCAAAAAAAAAAAAAAAAAAAGTCAGACGTGTTGTACAAATTACTGTTAGAATAAAAAGTCTACTTTCTAAAAATGTACACTGTGCGACTTGAGAAATCAAGTGACAAAGCACGGTTCCAAATATATCTCGCCACTTACAAAATGCTTACCATCCAAAATAATACAGAGGTGGCAAAATGTAGACTAGCAGGAAGCCCCATCAAGTGATGATTTAACATGTTCAGTACCAGCAAAGACCAGAACAGATCACATATTATGCATGCGTTTCTTTTTGCATGATTGCTAGAATACTGAATCGTATGTCAAATACATGTATGTCTGATAGGTTCCCCGCCACAACACTCAGCTTCGTGTAACAAGCAACCCAACCACAAAGAATAAATGAATGAGTAACACATTTGTTGCAGCTTTATGGAAGGTATAAATATACAAGCTACAAGGAATAAACTTCACTACTGATGGTAATACAGACCCCCGGGGCCCACCCTAAAAAAGGGAAATTAAAGGCAGATTAAAAAAAAATAAAATAATTAACAAACAAATGTCATACTTACTTGTGTAGTGGTTTTGCACAGAGCAGTCACGATTCTCCTCTTTTCGGATCCCCCAACGGTGCTCCTGGCCCCTCCCTCTGGCCAAGTGCCCCATAGCAAACAGCTTGCTATGGGGGGCACCAGAGCAGTCTCACTCCTGAGCCACTGCCCTGTGTGTCCAGTCACACATGGACCATGGCTGCACCCCCCTCCCCCACTCTCTCCTCATTGGCTCACTGGCTGTGACTGACAGTAGCGGGAGCCAACTGCTCCCATTGCTGTCTCAGCCAATGAGGAGGAAGAGACATGGAAGAGTGGCTGCTCTCATGCACATCGCTGGATTGAGATGGGCACCAGGTAAGTATTTCATGAAGGTAAAAAACATTCATACAATTTACAATCACTTTAAAGCAGAACTTCACTCATTGACCATCTGTAATCCTTATGCTGCCAGCATTAGTAAATAGACAGGAAGGTATATTATATTTTCTTGTTTTAGAATTATTATTTTTTTATATTTCCTTAGTTACTTCCTGGTTTTCAGGGCCAGGCAGATGTCATACATCCCAGGAGTCTTCGGGGGAGGAGGGGCTTTCTCAGCTAAGCACACCCTCCTGCATGCATGCCTGAGCCAAGAACAGATGAATTCCTGGAAGTAAATGCTACATGAATCAACTGCCCTTATTTTAGTCGACCACAGCCAGAAATGCTAGGGGGTGTTTTTCAACGTGTTTTCTCAGAAAAATAAAGCATGGAGACATGGATGGATGGGGGTATTTGCCTAAAATATTACAAATGACTTAAAGAATAAGTTCACCTTTCATAACATGTTACGTCCATATTCAGGGTGTAACGAGTTATAACGGAACAAGTTTACTGTGTAGATATGACTGGCAGTGAAGGGGTTAACCACTAGGGGGCAGTGAAGGGGTTACGTGTGTCCTAGGGAGTGATTCTAACTGCGGGGGGAGGGGCTATGTGTGACATGACACAACACTGATCACCGCTCCCGATTACAGGGAGCTGTGATCAGTGTCCTGTCACTAGGCAGAATGGGGAAATGCTTGTTTACATTAGCATTTCCCCATTCTTCCTCTCCGTGAGACGATCGCGGGTATCCCCACGGACATCGAGTCCACGGGACCTGCGGTCAGACTCATGGAGCTTGCGGCGGGCAGCGCGCCGCCTGTTATACAGTCCTTGTGAGATCGCGTACAATAACGTGATTTCGCTCAGCGGAGCCAACCTGCCGCAGTAAAACTAGAGCAAGCGGTTAAATAGCATTTTGGGTTTGTCGTGCTCAGGTGCAATTTAGTTCCACTTTAAACTTGAACTTTTAAAACTAGTCTACACAAAAAGTTCCCTTACCTACACTTTTAGCAATCCCCCACCGGCGCTGTCAGCTTTTCCCTCCTCCAGGTGCTTTCTGTCACAGGTTGCATGCTCCCTAGCCACGAGCCAGAATGTGTGCGTCCACAGACACACTCAGAGCTTGTAAGCCATGCCCCATGCCAGTTTGTTTGAGAGAAGCTGAGCCATAGACCCCTGCTGCTTTCCCCTGTGAAAGCAGGAAGTGAGGGGAGCGGTGCTGGACCCAGACAGCACTGGAGCGGTGACATGAGCCGGGTAAAAGTTCAGGGATGGAGAGGGTAGAACAGGTAGTGAGGATACAAACCATTTGGATTTTAGAACCACTTTAAGGGCACATTCAAATCTTCTTTGTAGTTAGATGCCATAAAAACTATTTTACTGTAAGTTACAGCAAAGCATGGTAATACTATTACAGTATGAGACCATGCACTGAACACTGCAGGACACCACAACAAACATGACACACGTGGTGCGCTGGATTACAGTGTATAGAAACTGTATGAAGTGTTTACCCAAATGCACTACAGCATACACTAATACGAGGGCTGTGTTTGCCCGCAAACTGATGCACAGGTGTTCCGTGCATCCGCTTGCAGGCAGTCTTATTCATATTAAAGATGCCGTGGCTGTACAGAAACAACCACAGATCCCAATTTGAAAGGCATGCAGGTCACACTGTCTGCGTTCGGAGCCGTGATTCAAGGTCCCCTCAGCACTTTGGAGCCAAGATGAGCTGTCATACAAGAGCACCCTAAAATTCAAGGTCATCAATGCAATTTGGACTCAAAGTGAGTGGACAAACCATAGCACCCTGAGAGTCAAAGTCCCCACGGCACTATGTAACAAAAAGGTGAGTGGATATACCAGGAGAACCCCAAGATTCAGGGTCCCCATGGCAGTTTGTAACACTGTATCACTGCTCTCAATCACTGGGAGCAGTAGATCCCGGTCATGTTGCTAGGCAGAAAAGGGAAATGCCTTGTTTACATAGACATCTCCCCGTTCTGCCCCTCCGTGTCACGATCAAGGGCCACCCACAGACAGAGTCCGCGGGACCCGCGCCCACTAGCCGCCGATGACGCAGCGACGTATGAGTACATTGTTTTGCGCACCTGTGCCACTTTTACCAGGCATCTAGCCACCCTACTCCTGCCACCTCCACCACAGAATTTTCCCCACTGCTCAACAGTGTGCCAAGGAGGTGGGAGGAAAGGACTCCATGCTCTTTCTCAAGGAAGGCAGTCAATGTGGACATATCAGAGCACCCCGTGATTCAAGGTCCCCTCAGCACTTTGGAGCCAAGGTGAGCTGTCATACAAGAGCACCCTAAAATTCAAGGTCATCGAGGCAATTTGGACTCAAAGTGAGTGGACAAACCATAGCACCCTGAGATTCAAAGTCCCCACAGCACTTTGTAACAAAAGGTGAGAATATATACTGGGAGAACCTCAAGATTCAGGGTCCCCATGGCACTTTGTAAGCGGTCATACAGGTACCTAGAGAGATCTGCTATATGATATTAATGGCATGTTAAGGCCTGAAACTCACTCCTTGTCTCCTTTATCCAGTGCGCTAGTGTTTTTCATTCTTAATTTCTAGTGATAAATGTGCTATTTATTGCAGTCAGCTGCTTGCTATTGATGTATCGCAAAGGCACGAACAGGAGAAAATTCCTTGATGAGCCAGACATGACTCCAACGTGCTCTGAGCCGTGTTGGGCAAGTTAAGACTGGGAGAAAAAAAAAAAAAAAAGAAGAAAACCACAAAACATACTCAAAAGGCATTGGCCAGCTGTGAGCGAAGACATTTGGGCAAACCTGGACATATCACAGAGGCCCATCAGCCATTTTTATAATTGGCCTGACTGGTTCATGGAGTCCTCTATGTGGAATCGCGTGCCATCGAATAACACAGACTTCATCTATCAAGATGTATACAGGAGGACTGTCAGTGCCATCTCAAACCAACCAAGATTTAATCTTGCCCTGGAAAACAGCAGTGGAGCAAGGCTGAAGTCAGATAGTCAAAGTATTTTTCCTTTTATTTTATTTTTTATGTAGTAACATTTAGCAAACAATATATTGCAGCTTACCAATTCTTAGATGCGATGGCTGCATTTGTTTTCTTATTTTTTAGCCACTTCAGCCCCTGAAGGATTTACCCCCTTCCTGACCAAGCCCCTTTTTGCAATACGGCACTGCGTTGCCTTAACTGACAATTGCGCGGTCAAACGACGTTGTACCCAAAATTTACATTATTTTTTATCCACACAAATAGAGCTTTATTTGGTGGCATTTGATCACCTCTGTGGTTTTTAAAACATTTTGAAAAAAAAAAAGCAATATTTTTTACTTTTTGCTAATAATAATAAATTTTGGTTAAAAAAAAGAAAAAAAAAAAAAAAAAAAGAAGAAGTCGCAAGCGTATATTGATTGGCTTGAGCAAAAGTTATCACGTCTACAAAATAGGGGATAGATTTATGGCATTTTTATTATAATTTTTATTTTTTATTATTTTTTTTATTAGTAATGGCGGTGATCTGCGATTTTTATCGTGACTGCGACATTGCAGCAGACAGATCGGACACTTTTGACACCATTTTGGGACCATTGTCATTTATACAGCAATCAGTGCTATAAAAATGCACTAATTACTGTGTGAATGTCACTGGCAGGGAAGGGGGGCGATCAAGGGGTTAAGTGTGTTCCTTGGGCGTGTTACAACTTAAGGGGGGGGATGGGCTCACTAGAACATGACAGAGATCACTGCTCTCGATCACTGGGATCAGTATATCCCCATCATGTTGCTAGGCAGAACAGAGAAATGCCTTGTTTACATTAGGCATCTCCCCGTTCTGCCTCTCCGTGTCACGATCACGGGCCACCGGCAGGCATCGAGTCCGCGGGACCTGCGCCCGCTAGCCGCCGATGACGCAGCGACGTACGGGTACATTGTTTTGCGCACCCGTGCCACTTTGCCGGCGTATATATGCGTGAGCCGGCCAGCAAGTGGTTATGCTCTCTTTCTTCTATTTTTATCTGGTGATCCAGCCAGTAGGTCTGGTTTTTCAAACAAGCTCTCTTCCAGATGTATAAGTTTAAAGGGATAAGGCAAACCATTTAACACCGGACAGGGGTAATCAGATTTTATTTACCCATGTAAAACCTGTATCCCCAAAAAGGAAAAAAAATTAAAATAAAAACACGGTTTGCTGTAACCGATTACAACATGTGAGCTGGAGTTTGGTTTCAATGTGTTAGTGTATTTAAATCTGCTAATGCATTTAACACTCCCCTCCCCCCAGACTGGCAATGCTGCTGTCCAAATGTGCCCCCTGTACTCCTACATCCAGAGTGGGGGCACTCTAATACAGGAGGTGTGTTACTGGCCAAATCAGATGAAAGCAGAGGGGGGGAAAAAAGCCTAAAAACAGAAAAACGAATGCAGCCACCACATCTTGGTAAGCTGCAATATATTACATTTTTGGTTTAATACTGCTATAAAAAGGAGTTGTAAACCCTTACGGTTTTTCACCTTAATCCATTCTATGCATTATGGTGAAAAACCTTCTGTACTGCAGCTGCCCCCCGGAGCCCCCCTTTTTCTTAGCACAGCAGCGCAAGCCGCTGTCTTGGGTCCTCATTGGACAGATTGATAGCAGCAGGAGCCGCTGCTGTCAATCAAATCCAGTGACATGGGAGCCGGGGGCGGGGCCGAGTCCTGCTGTCTGTTTCAACGGCTGCAGCAGCAGGACTCGGGAGCGTGCCCACATGAGTGCCCCCCATGGAATGCGGCTCTGTGGGGGCATTCAATGAAGGGGAGGAGCCAGGAGCACTACTGGGGGACCACAGAAAAGGAGGATCGGTGCCACTCTGTGCAAAAGTGTTAGATGTGCTAGCAGATTTAGATACACTAACAAATTGAAGCCAAACTCCAGCTAATACTTATAGGGAGTTACAGCAAACCGTTTTGCTCGTTTTGGGATAAAGGTTTTACATATATAAATAAAAGTTGATAATTTTAAGCAACACCGTCAGTGGTAAATGGTTTGTCATCTCTGTAACCACTGCATTTTGCTGTAGAGCTTGTCCTTTTGAACAAAACAGACATTGGTTTTGTCAGTGCCATTACTATAACATTTCAAATACTGACTTAGCATTATGCACATCTCACAATATGAAATGAATCATGAATGAGACAGACAACTGGGCAAAGTTACAGGTTGTAGAGATTCTCATGTATTTATAAAAAAACTCTCACTCTCACAGAACACTGAGCTGAAAAAAAAAAAAAAAAAAAAAACACCACACAGTTAACTGCGCATGCGAACAAAGTGCTAATGTGTTCCCTGGGCCACAGATCCAATGTCGGTACTTCCTGCCGTCTGCAGATCGGAGAGGGGAGGACAATGTAATGAGCACCTAAAAAAAGTAGACCACCTTTACAAAACAGAGCACAGCATGGTAATGTATTGAGAAGGCCAATGTATATTTTTTGCAAAACTCAGTGAACTAACCCTCTAAGAAATAGAAAATTACACAGCGAGCGCCTACACTAACCACTCTAATCATGTAGGCTGCTTTCACACTGGGGCGGTGCGGGGTGGCGACGGTAAAGCAGCGCTATATTTAGCGCTGCTTTACCATCGCTTTACCCGCGGTATGCGGCCGCTAGCGGGGTGGTTTTAACCCCCGCTAGCGGCCGAAAAAGGGTTAAAAACCTCTGCAAAGCGCCGCTGCAGCGGCGCTTTGCGGGCGGTATCCCCGCGGTCTCCCATTGATTTCAATGGGTAGGAGCAGTATAGGAGCGGTGAACACACCGCTCCTTCACCGCTCCAAAGATGCAGCTAGCAGGACTTTTTTTACCGTCCTGCTAGCGCACCGCTCCAGTGAGAAAGCCCTCAGGGCTTTCACACTGGAGACACAGCAACAGCTGTTTCGGGTCGGTTTGCAGGCGCTATTTTTAGCGCAATAGCGCCTCCAAACCGCCCCAGTGTGAAAGCAGCCGTACAGTGTCTTAAAGTGGTTGTAAACATTTACAAACCACTTTGACCTGCAGGTAAGCCTAGATTAAGGCTTACCTGTAGGTCCAAGAAATATCTCCTAAACCTACACGGTTTAAGAGATATTTTCCAAAAGACAGGCACTGCTGTCTACTGAGCGCGCCGCTGTTAACAGCGGCGATATGCAGCGAGTGGCGGCTCCCGTGCGCATGCGCGAGAGTGTTGTCATGACCGGCCAAGCATGTCTCCAGACCTAAACCCTATTGAGCATCTGTGGGGCATCCTCAATCGGAAGGTGGAGGAGTGCAAGGTCTCTAACATCAACCAGCTCCATGATGTCGTCATGGAGGAGTGGAAGAGGACTCCAGTGGCAACCTGTGAAGCTCTGGTGAAAATCAATGTCCAAGCGGGTTAATGCAGTGCTGGAAAATAATTGGCACTTTGGGCCCAATTTGGACATTTTCACTTAGGTGTGAACTCACTTTTGTTGCCGGCGGTTTAGACATTAAAGAGGAAGTAAAGGCACTGAAACATTTAAAAAAAGAAAAAAAAAAGGAACCTGCAAGGCAAAGGCATAATGAGCTAGTGTGCATAGCATACTAGCTCAATATGAATAACTTACCTGAGAACGAAGACCCCGAAGCAGTCCTCCTTCTCCACCACTGCCATGAGACCCGGAGTGACTTCCAGGTCTTGAGGCACCGGTGCTGTGATTTGCTGGAGCCAAGACTACGTTGATCCCGCGCATGCGCATGGGAGCCGCCACTCGAGGCATATAGCCGTTAGCAGCGGCGCACTCAGTGCGCCTTCGTGTCGCTATCTACGGCGCATGTGCCATAGACAGCGGTGCCTGTCTTTTTGCAAATATCTCCTAAACCGTGTAGGTTTAGGAGATATTTCTTGGACCTACAGGTAAGCCTTAATCTAGGCTTACATGTAGCTCAAAGTGGTTTGTAAGGGTTTACAACCACTTTAATGGCTGTGTGTTGAGTTATTTTGAGGGGACAGCAGATTTACACTGTTATACAAGCTGTACACTCACTACTTTACATTGTAACAAAGTGTCATTTATTCAGTGTTGTCACATGAAAAGATAAAATAAAATATTTACAAAAACGTGAGGGGTGTACTCACTTTTGTGAGATCCTGTATGGAAATATCACAAATCACATGCAAACAGGTAATTGTAACCATAAATCTTATATGTGGACACACTAGAAGTGTCCAGATAAACCTTTAGGCCCCTTTCACACTTGAGAAGCTTGTCCTACGACTTGGGACTGCAAAGCCGCATGACAAGTCGTACCCCATGATTTCCAATGAGTACCATTCATATCTGTGCAACTTCCAAGTCGTACCGACTTCAAAGTAGTCCCTGTACTACTTTGGTCCAACCTTGATGTGAGTTGAGGTCCATAGACCTCAAGTTTACACTGGAAATCGCAGCAAAATCACGTGACTTTTAAGTCACGGCAGTGTGAAAGGGGCTTTAGGCTGGGTTCACACTGTGCGAATAGGATGTGGGTTTCCCTGCATCCAATTTGCATGACAGGAGATTGTGACCGGCTCTCTATGGAGACAAAATGGTGCGTCTTTGGCTCCGTTTCAGGGATGAATTCAGGCAAAAAAAGGCCCAGATTCGTACCTGAAACTGAGAACAGGGACACACCACACCCTTGCTGGGAGCCGCGTCCGGCTTAAGCTGGGTTCACACTGAAGCACGGAGCGGTTAACAGCAAGGGTCTAGTACATCCCTGTTCATTGTTTTGGGTTCCATTTAAGTCCAAATTTTTGGCTGAATTCGGTCAGAAAAGGGACCAGAAGGCGTAAGAAACGTGCAAAATGTATCCAAACAGTCACCCAGATAGTGGTAGGCTTACCAGATAATTATGACCCCCCTAGTTGAGGAGAAGTCATAAATGGCAAGAGCCACATAATATATCATCAAAAGGCGTCCATCCTCCATAAACGATCACACATTTGGGTTTTCTCAGTCCCCACCTCGGGTCATCAGCCACACAAACTCAGGGGAAGAGTCCAGCAAACAAAACGCTCCACATAGTGTGAAAAGTCTTCTGGTATCTTTATGACAAACTGCATTCACATGTAATATAACAAAATTGTGCATTCTTAAAGATACCACAATAGCCGGCAAACAGCAAGGATTCTGGGTCACATCTGATACGCGATGACGTCAGCAAGAGGCTCTTATTAGGAAAAACAGTCAAACAATGGATCTAAATTACATGAGCATTAGAAGCACAAGAGAACCAGGCACACATTTACTGTATACATAGACCTTTGGAATATATTAGAACCAGTTATATGTCTGTCTGTGTATATATATATGGGCATCTGGAATCCAGAAAAACACACATAATGAGCACATACATAAGCATTTGGGGTATAGTAGAACCACTCATATAATGAAGTACATACATGTCCTAAATATGTAAAATGGAGCTCAAGCTAGTCAAATGCATTTCAATATTTCAGCTGAAATGATTATATGCTTGCAGAGTCTTCCCAAAAGACTGTGCATAGCTGAAGTCCTGCTACAGTTAGTATATCATGTAGCCTCATCTAGTTGCCTATACTACTGTCCTCAGAAGCCGCATTTAGTTTTGACCATTACTACCCTTCTCAGTAGCCTCACCTAGTTATGGTCATATTACTATCCTATGAAGCCTCACTTAGGCCGGCCATACATGGAGCAAATTTCTTTCCTGAACCCAAGGAAATTTCCCGAAATTTCCAAAGGTTCCTGTTGGAAAGTCGGAACATGGCATTAGATATGACCATACAGTTAAGCTTATGTGCACTACTGCTGGTAAATGGATGTTTAGGAGTAGGGATGCACCGACATTTCGGCCACCGAAATATATTGGCCCAAAATGGCCCTTTTGGCAAAAAGCCGAAAGAGAATTCTTGCCGATACTGGTGCTGAAAGGCTCCGCCCCCGCCCCTGGTGCCGCCTATCAGGGGGGCTTCCTATATCGTAGGAGAGGAGAGCTGCCGCCTGTTTGATTACAGCGCCAGGAACATCACAGCTTTCATTTTCAAAAGTGCCCGGACAAGGGGGAGGGGGAGGGGCTGTATGTGACGGCACGCAGCGGGGAACACACAGCTATTGAAATGAAAGCTGTGATGTTCCCAGCGCTGTAATCAAACAGGCGGCGGCGGCTCTCCTCTCCCTTCACTGGCTGCAATAGGGACACATGCTGCACTACTGGGGACACTGGCTGGCTGCATCTGACGGGCACTGGTGAGGCTGTATTGATCTCCTGTACCATGTCCCAGTCTGGCCATCTCCTGTACCATGTCCCCAGTCTCTGACCATCTCCTGTACCATGTCCCCAGTCTCTGGCCATCTCCTGTACCATGTCCCCAGTCTCTGACCATCTCCTGTACCATGTCCCCAGTCTCTGGCCATCTCCTGTACCATGTCCCCAGTCTCTGGCCATCTCCTGTACCATGTCCCCAGTCTCTGGCCATCTCCTGTACCATGTCCCCAGTCTCTGACCATCTCCT
The DNA here is from genome assembly GCA_028564925.1 of Lithobates sylvaticus. Taxonomy (NCBI): domain Eukaryota; kingdom Metazoa; phylum Chordata; class Amphibia; order Anura; family Ranidae; genus Lithobates; species Lithobates sylvaticus. The sequence goes on from CM053030.1 coordinate 430,006,463, forward strand.
GTACCATGTCCCCAGTCTCTGACCATCTCTGCAGTCTCTGACCATCTCCTGTACCATGTCCGCAGTCTCTGACCATCTCCTGTACCATGTCCGCAGTCTCTGACCATCTCCTGTACCATGTCCGCAGTCTCTGACCATGTCCGCAGTCTGACCATGTCGTGTACCATCTCTGCAGTCTCTGACCATCTCCTGTACCATGTCCGCAGTCTCTGACCATCTCCTGTACCATGTCCGCAGTCTCTGACCATCTCCTGTACCATGTCCGCAGTCTCTGACCATCTCCTGTACCATGTCCGCAGTCTCTGACCATGCCGTGTACCATCTCTGCAGTCTCTGACCATCTCCTGTACCATGTCCCCAGTCGCTGACCATCTCCTGTATAAAAATATTTTTAAAAACAGTCACTTTCGGTATTGGTTTCGGTATCAAGGAAGATTTTATTTTCGGTATCGGTTTCAGCACCAAAAAAAACATTTGGTGCATCCCTATTTAGGAGCAGTTGGGCATTTTTTTCAGCTGCCCCTGAACTCTCCTCTATGTTATATTATCAGTACATGTACACAGGGTCGTTTATAGTCATTGCTAGGCAGTTGAGTTTGTAGAGTCGTGTTCAGACGGATGTTCAAAGGCATTTTAAACGCCAAATGCCTATAACAGCTTGTAAACGCTGCTAAATGCGGTAACTTGCGGTTAGCAGCATTTTGTTTACAGACGTTTTTCCATTTAAAAATAAAAAAAAACGATTTCTCTTTTTTTTTTTACAAACGCTTCTAGAACCAAAACGCGGCTAAACGGACATTTTTAGACACCGGTTTCTAGCTGTCAAGTTAAATCGTTCAGGAGAGGTTGAACAACATCCCGTGTACATGAAGCCCAAGTATACTCTCATCCTCTGTAGCCTCACCTAGTTATTGTCATACAATTACCATCCTCTGTAGCCTCACCTAGTTATTGTCATACAATTACTATCCTCTGTAGCCTCACCTAGTTATTGTCATACAATTACAATCCTCTGTAGCCTCACCTAGTTATTGTCATACAATTACAATCCTCTGTAGCCTCACCTAGTTATGATCATCCAATCAGTATCCTTTGCTTAGTGACTGCTCTGAGATAAAATAAACCACCAAGAAAGAAATAATTTATTTCCGTCATTGAGTAGTCCGAGCTAAAAAAAAAATAAGGGGAAGAGCTCTTCAACATTGTCACCCATATAATTTTCAATGAGTAAGTTTTAACTGAAGGTAACCATACTCCTTAAAAAGGTATTGGAATTGATAACTAAATTAAAATAAATTAAAACAATATTCTAGAAAGCAATGTGGAAAAACAGACATGTTAGATGACATGAATATAAAATTGACAATAACTGTACCTTGATTTCATGTTTTGACTTAATACACAGCTTGAGCTTTAGTCAGCCCATTCATTGTTGCAGGGATGCACAATTCGTATCACCCGACGCCCGGGACATGCAGTTTTGGGCACCAGGCAGGTTGTTTTTTTTCTACATTTAGCTCACGTGTTGTTAGGTGGAAGCATTGGGGCAGCTCCACTGCCGCCTGGTTGCTTCCACACATGCGGGTAAAGTGCCCCCTCCTCCCTGTGCATACCCCTCGCTATGTATCCCAGGCTTCGCCTGCCCCTCTGCAGGCTTGGGTCACTTCTGGGTCCCCGTTGACAATTTCCCCTGCCACCATGGCGGGGAAAGAATGTAATGCAGTGAGATCCGCACTGCATTACATTCAGTGGAGCACAGCGGAGACAGAGGGCCTTTTAGACCCTCCATGTCTCATTAAAGAGAACGTGTCACAAAAAAAGCATCACATAGGGAAATATTTGCCCCCTATGTGAAACAAAAAAATAAAAAAAAAAACAAAAAAAGCATGACTCCATGAGAAAAAAAAAAAAAAAAAAAAAAAAAAAAACATGCTGTGGGGCTGTGCCCACACTGCATGGGTTAACTGCTCGTTTTGTCCAGGGGAGCACTGGAAAAAAATCTTTTGATCCTTCAGAAAACCGTGACCCCCCCCCCCCCCCCCCCCCACGTCCAGCAGTGACTGTTCCTGCTGTCCTCATGTTCAGGAGTTGGTCTATGGGAGTGATGACGTCAGGAACAGTCCATTCACAAGACCGCTGGTATGCAGGGACAGGTCTTGCGCTCAGAGGATCAGCAGATTAGGCCAATATATCTCCGCTCTGAGCCTTTAACCAATGCAGCCCCACTGCATGGGAGAACTTTTTTTTCGACCCAGAGTTTTTCTTTATTTAAAAAAAAATAAACATTTATTGTAAAAACTAATACAAGTTACACCCAAGCACATAAAACTCCCCCCACATATGCACGTACAAATGTAAAAGTACACGTTGGGGCGCCTACGCAATAAAAACGTAAACACATGCACACAAACTGGCTCCTAACTTTTTTAGCTGGCTCTTGGATTCAAAGCAAATGTGTCAAGCTCTGGGATAATATGACAAAATCCTTATTTTTTTTATTTTATCTCTTCTGTTCCTAGTTACCAAATGTAAAGTAAAACCAAGGCATTGACATCTTTTGAAGACATACGGGTGATAATGATGACAATTTTGCAGGCTGGTAAAGCGGGTATGAGGACACACTAGGCAATCCTTTGGGGGTCTAGAATTGTGAAAAGACGAAGTATCCCTGTTCTAGCCTGGAGTATATAACTGACTTTGAGACTGAGATTGGAGAAGTCATGCACATCCATTATAATGTGCTTGTACACAGGAAGAACAGTGTGCATATACTGTATAATAAAAACATGTGACATACCCCTCATGCATATATAATTCAACTATAAATAGATCATTCAACTATAAACACCTTTTCAAGCTGGTTGAAGGAAACAGGAAGTCTGCATTGGCACTTCACATACAATACTTAATACATCCTCTTCAGAAATATAAAAAAAAAAAAAAATAAACACACGTTAAGGCCCCTCCGTCAATCAAATCCGCCTGCTCGGCAGGGGATCTTTCTGCTGATCGCTGCTGTGCAGGTGGATGACATGTCTGTGTCTGCTCTGTATAGCCCGCTGTTTTCTATGGGTCGGTCAGAAGGAAACGGACCACCTGACTATTTCCATTCAACTGTCGTCAGATCCTATTCGTTGGACAGATGGGGGAACTCTTTTTAGCGGACCGGATTGGATTGGATGCTGGAAGGTGTCAGCAGACACATGACATCTGCTGCTCCATAGAGAGCAATGGATGGTCCGATTGGGTCTGCCTGAAAAACTGACCGGTGGACCCAATCGGTCCGTCCGTGTGAAATGGGCCTTAGACGTATGTTTTAGCACACAACGCAAATTTATGAAAGGTAAACTACTGTGCAGCCCTCTGAATGGACATGTTGAGGGGCCACATATTAAGCCCCCAATATTTACCAAATTGAGTATAACTGGTTTGCTTTGAAATCGGCTTTAAAAACACAGATGCTGACTAACTTTTTACAAGATGCTAGCAAAACATCAGTAGACTTCAGCATTTCTAGAAGGTTGTTAAAAGCCTGCTAGAAACTTGTTTGAAGAACCAGTCAACACTTCCATTGCCTAAATTGATGGCGAGCAGCACCATGTGGTCTGGGAGCAGGGAGGGGGTTTTATACCAGCTACTGCCCATAGGAGGAGCTGTGTTCTTTTCTGCCTAGTGTCCTACTCTTGTAGGTGATGCTGTAAACCCTATGGTCAAGAATAGAAGTGTTGTGTCTGTAAATGAACACAATAGAATTTTTTTATATCATACTGGGAATGAAGTTTACTTTAAAGGCTTTAAATAAAACTGCTTGAAGCTTGCTGTACACTTTACCCTCTCACCAACTGAAGCCTGCATCTCCAAATCCCTAAAGTAACCCAGAGTCTGCAGATGAAAATTTAAGTTCCCTCAAGATCAGCCATTCACATCCAAGCGATCTACAGATTGGCCACCTATTCAATGGTCATAGTTCTAGGGTCAAAGCCTGTAGGTGGAACCAGCTGCATGAACCGGATGAAATTTTTAGCTGTCCGTAGTGGTGGCATTCTGACAATCTCTAAAAGGGGACTTGACCACCAATGACCTGGTTTTAGCAAGGGTTCCCCTAGCCCTGAAAGTTAATTCAAAGCTTTATCTTGGGTAAAAAAAGTCTGCTCTAAATAGTGGGCAGAATATAAGGTGCTAAACCTTTTTCTGTTAGCTGCCCTTCACTATACCGTGGGGCTTCAAACGCAAATACTAACTTGTTGAAAGTCAGAGTTAAAAAGCTTGAAGTGTAAGTAAACCCCCCTATCGTTTTCAGCCAAGGAAGCTGCCATCTTTGCCTCTGTTAAATCTACAACTGCCATGATGCTGCACATTTGATCAGTTATGACACCAGTCATTGGATGGTTTGACAGTTTGGTTGAGAGCACAACCAGTGGGTGTGTTACATTTCAGGCACGTGCCGGAAATGAAACTGTTTTATGGATGGCTTTACTTCCGCTTTGTAAACACAATGAGAATATCGGAAGAATAATCGTCCTTTTTTTTGCATGCTAGTCTGATATCGAAAATGAAGAGGTTACTCAACTTACTAAAATTTAAATACAACTTCAGAAGTGAGGAAATGTTTTATATAGTAATGTATTCTTTCGTTCCCAAGCAGGTGTAGTCTTGTTCTTCCAATTTTCTTTGGACGAAAACGGTACCGATTAAAAACAAAAATCATACAATCTGTTATTGTACAAGAAATTTTGTGTTTGTCCCTTTGGGTGATTTTGGACGAACTGTCGTAATCGGCTCTCAAAATTATAGTACGATTGTTTCGAAAGAGGTATTTTATGTCCGATATTTCTGATCGTGTGTACTAGGCTTTAGTACACCTTCATACCAGACAGTGCGAGGGCAAGGTGACCAGTTACGCATATTACAAAAGCATTAAAGCGGTTCTGCACTCGTTTTTTTTTGGTCTATAAGCCAAGGGCATATAGCTCAATTGGGGGACTTACCTGTTCCATCTTCCATCTCGATCGCCGCCGGTTTTCCTCCGATAAAATTCTTCATCTTCTTGTCTGCTGGGGTCCATCTTGCCTGTGGGCATGTGAAACCCCACAGGCACTTTAGATGGCCCAGCATGCACCGCCGTTACTCGCGCGTGCGCAGTAACGGCACATCTGCCAACATCTCGCGAGATTTCGGAAGATGTGCGCACTGACTCCTGGGATCAATGACACCAGATCCCAGGAGACAGTGCGGCGTGACGAGGATCGACGCAGAGACCCCGCCCACCGCCGCAGACACAGAGGACAGGAAGTCATCAATTACAAGGTAAGTAAAAAAAAAAAAAAAAAACACATTTCATTTAGTACTCTTTGCCTGATTTGGAAGGCAAAGAGATTTACTAAATGAAATGTGTGCCGAACCGCTTTAATTACAAAGCGTCCCACTGTAGAATTATTTCTCTGATGATAGGTGGCCATTGCTGTGGATGTTTGATAATAAAATGTGGAACAAAACACGTATCTGTGATTTCAATTAGTCATAGCTGTGTCTCGCCACAAAGAACCATGCGCTGTCCCACGTTGAACGAAATAAAAATAAAAAGTTGATGTGCCGGCGAAAGTTCAAAACAGGATACGTTGTATTTCTCAATGTCTCATGAGGATTTAATCTAACTTTTCAAAGGAACTGCATAGTGCAACATAGTAGATGAATTCTGACAGCAATATTAAATCACACAATATTAGAATACTAATATTATTAGAATAATGAATAGTAAAGTGATGATATGACCAGGGAATACAGGCTGTAGGGAGAGTGCTCTACCCACATGAAAGGATGGAGCAATGAGCTATGTGCTTTTATACTGGCTGCACATACTGCCAAGTAACATCTCAGATCTTAGAAATGTAAGGGAAAGGGGATACATTTGTTTCTGATGATATATATTAAATGATCGTATGGCGTAGGTATTTGTCCAGCCCTGATGCAAGCTAAAAAAAATAAAAAAAAAAAAATAAATAAAAAAAAACAAGAAAAGATTACTGCTGTGTTTTTAAAGCACAACTTCAGGCTGACATATTATTTAGGTCTTCTATGCAATGAAATCTCTTTCAAAATTTTATGCCGAGTCCCCATTCGGCAGCTTTTCCTCACTTCCTGTCTAGGGGACAGGACTTCACAAGAGCCCCAGGCAATAATGAGAGTACCGTACAATGGGAAGAGAATGGGGAAAACAGGAAAGCTTTTTTTTTTTTTGCTGTTGGTTTCTTCCTGTTCTATCTAGTAACACCCATAGCTGTTAGGCCCCATTCACACAGCCAAACTGAGCATGGTGCGGCAAGGATCTTGTGAAAAACTGTGGCGAAGAGCCCAGGTGTGTACGAACAGCCACGGCCAAGAAGCAATGAAAGGCTGACAATGTCTGCGGCTCTCCTCCGGTGTCTGCATGTAAATCGCATATGTAGAGATTTCCTGAAGTTAGGGACACGCGATTGATTCTGGATGTATGCTGCTTGCTACCAATCTCTCCCTAACCACAGGTAATTGCGCCATGTGCAATTACTTCTGTACACTGGTATCTGCCGTGATAAATCGTGCTGCAATCGCTGGAAGCATGTCGCCCAAAAGTAGCTCCTGAACTTTTTTTGGGGCGACATGCTTCCCGCGATGCCAGTTGCCATGATTGCAGCACGATTTATCACGCAACAATTGCGGCAGACCTGCACCGCTATTTGAAGGGTCATTCAAATAATTGGCATCTCAAATGAGTCCCGCGATTTGTTATTCACACATCGGCACTTCAAATTGCGGGCAGATTCGTAGCAAATCTGCCTGCAATTCAAAACGTGTGTAAATGCAGCCAGAAATTACAAAATTACAAACACAGAGCTGATTGCGGGCGTGGAAGTAAAACGATAACTTGAGGAACGGTGATCACAGGGTAATTACGTTCATCGTAAATCATAGGAAAAGAAGACACAAGGTAGAACAAGAACATTACATTTCAAGAGAGACAACTTATACCGTGCTCCATACTTCACGTCATTAAATAGGAAGATATTCTAGAAACAAAAAACACGGAGGAAATGTGGGGGTGCTTTAAGATAATATTAAATGGCATTAGCCAGTGTATTCCAATGGGCAACAAATATAAAGAACAAAGGTTAAACCTGGGTGGCTAAATGCAAACATATAGTTATAGAGGCATATTAAAATAGAAGAAAAAAAAAAAAACTGTCCTTTAAAAAATATAAGGTCAAGGGGACATCGTCAGCATTCCAACACTACAATGAAAGCAAAAACAAAATGTAAGGGTGCGATCAGGGCAGCCAAAAAATAGACCACAAGAAACACATAGCAGGTACAGCTAAAGCTCGTTTGGCTGTACTCCTCCTATGGATAACAAGAGTGCAGATCGTTATGCACTCTTGTAACCAGTTTTCAGCCCGCTGTCGGCTGACGTCACAGAGCCGGTCTAGGCTCCGTAAAGATCGCGACCATAAGGTCGGGATCCGCCCACATGCCTGGACCTCCACCTGTCTCAGCCTCTCAGCAAGCTGCCAAGAGAGCCTGAGCCAGCCGCTCTCACCCCTTCCATAGCCCAGTGCACCAGTGAGCAGAGGGGGGGCAGAGGAGAAAGCCAGTGACTGGCAGCTCTCTGCTCAGGGAGCTCTGAGAACCGAGCAATCAGCTGTGTTTGATCACTCAGTTATCAGCCTTAGAGCCAGTGGGGACAAGATGCTGCATCAGACTGATGCTGCATCCACCTAGGTAAGTAGGATTAAAAAAAAAAAAAAAAATCCCCATACTTCTCTTTTAAAGAATGTTTTGAATTAATGGTAAAAAAGGTAGAACATTTGGCCCAATAAAAGGATAATCAGGGGAAGTTCTTCTCAGTTTTTACTACGGAAATAGAAGGGGTTTAATAGACAAGATGGTATGGATAGCAACACAGTACAGATTTACCCTTGTGGCTAACATAAGCCAGGGTTCTAAAAAGACTTGAAAGACAGTTTGAAGAAAACGCCCAGACCAGATGGCTTACACCAGGAGAGAGTTCTCACAGAATGTACTCAAGTCATTGGTAGAACATTATTCCTAATCTTTAAGGACAGCTTACTGACCAGAATGGCACCAGCCGATTAGCAAAAAGCCAACGCTCTATCAATATTTAGAAATGGGCCAAGATACAAACCTGGAGACTACAGACCAGTCAGCTTAAACAGGAACTGCAGTCTGCTCACATAATTTGTAATAAAAACATCTTTGCCATTCTGAAGCTTCCCTCCTACCACTTTGCATAATATTTTATATATACTGTGATTCTGTACTTGCCAAATATGCTGCAGAAATCTCCCTCCACCAAGTCTGGCTGCAGCCATTTTAACTTTGGGCAGCTGAAGCTGCTGCCTGTTCACTTCCTGGATTTACACAGACACACAGGAGTCACACTTCCAGCTCTGCAGTTGTCATTGGCCCTCTTAAGACTCATCATCCTTCCCTTCCTGGCAAACTCTCAAGAGAGTGAAAGAGAGAGCTGTGCATAATGTCATAAGCCTAGGCTTATTACCAGACAAGAAACACGAAGTGGGCTGTACAAGGTATTTATTGGCAGAAAAAAAATGTTTTACTAAACTTAAATCAACAAGGGCAGAAGATTTAATATATGTAAAGTTGAAAAAAATGACTGAAGTTCCGCTTTAATATCAATAGTATGTAAACTATTGGAAGAGATAATGGACTATATCCAAGAATTTGCCAGACTAACCTGTTAACATTTAATGAGGAAGTGAGCTGTAATCTGGGTGGAGGAAGGCTTATGGATGTAGTGTATTTAGATTTCAAAGCATTAAATACGGTACCCCATAAATGTTTAATTTACAAACTGAGGTCTCTTGGTATTGACGATAGTTTATGTACTTGGATAGAAAACTGGTTACAGGGTGATGATAAATGGCGTATGGACTTGTAAGTGGGGTACCCCAAGGCTCCGTCCTGGGACCAATTCTGTTTGTTTAAAGCGGAGTTCCACCCATTATTTTATTTTTTTTATGCAATCCGTTCTTTTAAAACAATAAATCCATGTCATTTAAAGTGGAGTTCCACCCCCCCCCCCCCAAAAAAAAAAATAAAAAAAAATAAAAGACATTTGGAGAATTTTACTCACCTCTAAATGGCTGTTGCTAGGGGGTCCCTCGTAGTCTGCCTCCTTCGGCGCCTGACGTCACTTCCCGCGGCGCAGGAAGGGAGATCGCCTCTCCCCTCTCCCTCTTAACAATAATCTGGCCAGTGACGGCGCGGCTCGCGCATGTGCAGTGGGTGCTCCGCTGTGATGCCACAGTCGGGCGCCCACAGTTATAATGCCGGCGCTGCCGAGCGGAGGGGGGGGGGAAGACGAGCAGGGCTTTGATCCCCCGCATCGATGGACCCTGGAACAGGTAAGTGTCTGATTATTAAAAGTCAGCAGCTGCAGTATTTGTAGCTGCTGACTTTTATTTTATTTATTTTTTTAGTGGGAACCCCCTCAATTTCAGTTTTTTTAAACGTAGTTTATTTCTGCTCTGCAGAGTGCTTCCATCTCTACTACTAGCAGTCTCTTCCAGGATATGGTGATGTTGGATACCCAGCATGCACCTCCCGATCTCGAGCACGTGCCCTATACACAGGGGGGGCGTAGCGCAGAATGATTCCTTCCTCGCTACCCACTGACTCCTGGGAAACGATGACACACATCTCCCAGGAGCTCAGGTGCCACGGGCTATGACGTAAATCGCTGTGGCCCGGAAGTGGCAGATTAGAAGGGACCCAATGGCAACAATGCAGAAATAGTAAAAAAAAATAAAAAAAAAAGTTTGGCCCAAATATTGTTAATGCTGAAAGCTGCTGATTGATGTAAAGTTTATATTATGGGTGGAACTCCACTTTAACTTGTTCATAAACAGAGAGGGTGGCAGAAATAGTTCAATCTCAGTTTGTGCTGATGATATAAAGCCAAGCATGGTGATAACCTCAGAACTGGATATCACAAGACCGCAATAAAATGGGGGAGTGGGAGACTACATGGCAAATGAGCTTCTATGATAGATAATGGAAAGTAATGCACTTGGAGGATAAAAATATGAATGCAAGTTACACACTAGAGGGAGAACCTCTGGGGGGAATCCAGGATGGAAAAGGATCTGGGGGTCCCGGGGGACAGACTCAGCATTAGGATGAAATGAAAAGCTGTAGCAAACTAGGCCAGCAGACTATAAAAATGCATTAAAAAGTGGATTTAATCAAAGAGAAAAAAAAAAAAAAAAAAAATCAAAAATTCTACCACTTTACAAAACTCTGGTTCTGCAACATCTTGAGTATGCCATCCAGTTCTGCTCACCAGTCCTCAGGAAGGATATTCTGGAACTGGAGAGGAGTCCAGAGAAGGGCAACAAAGCCAATAAAGGAGGCTGGAGGATATCAGTTATGAGGAATGACTACACCCATTAAACGTATTTTTCCTGGAGAAGAAACGCTGGAGAGGAGACATGATCGCAATGTACAAACAGCTAAATTGAGATTCTATACAGTCTAAAAATTATTTCAGTCTTCGGTCACTTAAAAAGGACAAGTTCACCTTTGGGAACAGGTTACATGAAAGAAGTTTCCCATACTAGCGGTCACTTTTTAAAATCAGTGCGGCCGTGCGGGGCTCCTTTGTGGTTGTCCCAGCACAACGTACACCAGTGGGCATGCATTTTACCATGTGGTCTGGTGTAAGAAAGCCTTAACCACTTAAGCCCCGGACCATTTGGCTGGCCAAAGACCAGAACACTTTTTGCGTTTCGGCACTGCGTCGCTTTAACTGACAATTGCGCGGTCGTACGACGTGGCTCCCAAACATCCTTTTTTTTCCCCCCACAAATAGAGCTTTCTTTTGGTGGTATTTGATGACCTCTGCGGTGTTTATTTTTTGCGCTAGAAACAAAAATAGAGTGTCAATTTTGAAAAAAAACGCACATTTTAAAATTTTTGCTATAATAAAAAATATATAAAAACAGTTTAGGCCGATACGTATTCGTCTACATATTTAAAAAAAAAAAAAAAAAACAATAAAAATAAGCGTTTATTGATTGGTTTGCGCAAAAGTTAGTGTCTACAAAATAGGGGTTAGTTTTATGGCATTTTTTTTACTAGTAATGCGGCGATCTGCGATTTTAATCATGACTGCGGCATTATGGCGGACACATCGGACAATTTTGACACATTTTTGGGACCATTGTCATTTTTACAGTGCTATAAAATTGCACAGATTACTGTAAAAAAAATGACACGGGAAATGAAGGGGTTAACCACTAGCTGGCTAAGAAGAGGTTAAGTGTGTCCTAGGGAGTGATTCTAACTGTTAGGGGGGTGGCTACATGTGACAAGTCACTGATCATAGCTCTCGATCACATGGAGCTATGATCAGTGACAGTGTCACTAGGCAGAACGGGGAGATGCTTGTTTATATTAGCACCTCACCTTCTTCCTCACCATGAGACGATCGAGGGTATCCCCGCAGACAGCGAGTCTGCGGGACTGGCGATCCTACTCAAGGAGCTCATGGCAGGGTCACGCGCACCGCCGGCGGCGCGCACGTGACCACACTGAGGCAAATTCAAAGGGACGTACCTGTACGCCCATTTGCCCAGCCGTACCATACTGCCGACGTAAATGTACATGCAGCGGTCGGCAAGTCGTTAAAGGGATCATGCCCACATAGGGATAGAAAATTTAACAAACGGCTGTACCCTTAAACACCGATGCTTCTTTAAATCACTGTTTATGCACGCATGTTTGTCAGATGCACTGGTAGACACAGATGCAAAGAAACATCAGTGTCAACAAGAGTACAGCTGCATACAGACATTCACTTGTATGCCAGGCTGTACATGGATCATATGGCTCCCTGGGCATAGGAAAGTGCTGAGAAATTATGCTAGGCATAAATACCTATAAAATCTGTGTGCATAAACCCTAAAACTGCATTCATAAACCAGATAGTAGCCAATTCACGATTCACTATTTACTTTAGAAACACAAATTGTCTGTTTTGCACCCGCTAAAAGAATACATGCATTTTCATTCTGGTTGCCCCAAATTTGCCATTATAATCACACGTAACTAGCAAGTTGTATTTTCTTTTACATAAAATTTACTGTTCAACAAAAACATAACCTGTTTCTAGTTATAGGGATTAAACTGTCCAACAAGGTAATATGGCGTTACATGCCGTCTTAGTCTCGGTGCGTCTGTATTACTGTCTGGATGCATCGATCGCAGCAATAACAAACAAACACACAATTCTCAGGAGACATCCGCAGCTTATTTTATAACAGCACGGATGTTCTACAAGACCTTGTTCAGTGAAATCCTGCAAATCACAGTACTGTCATATTATTTGTCAGTGTCATGCTTAATGTGTAAGCGTAGCGGGTAGAACATGTAAAAAGCATCTCTGGGTTTTTACACATTTTTTTTTCTACAAGACATGAAATAAATAAGTAAAAAGGGCCACAAAAACACACACACACACACATACACACATACATACATACATACATACATACATACATATATATATAAAAATTTTAACAAACAACGCACAGTCATCCAAAACGTCAAAGTGATATTTATTGCCCAAGCTCAAAACAGATTTGACATATAAAGCTTGCCAATAATGTAATATTCATTCCAAAGTGCACACTGGACCTGTGGAATGCCAATAAAAGCGGGTGCCTGTCACCCAGAAGATAAGATATATTATGAATATTTCCACAGGAAGAAAATGAACCCTTTCTCCGCCTGGGTTCATCCAGAGGTTGCTGGGGGTTCCTTGAGCAGTGATCAGTTACCAGCTATCAGATTAATAACCACTGACGCCCATGGTACTGATGCCCATGGTATTTTTAGCCATCTGTCAGGGCCACTTCACACCACAATTTCTGCATTGCGGGTGCGTTTCTACATAAGCATTTTTAATGGGTTCTAGTGCATTTTTCCCCTTAAAGTGATTGTAAAGTCACATTTTTTCCTTTACCTGTTCGGTTGTAGTGGATTTGCACAGAGCAGCCCTGAGCCTCCTCTTCTCGCTTCCCTCTTCTGTGAGCCTGGCCTCTCCCCCCTGTTCAGTGCCCCCTCAGCAAGCAGCTTGCTATGGGGGCACCCAAGGCGAGTCACAGCTCCCTGTGTCCATTCAACACGGAGCCCCAACCCGGCCCCGCCCCCTCTCTCCCCCAATTAGCTAGCTGACCTTGATTGACAGCAGCAGCAGCCAATGGCGCCTCTGCTGTGTCTCAGCCAATCAGGAGGGAGAATCTCGGATGGCTGAGTGGACATCGCTGGACCTCAGGTAAGTATTAGGGGGGCTGAGGAGAGCTGCTGCACACAGAAGGCTTTTTATCTTAAAAGGAGAAGTTCACCTTGGAAAAAAAAAATGCACATTTTTTTTTGCAGGTATGAGCCTGGAAACAACTAGTATCAAAATCAATGTTCAATCCTCCTGGAATTAATACATTGGTCTCGTATATCCAGTAGGATTCCCTGCGACTCAACTGGCAAATAAAATTACCCCACCCCCTCCAGCGTTTAGTCACCCTTTCTATCCCCCAAAATTTCAGACCCTTAGGGTTTTGTTGATAAAAACGGTTTAAAATGGCGGGACACATTGTGGGTTTTTTAATATTATTAATATGCTCTGCGAAAGGAACATGTAAGGGTCTGGAGGTTCTCCCTATATATTGCCACCCACATTCGCACTCGAACATGTAAACCACTCCGATGTTGTCGCATGTGATCAGTTGTTGAAAATTGTATTCTTTGTTAGTGGTTGAGGCTAAAAACTTTTTTTGTTTTTTGATCTTCACCTTAGAGTGCCTACAGGGTATACATCGTCCACAGGCATAGAAACCCCCCCCCCCCCCCCCCCAAAAAAAAAAAAAAAAAACAAATCTGTTCTCGGAAGGTATGGGGGGGGGGGGGGTTGATTTAAAACACTAGGAGCGAGACGATCCCTAAGACACGGAGCTTTTTTTATAAATAAATTGTGGATGGGCTGGTAGCACTGGTCCCAAGATTTTATCCTGCTTTAAAATAGACCAATTTTTTAACACAATGTTTTCAAATTTTTTGTGCTGAGCATTGTAATCTAATATCATCCTGAAGTTATGGTCATCATTATTAGTCTCTCTGGTATGACTAGAAACAAGAGAGGGATAGAAAGGGTGACTAAACACTGTAGGGGGGGGGTCATTTTATTCACAAGTTGAGTCGCAGGGAATCCTACTGGATATACAAGACCAATGTATTACTTCTGGGAGGATTGAATGTTGATTTTGATACCAATTGTTTTATCACTGATCGGTGATTGTTATACGCCTTTATTTGATGGCTGCGAGTGATGTCACGTTTAATACGTATATTTTTAGATAGATAGAGATATATATATATATATATATATATATATAAAAAGATTTTATGTATTTTTTATATTTTTATTTTCCGCAAAAATTTTAAGAATATTTTTTCATATTTGCTTATAGTATAGTGTATCCCCTCGTTATGCATTATGAGGCTAACGCACATATAAAAGATTTTTTGCATAATATTCTATTATGTGGGATGTATTTTCAAGTGCCCGTGTGGCCATATTCTGTCTTAATATTTTAGAATTTTGCCTACGGGGAGACTTCCTTGAATTGCCTTGGTTTCTCTGCCTCACGTTGGGTCACGTGACTTTGGTTTTCGTGTTGGGTGACACTACGCTGGGCAATGTGATGGGACATGCCATAACTATGGTGATCTTCAACACATTATTTAAAGCGGGTGTTCACGTCACTTCTGTATCCGCTGACGAAGTTCCGCCCACAGGGACGTAACGTGTACGGACGGACAGAAGTCGCGTGACGTCACCCGCGGCCATCATTAAGTTTATACCAGGCACTTGGTTGAAGTGTCATATTTGTAAGTTTTCAATTGTTTTATTTTACCATTAAATGCCATTTTCTACGGAGCGCACTATGCATTGCCTTTTTACTTGCATGACTTATATGGCATGGGAGCTGCGATTGCTGATAGCAAAAACCGACCATAAGAAGGGATTACCTTGGATCTGCCAGCCGATATATACCCCGTATGGAAAGTGTGTTTGACCCTCTATAATTAAAGGGTCCATGCCTTGAAGTGAGCAGCCATTCTTATCATTGGTGGAGGTTCTTTTTTCCCCACAAAGTCACTTGCATGATTTATCAGTTCATTACTGAAGATTTCACGGATTGTTCTTCATATGTGTTATATGGACATTTTATATTTTATATTTCATTATTTGAATAGAGCTGCACGATTAATCGTTAAAAAATTGCGATCTCGATTCACCCTTTGCTCAGCAGGAGGGATTTATGGGGGAATCGTGCAAATTTCTTTCCTGCTATCCGTGGTTGCAGAAAAGAATCCCTGAACCCTGTATGGCTAGCAGAGAGGCAGTTTCCCACTGACAGGAAGAATCAATGAACTACCAGAGCATTTAACAGCACCGTGGTAGTTTATTAAGAACTATAAACTGATATCCGCAAAGGATGTCAGTACTTGTAGTTAATTCATTTACAGAACTCGGAGAATGAATGATGCGGAAATGTGGGCGGAGCCCCGCACACCCGGACTCTTTACAAAAAGTGACAGCTTGTATGGGGAAATTCTCCCCATACTGCTGTCACAGGAGAGAGGGGAATCGGCAAGCGGCTGCAGAATTGGGAACATGTTACATGTTCCACCCTAAAAGACAGGTGGAATAGGTAACATGTTGCCAAAGGTGAACTTATCCTTTAAAGCATGTTATACAGCACAGTGCTTGTGCTTTGTCACTTGGCCCCCTGTATCACCTGTAATACCTGGCTGATCCGGTCAGTTTCTACCCTCCCCCTGTACGCCGACTCAGATATATCAGGGATGCTGAGCTCTGACACCGGAGTCATATGCAGCCTGCTATCTGTCTCCTGTGTCCTGCTATCGGTCTCCTCGGATAGGCAACATTAAAAGCCCCCATCCCCTCTGAATTCGAAGAAGGAGGTCTACTGTGTCTGTGTTGCATCATAAATATGCTTATCTGTACTGATAACAGCGTCTTCTTGCGATCATATGACTCCTCGGCTCTCTCTCTCTCTCTCTCTCTTTCTTCCCCAGCTGACAGATAGGAGCATTTTATAGAAGTGGCTTAACAACCAATTTAATTGCTTCTTCTGTCGAGGTGACCGGAAAAAGCAGCTTTACTTCCCTAAGTAATACTCTGTTGCCCCAGCAGCTGGTGCTGCCCTATATCCTGGTGGTGGGCTGTTCCTCTGTGTCCATTGCAGGGTTATGGGCTCTGCATTGTAGAAAATTTGGGGTGCAACAAGATTTTGTTGGTACCGTCAAAGGACATTGACAATTTGAATATGTTAAAACTAAGCAAAGAACTTTATTGCATATACAGTTTAAAACAGGCCATAAGGCTAATAAAGACTGTGTGACAATATTACAAAGCACGAAAAGCAAGTCATGGCATTGCTTCCGGGTTACTGGATCCGAGACCCGATCTAAGCAGATTCCGGCTTCGTTCGGGTCTCTGGGCGGGACAGGAGAGCCAGGGCGAGCCCCAAAAAGGGGGGGGGGTGGGTTATTGGGGAAAAGTTCCCTCTCGCTGCTTGTAATAACAGCCGAGTGGCTTCTTTGCCATATCTGTTATCCCAAGAAAGCCAACAAGGGGTAAAATGTCCATGGGCTGGGTGCACGTGAATTCATCACGTCCACTGATAGGCCAGACATTTGCCGACCCCTGCTATAATAATAATAATAATAATACTAATAATAATAAGGGTTGTCCCAATACCACTTTAAGACCGAGTATAAGTACCGATGATTTTTAATGTTATGTGACAGTTTTCAAAGCACAATACAGATTAGGTGGCACTGATATGCAGCTCTGACAGATGGCTGGCACTGACAGGTGACACTGACACTGATAGATGGCACTGACAGGTGGCACTGACAGGCGATGCTGGCACTGACAGGTGGCTGGCACTGATAGGCAGCACTTATGGGCATTGGGCACCGATAGGTGGCATTTATGGGCAGGCACTGTCATGCCATGAGGAAAGGCTGCTGCGACACCCATCTTGGTACTCCTTGCACTCGGCCGCATGAAAAGCAGAAGCGGCCATCTTGTTACACCCAACCCGAACTATATGGGCTGGGTGTAATAAGATGTCGGCTGCTGGCTTACTGAGGCCGAGTGCAGGGTGTACCAAGATGGGCGTCGAGATGTCCAACCGCTGACGTCAACACGGAGCGTCACTTCCTTTGTTCCGCCCGCTGACTTCCGGTTGCGCCGAAACGCTTTATTCCTCTCCCAGGTATCGGATCTGGCATCAGGAGCATTTGCGCGAGTACAAGTACTTGCGCAAATGCTCAGTATTGGTATAGGGACAACCCTAATAATAATAAATAATGCACATAAAGTAGAAACTCAATATAAAACAGCAACACATTCACACATGAATTGCTCTGAGTTTGTAAACACATGCTGGTGCAGAATGTAGAAAGTACTCTTAGAAAAAAAATAAGGCGCGCATTACCCAATAGCAACCAACTGAATATGAAGTCTGCAGGGCAGGTTCGAAAACGAAACAAAACAGCTAAAATGCCTTTTTTTTTTTTTATCATCACATCAAACCTACAAAAATGCAAAGAACAAAAACTGCAATTCTTCTCAGCCACAGCTCACAACTCTCCTGTCAAGTTCATTATTAGCCCTGGAGAGCAGCATGCAGTCCCGCTGCTCGGGGTCTCTGCAGGCCATGCCATTCTCATCCCGCTATTAGGTACCTGGCAACTGTAAGCCGATTTGCCGTTCTCAGATGTCTGCTTCTTTGTTTATGTACATTATCTTCCTACCTTCCTGCTGTCTTTCCAATTACTACCGCAAGGTACCCGTCAGCCCAGATCAGGCACAAGGAACTCAAAAGGAGCCAGAACACCCAAGCCTGGAAAGAGCTGCACTTAGCCGACGGCAAACAATACTAACCTAGGGAGCTGAAACTTTTTGTTGTTTTGGATAGTGTAGGGAAAGATTATTACAATTACAAAAAATTTTTGTTTTCGTTTGTTTCAGACACAGTGGGTAAGGATTTTTATTTTTTTTTGATTAGGATAGTGTAGTAAAAGGATTATGCCAATTTTTTGTGAGTGCTACAGTAAAAGCTACAGTATGCGGTCGGCAAGTGGTTATTTTCTTCCTTCGACAGTGTAGGGAAGGAATTTTTTTTAACATTTATATTCTTAAATAAAAAAAAAATAAAAAAATAAAAAGATTAGCTTTTAAAACAAATCAGTACAGAAAAAAAGAGAATATAGATCTGTACCCATAGAGGGAGGTACCATACAGCAAAAATGCATTCTGAAAACAGAACAAGGATCCCCACATTATACGAATGGCAGGCAAAGGACACCATTGGACAGTCTCAGACCCAATAAAGCGCTCTAAGTGGATACAACATCCTTGCAGAGAACAAACCTAGTACAAGGGCCCATGATGAACAATTGCTGGTACCTGCACAAGATAGGAGATCAGCAAGGAGGAATAGGTAGCCATAGCATTCTCCCGGCAGGTGGAGACGTCTCGGCCATGATTATTGCTAGTGACTATAGGCGTTGACAATAAATCGCATGAAAAATCTGACATGCTGGTTGCACCCAAGTTGATCAATCAATCAACTTGAGTACAATCATAGTAACATTGCATGATATGGTATATCGTTTTATTACATATGATTTACATAGTAACATGTGGGTACATGACATTAACATGATAAAAGGGAACCGCCAGACTCTAAAATCAATGTTCACATATTATATCAGGTCCATGACAGCCTGATATAGGCCAATAAAAAAACATAATATTATAAATTGGTTAGAGATTACTCTTGAATTAAAAAAAATCATATTGAAGGCATCTATATATCTCAACGCGTTTCATGGATAACCTCCAATATTCAGGAGCAGATGCGCAAATCGTTATCTATAAACATATTGTAAAATGAATTAATATAACTGGCCAAGGAAGGGGGGGGGGGGGGGAGAAAGATTGATATAGATAATTAGGATAACCATGAATCATCCATAGGTAACTTACAGATAAACTGTGAGTGTGGGTGACAGCGCCAGAGGCTGTGACCGACTGGGGCAAAAAGATATCAGTCCCAGGAGCTGAGGCTGTGAACCCCAGGGGCAAGATGGTGGAGAGCCAGCAAAGAAGAGATATTCCTGGGGAGCAGAACCCCATGCGACCTAAAATGTGACAACGATAAAAGCAATTAACTAAGTAAAACAGGATCGTCCCCTCTGCCGTCCGTAAGAACGATCAAGCTCCGGAACAGCCGCCATGATCATTCTTATGGTGTAGGGAAATGCCGGCTGAAAAAGCCAATATCTGAATGATGCCTGTAGCTGTAGGCATCATTCAGATAAACCCGCACAAAGTCAATGACATCATATGACGGCCGGCGGGCAGGAAGTGGTTAAACTTCTCCACAACTTTATCCCTGACCTGTCCGGTATGTTCCTTGGCCTTCATGATGCCGTTTGTTCACTAAGGCTTTCCAACAAATGTCTGAGGGCTTCACAGAACAGCTGTATGTATACTGAGATTAAGGCCCCTTTCACACGGGCGGCTGTTCTGCCGCTGTTAAAAGCATGTTTTGTTATTTTGAAATTCAGAGAATCCTGGCACAGCGTTCACTTGCAGTTGTATATTGCGATTAGCTGCGTTTACATGCGGCTGCGTTTGGAACATTCTTGTTATTTCTGATGTGCTTCCTGTTTTTCTTTGCTTGTTGCCGCTGCTATCTGCAGGAGAAATAGTACACTGCGATTACCTGCGGTTATGCGCATATAGCTGCGCTAAATCGCACCTGGACGCATTCAATTCTATTTTTTCTATTCGCACCGAACCGCATGTAACAAAATCGCAGCTAAACGCTGTGTGTGAATGGGGCCATAGGAAAGCATTGTGTGCTTTTAGCTGCGGTAGAAAACTAGAAAATCCGCAGCTAAAAGCACCATTCTATCCGTCCGTGTGAAAGGGGCCTAAATTACACACGTGGACTCTATTTACTAATTAGGTAACTTCTAACGGTAATTGGTTCCACTAGATTTTAGTTAGGGGTATCAGAGTAAAGCGGGGCTTAATACAAATTCATGCCTCACTTTTCAGATATTTATTTGTGTAAAAAAACATTTGAAAACGATTTATCATTTTCCATCCACTTCACAATTATGTATTACTTTGTGTTGGTCTATCACAGGGATATGCAATTAGCGGACCTTCAGCTGTTGCAGAACTACAAGTCCCATAAAGGCATAGCAAGACTCTGACAGCCACAAGCAAGACACCCAGAGGCAGAGGCATGATGGGACTTGTAGTTTTGCAACAGCTGGGAGGTCCGCTAATTGCATATCCCTGGTCCATCGCATAAAATCCATTTCTGTTTTTGGTTGTAACATAACAAAATGTGGAAAATTTCAAGGGGTATGAATACTTATTCAAGGCACTGTAGGTTCTTCTCTCAGGTGCAGCAGAAAGTATCGTGGACCATGACCCATGAAAACTTGCTAGCATTCTTCAGGATACAGTCAAGCGAATTAGAAAAGGGTTGGAGCCCATGGGCACACTACATGCACGTTGATCTCTAGTTTTCTTGGGCCATGCATTTGATAATCCCTACAGTCCTTTGGGATTCTCCTTTATTCTTTTCTTTCTCCCTTTTATTGGTCACTATATACTCAGGTGATGGTTACACAGTCCTCCGCTTCAGATATGTGCCTTATGGTGACTACTATGCCATCCCATGTGAGACTCTGTAGATTCTCTCCTATGTGTGTCTTTTGAGTCACTGTAGCTAAAATTCTTTTTGCAATGGAGGACTATTGTTACATTGCTATCAATTCTGAATATCACAGTAATCTTTTCTTACTCTGTATTGTACCCTAAAGTTATAACACACACTGTTTAATTTACATTGTTCCTTCTATTTCTGTATGTGGATGATGGCACCATAATTATTTTAATAAAAAAATAAAAAAACACCCAAAGTACCTTATTCCTAAATCGATATATAGCGGTCACAACATGATAAAAGGGAACCGCCAGACTCTAAAATCTATGTTCACATGTTATATCAGGTCCATGACAGCCTGGTATAGGCCAATAAAAACAACGTAATATTAGAAATTGTTTTTTCCCAGCCTGTCTGCAGGACAACATAAGCAGGAGGAGATTCTAGTCCTCTGCTGCTGGTCACGTGTTCAAAATAAAAAAACAGCCTTTGGAATACAGAATAAAAATAAATGACGAAGATCAATAATCTCTTTTAAAATGATCATACAAATATATATTTGAAATAAAATCTATTATTTTTTGGCAATAACATGATGTGGTCAGATTTCTGCCAGTCACATACTGTGTCGTGCCCCTCCAGTTCGTGTCTCAGAATAACAGGGAGGTGACGCCTCCATCAATCTACATGTAATATCCTGCCCCCCATTGTGTTTAGCTAGTTAGTGGGGAAGAAGGAGGAGGAGGGAGTGGGTTGTCATTTACCACTGTGTATACATATACATGTGTGATTCTATAGTCACATGGGTTGCTCAGATGTGATAAGGAGGAAATGCTTAGCATTGAAACTCACAGAAAACTGGGCATGTGCAGAGTTGCCACCACGGCTGCAAAATCCCTAGCTGAATTGGGTGACATGAACAGAAGGTGGAGATAGAGAGCAGCAGGATCAACCAGGTTTTTTTGCAGACTACAGAAAACAAATCTCATAATGATTGAGTGAGTATGAACAGCATGCAATACAACATTTATTAATAGTTGTTTATTATTATATGGTATTAATGACACTTCTTAAAGAGGAGGCAAACTTGGATCTTTTTTATTTTTTCCTGTTCCCTGCTAAGTAAAGGCATAACGTGCTATTATGCATCGCATTCGACACTTACCCGCAAGCGAAGCCTGCGTGGTCTCCGCTGGAGGCCACATCCATCTCTCGCCAGGGCTGCGGGCTCCGACTGTGTGACTGGCCGGAGCCGTGTGACGTCACTCCCGCGCATTTGCACAGAAGCTGCCGGTCACTTTCTTCAGAGCGCATGCATCAAGGACATCATCAGCGCAGTATACAATAAATATCTTAAACGGCGCACGTTTAGGAAATATTTACAGTTCCTATAGGTAAGCCTTATTCTAGACTTACCTATAGGTACAAATTATATAGGGGAGTTTACTTCCTCTTTATTAAAACTTTGAATGCAAAAAAAAAAATTATAAAAGACGACTTGGATTCTAACCATTTGCTTCTCTAGCCAAAAAAAAAAAAAAAAATGCACACACTTTAATGACCAACAAAAAGCAACATGCAGCCCAAAATGAGTCATGTTCATAGAACTAGTGAATTCTGAAGAAAACAATACAGACTGTGGACTGGTAAGGGGAAAACAGACTGAAGTGGGGATGAGAACATTTGTCTGGAGGATGAAATGGCTTTCGACAAAATGACGCATTCTCCTAAGACCACTTTCACGCTGGTGCGGTTTTCATGCACTTTGCAGAGGCTATTTCTAACGCTAACCCGACTGAAAACCGCCTCCAGTGTGTCTTTTCACACTGGGGCGTCGCGCTTGCGGGACGTTCCGAAAAGTCCTGCAAGCAGCATCTTTGAGGCGGGTTGGTAGCGCTGTAATTAGCGCTCCCAAAACACCCTGCCTATTGGAATGAATAGGCAACGATTTCAAATGGCCTTAAAAGCGCTGCAAAACAGGCATTTTTTACCTTTTTTGGGTTAAAAGCAGTCAGCTAGCGGCCAAAAAGTGGCGCAAAAGCACTGCTTAAACGCCATTAACACGAGTGGCGCTTTAGCGCTAAACAGCCGGCGCTAAAGCAGCCTTACACATTGAAAGCAGCCTTACACATTAGCCATTAAATGATTTCAGGTGTGCAAACAATTTTATTATAAAGAAACTAATAGAGAAGTAATACAGAGGGGTCCACCCTGTGTTTTCCTCAGCGGGGCATCCCCGCGGGCTCCCCAGGCTCACTGTCCCTCCCGGACCGACATGCCGCGCATGCAACCCGAAGGTAAGCTACAAAACAAATATATTTAGTATCAATAATATTTAATCTTCATGTGTAAAACTTGAATATCGATCGTTTTCTCTTCCTGTCTTTATATGGAATATTCCTGTGTCTATAGGACACCGCTGGACATAAATAAACATGACTTGTAACTGCATCTTTGTTAAATAAAAAAAATATCTTTATGTTTTTATATCAGTATTTTGTACCAAAGGGTAATTATAAAATACCTTACAACGGTGTAGGAGTTTTCTACATATGCATCATTAATATTTTACCCAACATCATTTTACGATCTAGCCAATTTCGTAATTTTGTATCTTCAGGACATCCTTAATATTTACATGCCGTTTGTGCTGTTCTAAAAGGCCCTGATGAAGCGGGGATCCTGCGAAACGCGTAGATCACACTTTTGACACTCTACCAGGACTCGCACAACCTGGGTCAACCAAACAGTAAATTGTACTTTCTTTCAGATTGTAATGTTTTAAATATTCCCATCTAAGGATGGTAAATAAAGTATTTGTACATCTTTTTTTTTTTTTTAAATGCTGGGTTATAAATTATTATTCACACTCCACTGAGGCACATGCAAAGTCCCACTCCATGTCATTCTAAATTTTGTTTCTACCAGGGATGGTGCCCCCGTGTGAGTTATAATTTTTTCACACTTACCCCCACCCTCATTTACCTAAATAGAGAGGTAGTACTCTACCTTTCTCCTGCATGGTCCCATGTTTGATACCCTTCACAATGCCCACATAGCTGGGACCTGTCACCTTGGTAATATGCTACTTCCAAGATACATGTCCAATCATTCACTATCAAACCTCCTCATCCTCATGATGCCATCATCTGCTTTCAAGGTTATTAAAATGTCCTCACCTGTGCCCTTTTAAGTAGGTTTCCCTCCTATAACTACTGTGTGCCCCTTTCTGCTGTCAGTCATCACCTGTCCTAACAGAAATGATCATCCCCTTCCTTGTGTCCCCCAAAACGTTCTCTTCTAGACTCCATAAGTTCATCACCACCTGCCCAGTTACCGGTCTTCATTCATCTTTTAGTACAATCTGGGTCAGTGCAATTCTAGTTGGATATGGGTAATGCATGTGTCACATGCCCAGTCTGCCCTCTATCTCCTTTGAATCCGAGTCCGTATCATTCATTGTACCTATCCCTTCGTCCCTATTCTGAGGTCACTTTATAATGTACTCTTGCACCGGCAGCCCCAATCCTGATGTGATCTTCCCATTTTATATGGTTTGTCACCTGTACCTCCAGTCTCATACTGGTGGGCTGATTGTGGTCTAGATTCCCATTTCTGTGTCCCAAATTCTGGTCTAGATGCCTTCACTCCTGCTACCTACATCACTTCTACACTTAGTGCCAAGTTGTCCTCAATTTTCTTGTCTTGCTCCTTGTACCTGTAATGTAGTCCACTGGCCTAAGATTCCACACTACTGTCACTTGTCCTCTACCTGTCTATCCTCTTATTTCTTTGCTTCCAAAAATGTTGTCATCCATCACTCCAAATCTGTACAGCTGTCGCTTGTCGTCAGTCCAATGCCATCTACATTACATTATCTCTGTGGCTCTATTGTTGTCATTACCCATCTCTCCACCCCTGTACTTGTTATTTATATTTCTAATGTGGTTTATTATCTTATATCTGTGTCCCTACAGCTACTGTCACCCAACACTCCACCCCCATTACCTGCGGTCTATCCTCTTACTTCTATGTGTGGCATCCCATCTGTCGCCTATCCCTCCAACTCTGTACAGTTGTCAACTGTCACCCTTCTGACCCACTGCTGTCTATCCTCTTACCTCTGCGACTCTAATGCTGCCACCACCTATTACCCCCCCCCCCCACACACACACACACAGCTGTCACCCAAGTATATTTCTACTGCAGTCTATCCTCTTACTTCTGTCTTACCTGTCTGCTCCACTGCCATCTACCCACTGATCACTTCAACCACATATACTGACACTTGTCATATGTCTGGCCCGATTACCCTCATACTTCTGTGTCTCTACTGCTGCTGTCATCTATACTTTCAGTCCTGTAAAGGTGTCACCTGTATACTCCATTGCTGTCTATTCTCATAGTTGTGTGTGTGTGTGGCATGCTATTGTCACCTATCTGCCCTCACCTACCCTACAGCTCTATATAGCGGTCACCTGTCTTGTCTATTGGCGTCGACCCTCTTAGTTCAGTGTTTGGCATATGTCTGTCCAACCGAACATAGCTGTCCAGTCTACAGCTGCCACCTGTCCCCTGAACGCACACAGCTGTCACCTGTCCCCTGACCATCTACAGCTGTCCCCTGACCTTACACAGCTACCACCGGTCCCCTGACCATCTACAGCTGTCACCTGTCCCCTGACCGCACAGAGCTGTCCCCTGACCTTACACAGCTACCACCGGTCCCCTGACCGCACACAGCTGCCACCTGACCGTATACAGAGCCGTCGCCCCTCCCCCTCCCCCTGACCGTATACAGAGCTGTCGCCCCTCCCCCTGACCGTATACAGAGCCGTCGCCCCTCCCCCTGACCGTATACAGAGCCGTCGCCCCTCCCCCTGACCGTATACAGAGCCGTCGCCCCTCCCCCTGACCGTATACAGAGCCGTCGCCCCTCCCCCTGACCGTATACAGAGCCGTCGCCCCTCCCCCTGACCGTATACAGAGCCGTCGCCCCTCTCCCTGACCGTATACAGAGCCGTCGCCCCTCCCCCTGACCGTATACAGAGCCGTCGCCCCTCCCCCTGACCGTATACAGAGCCGTCGCCCCTCCCCCTGACCGTATACAGAGCCGTCGCCCCTCGTCCTGACCGTCCACAGCTGCCACCTCTCTCCCTGACCGTACACAGCTGCCACCTCTCTCCCTGACCGTACACAGCTGCCACCTCTCTCCCTGACCGTACACAGCTGCCACCTCTCTCCCTGACTGTATACAGATGTTAATTGTCACCAGTCCACTACTGTCTATATACTCTTACTTCTGGGTCTCTAAAGTGGGTCTATTCCCGCAGCCCCACAAGTGTTACCCGTCTAGGCCTCTGCTTTCTATCCTGTTATGTCTGTGTGTGGCGTGCTGCTGGCACCTATTTCTCCTCACCTATCTTGTCCGCTACTGGCTATTCTGTGTCTCTAAAAATGCTGTCACCTATCCACCTCCCCCCTTTCCCAGGATCTGTACAACTGTCATTTGTCACCTGCCCCGTCCACTGCTGTCTATGCTCACCTCTGTGTCCCTATACTGCTGTCATCTGTCTGTTCAACTTATCATAGTTGTCTGGACTTCTACTGTCACCTATCCCTCCACCCTTCTCAGCCATGTACAGCTGTCACCTGTCTGATCTACGGCTGCCTCGCCTCTTATCTATGTGTTCTAATTCTGATGTCTCTGCTCAGTACTGTGTCCCTATACTGCTGTCATCTATCCCCTCAGTGCTGCAACAGCTGTCACCTGTCCTGTCCACTGCTGTCTATCCACTTACCTCTGTGGCCCTACTACTGCTGTCACCTACCACTCCACTCCTGTACACCTGAATCCTGCCCTGTCTGCCGACATCTCCTCCACTGCATGTCTGGCCCTACAGTCCTGTGCTCCCCTCCATATTCTCTCCTATGCTCCATACACTGGGGGCCCCTCTCCCCTCCATACACTGTGCTTCCCCTCCATATTCTCTCCCTTGCTCTGAGCGCCCCTCCATACACTTCGCTTCCCCTCTCCCCTCCATACACTTCGCTTCCCCTCTCCCCTCCATACACTGCGCTTCCCCTCTCCCCTCCATACACTGCGCTTCCCCTCTCCCCCCCCCCATACACTGCGCTTCCCCTCTCCCCCCCATACACTGCGCTTCCCCTCTCCCCCCCATACACTGCGCTTCCCCTCTCCCCCCCATACACTGCGCTTCCCCTCTCCCCCCCATACACTGCGCTTCCCCTCCATACACTGCGCTTCCCCTCTCCGCTCCATACACTGCGCTTCCCCTCCATACACTGCGCTTCCCCTCTCCCCTCCGTACACTGCGCTTCCCCTCTCCCCTCCGTACACTGCGCTTCCCCTCTCCCCTCCATACACTGCGCTTCCCCTCTCCCCTCCATACAATTCGCTTCCCCTCCATACACTGCGCTTCCCCTCTCCCCCCCATACACTGCGCTTCCCCTCTCCCCCCCATACACTGCGCTTCCCCTCTCCCCCCCATACACTGCGCTTCCCCTCTCCCCCCCATACACTGCGCTTCCCCTCTCCCCCCCATACACTGCGCTTCCCCTCCATACACTGCGCTTCCCCTCTCCGCTCCATACACTGCGCTTCCCCTCCATACACTGCGCTTCCCCTCTCCCCTCCGTACACTGCGCTTCCCCTCCATACACTGCGCTTCCCCTCTCCCCTCCATACACTGCGCTTCCCCTCCATACACGTCGCTTCCCCTCTCCCCTCCATACACTTCGCTTCCCCTCCATACACGTCGCTTCCCCTCTCCCCTCCATACACTTCGCTTCCCCTCCATACACTGCGCTTCCCCTCCATACACTTCGCTTCCCCTCCATACACTGCGCTTCCCCTCTCCCCCCCATACACTGCGCTTCCCCTCTCCCCCCCATACACTGCGCTTCCCCTCTCCCCTCCATACACTGCGCTTCCCCTCTCCCCTCCATACACTGCGCTTCCCCTCTCCCCTCCATACACTGCGCTTCCCCTCCATACACTGCGCTTCCCCTCTCCCCTCCATACACTGTGCTTCCCCTCTCCCCTTCATACACTGCGCTTCCCCTCTCCCCTTCATACACTGCGCTTCCCCTCTCCCCTTCATACACTGCGCTTCCCCTCTCCCCTTCATACACTGCGCTTCCCCTCCATACACTGCGCTTCCCCTCTCCCCTCCATACACTGTGCTTCCCCTCTCCCCTTCATACACTGCGCTTCCCCTCTCCCCTTCATACACTGCGCTTCCCCTCTCCCCTTCATACACTGCGCTTCCCCTCTCCTCTCCAAACACTGTGCTTCCCCTCCATACACTGCGCTTCCCCTCTCCCCTCCATACACTGCGCTTCCCCTCTCCCCTCCATACACTGCGCTTCCCCTCCATACACTGCGCTTCCCCTCTCCCCTCCATACACTGTGCTTCCCCTCTCCCCTCCATACACTGCGCTTCCCCTCTCCCCTTCATACACTGCGCTTCCCCTCTCCCCTTCATACACTGCGCTTCCCCTCTCCTCTCCAAACACTGTGCTCTCCATACACTGCGCTTCCCCTCTCCTCTCCACACACTGTGCTTCCCCTCTCCTCTCCACACACTGTGCTTCCCCTCTCCTCTCCACACACTGTGCTTCCCCTCTCCTCTCCACACACTGTGCTTCCCCTCTCCTCTCCACACACTGTGCTTCCCCTCTCCTCTCCACACACTGTGCTTCCCCTCTCCTCTCCACACACTGTGCTTCCCCTCTCCTCTCCACACACTGTGCTTCCCCTCTCCTCTCCACACACTGTGCTTCCCCTCTCCTCTCCACACACTGTGCTTCCCCTCTCCTCTCCACACACTGTGCTTCCCCTCTCCTCTCCACACACTGTGCTTCCCCTCTCCTCTCCACACACTGTGCTTCCCCTCGCCTCTCCACACACTGTGCTTCCCCTCTCCTCTCCACACACTGTGCTCTCCTCTCCTCTCCACACACTGCGCTTCCCCTCTCCTCTCCATACACTGCGCTTCCCCTCTCCTCTCCATACACTGCGCTTCCCCTCTCCTCTCCATACACTGCGCTTCCCCTCTCCTCTCCATACACTGCGCTTCCCCTCTCCTCTCCATACACTGCGCTTCCCCTCTCCTCTCCATACACTGCGCTTCCCCTCTCCTCTCCATACACTGCGCTTCCCCTCTCCTCTCCATACACTGCGCTTCCCCTCTCCCCTCCATACACTGCGCTTCCCCTCCATACACGTCGCTTCCCCTCTCCCCTCCATACACTTCGCTTCCCCTCCATACACGTCGCTTCCCCTCTCCCCTCCATACACTTCGCTTCCCCTCCATACACTGCGCTTCCCCTCCATACACTTCGCTTCCCCTCCATACACTGCGCTTCCCCTCTCCCCCCCATACACTGCGCTTCCCCTCTCCCCCCCATACACTGCGCTTCCCCTCTCCCCTCCATACACTGCGCTTCCCCTCTCCCCTCCATACACTGCGCTTCCCCTCTCCCCTCCATACACTGCGCTTCCCCTCCATACACTGCGCTTCCCCTCTCCCCTCCATACACTGTGCTTCCCCTCTCCCCTTCATACACTGCGCTTCCCCTCTCCCCTTCATACACTGCGCTTCCCCTCTCCCCTTCATACACTGCGCTTCCCCTCTCCCCTTCATACACTGCGCTTCCCCTCCATACACTGCGCTTCCCCTCTCCCCTCCATACACTGTGCTTCCCCTCTCCCCTTCATACACTGCGCTTCCCCTCTCCCCTTCATACACTGCGCTTCCCCTCTCCCCTTCATACACTGCGCTTCCCCTCTCCTCTCCAAACACTGTGCTTCCCCTCCATACACTGCGCTTCCCCTCTCCCCTCCATACACTGCGCTTCCCCTCTCCCCTCCATACACTGCGCTTCCCCTCCATACACTGCGCTTCCCCTCTCCCCTCCATACACTGTGCTTCCCCTCTCCCCTCCATACACTGCGCTTCCCCTCTCCCCTTCATACACTGCGCTTCCCCTCTCCCCTTCATACACTGAGCTTCCCCTCTCCTCTCCAAACACTGTGCTCTCCATACACTGCGCTTCCCCTCTCCTCTCCACACACTGCGCTTCCCCTCTCCTCTCCACACACTGTGCTTCCCCTCTCCTCTCCACACACTGTGCTTCCCCTCTCCTCTCCACACACTGTGCTTCCCCTCTCCTCTCCACACACTGTGCTTCCCCTCTCCTCTCCACACACTGTGCTTCCCCTCTCCTCTCCACACACTGTGCTTCCCCTCTCCTCTCCACACACTGTGCTTCCCCTCTCCTCTCCACACACTGTGCTTCCCCTCTCCTCTCCACACACTGTGCTTCCCCTCTCCTCTCCACACACTGTGCTTCCCCTCTCCTCTCCACACACTGTGCTTCCCCTCTCCTCTCCACACACTGTGCTTCCCCTCTCCTC
Source organism: Lithobates sylvaticus (assembly GCA_028564925.1). NCBI lineage: Eukaryota > Metazoa > Chordata > Amphibia > Anura > Ranidae > Lithobates > Lithobates sylvaticus. The sequence goes on from CM053030.1 coordinate 430,036,769, forward strand.
TCCACACACTGTGCTTCCCCTCTCCTCTCCACACACTGTGCTTCCCCTCGCCTCTCCACACACTGTGCTTCCCCTCGCCTCTCCACACACTGTGCTTCCCCTCTCCTCTCCACACACTGTGCTTCCCCTCTCCTCTCCACACACTGTGCTCTCCTCTCCTCTCCACACACTGCGCTTCCCCTCTCCTCTCCACACACTGCGCTTCCCCTCTCCTCTCCATACACTGCGCTTCCCCTCTCCTCTCCATACACTGAGCTTCCCCTCTCCTCTCCATACACTGCGCTTCCCCTCTCCTCTCCATACACTGCGCTTCCCCTCTCCTCTCCATACACTGCGCTTCCCCTCTCCTCTCCATACACTGCGCTTCCCCTCTCCTCTCCATACACTGCGCTTCCCCTCTCCTCTCCATACACTGCGCTTCCCCTCTCCTCTCCATACACTGCGCTTCCCCTCTCCTCTCCATACACTGTGCTTTCCCTCTCCATACACTGCGCTTCCCCTCTCCTCTCCTCTCCATACACTGTGCTTCCCCTCTCCTCTCCATACACTGTGCTTCCCCTCTCCATACACTGTGCTTCCCCTCTCCATACACTGTGCTTCCCCTCTCCTCTCCATACACTGTGCTCTCCTCTCCTCTCCATACACTGTGCTCTCCTCTCCATACACTGTGCTCTCCTCTCCATACACTGTGCTCTCCTCTCCTCTCCATACACTGTGCTCTCCTCTCCTCTCCATACACTGTGCTCTCCTCTCCTCTCCATACACTGTGCTCTCCTCTCCTCTCCATACACTGTGCTCTCCTCTCCTCTCCATACACTGTGCTCTCCTCTCCTCTCCATACACTGTGCTCTCCTCTCCTCTCCATACACTGTGCTCTCCTCTCCTCTCCATACACTGTGCTCTCCTCTCCTCTCCATACACTGTGCTCTCCTCTCCTCTCCATACACTGTGCTCTCCTCTCCTCTCCATACACTGTGCTCTCCTCTCCTCTCCATACACTGTGCTCTCCTCTCCATACACTGTGCTCTCCTCTCCTCTCCATACACTGTGCTCTCCTCTCCTCTCCATACACTGTGCTCTCCTCTCCATACACTGTGCTCTCCTCTCCTCTCCATACACTATGCTCTCCTCTCCTCTCCATACACTATGCTCTCCTCCACACACACAATCGTGCTCTCCCCAGTCACACCTCCGGGGTATAGACGATCGTGGCACAGTCCTGCTCCCCTTGCCCAGCCCCCTCACCTTTGGGATCATGGTTGTCTCCGGCCAGTGTAATGTCCTAGCAGCGCAGCATTATAATCCTAGGAAGAGGGCTATCCTCAGCACGGATGTCAGCCCGGCCCCGTATCCCCTCGGCCTCCGGTAGCTCCACAGTCTGACCCACCCCTACCCTCCGACCGCCTCCGGAAGAGCCGCCATGTTGTTTCGGGGTGACAACAAACCATGGGCCATAGGAAGAACTGGAGATTAGTAAGCAGGCGTGGCTAACGGGGCTCCACCAACCAGTGAGCTGTCCGGGCATACCCTGTCAAGCATGGCGCTTAGTGACTTCAGCAAGCTCCGCCCACCAGTGATAATCCAGGCGGAGAGTCTCTGCACTGTCCATAAATAAAACACACAAGTGACGGCTGACCCCGCCTCTATTGGGGGCTCTGGCTGGTGATATCACGGGGAGGGGGCGGGTCCTGCTGAGGGTAGCTTGGCCGTCTCCATAGAGCTGAGTAGGAGTGGACATTGGTGGACGGCTGTGATCTCCATGGAGACATACATGTCACATGGAATGCGCATGATGTGAAAATAAAAGCAGAACGACTGATGTGTGAGGCAGTCTTCATAGAGTCCAGCACAGCTAGTTTATGTTTTATCCTTTTATTTAACCACTTATCTACCGTGCAATTTTACCCCCTTCCTGCCCAGGCCAATTTTCAGCGCTGTCATATTTCGATTGAAAATTGCGCAGTCACGCAACATTGTACCCAAATTAAAATGTTATCATTTTTTAAAAAAATTGAGTTTTCTTTTTGTGGTATTTAATAACCTACATTTTTTTTGCTAAACAAAAAAGGCTGAGAATTTTGAAAAAAAGTAACAAAACAATTTTCATAGTTTGTTATAAAACAGGTAATTGTTCTTCTTCACTGATGGGCATTGATGTGGCTGCACTGATAGGTGGCATCGATAGGCAGCATTGATAAACAGCACTGATGGGCACTAATAGGCAGCAAGCACTGATGAGGCTGCACTGATGGTCACTGATAGGCAGCACTGATGGGCACTAATATGCAGCACTGATGAGGCTGCACTGATGGGCACTGATAGGCAGCACTGATGGGCACTAATAGGCAGCACTGATGAGGGTGCACTGATGGGCACTGATGAGGCTGCACTGATAGGCAGGGGTCAAGTTCTGGGGAAAAAGTGTGGGTACTCACCCAAGATTCACCCCCCTCACACTGACACTGAAAAAAAGTACATGTAGCCATATTTCAGCTATAGCGCAGCGGGAAGTGGTTAAAGCACTAGTAAACCTCGGCTGGCAAAAAAAAATCCCTTGCAAAGGCAATGGCATAATGTGCTAGTATGCATCACATACTAGCACATTATGAAATACTTACCTTAGAACAAAGCACTCTGCTGACAGAGCTTCCATCTTCACCCAGTCTTCCATCCAGGTTTGCAAGCTCCGGCTGTATGAGTATCCAGAGCAGCGATGACATCACTCCCACACATGCGCCAGGGTTGCCAACCTCCTGCAGCATTTTTTACTGACAAAACATGGACAATTTACTGGCAGAGCACAATTTTTACTGACAGCCTGAGAAATTACAGAACTCCTATTGAAAACGAACACAGTGAATATTTGAACAGTATAAAAATGATATGGAAACACTGACAATACCTATAACAAAGTGATTTGCTTGATTTACACCTACAAAGTCAACACAGCATGAAATTATCAGCCCCTGATATTTACTGGCAGTTGTAAAAAAAATCATTGATTTTTACAAACTGACAGTAAATTTACTGGCGGTTGGCAACCCTGACATGCACACGTGAGCCAATTGGCTGTGGCACTGAGCTCTGAAGGTCCGGCACAGTATGCCAGAGCTTCACAGAACATGCATCGGTGATGACACCAGCTGCATCCATTGGGATCTCCTAAACACCTCAAGCTTAGAAGATATTAAATGTACCTACAGGTAAGCCTTATTATAGGCTTATTTGTAGGTACAAGTCCAAAAAAAGACTTTACCACCACTTTAATCGCTTTAAGTCTGGACTGTTTCACTCCCTTCCTGTCGAGGCCAGTTTTCAACACTGTCACACTTTAGCCTCATACACACGATCGGATCGTGGACCAACTTTCCCGTGGATTTTTGTCCAAAGGGCGTTGGCCCTCAAGTTTGTATTGCATACACACGGTCGGACTTTTGAGTCAACCAACACGAACGTAGTGACGTTTCAGCGTACTGACGACACTTCAAAAGAGGACGTTCGAATACTCCAGCACCACCTTTGGTCAACTTCTATATTGTTGTCTGATCTTTTGCATTGGTTCTGAGCATGCGTGTTTGTACTGTGGACAAAAGTCCGATGGTTTTCTGTACACACGGTCGGACTTTGGTCCATCGGACTTTTGTTGGCAGAAAGTTGGTCCGTTCACACAGCCAACAAAAGTCAGATGAAACCTGGAAAAAGTTGGTCCGATGGAGCGTACACACGGTCGGATGTTGGTCCAAACCAGCTAATTTGCATGTTGGTTGTCAAAAAGTCTGATCGTGGCCTTTGGAATTACAATAAAGGCCCGTACACACGATCAGACTTTTTGACAACCAACATGCAAATTAGCTGGTTTGGACCAACATCCGACCGTGTGTACGCTCCATCGGACCAACTTTTTCCAGGTTTCATCGGACTTTTGTTGGCTGTGCGAACGGACCAACTTTCTGCCAACAAAAGTCCGATGGACCAAAGTCCGACCGTGTGTACACAAAACCAACGGACTTTTGTACAAACCAATGCAGAACCAATGCAAAAGATCAGACAACAATACAGAAGTTGACCAAAGGTGGCGGTAAAGAGCAGAAAAACCAAGTGATTTGGTGAAAGTTGGCTGAAAAAAGTCCTGCCGTGTGTATGCAATACCAACTTGGGGCCAACGCCCTTTGGACAAAAATCCACAGGAAAGTTGGTCCACGGTCTGATCGTGTGTATGAGGCTTTACTCACTCATGCAACACTGTACCCATATTCATTTTATATCTTTTTTGGGGACATATAGAGCATTCTTTTGGTAGTATTTAATCCCTATTGGGTTTTTTATTTTTATAAATATATTTATTTTTTGCTATATAGAGGAAAAAGACTGAACATTTTGGGGGAAAAAAACTTTTTTTAGTTTCTGTTATAAAATGTTGCAAATAAATAATCTTTCTTCATAAATTTAGGCCAACATGTATTCTGCTACATTTCTTTGGTAAAATAAATAAATAAATAACCCAAATCAGTGTATATTCTTTAGTCTGTGTGGAAGTTAGCAAACTATAAACCAGGGATATGCAATTAGCGGACCTCCAGCTGTTGCAGAACTACAAGTCCCATGAAGCATAGCAAGACTCTGACAGCCACAAGCATGACACCCAGAGGCAGAGGCATGATGGGACTTGTAGTTTTGCAACAGCTGGAGGTCTGCTAATTGCATATCCCTGCTTAAACTATGGTATATATATATAGTACACACAGTATCTCACAAAGGTGAGTGCACCCCTCACATTTTTGTAAATATCTTTTCATGTGACAACACTGAAGAAATGACACTTTGCTACAATGTAAAGTAGTGGGTGTACAGCTTGTATAACAGTGTAAATTTGCTGTCTCCACAAAATAACTCAACACACAGCCATTAATGTCTAAACCGCTGGCAACAAAAGTGAGTACACCCCTAAGTGAAAATGTCCAAATTGGGCCCAAAGTGTCAATATTTTGTGTGGCCACCATTATTTTCCAGCACTGCCTTAACCCTAATTGGGCCCAATTAGCCATTTTCCCTCCCCGGTGTCATGTGACTTGTTAGTGTAAAGGCCCGTACACACGGTCGGACTTTTTGACAACCAACATGCAAATTAGGTGGTTTGGACCAACATCCGACCGTGTGTACGCTCCATCGGACCAACTTTTTCCAGGTTGCATCGGACTTTTGTTGGCTGTGCGAACGGACCAACTTTCTGCCAACAAAAGTCCGAAGGACCAAAGTCCGACCGTGTGTACACAAAACCAACTGACTTTTGTCCACAGTACAAACACGCATGCTCAGAACCAATGCAAAAGATCAGACAACAATATAGAAGTTGACCAAAGGTGGCGCTGGAGTATTCGAACGTCCTCTTTTGAAGTGTCGTCAGTACGTTGAAACGTCACTACGTTCGTGTTGGTTGTCTCAAAAGTCCGACCGTGTGTATGCAGTACCAACTTGAGGGCCAACGCCCTTTGGACAAAAGTCCACGGGAAAGTTGGTCCACGGTCCGACCGTGTGTATGGGGCTTTACAAGGTCTCAGGTGTAAATGGGGAGCAGGTGTGTTAAATTTGTTGTTATCACTCTCACTCTCTCATACTGGTCACTGGAAGTTCAACATGGCACCTCATGGCAAAGAACTCTCTGAGGATCGGAAAAAAATAATTGTTGCTCTACATAAAGACGGTCTAGGCCAGTGATGGAGAACCTTGGCACCCCAGATGTTTTGGAGCTACATTTCCCATGATGCTCAACTACACTGCAGAGTGCATGAGCATCATGGGAAATGTAGTTCCAAAACATCTGGGGTGCCAAGGTTTGCCATCACTGGCCTAGGCTATAGGAAGATTTCCAAGACCATGAAATTGAGCTGCAGCACGGTGGCCAAGACCACACAGCAGTTTACCAGGACAGGTTCCACTCAGAACAGGCCTCACCATGGTCGACCAAAGGAGTTGAGTACACGTGCTCAGCGTCATATACAGAGGTTGTCTTTGGGAAATATACGTATGAGTGCTGCCAGCATTGCTGCAGTGGTTGAAGAGGTGGGGGGGGGGGGTCAGCCTGTCAGTGCTCAGACCAAAATTGGTCTGCATGGTTGTCCTTCCAGAAGGAAGCCTCTTCTGAAGATGATGCACAAGAAAGCCTGCAGTTTGCTTAAGACAAGCAGACTAAGGACATACATAGGATTACTGGAACCGTGTCCTGTGGTCTGAGGAGACCAAGATAATCTTATTTGGTTCAGATGGTTTCAAGCGTGTGTAGCGGCAACCAGGTGAGGAGTACAAACACAAGTGTGTCTTGCCTACAGTCAAGTATGGTGGTGGGAGTGTCATGGTCTGGGGCTGCATTATTGAGTATCTGTGGGGCATCCTGAAATGGAATGTGGAGGAGAGCAAGGTCTCTAACATCCACCAGCTCCGTGATGTCATCATGGAGGAGTGGAAGAGGACTCCAGTGGCAACCTGTGAAGCTCTGGTGAATTCCATGTCCAAGAGGGTTAAGGCAGTGCTGGAAAATAATGGTGGCCACACAAAATGTTGACACTTTGGGCCCAATTTGGACATTTTCACTTAGGGGTGTACTCACTTTTGTGAGATACTGTATATTTGAAAATGGATCAGTCCTGATGTACTGACTGCCTAATCTAATTTCTTGAAGCCCTTAAAATGCCAGAACAGTACAAATATCCCCCAAATAACCAATTTGGAAAGTAGAGTCCAATATATTTAGTAAGAGGCATTGTGAGTTTTTTTAAGTTGTGAAATTGTGTCACCCATTTTTTGGAAAATGCTAAATTACGTAAAAATTTACTTTTTAAAAAAGATTTTTTAATTTCACAAAGTTGTAATTTTAACCAGTTATTTCTCACCCACAGCATAGGCAAATGTATAATTACACCCTAAAACATATTCTGCTATGCCTCCTGAGCAGTGTTGCCAACCTCCCATTTTCTGACAGGACACCAAAAATTTACTGACAGCACCCATTTTTTTACTGGTACAAATCATGACATTTATTGACAGAGACACATTTTTTACTGACACTTCAAAAAGTACATACATTGACCGTTTTCAGTGCAAAACAGTGCGAATATCAATATTTAAGCTTCAAACATGTACTGTAGCTAGTGCTATTAACAATTAGTTTAAAGCAGAACTCCGGGATCAGCAAAAAAATCCCCCATTAGTAACACCCCTACACTAAACAGTTATTACATTTGTGGAATTCCTTACCATTGAAGGGAAAAGTCCAACTGAATTTCCAGGAAGTCAGCTCTGTAATTCAAAAAATGCATCATGTCATGTATTCTGCCAAGGAGGAGTTGTTAGAACAATGATACCATCATATCCTCCCCTCTCTCTCTAAACCATAATCAAACTACATTTCCCATGAATCCTTGGGATTGCACTGAATGTGGGAGGGTACAATAGGCCTGTACATGTTAATATGAACACGCCCACTTAAACATAAATCACACCCCTCATTCTGCAGCCACACTGCTGAGCACACAGACAGATAGATGACAGTCTTCTAACTGTAAAACATGAGGCTGCACTGGTGAGCCTCCACTAATGAGGTTGCACTGGTGAGCCTCCACTAATGAGGTTGCACTGGTGAGCCTCCACTAATGAGGTTGCATTAGTGAGCCTCCACTAATGAGGTTGCACTGGTGAGCCTCCACTAATAAGGTTGCACTGGTGAGCCTCCACTAATGAGGTTGCACTGGTGAGCCTCCACTGATAAGGTTGCACTGGTGAGCCTCCACTAATGAGGTTGCATTAGTGAGCCTCCACTAATGAGGTTGCACTGGTGAGCCTCCACTAATAAGGTTGCACTGGTGAGCCTCCACTAATGAGGTTGCATTAGTGAGCCTCCACTAATGAGGTTGCACTGGTGAGCCTCCACTAATAAGGTTGCACTGGTGAGCCTCCACTAATGAGACTGCACTAGTGAGCCACCACTAATGAGGTTGCACTGGTGAGCCTCCACTGATAAGGTTGCACTGGTGAGCCTTCACTGATGAGGCTGCAATGGTGAGCCTCCACTAATGAGGTTGCACTGGTGAGCCTCCACTAATCAGGTTGCACTGGTGAGCCTCCACTAATGAGGCTGCACTAGTGAGCCACCACTAATGAGGTTGCACTGGTGAGCCTCCACTAATAAGGTTGCACTGGTGAGCCTCCACTAATGAGGTTGCATTAGTGAGCCTCCACTAATGAGGTTGCACTGGTGAGCCTCCACTAATAAGGTTGCACTGGTGAGCCTCCACTAATGAGGCTGCACTAGTGAGCCACCACTAATGAGGTTGCACTGGTGAGCCTCCACTGATAATGTTGCACTGGTGAGCCTTCACTGATGAGGCTGCAATGGTGAACCTCCACTAATGAGGTTGCACTGGTGAGCCTCCACTAATGAGGTTGCACTGGTGAGCCTCCACTAATGAGGTTGCATTAGTGAGCCTCCACTAATGAGGTTGCACTGGTGAGCCTCCACTAATAAGGTTGCACTGGTGAGCCTCCACTAATGAGGTTGCACTGGTGAGCCTCCACTGATAAGGTTGCACTGGTGAGCCTCCACTAATGAGGTTGCATTAGTGAGCCTCCACTAATGAGGTTGCACTGGTGAGCCTCCACTAATAAGGTTGCACTGGTGAGCCTCCACTAATGAGGTTGCATTAGTGAGCCTCCACTAATGAGGTTGCACTGGTGAGCCTCCACTAATAAGGTTGCACTGGTGAGCCTCCACTAATGAGACTGCACTAGTGAGCCACCACTAATGAGGTTGCACTGGTGAGCCTCCACTGATAAGGTTGCACTGGTGAGCCTTCACTGATGAGGCTGCAATGGTGAGCCTCCACTAATGAGGTTGCACTGGTGAGCCTCCACTAATCAGGTTGCACTGGTGAGCCTCCACTAATGAGGCTGCACTAGTGAGCCACCACTAATGAGGTTGCACTGGTGAGCCTCCACTAATAAGGTTGCACTGGTGAGCCTCCACTAATGAGGTTGCATTAGTGAGCCTCCACTAATGAGGTTGCACTGGTGAGCCTCCACTAATAAGGTTGCACTGGTGAGCCTCCACTAATGAGGCTGCACTAGTGAGCCACCACTAATGAGGTTGCACTGGTGAGCCTCCACTGATAATGTTGCACTGGTGAGCCTTCACTGATGAGGCTGCAATGGTGAACCTCCACTAATGAGGTTGCACTGGTGAGCCTCCACTAATGAGGTTGCACTGGTGAGCCTCCACTAATGAGGTTGCATTAGTGAGCCTCCACTAATGAGGTTGCACTGGTGAGCCTCCACTAATAAGGTTGCACTGGTGAGCCTCCACTAATGAGGTTGCACTGGTGAGCCTCCACTAATGAGGTTGCACTGGTGAGCCTCCACTGATAAGGTTGCACTGGTGAGCCTCCACTAATGAGGTTGCATTAGTGAGCCTCCACTAATGAGGTTGCACTGGTGAGCCTCCACTAATAAGGTTGCACTGGTGAGCCTCCACTAATGAGGTTGCATTAGTGAGCCTCCACTAATGAGGTTGCACTGGTGAGCCTCCACTAATAAGGTTGCACTGGTGAGCCTCCACTAATGAGACTGCACTAGTGAGCCACCACTAATGAGGTTGCACTGGTGAGCCTCCACTGATAAGGTTGCACTGGTGAGCCTTCACTGATGAGGCTGCAATGGTGAGCCTCCACTAATGAGGTTGCACTGGTGAGCCTCCACTAATAAGGTTGCACTGGTGAGCCTCCACTAATGAGGCTGCACTAGTGAGCCACCACTAATGAGGTTGCACTGGTGAGCCTCCACTAATAAGGTTGCACTGGTGAGCCTCCACTAATGAGGTTGCATTAGTGAGCCTCCACTAATGAGGTTGCACTGGTGAGCCTCCACTAATAAGGTTGCACTGGTGAGCCTCCACTAATGAGGCTGCACTAGTGAGCCACCACTAATGAGGTTGCACTGGTGAGCCTCCACTGATAATGTTGCACTGGTGAGCCTTCACTGATGAGGCTGCAATGGTGAGCCTCCACTAATGAGGTTGCACTGGTGAGCCTCCACTAATAAGGTTGCACTGGTGAGCCTCCACTAATGAGGCTGCACTAGTGAGCCACCACTAATGAGGTTTCACTGGTGAGCCTCCACTAATAAGGTTGCACTGGTGAGCCTCCACTAATGAGGTTGCATTAGTGAGCCTCCACTAATGAGGTTGCACTGGTGAGCCTCCACTAATAAGGTTGCACTGGTGAGCCTCCACTAATGAGGCTGCACTAGTGAGCCACCACTAATGAGGTTGCACTGGTGAGCCTCCACTGATAAGGTTGCACTGGTGAGCCTCCACTGATGAGGCTGCAATGGTGAGCCTCCACTGATGAGGCTGCACTAGTGAGCCTCCACTGGTGAGGGTGCACTAATGAGCCCACACTGGTGAGGCTGCAATGCTTAGCCTCCACTGGTGAGGCTGCACCGGTGAGCCTCCACTGATGAGGCTGCATTGGTGAGCCTCCACAGATGATGTTGCACTGGTGAGCCACCACTAATGAGGTTGCACTGGTGAGCCTCCACTGATAAGGTTGCACTGGTGAGCCTTCACTGATGAGGCTGCAATGGTGAGCCTCCACTGGTGAGGGTGCACTAATGAGCCCCCACTGGTGAGGCTGCACTGGTGAGCCTCCACTGATGAGGCTGCTTGGTGAGCCTCCACAGATGATGTTGCACTGGTGAGCCCCCACTGATGATGTTGCACTGGTGAGTCCCCATTTATGAGGCTGCACTGGTGAGGCTGCACTAATAAACCTTTACTGGTGAGGCTGCACTAATAAACCTTTACTGGTGAGGCTGCACTAGTTACCCTCCGCTGGTGAGGCTGCAATGCTTAGCCTCCACTGGAGAGGCTGCAATGCTTAGCCTCCATTGATGAGCCTCCACCGGTGAGGCTGCAATGCTTAGCTTCCACTGATGAGGCTGCACTGGTGAACCTCCACTGGAGAGGCTGCAATGCTTAGCCTCCACTGGGGAGGCTGCAGTTTTGAAGCTGCACTGATAAGGCAACAATGGTGAGCCTCCACTGATGAGGCAGCAAATGTGAGGCTGCATTGATGGAGCTGAACTGATGGGCACTGATGGAGCTGCACTGATGGAAGCTGCACTGACGGAGCTTCCTTTACCCACCCACAGTGTCCCCCTGTGTCCTCCACCCACCCACAGTGTCCCCCCACTTTATCCTCCACCCACCCACAGTGTCCCCGTGTCCTCCACCCACCGTGCCCCCCCAGTGTCCTCCACCCACCCATTGTGTCCCCCTGTGTCCTCCACCCACCGTGCCCCCCCAGTGTCCTCCACCCACCCACGGAGTCCACCTGTGTCCTCCACCCACCCACGGTGTCCCCCTGTTTTCTCCACCCACCCACAGTGTCCTCCACCCCACAGTGTCCCCCCCCAGTGTCCTCTACCCACCCACAGTGTCCCTGTGTCCTCCACCCACTGTGCCCCCTCCAGTGTCCTCCACCCACCCACGGTGTCCCCCTGTCTCCTCCACCCACCGTGCCCCCCCCCCAGTTTCCTTCACCCACCCACAGTGCCCCAGTGTCTTCCACCCACCCACAGTGTCCCCCTGTGTCCTCCACCCACCCACAGTGTCCCCCCACAGTGTCCTCCACCCACCCCACCCCCCACTTGTCCCCCCCCCCACTGTGTCCTCCACCCACCGTGCCCCCCCCAGTGTCCTCCACCCACCCATGGTGTCCCTCTGTGTCCTCCACCCACCGTGCCCTGCTGTGTACCCCTGATGTGTCCTGTGATGTGCCCCATGCCCTGTGATGTTCTCAGTGCCCTGCTGTGTTCCCCCTGATGTGCCCTTTGCCCCATGATGTGCCTTCCTGTGTGCCCTGTGATGTTCCCCACTGTGTGCCCCATGCCCTGTGTTGTTTCCTGCTGTGTACCCCTTGATGTGCCCTGTGCCCCATGATGTGTCCTGCTGTGCGCCTCATTCCCTGTGATGTGCTTGTGCCCTGCTGTGTGCCTTACTGTGTGCCCCAATCATTTATGTAGGTGGGGCTTTGTGTAGGTGTCGCTTGTGTGTGGTACGGGACAAAGGGGGCCCCAAGATCTACTATTGCCCGAGGGCCCCATGAGTTTTCAGTCTGCCCCTGGCTGTCAGTTTTTTTGGTGTGTACCGGGCTTTAGAGAGACCTGCTAGCGTCAAAAGCCCTACACTTATCTCTAGTTATGCACTTTATCAGTAGCACTTTGCTTTGCTTATCACAGCTAAAGCATGTTATCATTGTGACTGCTGGGAACCCACTTTTTTATAGTAAGGTGGCTGAATTATCCAAAAGTTCAAAGGCCAAACAGTGCATTAGGTTAATTATGGCAAATTCTGCTGAGTCTGTGAACACACAGAATTCACCTCGAACCCTTGGTAGTGGCGAACCCAAACCTCATCTCTGGAAAAAGACTAGATATGTGCAGAATGAAAAAAAAATGTTTTGTTTCGTTTCAATTAGTTATTTACATAAATTTGTTTAGTTAAATTAGTGTCATTCGCTTTCGGGATTCGTTTTGTTTATTAGTTTTCAAATCGGTTCGAAAAGTTTTTTCTGTAATTTCTGTAATTATGAAATTTGGTAATTCAGAAATTCAGATACATCCGAATTTCCAAATAACGAAAATTTGTCCGAATTTTTAATTCGGAACGAAACGCACATGTCTACTCTTACCCTCTACGCGTTTTCTCAAGTAAACAATGCATGCCAACACATTTCTCTTCCCAGGGAAAACCACCAATCACGGACAGGGCAGGCCACCTTAAAAACCCCATGTAAAGTAATTACACCCTTCCTTTTCACTTGTTTACAGGCATCTGGACCAAGGATGTCCAGTGCAGAATGTCCAAGAGACCACTGACTAAATTAACATACCATTATCTACACAAAGATTACATTTCCATTTTAGTGGGACTGACCAATTCATTTACAAAAACACTAATAAACTAATATCATAACAAATAAAGCGGTTTTCCTAAATGAATTGGAAGAAGTCCAAGGCCTTCATGCCAACATAATAAATGAGGCCCATAGAGAGTTTCCTGGAGATTATTGTGCATGTCATTGTTCCTGGAAACTGGTTACTGTAATACTGATCCTTATTAACAAAACTTGTATTGGGAGCAATATGGAGGCTGTTCTTGCTAGCTTATCCTTCTGAAATGCTTTCTAGCTATCATGCTGATCATTTAGTAATTTCAAAGTCAGTGACTCCAATATTCATACCAGGTGTAATGTGTTCACTTGTTGCATGCATACTCTTGGTCAGTTACTCAAACTATTGAAGCCAAAAAGAGAGTCAGGCAAGTACAATTTTAAGGAGGTCAGTGATGGTAACTTCAATATTTATTCCAGTACAGGTTTCCTTTAAAGGCATATACAGTGGAACCTCAGATTACGAGCATAATCCATTCCAGGAGAATGCTTTTAATCCAAAGTAATCGCATATCAAAGCGAGTTTCCTCATTGAAGTCAATGGAAACTAAAATAATTAGTTCTGCATTGACTTCTATGACATACAATACCGCATGCGGCCAGAGGTAGGGGGTGCCGTAGAGCATTGGAAATGTCCGGAAAGGCCCGAGGACACCATGGCTGACCTCGGCAAACATCGGAAAACTCTGTTCCTGAGGTTTGCCGAGGTCAGCCGAGCTGTCCCCAGTGCTGATCGGCTCCGGCGCCCCCCCCCACATCAGGCCAAACGCGGTACTGCACACGCTTTGATCTGAATCATGCTCATTTTGCGAGACAAGACTCGCAAACCGAGTTACGATTTTTAAAAATGCAGTGCTCATATTGTGAAACGCTCGTTAACCGAGTTACTCGCAATCCGAGGTTCCACTGTACATGCAAACAATTGTAGTCAGTCGTCATGAACAAAGTACAAGCTACTTCACAGCAGGTTTAACCCACTTTGTTCCAAATTTAATATTTTGTTTAAATTCTTCCATTATAGAACAGCTGCCAAGAAACAAACATTGCTGGTGTCTACTTCTGAAATTGCTATGTGCTTGGCTGTCATGCGGATCCATTGGCTTTAATACCTTCTAGTTCGCTGACCCTACAACCGACCTACGAACCTTATACCCTAGATGAGATTTATGGGCCCTATTTATTTAAATCTGGACTTCAGAAGTCTTGCACAGTTTTACAGACTCTTCTTCTATACTGATATTGCATTCTGTGATTTCACTGCACACTGTGAGCTTCTCACATTGTACATTAGAAACTGCATCAAATCAGATAACGCCTGCCTCCTTTCTTGGCTGAAAGACATCCATCATCTACCAGCATCATCCAACCCTTTCCTTTCCAGCCTGACTGTCCCTGGTCCACCCCTTTGATTTCACTGGACTTGACTTCTTTCAATTATGGAGGCTCAGAATCACATGTGGGTGTAAAGCCTCGTACACACGATCGGATTTTCCACAGACAAAACCACAGACTTTTGTCCGAAGGGCGTTGGCCCCAAACTTGTCTTGCATACAAATGGCACACAATTGTCGGCCAACAAACACGGACGTAGTGACGTACTACGTTGTTTTTCAGCTCTTTAGCGCCACCCTTTGGGCTCCTTCTGCCAATTTAGTGTTAGTAGAAGTTTGGTGAGTGTTTATTCACGCTTTTCATTTTGTGCTTTTCATTTTGCGCTTTTCATTTTGCGCTTTTCAGTTAGTTTCTGAACAGCCATTCATCAACCAGCCATGTTGCGGTATGGGTGGAGATAACGTGTTATTTATTATTGGCCTTGGAGTTATTGTTTTCCAGTCCAGGAACAGGAGGAGGAGGATTTCTTGGACCAAAAATTGTCTGCTTTATTAATTGTGACCAATTATGTCATATGCCTTTGCTGCGGGAGCTCCAGGAGAATAATCCAGATGTTTTTCGGAATTATCTCCGGATGACGGACCCCTGCTTTCACCAACTCTTGGTATTGTTGACCCCGCTATATTAAGAAGCAGGATACATGCATGAGGCTTTTATTTAATTTTTTGGTTGAATAATGATTTGATTTGGGTTATTTTCTATATTTTTGGATGCATAGAATGCACTTTTTGGTTAAGTTCTATTGGCAGATAGTATGTCTAATTGTATTTGTTTTCTTTTTTTAATGCACAATAAAAAAAATTGTGGAGAATAATACTTGGCTGTGTGTTTTACTTCAAATGACAGTTTGGGAGTCGGCAGTTACATTTTAAAAAATACAATGTAAAATTAACAAGAGACACCAACATAGTTGTATCTTTGATCTTAAAAACTACGGGATAATGGTGTTGTGGTAACTTGCACCAAAAAATAAATAAACAAGCATAATAATATTATTCTTGATATCACTAGAAAACAAAAGTCTTTGAAAATCCGTTTGCAATAACTCCATCAGTATCACCAGCAAAGCAGCTTCATTATTATCCCATTGAAGAAGAAGAGAATGTGCGCTGGATTTGGAGATTTCATAATTTGCCACGTCACAAATTTTAATTCTCCATTACGAACGCTAGTTTACAAGACCGACTGCTTCCACCTCGTCCTTGCTTCTGAGCATGCGTGTTTGTACTTTGGACTTTTTTCCGACGGACTTTGTCCGCGGAAAATTTTAAAGCCTGCCATCCAACATTTGTCCGTGGAAAATCTGAAACAATTGTCCAATGGAGCGTACAAACGGTCGGATTTTCTGCCAACAGCCTGTCATCACACAATTCCCGTCGGAAAATCCGATCGTGTGTACGAGGCTTTACTTAGGTCAGTTTGCACTCTTCTAGACTGACCTTACCCATTAAGGCATTTTAATATTGCATAATCCCTTCCAAGAGCCAGCCCACTGCTTTCATCATGGCTGATAGCTTTTCAGAGGAGTGGTGAGGCACCCCATGCAAAACATTTCTCACGTGAACTAAGATTTTGTAATGTGTAGGCAGGTGCAGTCTGCTTTCTGTACTGGTGGCGCTCGACCGCAGTGACATTGCACATGGAGAAGAAGTCGAGAGGAACATGGTTCCTCTATAATTTCCTGGGTCACTGGGGCAGCTATATGATTGGATGCTGGCAGCCCTTGTGACTCTAGTGGCCATTTTGGCAGAGTCTATTTAAGACCCTGGCTCCCGTGCTTGGTGCGCATTTCGTGTGTGAGTAGTGTAGAGACAGGTCCCCCGTCTGTCAAGGACCGTGTTTAGCGGTAGGGAGAGGTCCCAGGTGAGTAGGAAAGAGCAGCGATGCGCCATTCTTCCTGGAAGCCTCCCACATGGGTATGGACTGGCCAGGCCGCATTCCGCCCCTCAAGACAGATACTGTTGGTGCACTTGAGACCTACTGCCATACTCTTTGCTGTGAGTGCACCTGGTCGGGTTGTCTTCCCTTTAGGTTAGTTGTTCTTTGCTGAAAGTTCAATACAGTTTTGTCTCTGAAACCCGGACTCCGAGACCTGGACCACAAATGGCCTGCTAAAATCAACCAAAATGGGGGCCACTTCCATCTCACTAACTGGCCATTCAAGCTGGTGTGGAGAAATGGGTCCACAGGAAGTACCATCCTGAGGAAACGTACTCCTACTACTATGTTTGTCCAGCCCACCTGTTAGGTAAATAATGAACATGCTGAGGAGATTTAGCAGCATTTTATACCCTCACATATCTGCTTTAGCTGTGCTGAACTTGTGTCTGGGACTATACTGTCAGTTGAAGCTTACAATATTCAATAAGCAAGCAAGATTTTGTTAATGTTAACTATAAGTGCATTTAAATAATAATTTTAATAGTAAAGAATTAGGAAAGAATAAACAGTCATGAAAATGCTGCATGTGTTATGCTTTGATGGCTTGACCACTGAGACACTCGGGAAATACTTTGTGCCAGCGATTCAACTGATAAAACTGTAACAGGAGATTAGAAGGCTGGCTCGCCAGAGGCTACATTCATCAACGAGAACGTGTGCTTTTCTTGTTTTTGTTGTAGTAGCTGTAAGGCAGAGCAAGATACTTTATTAACAACCCAGGGTGACCATGCTCACATCTGTCTATAGTAATGCAGCATATAGGTACAACATGTCCCAGAGCCATGCTCTAGGCACTGGCAGTGTCTCGCCACCAGTCTGGTTTCTCTGTCATTGAAAGTACCTCATTAGGTGTCAGACTTTGCACCGCTCCCTTCTAGTGCCTATCTAATGTGCAGACTTCTTCTAAGGGGACCTCATGGGGGGAAAAATTATTTCAATCAGAAGGTTGTCAACTCTAGTTGGCTGTAGTCCCAAATCCCCCTCTCCTCCCTGCTCTCTTTTTTAAGCATGACAGTTTCTGTACCCACTCTCTTTTCCCTCCATCAAATCTTTCTTTCTGTAGTTTCCTCCATTACTTTTAGATTTTAGCCCCTCCATTGTGCAATAGGTGTAATAAAAGTCCACACAAATGGATATTTCAAAAGTATATACAGTTTACTTAAAGTCTTGTTTAGGACAAGCGTTTTATCTCATCAAACTGGGGCAACAGGTCAAATACATGTAAGAGCTACCACAGAAGGAGCCTATCCCCCCCCCCCACATCACCCACGGCTAGGCAAAAGGAATTTTCCACACTCTCTCAGATGTCTAGGGGTTTCGCTTTTTAATGTTTATATAGGAACAGTTAACTTGGATGGGAATTGAGGTTGCATGGGATACCCAGAACTGAAGAAAAACTGTAAACTCCAAACAAACTTTTGAGGACCTACTAAGTCTCTGGCTGCTCTAATCCAAACTGCGAACTGTACTGTACCACAGTGGGAGATGGGGCCCTTTCACACGGGTGGTCCGATCAGGTCCGCCTGTCAGTTTTTCAGGCAGACCTGATCTGACCATCCATTCACCCCTATGGAGCGGCGGATGTCAGCGGTGACATGTCCGATGACACCCACCGATATGCGATCCTGTCCGCCAAATCCAGATGGGTGGTGACCCTATTTTCCATTCGCCTTTTTCCATTCGGATAAGATCGGGTGAAAACAGACAAGCGGCCCGTTTTCACTCGATTTTCCCTTGGGGAGAGCAGGACTCTGTCCGTCTCCGCTCTGCACAGTGAGTGGAGATGGACCTGTCATCCGCCTTCTCAGCGGGGAACAGCAGAGCGATCCCCCATGGAGTAAAGTGGAGTATGCTGAGTGAACTACCCACATGAAAGGACCCTAATAGTGCAGGAGCAACATGGAATAAAAAGTTCCAAAGGGTTGTGTTTAATACACAGCACTTGGCTGTTCCCAAGGTTAGAGATTGAGCATTCTCCTGGCTATCTTGCACTGCACTTGAGCTACTGCACTCGGTCCCAGACACATGAGGTATTGAACTTTACTGTCCTCTCCTTCCCTTAGGGTTGATGGCTGGTTTGTACTCTCTCAATCAAAAAGAAGCTCCCAGGATCCAGAGCGCTGTCTTGGTCTTCTGCTTCTGGTTGGGCTAGCAGTCTGCAGCTAAGCCTAGCTGAGACTAAAGCTGGGTGAGTTCCTGGAGCTCTCTTCTATTTCACCTCTCTCCCTTTTCTCCTTACTTCCCCAGGGGGCAGAGCGGCAGCACAGGGGTCACTTCCGGATGGCTGGACCCTGGACTGGACTGCCAGGCTTCAGAATATTTAGGCCCCCCTTCCCAGGGATTAGTGGAAGCTCCATGAATATTAAGGCTCTATGCACACTGAAGCTCATAAACGGACAATTTTGGGAGTTTGGGTGTTTTTTTAAACAGCCCATAAACTCCCCTCTGTTATCCTATGTGGACGTTTTTGGACGTTTATCAGCAGTGGAGTTTATGGGCTGTTGTTTGAACACCCTATGGCATTCAGGATCTGTTTTTCTGACCACAAAAAACGCTTAAAAACATTAAACACGCAAAAACCTTGGTAAAAGTCGATAAATGCTCAAAAATGTGGAGCACCAGCGTTTTTAACGTTTTTGATCCATTGAAAAAAAATAAATAAAAATAATTTTCTTAAAAAAAAAAAAAAAGATGCAAAAAATTTCCCAGAATTGCCTTCTCTGTGCCCATGTCATGGCCGTTTTTATTGTGCTACACTCCTGCTGGGGCTTTTAATTCTACTAGAACATTTTGTTCTGTCATCAGAATTGAAGGATGTAGAGTGCACTGAATTAGGTGCCACTCTGCAACTCCCCAATACCACCTGCCAGTAAAAGCAGCAACAAGCAATTATTGAGAAAATAAACACTTTTGTCAGGACTATGGGGTCAATTCACTAATGTTTACCGCCTGCGATAAGGGTGTCAAATTACTAATTTGCATACATTAATGCATGCAGTAAATAAAGTCTAATTCATAAAAAAAATAACAATTCACAAAGGGACCAGAGAGTACAAAAGCATGCGATATTTACCACTAGACATGTGCAATTTGTTTTGTTCCAAATTAGTTTTTTGTCAAAATTCGGCATATTTGTAAATTCAGAAAAATCTTCTACCCAGCATAGCCTTCATAGTTCATAGGTTGTGACTGGTGTTAAGGTACCCCCTTGAATTAGTAGACAGTGGTGAGGTGCCTCTTAACATTGGTGGTCAGTGGTAACGTGTCCCTTTCCTTTAATGGCTAATGAGCGCTAAATATATAATTTATGTCAGTGGCTACTTTCCCTTGAGAAGAATGGCTCCATGCCTTAGCTGGCGATGCTGGCATTGCTTTGTAACATTGGCACCTGAACTATGAAGGGTATGCTGGGTAGAAGATCGCTCCATTCAGCAATGCCTCCAACCATCTGGGTGTCTAGAGTTCTAGCTAGAGATGCAACAAAATTTTTGCAGCGGAAACATATTGGCCAGAAAATGGTCTTATTGACATTTTGCTCATAAGAGAAAAACGCATGCTATTTTGACATGATTTTACAGCGATTTTACCATGATTTTACTGTGCATATGGTGTGTTTTTCATAGGTCATGTGACTCAAAAAACACTTCAAAAACGTAACACGTATCAATGCATTTCAACAGGGAGGTGCGTTTTTTTTAACTGACAAAAAATGCAGCATGCAGGATTTTTAACACCACATTGGAAGTGCAAGAGACCAGTGTGAAGACCTACATAGAATTTAAAAGGATACATTTTTCTTGAGATTTTCTTGCGCTAGGGTGCCAATAATGGCTAAGAATAAATCCATATTCATTTAAATTCATGATATTATTTAAAAAGTTGAATATAATACAATTATATATAAAAATATATATTTTTTTAAAAACTGTCATTTTCGGTTTCGATTTTCGGCCAAGTGCATCCAGCATTTTCAGTTTCAGCAACAAAATTTCCATTCGGTGCGCCTCTAGTTATAACAATACAAAACTGGACTTTCCATTCACATCCGCAGAAGCTGGGCAGTTAAGAGATGGCCTGGCTCCCCCTAGTGGGTAGAATGTTTTAAAATGAGATCAATGAAACCAAACTATGGGGCATATTGATCAGTATTAAACAATTTTGGGGCAACTTCTGATAGGATGTTAGCATGAGTGTAGTAAAATGTAAACACTAGTGCAGTAGCTTTATAAGTTACCAAAATGTCTATAGCTATACTTATAAATGTTTCAGTACTGTTATAAATATGAACTTCCAATTTGAGTGTAGTGTCCTGTGTGCTGTATGCATTGTGAAAGGATCATTTTAGGTGATATTTAAAAACAACATAAAATCTAAAACCTATATTTTGGTACATTCTTAAAATTTAAGAGCGATCCTCTCTTAGAGCTCAAACATTCCTGAGAATTTTATCTGATAAAATAAATCTTTCCTAAGAGAAATTTGGGGGTCCTGAAAGGCTATGCTCTTTTATCACAAATTAAAGTGTATGCAAAGATAAAACTTTTTTATTTTTTTTTACTTTTTTTAAATTTTTTTCAGGTTTTTATTGCTGTCTATTAAAGCGAAACTCCACCCAAACAGGGAAGTTCCACTCCAAGGCCTCTTCCCGACTCCTGTTGGTAAGATGGAGCTTGGGGAGGGTGGAATGGGTACCTGATTTTGAAAGGTACCCGCTCCCACTTCCGTTCCGGTCGCCTTAGACGATCAGAAGCGGAAGTTCTCCTTCCTTCCTTCCTCCAGAATTCTTCTGGGACACATGAAAGATCAGAAGACTTTGGGACCAGTCATAGAGCGCAGCACCAAACTCGCGCATTTGCAGTGGGTACCTGGCTGTGAAGCTGCAAGCTGTCACAGCAGGGTGCCCATAGTGTAAATGCCGGCGCTGCCAAGGGAGGACACAGGGGGAAAATGGATGGGATAAGTACACCACTGGATCGTGGGACAGCTGAGTGTCTGTTTATTAAAAGTCAGCAGCTACAGATTTTGTAGCTGCTGACTTTTAATTTTCACTTAAGAGACTGGAGCTCCACTTTAACTCTTTTTATCTTTCCTAATGACCTCTCTAGAGCAGAAGATGTTGGAAAGACACAAATTTTAGAGTTGCTGGAATGTTTGAGGGGATTGTAGCTGTATTAGTGCACTTACAACCAAAAATAATAATCACTGTCCGTGATACTTTTTTATTTGCACACATTTTCAGGACAAGCTTTTGGGGGTGTTCGATTCTTCTTGGTCCAAGCAGTACTCAAGAGCACTGCTTGGTCCGAGAAGAAGGCAACGCCCCAAAAGCTACTCCAGAAAATATAAATGTTAGTACTAATAGAAAAAAGTATCACAGAAAGTAATCAGATGTTTAAGTTGGTAGAAGAAAAGGGATAGAGGCAATTTTTACGGTGACAACTGTATGAGGAAATTTCTGTTTATTTCATCTTGCTTACTGTTGTGTCTCCAGTACAGGAAGTGAGGAAAAATCTCCCTGACGGGACGAAAAAAAAGAAAAGACTGACTGGGGTCTGTTTCTTATTTAAATGCAAGATTTACATACACTTTAATAAGTTACTACTAAAAAAATGAAATATACTAAATCTAAAACTAAATTTGCAGAACTGTGAGTCTACATAAAAAAGGTGACATACATTAGCATGCTCTAAATATGCAATTATTTAGTAGAAAGGTTTTCTTTTCCAGCTTTAACCACTGAAATACCACTGCTTCTGTTGCCCTCCTCGAATGTCCCTCTATACTGTTCCTCTTCTCTGCCTTGAGCACTTCCCCTTAATGCTCTTGTCTGCCCCCAGTAATCCTTCCCACACCATGGTTTAAGCTCCCCTATACTGCTCTCTGCTCTCCTCCATCAACTCCTATGTACTGCACCTCTTCGCTTCATCCTGTGCTCCCCTATACTGCCCTCTGCTCTCCTCCATCATCTCCTCAATACTGCACCTCTTCTCCTCATCCTGTGCTCCCCTATACTGCTCTCTGCTCTCCTCCATCTCCTCCATACTGCACCTCTTCTCCTCATCCTGTGCTCCCCTATACTGCTCTCCTCCATCTCCTCCATACTGCACCTCTTCTCCTCATCCTGTGCTCCCCTATACTGCTCTCCTCCATCTCCTCCATACTGCACCTCTTCTCCTCATCCTGTGCTCCCCTATACTGCTCTCCTCCATCTCCTCCATACTGCACCTCTTCTCCTCATCCTGTGCTCCCCTATACTGCTCTCTGCTCTCCTCCATCATCTCCTGAATACTGCACCTCTTCTCCTGATCCTGTGCTCCCCTATACTGCTCTCCTCCATCTCCTCCATAATGCACCTCTTCTCCTGATCCTGTGCTCCCCTATACTGCTCTCCTCCATCTCCTCCATACTGCACCTCTTCTCCTCATCCTGTGCTCCCCTATACTGCTCTCCTCCATCTCCTCCATACTGCACCTCTTCTCCTCATCCTGTGCTCCCCTATACTGCTCTCTGCTCTCCTCCATCTTCTCCTCAATACTGCACCTCTTCTCCTCATCCTGTGCTCCCCTATACTGCTCTCTGCTCTCCTCCATCATCTCCTGAATACTGCACCTCTTCTCCTCATCCTGTGCTCCCCTATACTGCTCTCCTCCATCTCCTCCATAATGCACCTCTTCTCCTGATCCTGTGCT
The DNA here is from genome assembly GCA_028564925.1 of Lithobates sylvaticus. Classification (NCBI taxonomy): domain Eukaryota; kingdom Metazoa; phylum Chordata; class Amphibia; order Anura; family Ranidae; genus Lithobates; species Lithobates sylvaticus. The sequence continues at coordinate 430,059,789 of CM053030.1, forward strand.
CCCCTATACTGCTCTCCTCCATCTCCTCCATACTGCACCTCTTCTCCTCATCCTGTGCTCCCCTATACTGCTCTCCTCCATCTCCTCCATACTGCACCTCTTCTCCTCATCCTGTGCTCCCCTATACTGCTCTCTGCTCTCCTCCATCTTCTCCTCAATACTGCACCTCTTCTCCTCATCCTGTGCTCCCCTATACTGCTCTCTGCTCTCTTCCATCTCCTCCATTCTGCACCTCTTCTCCTTATCCTGTGCTCCCCTATACTGCTCTCCTCCATCTCCTCCATACTGCACCTCTTCTCCTCATCCTGTGCTCCCCTATACTGCCCTCTGCTCTCTTCCATCTCCTCCATACTGCACCTCTTCTCCTTATCCTGTGCTCCCCTATACTGCTCTCCTCCATCTCCTCCATACTGCACCTCTTCTCCTTATCCTGTGCTCCCCTATACTGCTCTCCTCCATCTCCTCCATACTGCCCCTCTTCTCCTCATCCTGTGCTCCCCTATACGGCTCTGTGCTCTCCTCCATCATCTCCTCAATACTGCACCTCTTCTCCTCATCCTGTGCCCCCCTATACTGCTCTCTGCTCTTCTCCATATTGCACCTCTTCTCCTCATTCTGTGCTCCCCTATACTGCTCTCCTCCATACTGAACCTCTTCTCCTCATCCTGTGCTCCCCTATACTGCTCTCCTCCATCTCCTCCATACTGCACCTCTTCTCCTCATTCTGTGCTCCCCTATACGGCTCTCTGCTCTCCTCCATCATCTCCTCAATACTGCACCTCTTCTCCTCATCCTGTGCTCCCCTATACTGCTCTCTGCTCTCCTCCATACTGCACCTCTTCTCCTCATCCTGTGCTCCCCTATACTGCTCTCCTCCATCTCCTCCATACTGCACCTCTTTTCCTCATCCTGTGCTCCCCTATACTGCTCTCTGCTCTCCTCCGTACTGCACCTCTTCTCCTCATCCTGTGCTCCCCTATACTGTTCTCCTCCATCTCCTCCATACTGCACCTCTTCTCCTCATCCTGTGCTCCACTATATTGCTCTCTGCTCTCCTCCATCATCTCCTCCATACTGCACCTCTTCTCCTCATCCTGTGCTTCCCTATACTGCTATCTGCTCTTCTCTGTTATCTCCTCTGTATTGTAGCTCTCTGCCTCATCCTGTGCTCCCCATACTGCTCTCCCCTATCATCTCCTCTGCACCACACTTCTCCTCCTTGTCATCTCACTTCCTTTTTTGTCTCCAGGACAGGAAAGGAGGGAACATTTCCCTGACAGGCCTTTAAAGAAAAACTTCCTCCTCTTATGCTCTCCTTTACTGCTCTTTACTCTGCTCCATCATCTCCTCTCTACTGCACCTCTCATCCTCATCATATGCTCCCCTACACTGCTCTCTTCCATCATCTCCTCTGCACCACACTTCTCCTCCTTATCCTTTGCTTTCATATACTACTCTTTGCTCCCCTCAGTTATCTCCGCTGTACTGCACCTCCCCTTTACCCCTAAAACCCCCATAATGCTGCTCTCCTCCACCTACAACAGACCCCCCCCCCCCCATGATACTGTCTCTTTCTACTGCAGTATTTTCCCCTGTGCTTGTATTTCCCCACTGAGGTGCCGGGCAGTGGGTGGCATGCCACAGTCAATGGATCTGAGAGATGGCAGCTAGTAAAGGTATATGGGAAGTCTCTAAATTGGATATCAAGCACAGGACCCGGATAGAAGGAAATGCCACAACCTTCAGCTCTAGTTATTGACATCTGGGGGCAAATACGAACATATTTTCAGACTTAGCACAGTGGGTTTATGAGTACTCTTAATGTCCTACATTATTCAGCCCTTTTTTTTTTAGCGTATTATACTGTTGTGAACTATGTGTTGTTATTGTCTATGCCAAGCTCTGTGCTGTTGGGGTTTTTAGAATGTGGCAAGCATTGCCAAAAGAAAGTCATCCAGTGCCCAGGGCGAAAATTACAAATTGTTACTCCCCCTCCAATTTATTTCAAATGAACAGGGGTGTAGAATTTCTTTTTCTGGTGTGGTTTATCCATTGTAAAAAGTACTTGTTGTTTGCCATGAAAAAGCTGTGGTTTATGCGACCTAAAGTTTGAGCTTTGAGAAAGGAACAAGCAACTTCTTAAAAAGCCAGTGAATAATAGTTCTAATATTTCATCCATGGCAGGTTTAATTTGAAATATATGTGTGGCACTGACCCCCAAAGGAGCGGCTAAATTTTTCTGGGCTTATCGATTACCTCCACCAGATCGTAACGCGTTGTCCTTGTCTAGGGGTTTCCAGGGTTGATGACCCAGTAACTGTAGAGACCGACACCTGAATTCCTTTTTAGGATTTTTATTTGCAAAAACAGTTGAACAAACTCAGTCTCTAAGTTGGGAATGGAGGGTATAAGGAAAAAGTTTAGCTCAGGTGCTTGGAACTGCTGACTTCAATAAAAGTCTCTTTCTGTACATAATCCAGGGAATAGCCACTCGCAACTGGATTCTTTAATTGCTGGATAAATCCTTGAGCTTGGATCTAGCAGCCAACAAGTAATTCTAGCTTTGCAAAGTCTCTCACACAGACTTGGTTTAAAAGCTTAGTTGTAACCGGAAGGTAAAGGTAGGAACTTTTCTTACTGTACCAGAATCTTTCAGCCAGTCCGGCGATACCGTAAGAAATTGTGGATTCAATTAATGTCCATGGCAGCTCAGCTTCCAGGCTCTTACCGAGAAGCCAGCCTTGTGCGTGGCTCTCTTCTGAAGAGTCCTCCCCTGGTTGCATGTAGAGTTGCTGGGCCTCTCCAAACCCGAGATGGCACCGGAACACCTTAGAATCCTCCTTCCAGTTACTGTGCCTCGAACTAGCCAGTTCCGAGGCTCGGAAACGGATGCATCCGCACCCCAGGCCATGAGGGCCTCTGGGGGCTGGTCAGGAGGACCAGGACCATTGAGTCAGCAACAACTTCTGGACCGGAACCCCAAACCACGTGACTTCAGCACCTTAAGTACCCTCTCCTGGAATGCACAGCGAGACAAACACGCCCACTGATTGGCTTTGAGAAGAGATTGGTACCCAATGCGTCCAACCAGACTGCGTTCTAGGGCCTCTCACAGGTGCAAACCCCACCTATGACCAGAACCTCAATACAGCCCAGCCAAACTGTTTTGGGCAAAAACTAAATTTAAAGACATAGCGTGTACTCATCAGGAGTACCGGCGCTACACACTCCCCTTGGTCATTGAGACAATGTCCTCATTGTCTCGCTAAAAAAACTTCCTATCACTACAAAAAAAGTTTAAGCACCTGAGCTTTTAAGGTGTTGGGACAAGGAAAGAAAAGGGAACTACAATATGTTTAAGATTTGTCACAGTAAAACAGTTCACATCAACAGACTGTACACATACCACCCAATCCTATCTACAGTGGTGTGAAAAAGTGTTTGCCCCCTTCCTCATTTCCTGTTCCTTTGCATGTTTGTCACACTTAAGTGTTTCGGAACATCAAACCAATTTAAACAATAGTCAAGGACAACACAAGTAAACACAAAATGCAATTTGTAAATGAAGGTGTTTATTATTAAAGGTGAAAAAAAATCCAAACCATCATGGCCCTGTGTGAAAAAGTGATTGCCCCCCTTGTAAAACATACTATAACTGTGGTTGTCCACACCTGAGTTCAATTTCTCTAGCCACACCCAGGCCTGATTATTGCCACACCTGTTCACAATCAAGGCATCACTTAAATAGGAGCTGCTTGACACAGTAAGGTCCACCAGAAGATCCTTAAAAGCTACACATCATGCCGAGACCCAAAGAAATTCAGGAACAATTGAGAAAGAAAGTAATTGAGATCTATCAGTCTGGAAAGGGTTATAAAGCCATTTCCAAAGCTTTGGGAATCCAGCGAACCACAGTGAGAGCCATTATCCACAAATGGCGAAGACACGGAACAGTGGTGAACCTTCCCAGGAGTGGCCGGCCGCCCAAAATTACCCCAAGAGTGCAGCGACGACTCATCCAAGAGGTCACAAAAGACCCCACAACAACATCCAAGGAACTGCAGGCCTCACTTGCCTCAGTTAAGGTCAGCGTTCATGCCTCCACCATCAGGAAAAGACTGGGCAAAAATGGCCTGCATGGCAGAGTTCCAAGGAGAAAACCACTGCTGAGCAAAAAGAACATCAAAGCTCGTCTCAATTTCTCCACAACACATCTTGATGATCCCCAAGACTTTTGGGACAACATTCTGTGGGCCGATGAGACAAAAGTGGAACTCTTTGGAAGGTGTGTGTCCAAGTATATCTGGCGTAGAAGGAACACTGCATTTCAGAAAAAGAACATTATACCAACAGTAAAATATGGTGGTGGTAGTGTGATGGTCTGGGGCTGTTTTGCTGCTTCAGGACCTGGAAGACTTGCCGTGATAAAAGGAACTATGAATTCTGCTGTCTACCAAGAGATCCTGAAGGAGAATGTCCGACCATCTGTTCGTGTACTCAAGCTGAAACGAACTTGGGTTCTGCAGCAGGACAATGATCCTAAACACACCAGCAAGTCCACCACCGAATGGCTGAAGAAAAACAAAATGAAGACTTTGGAGTGGCCTAGCCAAAGTCCTGACCTGAATCCTATTGAGATGTTGTGGTATGACCTTAAAAAGGCCGTTCATGCTCGAAAACCCTCTAATGTAACTGAATTAGGACAATTCTGCAAAGATGAGTGGGCCAAAATTCCTCCAGGACGCTGTAAAAGCCTCATTGCACGTTATCGCAAACGCTTGGTTGCAGTTGTTGCTGCTAAGGGTGGCCCAACCAGTTATTAGGTTTAGGGGGCAATCACTTTTTCACACAGGGCCATGATGGTTTGGATTTTTTTTCACCTTAAATAAATTAATAAACACCTTCATTTACAAATTGCATTTTGTGTTTACTTGTGTTGTCCTTGACTATTGTTTAAATTGGTTTGATGTTCCGAAACACTTAAGTGTGACAAACATGCAAAGGAACAGGAAATGAGGAAGGGGGCAAACACTTTTTCACACCACTGTATATACATTATCCATTCTCCGGCAGCTTGACAGACGATCTCGGTGCATCCTGAAAAAGAAAACACAAACAGCAATACAAACACATTACACTATTTTTTTTAGAAAGCAGAATTCTATCCCAGACTCAATAGAATTCTCTCTTCTAAATCTAAAACTTTTTTTTTTCTAAAACGACTAATAGCTTTAATTAGTCTTTTCCTAAAACAAAAGAACCACTGTGTTTTGCGCCGACCCATGCCACCTAGTGGTCAGAGCCGCTGTAACTGCGAGTCCTTTCCCGAAAAAATAAGTACTATGACCCAGACGGTAGTCATGACATGCAGCTCCCTAGCAACTGGCCTGTCTATATACCCACAGTCCTTGTACTTTCAAGAAAACTGCAATAAAGAGGGAGAGAAGAACACTTTTTGCAATCAAAGACCCAGTTCTAAGAGCGGCTCACTAGTAAAATCGGGGATCTGGCAAAACTAAGTCTCTTCCGTGCTCATCCACGGTAGTGATAAAGTACATGGCACTGTCTTTATCTGGCCTGCAAATTACAACTTTGTCCGCGTAAATGTGCCGACGATAGCTCCAGTGTTGTAGACATCCCAAAAAACGTTCATACATCTCCCGGCAAAATGCCTTCTTACGAAGTGGCTTTGGAACTTTAAGGTAGTCCCAGACGTCTTCTGCATACCACTTCTCATGATTTTCCTCAATAATGTCCATGATCTCCCTGGGCACATAAGGAAACTCAAGTCCATACTTCGTTGCCACCCGCTTGTTCAAGAGTCTCTGAGACCTGGCGAGTCTCGTCATTATCGGGCAGTTTTTTTTTTTTAGTCAAATACTATTTTCTTAAAAGTAGAAAACAAACTCACGGTAATCGAGGTTCAAAGTACTCGTCATCTCCCGCATCAGAGTTAGAGTTAAAGTCTGAGTCCTGCAACTCATCTGCAGGTAGATAAATCTTTTTAGTGGTACTCACGTCTCCCCTGTGCTTCTTCGTGGCCACCATCTTCCACTTGTTTGGTCCAGCAGGGCTTGGAGGCGGCCTGCCACCACGACGACAAGGGTTTTTTAGCTGTTCTCCCTTCTCTGGACCAGGCACAGCGGCAGCAGTCCACGACTTCCAGGGGGGATTCTCGTGTCGGTTAACACGGTGCTGGGTATCTGCATACTCGTGGGACTCCTCACCGATGGCATCCTGGGTCCTGGAACAGATGATGCACCCGGAACACGGAACATTTACTCTCCAGAAACTTTCTTTCTGTGACACACTCCCGCGGTGCCTCGTGCAGGAAGACGAAACAGGCGTAGACTCCTCCCACTGGTTCATCCGGTTGCAAAATTTCGCAAGCTTTTCTGCAGGGCTCCTCCCACGCTTAAGCACCACAGTGAAAGTCTTTGCCTTAGTAAAGATGGTGCAGTTCAAAAACTTCACCCTCTATTCTAATAAAACTCACATGTATGACTTTCTCTGTTGCGAGAGGTAACGGCAAATCCCGGACTACGAGCCCACACGTGTAGCACTGACCCCCGAAGGAGCGGCTGAATTTTTCTGGGCTTACTGATTACCTCCACCAGCTCGTAACTCGTTGTCCTTGTCTAGGGGTTCCCAGGGTTTATGACTCAGTAACTGTAGAGACCGACACCTGAATTCCTTTTTAGGATTTCTATTTGCAAAAACAGTTGAACAAACTCAGTCTCTAAGTTGGGAATGGAGGGTATAAGGATAAAGTTTAGCTCGGGTGCTTGGAACTGCTGACTTCAATAAAAGTCTCTTTCTGTACATAAACCAGGGAATAGCCACTTGCAACTGTATTCTTTAATTTCTGGATAAATCCTTGAGCTTGGATCTAGCAGCCAACAAGTAATTCTAGCTTTGCAAAGTCTCTCACACAGACTTGGTTAAAAAGCTTAGTTGTAACCGGAAGGTAAAGGTAGGAACTTTTCTTATTGTACCAGAATCTTTCAGCCGGTCCGGCGATACCGTAAGAAATTGTGGATTCAATTAATGTCCATGGCAGCTAAGCTTCCAGGCTCTTACCGAGCAGCCAGCCTCGTGTGCGTGGCTCTCTTCTGAAGAGCCCTCCCCTGGTTGCATGTAGAGTTGCTGGGCCTCTCCAAACCTGCTACTTAGAATCCTCCTTCCAGTTACTGTGTCTCGAACTAGCCAGTTCCGAGGCTCGGAAACAGATGGATCCGCACCCCAGGCCATGAGGGCCTCTGGGGGCTGGTCAGGAGGACCAGGACCATGGTTTTAGCAACAACTTCTGGACCGGAACCCCGAACCACGTGACTTCAGCACCTTAAGTACCCTCTCCCAGAATTCACAGCAAGACAAACTTTGGCTCCCAGAATAGTACCCAATGCGTCCAACCAGACTGCGTTCTAGGGCCTCTCACAGGTGCAAACCCCACCTATGACCAGGCAGAACCTCAATACAGCCCAGCCAAACTGATGCCAAAGCATAATTTAGAACAATTTACCCCAAAACTCAACTACAGTTTTGGGCAAAAACTAAATTTAAAGTCATAGCACGTACTCATCAGGAGTACCGGCACTACATATGTATATTAAACCCCTAACTTTTTTTGTTTAGTTTAGAATTTTCTTTTCTTGCACATGCGACTTTCTTTTTCGATTACATTTCTCACACGATTCTCCCATCATTGATTAGAAAATCGTTACATTTTTCCAAAAATTTCCAACATGTCCGATTATTACATTTCGATGACCGCACGAAAATCGGCCATTTCTGTAGCCAACTAAAGGTGCGAAATACGAAAACGAAAATTCTTAGCTAAGATGTTAGAAAGAAAGTTCTTTCGAAATTCGACCCGTGTATGGCCAGCATTAAATCCACTCATCAAAAGTCGTCAGACACACAAGTGTCCCCATTGGAACAATAACAATTTTTTTTATTCCATTACCTCAAAATGTTGGAGTCACAAGGACAAATAGGGAGGATGAATCTACCCAGTGGGAACATAGAAATTAAAATCTGTCAGGGGTTCAAACCCTTTTCTGCCCTACTGTATCCAAAACAGGAACAAAAATAGCTTTAGATACACTTTAAAAGTTTAAAGAATCAGTTGCCTTGTAAAAAACAAAATAAAATATATTTGAACACTAGATGGCAGCTCAATCCTCCATAAATACTGTACAAGAATAAGTTCCATTCATCCATAGTATACATGCTACTTTTAGGCATTGCCAGTATTTGAACATATAAAAAAACAAAAAACAAACAAAGTAGTAATGACAATTGAAAATGCATATTGCTAAATATGGCTTGATGGAATATTTTGATTTCGAGTACATGGTCCAAACATATCAAATTATTTTAATTAGTGCGTTGGTGTCTCATCAATCTCCTAATTGGATTTTTCTTATTGTATATAAAATCTCTCCGTGTATGGCCAATATTAGAGATGGCTAAAAAATGTTGGTGGGTAGTTTAGCTAGTTGATGTCTGACAGTGGCGCTATAAATTTGGAGCCTAGTCTCAGGCTACATGCTGTCTGGCTAAAGGAAAAATTGCCTTTACAAATCCTTTGCTGCCTAACAAAACCAAAGTCTTCCTTTCCATTCCTTCAGACTGTGAAGGGAGAGTCTGACTGGTAGCTGTCTTGAGACAATATTTTCTCTTCAATTAATGAGGTCCTCATTGGATCTCCTAAAGTTCATATCAGCACAGCAAAATTCAGCCTGTAAAAACACTAGAACTAATTTCTGTGTCTAAAAGGACTCTGTATTCCGTATTTGTTCCATTTATCATATTGATTCTCATTAGTTTAAATAAAAAATTAAAACCTCAGAAAAGTTAAAATCTAAACCATGGGCAGAAAGCATTGCAGAACAAAAGCTGATGTAATGCAGTTAGTGCTCAGCTAGAGAACTCAAAATTCAATCATAGATTAATGCACCGTGCAAACAAAGTACAGTACATTGCTAATTGTTATCTGAGTTTTGTCGATGCCACTTCTCAAGGTTATGGTCTAACAATACCCTGCAGTTTAAAAGACCAAATAATTATTCACAATTATTCTGCAATATGCTTGGTGACCATGGGTATTAACTATACTATGCTCCTGATTACCAAGCTAGGGATCTCACAGGCTCACAGGGATTCTGTAAACTGTCAAGGTCACCACAAAAATAGCTTATCGTGGGTCTTTTTCTGAAACAAGGCGTAGTTGTTTTGTATATCACCTCCTGCCCAAGAAATGTGATTTACACACACATACACTGTATAATGTATATACAGTAAATACTGTGTGTATAGATAAATATAAATATATATATATATATATATATATATATATAATATATATATATATATATATATATATATATATATATATATATATATATATATATATATATATATATATATATATATATATATATATATATATATTCATTTAAAGTTCATTTTACAGAATAGCTAGCTATATTAATAAAAAAAAATAACCTAATGGAATCATCCATATCCACATACGAGCGGATTTTCCATCCAAAAAGTCTTGGATGGTTTTTGGAGTGGTGTATGCAAGCTTGGCTTGCATACACACGGTCACACAAAAGTTCGCTGAACTTTCGACCGTCAAGAATGCGGTGACGTACAAAACTACAACGAGCCGAGAAAATTAAGTTCAATGCTTCCGAGCATGCGTCGAATTGTTTCTGAGCATGCGTAGGAATTTTGCGCGTCGGAATTGCTACAGACGATCGGAAATTTCCGGTCGGAACTTTTTTCGACTGAAAAATTGAGAACCTGCTCTCAATCTTTTGCTGGCTGGAATTCCGCCAGCAAAAGTCAGATTTTCTCACATTTTCTGACCAAAAGCTCTCATCGGACTTTTGCTGGTGGAATTTCCGATCGTGTGTACGCGCCATTAGTCCGCATGCGATGACTGTTAGGTGAATACAGATGTAACAAAAGGAGAGATCCTTCACCACCAGGAAAGCAAACACAGCCTCTTACCAGATGGGGTGGATCACCTAATTACAAGTGGTCAAAACACGCAGTTATACTCCAGGAATGGTTCAGAGGACTCGATCAACCAGCATACATAATCAGCTTTAAACTTCTCCACACCAAAGTAGCCAAATCTTACAAGGCAGTAAATTCCCAAAGGATATATCTTTTGTTGTTCTTCTGAACAAACCCTTTTCACCATGTTTTGCTCCCTGGCAGGGCAAGATATGATGAAAAGGTTTTGTTCAGAAGAGCAACTTCTTGCTACTTTGGTGTGGAGAAGTTTAAAGCTCATTATGTATGCTGGTGGATCAAGTCCTCTGTGAGCCCTTACTGGAGTATAACTACGTGTTTTGACCACTTTTAACTAGGTGGTCAACTCTATCTGGTAAGAGGCTGTGTGTGTTTCCCTAAAGTGAGGGAAAAAAGTATTTGATCCCCTGCTGATTTTTTACCTTTGCCCACTGACAAAGAAATGACCAGTCTATAATTTTAATGGTAGCTTTATTTTAACAGTGAGAGATAGGATAACAACAAAAATATCCAGAAAAACGCATTTCAAAAAAGTTATAAATTGATTTCCATTTTAACGAGTGAAATAAGTATTTGATCCCCTATTAATCAGCACGATTTCTGGCTCACAGGTGTCTTCTCTACAGGTAACGAGCTGAGATTAGGAGCACTCTCTTAAAGGGAGTGCTCCTAATCTCAGCTTGTTACCTGTATAAAAGACACCTGTCCACAGAAGCAATTCAATCAATCAGATTCCAATCTCTCCACCATGGCCAAGATCAAAGAGCTGTCCAAGGATGTCAGGGACAAGATTGTAGACCTACACAAGGCTCGAATGGTCTACAAGACCATCGCCAAGCAGCTTGGTGAGAGAGTAACAACAGTTGGTGCGATTATTCGCAAATGGAAGAAAAACAAAATAACTGTCAATCTACCTGGGTCTGGGGCTCCATGCAAGATCTCACTTTGTGGAGTTTCAATGATCATTCATGAGAATGGTGGGGAATCAGCCTAGAACTATACGGGAGAATCTTGTCAATGATCTCAAGGCAGCTGGGAACATAATCACCAAGAAAAAAATTGGTAACACACTATGCCATGAAGGACTGGAATCCTGCAGAGCCCGCAAGGTCTCTCTGCTCAAGAAAGCACATGTACAGGCCCATCTGAAGCTTGCTAAGAAACATCTGAATAATTCAGAGGAGAACTGGGTGAAAGTGTTTTGGACAACTTAACTTGCTGTGTTTGGATGAGGAGGTATGCTGCCTTTGACCCCAAGAACACCATCCCCATTGTCAAACATTGAGGTGGAATCATTATGCTTTGGGGTTTTTTCTGCTATGGGGACAGGACAACTTCACTGCATCGGATGATGGACGGGGCCATGTACCGTCACATCTTGGATGAGAACCTCCTTCCCTCAGCCAGGGCATTAAAATGGGTTGTGGATGGGTATTCCAGCATGACAATGACCAAAACACACAGCCTTGGGTTACATCTATATTCACCAGTCATCGCATGCGGACTAAGAATGGATTTTATACTAATTTTGGTGTCATTTTAATATGCTTTATTAACCACTTCAGCCCTGGAAGGATTTACCCCCTTCCCGACCAAGCCCTTTTTTGCAATACAGCACTGCGTCGCTTTAACTGACAATCGCGGTCATGCGATGTTGTACCCTAACAAAATTGATGCCCTTTTTTTTCCCACAAATAGAGCTTTCTTTTGGTGGTCTTTATTACCTCTGGGGTTTTCATTTTTTTGCGCTATAAACAAAAAAAGAGCGAACATTTTGAAAATAAAGCAACATTTTTTATATAATATAATTGCTATAATAAATATCCCCAAAAAATATATAAAAAAACTAATTCCTTCCTCAGTTTAGGCCGATATGTATTCTTCTACATATTTTTGGTAAAAAAAATCTCAATAAGCTTATATTGATTGGTTTGCGCAAAAGTTATCATGTCTACAAAATAAGGGATAGATTTATGGCATTTTTATTATTCATTTTTTTTTTTAGTAGTAATGGTGGCTATCTGCAATTTTTATCATGACTGCGACATTGCGGCGGACAGATCGGACACTTTTGACACTATTTTGGGACCATTGGCATTTATACAGCGATCAGTGCTATAAAAATGCACTGATTACTGTGTAAATGTCACTGGCAGGAAAGGGGTTAAAAACTAGGGGACGATCAAGGGGTTAAGTGTGTTCCCTGGGCGTGTTCTAACTGTAGGGGGGATGGGCTCACTACAACATGACAGAGATCCCTGCTCCCGATCACTGGGAGCAGTAGATCCCTGTCATATTGCTAGGCAGAACAGGGAAATGCCTTGTTTACATAGGCATCTCCCTGTTCTGCCTCTCTGTGTCATGATCACGGGCCACCGGCGGACATCGAGTCCGCGAGACCTGCGCACACGTGCCCGATAGTCGCCGATAACTCAGCAACGTAAGAGTACTTTATTTTGCACACCCGTGACACTTTGCCGACGTATATTGGCGTGAGACAGTCGGCAAGTGGTTAAAGAGTGCTACACTTCTCGTTTTATATTGTACGGTGTGAGAGGGGGGATACAGCAGCCGCACATAGAGGAGCAGAAGGATCAATGAGAATGGAGCTTCCTAGAAGGGGGTTATCCCTACTATACAGTATGCATGTCTTTTTTGGATTATTACCACAATATGTATGGCCTTACCGTGAGAGTTTTGATCTGGAAATTGTTTTAAAAATGATGGCTAATTTAGATGTGGTCCTCTAAATCTTGTGGAAACGAAGATGGCCCTTGGGCTCTTTTTATGTTGGACACCACTGTTATAGCAGAAGTGCAGCACTTTACAATCAATAATTTATAGCAGAACATTAGGTATCAAAGACTCTATAACATTTCCAAATCCTCACATCCAAGCATTGCAACATCAAATGTCACTAACGTCCTTTGAGATTATTAGTCAAAGATATGAATTTTAAGACAGGAATCTGCATTCTTAGTTACCTTGGAGACAAACAGCTCTGTAATTTCAAGTTTTCATATAAATTGAGGTTGATTCACACTTTGTTCAAACAAACAAAATTCAAGAACATTACTGAGAATACTATCTTAAAAGCCATTAAATATAACAAAGGGAGCTCTTTTCTGTTCAGTATTTCCCTGCAAGCTCCTCCTGGTATACGTAACTTAAAAGAAATATTTTTAAACTCAGAGAGCAGCTGCTACATAATGGAAATGAGTAAACAAGAGCTTTGATAGCATTAAAACGATAAAGCTGACCATACAGCTGAAGCTAAAGCCGAGTCACATGATGAACCCGATAATGATACTAATTGTATGGAAAAAAAGTCATTTTTTGCCTTTTCATAGGTACAGTATCTCACATTTTTGTAAATATTTTATTATATCTTTTAATGTGACGACACTGAAGAAATTACACTTTGGTACAATGTAAAGTAGTAAGTATACAGCTTGTGAAATAGTGTACATTTGCTGTCCCCTCAAAATAACTCAACACACAGCCATTAATGTCTAAACCGCTGGCAACAAAAGTGAGTACACCCCTAAGTGAAAATGTCCAAATTGGGCCCAATTAGCCATTTTCCCTCCCCGGTGTCATGTGATTTGTTAGTGTTACAAGGTCTCAGGTGTGAATGGGGAGCAGGTGTTATCGCCCTCACTCTTATATACTGAAAGAACTCTCTCAAAAGAATTGTTGCTCTATATAAAGACGGCCTAGGCTCTAAGAAGATTACCAAGAAATGAAATTGAGCTGCAGCACAGTGGCCAAGACCATACTGCAGTTTAACAGGACAGGTTCCACTCAGAACAGGCCTCGCCATGGTCGACCAAAGAAGTTGAGTACACCTGCTCAGCATCATATCTAGAGGTTGTCTTTGGGTAATAGACATATGAGTGCTGCCAGCATTGCTGCAGAGGTTGAAGGGGTGGGGGGTCAGCCTGTCAGAGCTCAGACCATACGCTGCACACTGCATCAAATTGGTCTGTATGGCTGTCGTCCATGAAGGAAGCCTCTTCTAAAGATGATGCACAAGAAAGCCTGCAGACAAACAGACTAAGGACATGGATTACTGGAACCATGTCCTGTGGTCTGATGAGACCAAGATAAACTTATTTGGTTCAGATGGTGTCAATCGTGTGTGGCGGTAACCTGGTGAGGAGTACAAAGACAAGTGGGTCTTGCTACAGTCAAGCTTGGTGGTGGGAGTGTTATGGTCTGGGGCTGCATGAGTGCTGCCAGCACTGGGGAGCTACAGTTCATTGAGGGAACCATGAATACCAACATGGACTGTGACATACTGAAGCAGAGCATGATCCCCACCCTTCGGAGACTGGGCTGCAGGGCAGTATTCCAATATGGTAACGACCCCAAACATACCTCCAAGATGACCACTGCCTTGCTAAAGAAGCTGAGGGTAAAGGTGATGGACTGACCAAGCATGTCTCCAGACCTAAACCCTATTGAGCATCTGTGGGGCATCCTCAAATGGAAGGTGGAGGAGCGCGAGGTCTCTAACATCCACCAGCTCTGTGATGTCATCATGGAGGAGTGGAAGAGGACTCCAGTGGCAACCTGTAAAGCTCTGGTGAACTCCATGCCCAAGAGGGTTAAGGCAGTGCTGAAAAATAATGGTGGCCACACAAAATATTGACACTTTGGCCCCAATTTGGACATTTTCACTTAGGGGTGTACTCACTTTTGTTGGGAGCGGTTTAGACATTAATGGCTGTGTGATGGGTTATTTTGAGGGGACAGCAAATTTACACTGTTATACAAGCTGTACACTCACTACTTTACATTGTAGCAAAGTGTAATTTGTTCAGTGTTGTCACATGAAAATAATAAAATATTTACAAAAATGTGAGCGATGTACTCACTTTTGTGAGATACTTTATGTTAGAGCGTAGATTAGGAAGTGATATATTGCATGGGTGCCCCTTGTAGCCACGCCATTCTGTGCCATACATTCGGACCAGTAGATACGCTCAGATTTGAATGATGAATTCCATTCCTGATGGCTTGCAAACTTCAGCAATTTCAATAGTTGGACTTATGCCGCGTACACACGTGCGGACTTTGTCCGCCGGACCTAGTCCAGCGGACAATCCGCCGGACTTTCCAGCGGGGCTTCGCCGGACTTTCCGAGCGTGTGACTTGCCCACAAACGCACGGA
Organism: Lithobates sylvaticus; assembly: GCA_028564925.1. NCBI lineage: Eukaryota > Metazoa > Chordata > Amphibia > Anura > Ranidae > Lithobates > Lithobates sylvaticus. The sequence continues at coordinate 430,075,015 of CM053030.1, forward strand.
CTTCTCCGGCGGACAATCCGCTGGCCAAAGTCCGCGGGACTTTTGAAAATGAACGGACTTGCCCACACACGGAGCAGTCCGTTCATTTAGAACGTAACTTCAGGTTACGTAGCTAGCGTAGGCAGTAAATGTCGGCGCGCTAGCTCCGTCACCTGGCATGGATTTAAAGGGACTCCCCACGCCAAAACCCTTATCCGAGCACGCAGCCCGGCCGGCCAGGAAAGGGGTGGGGACGAACGAGCGCCCCCCCCTCCTGAGCCGTACCAGGCCGCGTGCCCTCAACATGGGGGGTGCCCTGGGGAAAGGGGGGCCGTGCGGCCCCCCCCCACCCCAAAGCACCTTGTCCCCATGTTGATGAGGACAAGGGCCTCTTCCCGACAACCCTGGCCGTTGGTTGTCGGGGGCTGCGGGCGGGGGCTTATCGGAAACTGGGAGCCCCCTTTTATAAGGGGGCCCTCAGAAACCGGCCCCACACCCTATGTGAATGAGTATGGGGTACGATGTACCCCTACCCATTCACCTAAGATGTAAAATGTAAAGTAAAAAAACACACACACTTTTGAAAAAATATTTTATTGCACTGCTCCGGGGGTCTTCTTCCGTCTTGGGGGTCTTCTCGCCGGACTCCTCCGCCATTTACCAAGCTCTTTTACTGAGCGGAGAAGTCCAGCTACCTTCTTCGTCGTCGCCGCCGTCGTCTAGGGGTCTCGATCCGCCTTCGGGGGGTCTTCCGGGGTCTCTTCTGTTCTTGCGGCGGTCGTCGTTTTCCGTGCCGCCGGCGCCTCTTCTTCTTCCGATGTTGACCCGTCGCTCTCTCTGGCCCGAATGGCAGAGCCGCGCTGTGCTGGGACTTATATAGGGACATGCTCATGTCACATGGTGACCCCGCCCCCTTGTGATGTCACAGTTCCGGAGGATGCTGGGACTGTGACATCACAGGGGGCGGGGTCACCATGTGGAAGAAGAAGAAGAAGAAGAAGAAGAAGAAGAAGAAGAAGAAGAAGAAGAAGAAGAAGAAGAAGAATCCCCGCTTGGTAAATGGCGGAGGAGTCCGGCAAGAAGACCCCCGGAGCAGTGCAATAAAATATTTTTCCAAAAGTGTGTGTGTTTTTTTACTTTACATTTTACACCTTAGGTGAATGGGTAGGGGTACATCGTACCCCATACTCATTCACATAGGGTGGGGGGGCCGGGATCTGAGGGCCCCCTTATAAAAGGGGGCTCCCAGATTCCGATAAGCCCCCGCACGCAGACCCCGACAACCAACGGCCAGGGTTGTCGGGAAGAGGCCCTTGTCCTCATCAACATGGGGACAAGGTGCTTTGGGGGGGGGGCCGCACGGCCCCCTTTCCCCAGGGCATCCCCCATGTTGAGGGCATGCGGCCTGGTACGGCTCAGGAGGGGGGGGGGGGGCGCTCGTTCGTCCCCACCCCTTTCCTGGCCGGCCGGGCTGCGTGCTCGGATAAGGGTCTGAGATGGATTTGGGGGGAACCCCCACGCCGTTTTTCGGCGTGGGGTGTACCTTTAAATCCATGCCAGGTGACGGAGCTAGCGCGCCGGCATATACTGCCTACGCTAGCTACGTAACCTGAAGTCACGTGCTAAATGAACGGACTTGCCGATGAGCGGCAAGTCCGTTCATTTCAAAAGTCCGGCGGACTAGCCTACTAACGGCGGGATTGTCCGCCGGACTGCCAAGTCCAGCGGATAATTTTAAAACCAAACTTAAAACTTTGGTCCGCCGGACTTTGGGGAAAAAAAGTCCGCCGACGCCCACACACGAGGGGATTGTCCGCTGGACTTGAGTCCAGAGGATAATCCCGCGGGATTGTCCCTTCGTGTGTACGCGGCATTAGAGTACGGGCTATAAGTCTTTTGAAAAGCTCTTTATTATTATGCAAACAATTAATCTTTTGTACCTTTTTTCATTGCATGTTCTTCCAGGGTCGTAATTAGTTTCCGATCATGCGCGGTTTTCCTCATTTAAATGTTCTTGTACAAAAACAGTACACATTAAAGAAAAATCATTCTGTTCACTAAAATTTTTTTAAAAAAATTGGAGTATGTCCCTTCTAAAACAGTCGGAATTGGTTATCCAAAGTCAAAGGTTATCCATCAGAAATTTGAATCGATCGTTCAGAATATGGAATTTTGTGTCTGATTTTCTTATAGTGTCTACCTAGCTTAACTGACCAGACAAGCTGCATACAAGTTCATCCTAAGAAATGACAGAACACACCAGTTCTACCATATTCTTATTACAGTTGTGATCAGTGCTCGGGGAGAGCAAGGGGCTTAAGTCACCATTTTATTTGCCAGAGAGGAGTCAGTACCCAAACAAAATTCATGTCTTTTTTTTCCCACAAATAGAGATTTCTTTTGGTGGTATTTGATCATCATTTGCGCTCTAAACAAAAAAAGAGCGAAAAAAATACACAATATTTTGTACTTTTTGCTAGAATAAATATCCCCATTTTTTTTTTTAAAAAAGCAATTTTTTTTCTCAGTTTATACTTCTACATATTTTTAATAAAATACGCAATAATATACGTATATTAGGCGTATATTGATTGGTTTGCGCAAAAGTTATAGCGTCTACAAAATAGGGGATAGATTTATGGCATTTTTATTATTAGTTATTTTTTAACTAGTAATGGTGGCGATCTGCAATTTTTGTTGTGACTGCGACATTATGGCGGACACATCGGACACTTTTGACACATTTTAGGGATGATTGACAATTATACAGCAATCAGTGCTATAAAAATGCACTGATTACTGTATAAATGTCATTGGCAGGGAAGGGGTTAATACTAGGGGGCGATCAAGAGGTTAACTGTGTTCCCTGATTGTATGTTCTAACTGTAGGGGGGGGGGGAGTGACTATAGGAGATGACAGATCGTGGTCCCTAGCTATTAGGAACTCACCATCTGCATCTCCTCTCAGAACAGGACAGGGATTAGTGTATTTACACACATGTCCTTGTTCTGCCTTTCGTGCCCAAGATCGCTCGTGGCCGGCAGTCATCGCGACCCCCAGTCACGAGCATCGGCACCCCCGCAGTGCAGGCGGCGCACACGCGCCTACTATGCCACTTAAAGGAGCCGACGTACAGCTACGATGGCTCGCAGGATCGTGCCAACCTGCCGCAGTATAATGACGGCAGCTGGTCAGCAAGTGGTTAAGTGCACCAACTAAAGTGGCTAGCTGAAGGTCCAAGGCCTCATCCATCCATCTTCTAAGGGACTGAAGTTACTGGTGTTATACGGGCATGTACATGCATACTCAGGGATCTGTGTGTGTAATGGGTGTGTGGCATAGTGTGAATTGGGAGTAAGACACTGAACACTAAATTAGGTACAGTGTTTAATGTTGTGCCTGTGGTGTCATTGGTAGGGATGGGCCCGGTGTTCCATTCGAACGCATGTTCGAATCGAACATCTGGCGTTCGCCCGTTCGGCGAGCCCAGAACTATTTGGGCCGTTCGCATCAAATTCGTGTGATGCGAACGGCCCGCAATGCACTGCGCCAGTCACAGTGCATTGCTGGCTGATGATTGGCCAAGCATGCACTGTGACCCCGCATGCTGTGTTCCAGTGTCAGTGATATTATGTGCTGCTGACTGCTGACATTATCTGCTGTGATTCTGGGGATTAGTGTGTGCGTGCTGTTAGTACAGCATTGCAGTATCACATCTGGGGGGTGTCTATAGTATGCCTGTGAAGGGGCACATGTTTCCTGTGCTTAGAACTGTCCCTGCACAAAGTGTCATTTTTGCAGAAAAAAAAGCTATTTAAAATCACTCGTGGCTAATGAATTGCCGTTTCCCGTAACACAGAGAACAGTCATTCATTGGAAGTCATTGATAACAAAAAAGTAATTGATAAAAATAAAAAAAACAAAAAATAAAAAGCGTGGGGGTCCCCCCAAATTCAATTACCAGGCCCTTCAGGTCTGCTATGGATATTAAGGGGAACCCCGGCCAAAAAAAAAAAATGGCGTGGGGTCCCCCTCAAAATCCATACCAGACCCTTGAGGTCTGGGATGGATTTTAAGGGGAACCCCGGCCAAAAAAAAAAATGGCGTGGGGTCCCCCTCAAAATCCATACCAGACCCTTATCCGAGCACGCAACCTGGCAGGCCGCAGGAAAAGAGGGGGGGACGAGAGCGGCCCCCCTCCCTCCTGGACCGTGCCAGGCCACATGCCCTCAACATTGGAAGGGTGCTTTGGGGTCCCCCCCAAAGCACCTTGTCCCCATGTTGATGAGGACAAGGGCCTCTTCCCCACAACCCTGGTCATTGGTTGTGGGGGTCTGCGGGCGGGGGGCTTATCGGAATCTGGAAGCCCCCTTTAACAAGGGGACCCTCAGATCCCGCCCCCCCCCCCTGTGTGAAATGGTAAGGGGGTACAAAAGTACCCCTACCGTTTCACCAAAAAAGTGTCAAAATGGTAAAAATGACAGGAGACGGTCTTTGACAATTCCTTTATTAAAATCTTCTTTCTTCTGGTCTTCCTTCTTCCTTTCTTCATCCTTCAGTTTCTTCATCTTCTCCTTCCGGCATCTTCTTCCATCTTCTCCGATCCGCTTCTTCTTGCTCTGGTCTTCTCGTCCGGCACCTGGTAACCCCGCCCCCTCTGACGCACGGGGACGTCATGGGGAATTCCCTATGGCTTTCCCCCATACCCCGCCCTTCGTTATAAAAGACCTGTCAGACGCAGCAAAGCCTCACACAGCAGGAGCCTCCCATTGCGCGGAGCGGCCCAGAAGAGACACCGACGCCATGGAAGAAAATGCCGGACGAGAAGACCAGAGCAAGAAGAAGCGGATCGGAGGAAAAAGAAGATGGAACAAGAAGATGGAAGAAAATGCCGGAAGGAGAAGATGAAGAAACCGAAGGATGAAGAAAGGAAGAAGGAAGACCAGAAGAAAGATTTTAAGAAAGGAATTGTCAAAAACCGTCTCCTGTCATTTTTGCAATTTTTGTCACTTTTTTGGTGAAATGGTAGGGGTACCATTTCACACGGGGGGGGGGGGTCTGGGGGTCCCCTTGTTAAAGGGGGCTTCCAGATTCTGATAAGCCCCCCGCCCGCAGACCCCCACAACCAATGGCCAGGGTTGTTGGGACGAGGCCCTTGTCCTCATCAACATGGGGACAAGGTGCTTTGGGGGGGACCCCAAAGCACCCTCCCAATGTTGAGGGCATGTGGCCTGGTACGATTCAGGAGGGAGGGGGGGCCGCTCTGGCCCCCCCTCTTTTCCTGCGGCCTGCCAGGTTGCGTGCTCGGATAAGGGTCTGGTAGAGATTTTGAGGGGGACCGCACGCAATTTTTTTTTTTTTGGCCGGGGTTCCCCTTAAAATCCATCCCAGACCTCAAGGGTCTGGTATGGATTTTGAGGCGGACCCCACGCCATTTTTTATTTTTTTTTTGTCCGGGGCTCCCCTTAACCGCTTCCCGACCGCCATACGCCCATGCTATACGTCAGCAGAATGGCACGGCCAGGCAAAACCACGTACAGGTATGTGGCCCTTTAATTGCCTGGCCATGGGTCGCGCGCGCGCGCCGCCAGCGGCACGCTCGCGACCCGGTCAGGAGCTCCGTGACCCTGGCCGCGGGACCAGGGGACCCGATCGCCGCTGGTGTCCCACGATCGGGTAACAGAGCTGAAGAACGGGGAGAGGTCTGTGTAAACAAACCTCTCCCTGCGCTTCCTACTCTGCCTGTCATTGATCGCTGTTCCCGGTCATCGGGAAAGCCGATCAATGACATCAGACGTCAGCCCCGCCCCCTAATGTAAAAAAACACACACGTCACAGCCCATAACCCCTCCCCCTAGTGGTTAACTCTTTCACTGCATGTGTCATTTATACAGGAATCAATGCATTTAAATAGCATTGATTGCTGTATAAATGACAATGGTCCCAAAAATGTGTCAAAAATGTCCGATGTGTCCGCCATAATGTCGCAGTCACAATAAAGATCGCTGCCATTACTAGTAAAAAAATATTAATAAAAATGCTATAAAACTATCCCCTATTTTGTAAACACTATAACTTTTGCACAAACCAATCAATAATCGCTAATTGCAATTTTTTTTACCAAAAATATGTAGAAGAATACGTATCGGCCTAAACTGAGGAAAAAAAATGTTTTTTTATATATTTTTTGGGGCTATTTATTATAGCAAAAAGCAAAAAATATTGCATTTTTTTCAAAATTGTCGCTCTATTTTTGTTTATAAATAAAAACCGCAGGAGTGATCAAATACCACCAAAAGAAAGCTCTATTTGTGGGAAAAAAAGGACGCCAATTTTGTTTGGGAGCCACGTCGTACAACCGCGCAATTGTCAGTTAAAACGGCGCAGTGCCGAATCGCAAAAAGGGGCCTGGTCCTTTGGCTGCCAATTGGTCCGGGGCTGAAGTGGTTAATATCCATAGCAGACCTGAAGGGCCTGGTAATTGAATTTGGGGGGACCCCCACGGTTTTTTATTTTATTTTTTATATTTTTTATCAATTACTTTTTTTTATCAATGACTTTCAATGAATGACTGTTCTCTGTGTTACGGGAGCCATCAATTCATTAGCCGCGAGTGATTTTAAATAGCTTTTTTTCCTGCAAAAATGACACTTTGTGCAGGGACAGTTCTAAGCACGGGAAACATGCGCCCCTTCACAGGCATACTATAGACACCCCCCAGGTACGAAATTTAAAGGAATATTACACTTTTATTGTTTCACTTTAAGCATTATTAAAATCACTGCTCCTGAAAAAACACTTTTTATGACAATAACATGCATATTAGCCTTTAAAATTAGCACTTTTGATTTTGAACGTTCGCATCCATTGTAATTAATAGGGTTCTAATGTTGGCACGAACTTTAGGTCCGTTCGCGGGTTCTGGTGCGAACCGAACCCGGGGGTGTTCGGCTCATCCCTAGTCACTGGACAGAAGAGAGAGGTCTGACATAAGAACTGGTCATTCTTCTGCTCTCCTCCTGTCTGGACTCATAGAGCCAAATTTGAGCGGGTCATTCTTCTGCTCTCCTCAAGCCAAATTTGAGCGGGTCATTCTTCTGCTCTCCTCCTGCCTGGACTCATAGAGCCAAATTTGAGCGGGACATTCTTCTGCTCTCCTCCTGCCTGGACTCATAGAGCCAAATTTTGTTATTTTTTTTTTTTAATTATTTTTATTGTAGTTTTAAATTGTAGATTACAAAACAGAGCCTCTTGGGCTTACCCAGCCAGAGACACAAAAGAAACAAAACTAAAACAATAAAAGTTAAATTAAAATATCCTAAAACAACCTCAAGCTCAATCCATCTATACAAATTGGGGTACAGGTTTTTTCGGCAATCTTCAGTGGCAGACACATTAACGAGATGCCCTCTCTTCCAGAACCCAATCACCTAGGAGATCATCCACACTGTGTGGCAGAAACACAAAGTTCCACCACCTAAGGAGGAACAAATCGTTTATCCTGAAGCTCATTAGTCGTCCAGAGAATCTGCATTTGTATCTGAAGACTCCATCCAGATATTGCACATTTTATGGAACTTCTTAGCGCACCCCCTAGACAGATAAGTGGCCTTGTAAGGTTGCATTAACGAATCGTTTCCAGAAATTAATGGATGGTGCAACGGGGGATTTCCACTCGAGTACAATGGCCTTGCGTGCATAATACAGTAATAATTCTAAAAGGGTTTGGACTACCCGGCGATTGGCCAGAAGTTCTTCAAGTCCTAACAGACACGCTTCCACTGTCAGCAGGACTTGAATAGTGGTAACTGTTAGATTAAATGTGATGACCTCATTCCAAAATGAATTTACTTGTAGACAGGTCCAAAAAACATGCATGAAGTCCGCTGAGGATGCGGGCGCATCGCCAACAACATTTTTTAATATTTGGATATATTTTATGTAATCGTGTGGGTGTAAAATACACTCTATGTATGTATCTATGTATTTTAAATTTAATCAGTCTGTCCCTCACGGAGACCAATTGTGAAAAGGGGCATGTCAACACCTCCTCCCAGTCCTCTGTGTCCATTGTAGGAAAGTCTTCAACCCATCTGGCCCTGAGAGTTTCAAGTCCCCTATGTATATCATTAGGTAGTAGTTCTTTGTATATAACGGACAAAGGCTTAATCATAGATTTGTCTCTGAGCAAATCCTCTAGAGTCGAAGTATAAAAAGCCACTGTGAGTTCTTGAATTGAGTTTTTTCAAAGCGTGTCTCAGTTGCAGATATCTAAACAGATGTGGGTAAATCATTTTTTTGCTTCAACTCGTCAAAAGTCAGAAGCTGACCCCCCATGCATATCTGGTCCACATATTTAATGCCCTTGAGTGCCCAGATATTTGGGTCAGGTATGGATATAAACTCCAGCAAGACCCGGTTGAGCCAGAGAGGGTTATGTGGAGAGATATGCCCAGAGGGCACAGGGCGCAGGGAAAGTGCTCAGGGCAGCTTCTATAGCTAGTGTGAGGGGAAAAGGCGCTCAAGGTCCAAGGTAAAGCACATTCCTCAGTGCCTCGTAGGAACACAAACAGGCTGCCTCCAAAACCACTGATGTATTGGACTCATCAGATATCAGCCAATTGTGTGCATGAGATATGCAGAGAAAAGAAAGCAAAGTTGTATTTATTAGGCGGAACACTTTTTTTTTTTTAAAGAAAAACAGGCAATAGCTTCATCTTAAATAAATTAATTCGCACCCAATCAGGGAGAGGGGGAGATGGGCCCAGGTCTTTAACCTTTCCTTCATAGTTTGTACCAATGGAGCTAAATTAAGCATGTAGTAGTCAGCTGGGGATTGAGAGATATGAATGCCAAGATATTTGAATTGACTTGTCCATATCAGTGGAAGAGTGGGATCCCCCTGGGATCTTGCCGCATTGTCAGTTGGCAGTATTTGGGACTTCTCCCAGTTAACTTTAAGACCCGAGCAGGCAGTGAAGTCAGAAAGAATGTCTATAGTCTCCCAAAGAGAAGGATCATTTAAGAAAAGATAGCGGTCTTCTGCGTACATGGCCAGTTTTTCATGTATAGAATCGACTTGGATGCCCCTGACCTTGTCAGACTGTCTAACAGCAGAGGCAAGCCGCTCCATCACCAAAGCAAAAAGGGCCGATGACAGCAGGCAACCCTGCCTCATCCCCCTTCCAGTTGCAAAGGGGGACAAAAGGGCGCTGCCCAATTTAATTTGCGCCATTGGGGACCTATATATAATGTCAATCCATCTGTGCAATTCCCAAATCTCATAGCTTCCAGAACCAAGGACATATAAGACCAGGCTATCGAATCAAATGCCTTCTATGTCTAATGCAACCAGTACCCTGGTAGAATTCTCAGATGGGGGCAACTGTAGATGTGTGAAAACCCTGCGTAAATTAATGTGTGTGACTTCCCTGGCATGAAGCCAGGGATCAATATTGATCAATATTGACCAGAGATGGGAGAATTGTCTGTAACCTGGTAGCCAAAATCTTGGTCAATATTTTGAAGTCATACTTTAATAAGAAAATCAGCCTATAAGAGGCACAGTGAGTTTTGTCCTTACCAGGTTTGGGGAGGAGAACAATATGTGCTTGGTTCATAGAAGGTGTTAAGGATGAATGTTCTTTGCAGTCAGCGTATACTTGCAAAATTTTAGGTGCGATTAAGGACGCATAAGCTCTGTACCATTCACCAGAGAGGCCGTCCGGCCCAGGAGTTTTACCACTGGGAAATTAATGAATAGCCGTTTCTATTTGTCGTAAAATCCTTCTCCAAGAACTCTATGTCCATCTGCGTAAGAGTAGGTAAGTGTATAGATTAAATCAAATATAACAAAAAAGATTGCGCTGGACCAAAAAATTATATGAATAAGCAGCAAACCACATGTGATAAACAAAAATAGACAAAGAAAAAAGGAAAGGCTGCGCTATAAATGACGTGAATAATATTTAACAGTGATTATCAATGAAATAACAGACAATCTGTGTCAATGATTAAATAATGTCAGTTGTGTCACAGACATGTGTCAAACCTTTATGTGACACAGCAGAATAAATTCAATTATCCTATAAATTTCATCAACATAAAAATATTAAATGAAAAATTCCATATAAACATAATAATAAATTATATGTGTTAGTGATAAGCAGTCCATAAAGATATCCAAATACAGCTGGACATCCAATCAAGGTAACATCAATGTGATGAGTGACTTTCCAGACTAGCATCCGTGATAATGTGACTTGTATCGCAGTGATCCCACCACCAGGTGAAGTAAAGGCTTACCAAATGAAGCTAAAGAAGTCGCATGTGGCTACAACCAAGCCAGGGTCTTTTCCCCTGTCATGCCTTGGTACCTCAAATCTCGGCGTCTGTGTCTTTAACAGGGATACCTCGATCGCTCCAGGGTCACACAGATATGTAACTCACCGATTACGATTGCAATTACGATTGCTGGGTCTCCAAAAATGGTCAAAAACAGGAAAAGAGAGGGGACACACCATGGGTAGGATCCAACAGGTTTATTTTTCTAAAAACCGCCTTAGGCGTATGAACATCCAAACAATAAAAAGCAAAATTTAAAAATCGCGGCCGGCCGGCTGCAGTACACAACGCCCGTGTTTGTGGGCGTAGAACGCGGTGACGTCAGCGCGTCGCTCCTCCCTACGCGTTTCGTCACAGAAATGACGTAATCATGGGGCACGGGCGGCGTACTGTACACTAAACCAAGCCTCGATCTGAGTAGCAATTGGCTTTTTTCCGGACTCCATCTTGGAGTCTGGCAACGAAGGGATATTACATCTGGCAACTATATGTTACTACCCTGATATAACATTTCGACATGTATAGGGGTATTTTAGTCGCCAAATGTGTATATATATAAAAAGAGTGGATATGCTCTTACAATTAAGTATGCAATCATAAATAAATCAAAGATAGCGTATAAATTCTAAATAGCCCTTCAACGGAGCCTCCCAGACTCGATACGAAAACTACATTTCCCATCGTCCTCCCGGTTTACCACTAGAGGGGAGTGACAGAAAAAATATGTACGCCCTCATCATTGGGTGGACTTAGACTGCAATCCAGGCAGTCCTCAACAGCAAAGGATGGTCTGAATGGCCAAATCTCTATGCATTAACCGCACCGCACTCCGTACGTCAACGCCAGTCCGCATCTGTCACGGCCAGATAAAGACAAGCGCACACTCGGAGAAGCTTGCAAAAAATTTCAAATTACAATAAATGCACAAATCCACGGATAAATTCATACATATATTGGCACTCATAGGCATCTAAATTAAGAGAAGCCATCTAAGAGGAATATATAAAAATTGAAACATAAAAGAGGGGGGGTAAAAACTCCATATTTCTCGTGGTTTCGTCAAAGTCAATAACTATTGCAATGGATATGAAATTTTTCTGATACTATATATTATATTTTATACTTGGTGATATACCTGGAGGTTGGTGTGTCATCATATCTGCCTGAGACACCATACTCTTTCCAACCACCACCATTGTTTATGAAATCTAACTGATTGACTATATGCATATAGTCTTGACAGGCAAATGTGCTAAATGTGCACGTTATACTTACCATATTTTCATCTGATCAGTTACTGTTATCCATTGCAATAGTTATTGACTAAAGGTTTGACACATGTCTGTGACACAACTGACATTATTTAATCATTGACACAGATTGTCTGTTATTTCATTGATAATCACTGTTAAATATTATTCACGTCATTTATAGCGCAGCTTTTCCTTTTTTCTAAGTGTATAGATTGTAAGTACTCTCTAAGCCTCTCCTCTGGCCAACTGGGGACCGCTGCATTGAGATTCTCATAGAATGTCCGAAATTCATGCAAAATTTGTTCAGAGTCTGAAACTACCTGCCCGTCAGGGCTGCAAATGTCATATATTACTGTTTGCATTTTGGTTTCCGTGACAAGATTTGCCAAGAGTTTGCCATTTCCTGTCCCCAGACTCGAAAATCCTTCTGGCCAATGTATTTAGCGCTAGGTGTGCAGCTGTGGCGAGATGTAGAGAGAGCGCTCTTCTCGCATCTGTTAATTGATATTCCGACCACAAAATCCGTCATATTTTTTTTGACGGATTTTGTCTGAAACTTGTGTTGCACACACACGGTTGGACAAAGTTGTCGGAAAATCTGATCGTTCCGAACGAGGTGATGTCCAACACGTACGACGGGACTATGTAGAGGCCAGTAGCCAATAGCTTTTGTCTCCAAATTTCTTCTGAGCATGCGTGGCACTTTGTGCGTCGGAATTCTCTACACACGATCGGAAAAAGTCTGATCGGATTTTGTTGTCGGAAAATTTTAGATCCTGCTCTCAAATTTTTTCCGTCTGAAATTCCGGCGGAAAAAGTCTGCTAGAGCTCACACACAATCGGATTTTCCGACAACATAATCCGATCGGACTTTTTCCATCGGAATATCCGACTGTGTGTACGGGGCATTAGACAGTGACTCAATCCAAATGACATCTTGTAGATTGTAGAGAAGTTTAACGCCAAACGTGTGTAGATCTTAACAGATGTACATCAGATAAGTCAAAAGATCATAATATGACTAGTTCCAGCAGTATACATGAGGTTAGCAACTAAAGCATACTGAAAGAGGGTGGAGCTAACTATACAGAGCACCCCCTAACTACGGAGTGAGGTAGGAACGAAATTATTTAAAGAGCAGTTCTACCCAAAAGTGGAAAGCTTTAAGCACTCCTTGCCCCCTTACATGCCACATTTGGCATGTCATTTTTTTTGGGGGGGTGGGTGCTTAGTTTTGAGTGGGACTTCCTGTCCCACTTCCTGCTCTTGCCTACGGGCTGCCTAGGCAACTCCTCCTCTCCCCCTAGGTGGCCCCTCCCTCTCGGCAATCTTCTGGGATATGTGAAAGGTCCCAGAAGATTGCCTGCCCACTAGGAGAGTGCAGTGTGACTCACGCCTGATGCCTCACGCCTGACTTTCTGCCTGAAAACAAAACGCCTTAGGTGTGAACAGAGCCTTAACCAGAGCTTACATTTTAAATTGCAACATGATATTGATTTTTTCCTAATAAAAATTTTAGATATACTTTTTTTGATTTTGTTACACTGCTGCTAAATAAAACCTTGGGAACTTCTCCATATTATTTATTATATTATGAGGCAGTTTAATGTTTCCTTTCCCGAGATTCCACCATTCCTTCCGTAGAAAGTAATTTCATCTTGGGGTTACTCGTGTTCTCCATGTCACATAACTAATTTTGGCAAAATGGTTCGTATTATTTACGAAGCGTGTAGTCATGGGAGCAAAATTCGCCCCCCAGTATTGCTAACCTTTTCATCTCTAAATAGGAAGAGGATGTCATTTTATATGACAAACGACCAGAATTGATCTTATGGCAAAGGTTAATTGACAATGTCCTCCTTACATAGGATGGCGATCTCCAGTCAGTGAATTCTTTTTTGAGTTTCTTGAATGACAATAACAGGGAGAGCGAGTCCTATAGATATCCATTTTTTGGATTTAAGAATCTCAATCCAAGAGGGGAAGTTACTTCTACCTTCTTCAAGCAGACGGACAGGAATAGGAGCATTCCGTTAGACTTTTGCCATCATCCCTCTAGATACAGTGCAAATGTTTTGGATTCTATTATACAGGAAGTCGGTAACCGTGATCGTCAATAGTTAATAGTTGACAACCCTCATCGGGGTGGCAATTCTGATGACTTTGGTTCGGCTTTCTTTACAACCTTTTCAAGCCATTACTGGGCAGTCAAAAGGATAATTAGGAGACACTGGCCAGTCCAACCACGGGTTATTTTCAGGGAAGCTCCCAATTTGAAAAATACAGTTGCACCTAATGTTCTAGACCCCCCACCAGACCCACCTTTTTTGGTGATCTGAAGGGATACTATCTCTGTGGGAAGTGCCAAGCTTGTAGAATTCATACTTTTAGGGGGAGGAAGATCATGGAATTTACCTTTGTTGGCACAGGTGATACCTATCAAATTAAATATTTCTTTTCATGTATGACCAAATCTGTTGTTTATCACCTCAGGTGCCCTTGTGGCTTTAAATTATGTAGGATGTACCACATGTATGCTACATATCAGATTAGAGGAGCATATAGCAAATATTTGAAAAGGCTTTGACAAACATAATGTCTCTAAACACTTTGCCCTGAAACATAATAGGGATCCTAAAGGTACTACATTCATTGCCCTTGAAAAATATGTTCACTATTGGCATGGCAGCAATGGTAGGAGGAGCATATCAAAAGCAGAAACCAGCTGGATCTATCAATTGGGCTCTCATGTTCCTCACAGCCTGAATGTGGATTGGGACATCAATTGTTTTATTAACAACAGTTGATCTCCCAGCCACTGTTCAGATCTCTTGTTGTTGTACCCTTTTAGTTATTTTAGGTGCTAATGGTTTGGGAGTACTGTACCCTTAAGATTATACATTTTTTGCATATACACATTTTTTACATATATAAACATTCATATGTTTTTATATTTTGAATTACCCTTTGGGACTAATATTAATAAAAGAAAAGTTTATTTTATTTTTATGCATTAATTATTCTTTATCTTAAGTCTTTGTGAAAAGTTGTACAATAAAAACGTTTTTTTTACAAGTTAGCTTTTGCTGTGTTTTGGGATGATGAGGAATCGCATCCATATTTATTTAGTGAGAATTCTCATTATCCTCCACAAGATGGCGCTAAGTATTGGGTTTTCCCCTTATCTTTGGGAAGGAATATCTATTAGGAATAATTGGCATGAACCTATACAAATGAACGAGTAGGCTGTTTTTGTTCAGCCAATGGAAATGCTTCCTCATCTCCCAACGGATGTATTTAAAGTGTGGTTTCTGGTGTGTGAATGTACCCCTGATGACGTCACATATGATGAAACGCGTTGGAAAGAGCTACGTACACACGCTACTGCACGACCGATTTTAGGCCATTTTACCAGAGGGAAACCGGACATCCTTGGATTTGATATGTCTATATGCCTATATCTACTGTTTTTTGTTGTAAGTGCATTACGATTTAAAAAAAAAATGATATTGGTACAGTATTGCATGTGGAGTCTTATATCTTACATACACTCCAGGGTCCCCACTGAATGGATTGTAGATCCGATTGAGCTTTGACTGACTCCCCTGAGTAAGGGTGGTCGTTGGCTCTCTGGTAAGCTTCCCCATTTTTTGTCATGTGGGTGTCACACCTGGGGGTGTTTGAGCTACACTTTCAGCATGGATTCTCCCATGGGACCTTTCTTTATGTACTTTGTTTTGACATATTGACATATGCACTTTTTCAATTGCACATTATTGCACTTTATCTTTTCATTATATTTGTTTAAGCGCTGCACTTTGTTTACATAGGTACTAAGTGGATAAGCAGTGGAAACTCCTTGAAATGTCCATTGGCAACAGCTTCTATCCAGCTCTCCAGGACACTCTTCAGCAAAGAAGCCTCCTCTTAAGATGCTCTACACAGGTAACCATCTTCCTACTCTGCACCCTCTTGATTCACCCCGAGAAGGACAACAAAATGAAACACAAGCCAACTTCTGCTTTCTTGAGCTCAAGCTATGACCCTTTTCTCAGCCACACCCTCCCCAGACATCAGACCTGGGATGCAGAATACCTTCAGCACAACGTCCTACCCAGGCAAAGCTTTGAAGGACATACAGCGACCACTTCTCCATGGTAACCCCAAATATTTATATCCTCCCCCAGCATACATCACTGGCAATAAACCTCCTAGGGATTTGATAAAGAGAAATACATGTTTATAACTTAATAATATTGTTTCTTATCTGCTACAGACACTCCAGCAACTGTCAGAAGTAAACAATACAGAAACAATCACAAAAAAAGCACAGGTTGACTACAGTCTAGCTGCTCACTAAATTTAGACTAGGGACACGCCAGCTTAAAGTAATACTAAAGTCTTGTTTTTTTGGTAAAAATAGCAAACATGTTATACTTACCTGCTCTGTGCAGTGATTTTGCACAGGGCGGCCCATATACTCCTCTTGTCGGGTCCCTTGCGTCGCTCCTGGCCCCTCCCTTCTGCCAAGTGCCCCTACATGAAGCAGCTTGCTATGCCGAGCCACTGCTCTGTGTGTCCATTCAGACATGGAGCTGTGGCTTGGCCCCACCCCCTCTCTCTCTCTTCATTGGCTCACTGACAGCAGCAGGAGCCAATGGCGCCCACTGCTGTGTCTCAGCCAAACCTGAGGGAAAGTTCCAGACAGCCGAGTCTCTCGTGCAACAACGGTGGATCGAGATGAGCTCGGGTAAGTATTAGGGGGGCTGCTGCACACAGAAGTCTGTGTTATATCATAAATATGCTTATCTGTACTGATAACACACCGCCTTCCTGCGATCAGTTGCCTCCTCTCTCCTCTGCTCTGCCCGGCTGACAGTACCAGTGGGTGGGGCCCAGCACTGCCGCTTACGTCAGCCAGAGAGGAGAGAGGAGAGACAGAGCCGAGGAGTCACATGATCGCAGGAAGATGATGTGTTATCAGTACAGATAAGCATATTTATGATATAACACAGACACAGGGGAACTTATTGTTCTAATACTAATACAGTGGGAATGGGAGCTTTTAATGTTAAGTAGAGTAGCAGGAGCAGGGGGGGGGGGGGTTGCTAACACGAGCAGACAGTCAGAGAGGGGAGGGGGAGAGGATGAAAGAGAGGACACAGGAGACAGAGAGCAGGGCTACGGCTGATGGAGGCACGTACACTGACAACATTGTCAGGGCTCAGCAGCCCTGATATATCGTGGTCAGCTTACGGGGGGAGGGTATAGCCAGGCAGGATCAGACTGGTATTACAGGTTATACAGGGGGCCAAATGATACAGGAGGCCAAATTTATAACATGCTTCAAGGGAACAGGATTTGTTTTGTTTTAGTTTTTTGGGTTAACAAACGCTTTAAATATCCTTTAAATTCAGATCAAATTATCTCAGCTGTTGAGAAATGTAGGTATCCTTTAAGGGTTCTTACTGTATTTTCAGTCAAATGAAGGCTCCTGTCAGAAGACAGAATAATAGTGGCAGACAAATCTCTGTTCCCCAAATTTCTGGGAGAAGAGGGACGTTAGCGCATGCTAACGTACGAATGCATATTAACATCAATATGTGCCGGAATGCAAACAAATATGCGCATGCACGCACAAGTGTGCGCAGCGCATCTGGTGACAGATAAGGGCATCAAAAGGGCTATTTAAGCTGGATCAGCACCGAGGATCAGTGCTGTCTCATCTACAGCATTCTGTGATTGTCCTCTTTCCTGTTACCTGCATCTGCTCTTGAAATACTGACCTGGCTTGTTCCTGACTGTTCCTGTTCTTCACCTGCATTGACCCTGGCTTGTTCTTTGACCATTCTCCTGCCTCCACATCTGTACTTGATCTGATCATTCTGTGTATGACCCGGCTTGTCTGACTCTGCTTATGTTCCAGTCTATTCGGAGCTACCAATTTGCTAGCACCTGTCCATCTGCCACTGGGGCCTGCTCTGCGGCTAAAGTACCAGCCTGTTCCGGCCGGAAGATCCGCTGACATCTGGTAAACTACTCCACCAGCAGCCCAGCAGCAAGCACATCCACCAACACTCTTGCGACTCTGCACTCCTGCGCCCCCTGAATACTCTACCAGGGGCCCTGAGTAAAAGGTGTAAGAGAGGCCTTCCTATGCATAGACCAGGCTCTACCCACCAGGTACGTGACAGTTAGCTTATATTCTGCACATTACTATTGTTAGACACACACGCACACTATACATATACACAGTACAGTATATACTGTATACAGTGCCTTGAAAAAGTATTCATACCCCTTTTTTACCCATTTTGTCATGTTACAACCAAAACATAAATGCATTTTATTGGGATTTTATATGATAGACCAACACAGAGTGGCACATAATTGTGAAGGGGAAGGAAAATGATAAATGTTTTTCAAACTTTTTTAAAAATATAATATCTGAAAAGTGTGGCATGCATTTGTATTTACTCTGATACCCCTAATTAAAATCTAGTGGAACCAATTGCCTTCAGAAGTCAAATAATTAGTAAATAGAGTCCACCTGTGTGTAACTTATTCTCAGTATAAATATAGCTGTTCTGTGAAGCCCTCATAGGTTTGTTAGAGCACCTTAGTGAACAAACGGCATCATGAAGGCCAAGGAACATGCCAAACAGGTCAGGGATAAAGTTGTGAAGAAGTTTAAAGCAGGGTTAGGCTATAAAAAAATATCCCAATATCCTCTCTAGGTTAATAATAGTTATTTGGGACCCGGAATTTGGGAGGCTCTGAAGAGATATTCGGGTGGGAAAAGAGCCTCCCTCCCTGACCACAATGATTCAGCGCACAGGGGGTTAAGGGCCTCCAGGAAGACAGCTCATAAGACAGGAAGTAGGGAAGAGTTGTTGGTGTGAGGAGGAGTAGGTGATTACACCTGTTGGTTGAGCTGTGTGGATGTCTGGAGGCTGCTAAAAGAACCTGCTGCAAAAACTGTATGTGTTTTCCTTAACTTTGTTTTTGTGCTGAAGATAAGCTGATTTTTTTGTTAAGCGGACTTTGTTTTTGTACTTTACCTGTGCGCTGAAGAAAGCCTTATTTTGATTTTTCTTACAAATAAATGTCTTTTATTATAAAACTGACGGTTTATGCACTTAATCCCGTGGAGCTATCGTCCCCAAAGTTCACAATATATATATATATATATATATATATATATATATATATATATATATAGGCACACATATATATAGAATGTATATTTATATTCCTGTGAAATGAAAGTTACCTTCATAAAATAAATAAAGCAAACATATAGCAGTAAAAAGAACAGTCACCAGTTTCCTAAATGTGTACTTTATATGCCTTCTTAAGGCTATTATTTGAAATGCTTTAAACAACATCCCTTTTGGATTTAAGTTTTTCTGAAACTGCTGAAGTTGTTGTCAGTGCTGTACTGTCGCATCTGTTACACAATGGAAAGTAACTACCGGTAACCTCTAACACTTTATAAGAATTAAGAATGCAGTGTCAACAAACATGTATCCTGTGTGTGTATTAAGGCTTCCAATCTAGACTTCAGCTAACAGTAAGATATGCTCAATTGAAGCAATATATAAGATGCACAATTTTATTAAGTCAACTCAAATATTCCCATTCTATGTAAAAATTCAATGCAATCTAAACTGTTCCATATTTTTGTGAATGAAAGTGAAAATAAAACTAAAGTGACTTTGCAACAAACAATGTATGGGCATTGGGGGCATGGGTGTGTTACCACACACCTTTAGAGTGTTTATACACAACCGCAGAAGTGTATGCTATCAATGGACATTTAATCTATGGACACTCCTATATAGCACTGAAGAGAAACCCACTATATATGGTCAACTTATAAGCGACGTTATCTTTGCGGCACTGAAGTGCTTCTCAGATACTACCTAGAGGTTCCATTCATGCCTTTACTGACTATCCATTTAAGAATATTTTGTATACTGTGGGAGAGCTAAGTTGACTTGGTTTGATCCTACATAACCGTGTCAGAGGTGGTGTCATTTCTCATGTTCATCTATTACATTGCATCAACCAACGTCAGTCTGATGACCGTACCGCTTATAGAGTTCCTTTTGGGCTTTTTTTTACATTTTTTGCATATTCCACTAAACTGAATGAGCATCTAAAGGGGATCTTGTGGCCTCTGCTGGACTTCATTTTCTGTGTGTCCGCCACCATCATCTATTTCATAGTGTCCCTCATAGCCGTGTCCAAATACTCCTGTGCGGCATCCAAAGCTGCTGCGGTTCTAGGTTTTATAGCAAAAATTTTTTTGCAATAGACTTCTACATAATCTTCAATGACCTCATCAGGTTTCTGAAGAAAGGCGAGCCCGAGGAGGAGGAGCCACAGCAACAGAAGTCAGATGTGCTTTTCTATGAGGATTCTTTACTTTGAGTGAGCAGTTGCCAATTAAGGATATTGGAGTTACAAGGCTTACAGTGCCTTGCGAAAGTATTCGGCCCCCTTGAACTTTTCAACCTTTTGCCACATTTCAGGCTTCAAACATAAAGATATTACATTTTAATTTTTTGTGAAGAATCACCAAAAAGTGGGACACAATTGTGAAGTGGAACAAAATCTATTGGATTGTTGAAACTTTTTTAACTAATAAAAAAATTAAAAGTGGGGCGTGCAAAATTATTCGGCCCCCTTGCGTTAATACTTTGTAGAGCCACCTTTTGCTGCGATTACAGCTGCAAGTCGCTTTGGGTATGTCTCTATCAGTTTTGCACATCGAGAGACTGAAATTCTTGCCCATTCTTCCTTGCAAAACAGCTCGAGCTCAGTGAGGTTGGATGGAGAGCGTTTGTGCACAGCAGTTTTCAGCTCTTTCCACAGATTCTCGATTGGATTCAGGTCTGGACTTTGACTTGGCCATTCTAACACCTGGATATGTTTATTTGTGAACCATTTCTTTGTAGATTTTGCTGTATGTTTGGGATCATTGTCTTGTTGGAAGATAAATCTCCGTCCCAGTCTCAGGTCTTTTGCAGACTCCAACAGGTTTTCATCCAGAATGGTCCTGTATTTGGCTGCATCCATCTTCCCCTCAATTTTAACCATCTTCCCTGTCCCTGCTGAAGAAAAGCAGGCCCAAACCATGATGCTGCCACCACCATGTTTGACAGTGGGGATGGTGTGTTGAGGGTGATGAGCTGTGTTGGTTTTACGCCAAACATATCGTTTTGCATTGTGGCCAAAAAGTTCGATTTTGGTTTCATCGGACCAGAGCACCTTCTTCCACATGTTTGGTGTGTCTCCCAGGTGGCTTGTGGCAAACTTTAGACGAGACTTTTTATGGATATCTTTGAGAAATGGCTTTCTTCTTGCCACTCTTCCATAAAGGCCAGATTTGTGCAGTGTACGACTGATTGTTGTCCTATGGACAGACTCTCCCACCTCAGCTGTAGTTCTCTGCAGTTCATCCAGAGTGATCATGGGCCTCTTGGCTGCATCTCTGATCAGTCTTCTCCTTGTCTGAGCTGAAAGTTTAGAGGGACAGCCAGGTCTTGGTAGATTTGCAGTGGTCTGATACTCCTTCCATTTCAAAATGACCGCTTGCACAGTGCTCCTTGGGATGTTTTAAAGCTTGGGAAATCTTTTTGTATCCAAATCCGGCTTTAAACTTCTCCACAACAGTATTACGGACCTGCCTGGTGTGTTCCTTGGTCTTCATGATGCTCTCTGCTCTTTCAACAGAACCCTGAGACTATCACAGAGCAGGTGCATTTATACAGAGACTTGATTACACACAGGTGGATTCTATTTATCACCATCAGTCATTTAGGACAACATTGGATCATTCAGAGATCCTCGCTGAACTTCTGGAGTGAGTTTGCTGCACTGAAAGTAAAAGAGGCCGAATAATTTTGCACGCACCACTTTTCAGTTTTTTATTTGCTAAAAAAGTTTAAAATATCCAATAGATTTCGTTCCACTTCACAATTGTGTCCCACTTGTTGGTGATTCTTCACAAAAAATTAAAATTTTATATCTTTATGTTTGAAGCCTGAAATGTGGCAAAAGGTTGAAAAGTTCAAGGGGGCCGAATACTTTCGCAAGGCACTGTATATTCGTGCTCATGATGAGTTTATTACCATAGGGAAGAGAAGTTCACGTGGTGTGGCGGTGACGGAATTTAAAGATCTCATCTGTCCTATTATCACCTCTGAGTGGATGCATGTTACATCATTCATCTTTTGAACTTTTATGATTTATGCACATTTAATTAATTCTGTATTGTGCCTAGTTCACTCCTTAGCAGGTGTATGTTACTCCATTCTTCTTTATGAACTCCATGTTTAATGCATATTGAACGATTTTAGCACACAGTGCATATAGTACTGAGAGAGCGCTGTTAATGCTGGAATGATTATTATATCTTTTTTTGCATATTGTATAATTTATAGGCATTGTTCAATGAAAAGTTGAATTAAATCAAAAATTAAACAAAAAAATAAAAAATCCCCAGAACTCTAAACCTTAAATTGATCCAGAAGAAGGAAAAAATTGAAAACCACATAAAGCCTGATCCGATTTATTCCAGTGGAGAAAAAAATGATCTCCCAACGCAATAGGATACTCCCTAGATCAACATTCTTCAAAGTAACTCTTTATTAAAATTATTAGTAATTTATTTTTTGTGAAGAGTGATGAACTGAGACCTTGTATTCATTATAGGGGTCTCAATTGCTTCACGATTAAGAATGCTTATCCGATTCTCTTGATTACGGAGTTATTTTACCACCTCAAAGGAGCAACGGTTTCACAAAGCTTGATCCGAGAGGGGAATACAATCTTGTGAGGATTAAGGAGGGCGACCTTGTAATGCCGTTTGGTCTTTGCAACGCCCTGGCAGTTTTCCAGGAATTTATCAACGTTGTCCTCCGAGATTTGTTGAAACTATGTGTGGTGGTTTATCTCGATGATATCCTCATATTTTCCAAGTCCCTTGAGAGCCCCCACGCAGATGTCTGTCATGTGCTTCAGAGGCTGAGAGATAATTACCTGTATTGTAAATTGGAGAAGTGTGAGTTTCATCGTGAACAGGTTAAATTCCTGGGTTATGTCATTTGCACTGCTGGATTTTCGATGGACCCAGAGAAACTTTCAGCAGTTCTACGGTGGTCCCAACCTGTGGGTTTACGTCCATTGCAACGTTTTCTTGGCTTTGCCAATTATTATCGGAAGTTTATTTGTAACTTCTCTTCTCTGGTCAAACCCCTGACTGATATGATCAGAAAGGATGGCGACCCACATAATTGGTTTCCGGATTCCTTTAATGCCTTTGAGAGTCTCAAGGCTGCCTTTGTTTCTGCTCCTGTGTTGGTACATCCTGATCCTATGGTGCCTTTCATCTTTGAGGTTAATGCATCTGAGAATGGAGTAGGTGCCCTACTCTCTCAATGGCCTACCTCTGAGAGCGCTATGCATCCTTGTGGCTACTTTTCCAAGAAATTGTCTCCTGCAGAATGCAATTATGAGATTGGGGATGGAGAGTTGTTAGTGATCATTTTAGCCCTTAAGGAATGGAGGCATCTCCTCGAAGGTACCACTGTGCCGTTTCTTATTCTGACTGACCATAAGAATCTAACATTCTTGTCTGAAGCTAATTGCCTCTCTCCCAGAAGGGTGTGATGGGCTCTTTTCATGTCAAGCTTCAATTACGTCTCATTCTTTCCCAGTACTAAGAATGTAAGGGGTGATGCTTTGTCGTAACAGTTTTCCTCTGCTTCCAAGAGACGGTTCCTGTTCCTGTCATACCTCCCGATCATATTCTGGCTACGGTTCATACCAGTCTTACTTCACCTTTGGGTGACAGAATTCTTGACGCTCAGATTAATTCTCCTCCTGAGAAACCTTGTGACCACTGCTTTGTCCCTGAGAGTCTCCGCACTGCAGTGCTCCAGACTTACCATTCTCCCAAGGCTGCTGGACACCCAGGGAAGAATAAACTCATTTGAGGTATTTCCAAACAATTCTGGTGGCCTAGTCTATGTGCTGATGTAGCCGCCTTAGTAGCTGCTTGTTCCGCGTGTGCTCAGAGTAAGACACCATGACACCTTCCAGTGGGCCTCCTACAATCCATACCCAATAGAGAGGCCTTGAACCCACCTGTCTATGGATTTTATTGTGGAGTCACCCAACTCTCAGGGTAAAACAGTTATTCTTATAGTGGTTGACCGGTTCTCGAAAATTTCTCATTGTATTCCACTTAAGAAGTTGCCCACATCCAAAGAACTGGATTCCATTTTTGCTCGGGAGATCTTTTGCTTACATGGGCTACCCAAGTTTATCATCTTGGACAGGGGTAGCCAGTTTGTGTCCAGGTTTTGGCGAGCCTTTTGTGCACAGTTGGAAATTATGCTTTCCTTCTCCTCTGCTTATCACCCTCATTCTAATGGGGCCGTAGAACAAGCCAACCAGTCCTTGGAGCAGTTTTTACATTGCTACATTTATGACCACCATAAAAACTGGTCAGACCTCTTACCTTGGGTGGAGATTGCTCACAAAAGTGCAGTCAATACCGCTTCCCGATTGTCTCCATTCATGGCAAATTATAGTTTCCAACCATCCATGTTGCCTGACTCATTTGTTCCTCAGAGTCTTCCTGCATTGGAGGAGCATCTCCATGGTCATCATTCCACTTGGGTACAGGTCCAAGAGTCCTTGTGACGTGCCAATGATAGGTACAGACTCCATACTGACCGTGGACGTCTAGCTGCACCTTCCTACCAAGTTGGGGACAGGGTCTTGCTGTCATCTCGCAATCACCGACTCCGCGTTCCCTCACTGAAGCTGGCACCGCGGTTTATTAGGCCTTTCCGTATTCTCTGTAGGATCAACCCAGTGGCCTACGCTTTAGACCTTCCTTCTAATATGTGTATTTCTAATGTATTTCATGTTTCCTTATTAAAACCTTTGTTATGCAACCGCTTCACCACCTTGGTACCACATCCTCACCCAGTTGAGGTTGAGAACCATGATGAGTATGAAATACAATCTACCATTGATTCCCGTAGGTTCCGTGGGCGCATACAGTACCTGGTTCATTGGGTACGGTCCAGAGGCACGCTCTTGGGTCTCATCCTCAGATGTACATGCTCCTGTCCTCCTCCATGCTTTCCATAGACGTTTTCACCTCAAAGCTGGTGGCCCTCCGAGGGGGGTACTGTCAAGGCTGGGCTCAGCCCTTCCTTCTCAGAGCTCTGTGCTCAGCTGTCGGTTAATTGCCATTACTCTTCATTCCACAGTGACTCACCTGGTCTTCATTTCCTGCTAGTCAGCTAACCCTGCTGGCTATTTAAACTGCCTGGATAAGATTGCCTGTGCCTTTGCCTGGTCAACTAATCCGGAATACTCTCTGCTGTGTTTTCCTGTTAAAGACTTTTGCCTGGCTGACTTCCCTTCTGGTTCCTGATTCTGTTTACTGCCTCTACTACGCTGATCTCTTTATTCCTGTTTAACTGGCTTGTTCCGACTACACGCTCTGGTTACCAAACCCTGGCTATGTTTTGACTGTTTGCTCTGTTTGTACCATTTTATTAAA
The DNA here is from genome assembly GCA_028564925.1 of Lithobates sylvaticus. NCBI lineage: Eukaryota > Metazoa > Chordata > Amphibia > Anura > Ranidae > Lithobates > Lithobates sylvaticus. The sequence continues at coordinate 430,100,183 of CM053030.1, forward strand.
AAGTGTGATTTTTACTGCACTTCTATCTCAGTCTAAGTTTTGGTTCCTGACAGATATTAGAACAACAGGGCACAATTACACCTACATCGCTTGGACCCAAGAAATATACTACAAAATGTTGTTGGTAAAGAAATCTCCATTTTTTGTACATGAACAAAAAATGGAGAAAGGTACAAAAAACACAAATCACTGACAGCTCCATCAGCTATACATCCATAGCATATCTCCTGTAACAGGCTCTACAAAAACCCTCCTTAGACACCTCAATAATACTGCCTGCACAATAATAGTGTGACTTTAGAGGTTGGAACCAGGAATGGGTTGACTATATAGATTACAGCCAGTAAAATGAATCAGTCTTGAACTCAAAACTGGATAGATTACAATTCCACAATAATTGATATGCTTAGATGAAATTCCAACAGGAAGGAATTTCCAAAGGGGTTAAAACAAAGGAGGAATTAAAGATGAAACTTATAGAATTCATCCTGCATAGAACTGTTGAAAATTTAAAATTGTCAGTTTCACTAGGACAGGATGTACCATGAGGTACCATAAGGGATCTTTCCCTCTACCCTTCTTCCTTAACGTTCAATCCCCCATTCATACCCTTTACTACCTTCCCCTCTAAAACCCAGGGCCCTCCCCTTGGTCTGTCCAATATGCGTGACCCACAATCCCAACAAAAAATACCCACAAATGAAACCTAATCAACTGAGCAAAGATTGAACAGACTTTTGGCTTGGCTTGGGGAGTGACATTGGACCAACACATTATTTCAAATGTTCATTCAGTGACTGCACAACTCAAATGCATGCTAGATCAATAGTAAAGAATATATGCCACACTCCAAATCTTAGCTCTTCTTTCGGTGTTATTTTTTTTTTTTTTTTTTTAGAAAAGACTGCATACATTGATGTCTTCAAATAAAACTAACCTTCCTTGATGTGTTGTACCACTGCTGGGCTTGCTGATTAGTGGTGAAACGCAGGTGGAGACATCAATGTATGCAGTCTTTTTGTGACAAATTTAATACAAAAAGAAGAGCTAAACTTTGGTGTATGGCTTATATTTTTTACTTTTGGATGAGAGTGGAGAAGGACTGTGGTAGCCAGAACCCCAGTTGTCAGTGTGGGATGAAAGGAGCAAGTCTAGAGCAGAGCAATAGGATTGTGTATGTTCCGAAAAATCAATAACACAGTTTAAAATTTGAATTTATTTCCATCTTTATTGCTGTGTGTGTGTAAAATACTTGCATTTCCTGTTATGCATATTCTACAACATGCTAATGATCCAGTTAACTGGGGTACCAGTCATCTTTAATGATATGTAAACTGAAAACATTTACCAGTCTCCATAAAGGTTTATACACTTACACCTTACACAGGTACACCTTATTTTCTGTTGTAAAATGAAGTATCTTTAAAATAAGTTATGTCATGAAAATTAAAAGGTTTTATTTTAAAATGTTATTATTATGATGATGAAAGAGGAAACGAGGAACCAGTAGAGACAAAATATAAGCAGAATAAACTTCAGCTTTAAATGGATGCCTAGTGGAAGGTTCTGCAAAGGTAGATGTCAAGTTCCAGAACGTTATGAAATATTGCAGGAATTATATGATGTAAGATGTAAAGAGTCTGTAAAAGTATTTTAACAGCGTGCCAGTAAGCTCATCTAATTAACTCAGCTTCCTAAAGTATACATAACAGGTTTAACCTTAGAAGACTTGCTTCATCACAAAGTTTTACTGTACTGGCACCTTCAATGAATGTATAAAAGCACATCAGAATGTTTTATCTCATACAAGAGGCTGCAGGTAATATGACCTTGGGCTCAGTGGTATGCTATTCTGTGAAAGAGGAAGAAAGCCAATTAGAGGAGGTGGAGATATGGATCCTGGGAACCATTGCTACATCTTATAAGTGCTTGTTATGGTATATAGAAGAGGACTTTTATTTATTTATTTTATTTGGCAGTTGTCAGAAAATAAGGATACAAGCCCAATGAAAATAGAGATTTTTTTCATCAGTTTACCAAAATGGTTTGTATAGTAATTATATATAACAGTTTTAACAACAAAAGCGTACTTACAGGAACTCCCATTGAAGATTTTCCTCCAAACATCATGCCTCCTAGCTACGTGGATGGCCCCATGTTTAAATTTTTTTTTAAAAGAGGCAGAATATCAATATAAATAGTAATATACTGTATAAAGGAGGACACTTATATATTTGATTTAATTTCTAGCATTTTACATTTGTGGGCGATGGCTAAGCTTGGGATTTTGAAAATTACACTATACTGCTCCTTAGTAAAAAAAAATGCGTACTCTACAAATTAGGCAAAGGCTAGTTTTTTAAACTGAGTCTCTTTAAAGTAAATGGTATGAATATGAAATGTACAATGTTTATGTATATTGTCTCTTTATTTAATATGTTTGGGTCATTTTAAGAAATCATTTACATTATCCAACAGCTAGAGATTTTAATCAGGCTAATCTTAGTGCTATAAAAAACTTTTTGTTTACACAGTGGCTCCCATGTGCATGCGTAGGAGTGACATCATCACGGCTTGTCCAATCAAAGGACCGAAGAATGCCAACCATGAAGGAACACCGGGTGAAGATGGAAGCCCTCTCAGGGGTGACAGCGTGCTGCTGGAGAGCTTTGTTTTAACATAAGTTTAACATAATGTGCTACTATGCAATGCTTATTAGCACATTATAACTTTGCAGAAAAAAAAAAAAAAGCATGGCGGTTTACTACCGCTTTAAAAAAAAAAAAGAAGGGCTCATTGGTGTATGCTTTCTAGATAACCTTCTAAAATATACCTTGCTTCTAACTTAAAGAAAAAAGTGGAGGTGGTAATACTGATCTAGACAGACTCCATGTTCCCTCTAACTAGCTCCATCATTGATAAGGGAGGTCATTATAGAATACTTAGAGGCATCAGGAGGGGCAATGATATTACTTATTGCAACCTCTACACAAACTAAATCCCTTTTCTTAACAAAAGCTCATCAGTGCCTCTTCCAATTTGACCATACAATTCTGGTCATTGGAGGTGATTTTAATTTATTTTAGTCCTGCCGTTTACATGAATCTCTAGCCACAAATAAGTCAGTTCCTCAGTTCCTCAAGTTAAAAAAACAATTCTTTCTGTTTCGGCAATTCTCTAATAAACATGCTTTTTGATACCTGGAGTACACAACATCCATCTGATAGATAATATTAATTCTACTCCCACCTTGACCAAACTCATTCCTGTATATACTATTTATTTGATAATGGTCCTACCCTAAAAAAATTATATAACACTGGTACTCCTTATACAGCAGTATTAGAATAAAGGCTACAATGTGCATACACGACTGGCAAGGAAACCTAGAGAAAAAGCATGTAATTCCACTCCACTAGCAGGTAAGGATAAAACTGGAACTCTTCATTTGCACCTTTCACAAATGGCTCAAATTGTCAAAAACAGCTCTTTGCAATAGCCATAACATACCCCATAACCCTTCTCCCAAGGAGATCATACACGGAATACAAGAGTACCTGATACTTACATATGCCAGATCTTAATGTCTTATATGCTACCACAATTAAAACATTCAAATCAAACAAGGCTCCCGCACCAGGCAACATACCCTATTTATACTATAAAACATTCCTTCCCACTCTCCTACCACAAATGGTCAGATACAATGGGTTTCTTAGAGAAATACCAATCCTGAGGGGCTTGCAGTCATCCTTTCTTCCAGTAATTTGCAATCGCAAAAAGAACATACCCTTTTGTTGTAATTACAGACCAATAACTTTATTGAATTCAGATTTAAAAATCTTTACCAAAGCATAAACGATTAGATTGAACAAAAAAACTCCTCTCTATAATACATAAAGACCAAATGGACTTTATGCTGTTTAGACAGGCTAAAGATAACACCCAAATGATAATTGATCTTATTGATGTGGCTAATAGAGAGAAGAGAGAAGCCTTCTAATACCCCGATGGAAAAAGTCTGATCGGATTATGTTGACGGAAAATCCGATCGTGTGTGAGCTCTAGCAGAAAAAATTTGAGAGCAGGATCTAAAATTTTCCGAAAACAAAATCCGATCGGACTTTTTCCGATCGTGTGTAGAGAATTCCGACGCACAAAGTGCCACGCATGCTCAGAAGAAATTTGGAGACGAAAGCTATTGGCTACTGGCCTCTACGTAATCCCGTCATATGTTTTGCACGTCACCTCATTCGGAATGATCAGATTTTCCGACAACTTTGTCCAACCGTGTGTGTGCAACACAAGTTTTGGACAAAATACGTTGGAAAAAATCAGATGGCTTTTGTGGTCGGAATGTCTGACCGTGTGTACAAGGCATTAATGAGCCTTGATAGACTAAAAGCCCCTGATAGACTGTGCTAGCCTTTATTTTTCTCCACCCTCTGCTATCTTAGCATTAAAGGCCATTTTCTACATTCTATACCCAACTTATACTGCTCCCTAACCGTACTTATCAGGACCTTATAGATTACTTCTCAACCCATAACTATAGTGAATGGTACGAGGCAGAGGTGGCCCAGTTAGCAACTCACATAAAACATAACCCTGATATTCATGGAATCCTGGTCTGAAAGATCAGATTCCAGATCTTTTTGCGGGTGATACACTCTAGACCTTAACCTGAAACCATATTACTCTCCCCAATCTACATAAAGCACTAAACCTTTATGGTTTAACAGAATCTCTCCACTCAACATGCCTCAAAAAACTATAGATCATCTTTCTACACAATTTCTGTACACCTGCAGATCTAACTCTAATACATATCTTGGTGTGAAACAAACACCTACTACAATGCTCTTTTCAGAACTGAATTCCTCCCATTGTACCAAAAAAATAGGAACTTGCTCTCCACCTGGAAGGATATTTTATCACACTTTTTGGTTGAATAGTGACATATTAAAATGACAACATTGCTGAAATTATTATACCTCTTTGAGACACAAAGTGATCTAAATCTCTCATGGAGTTCTAAATACCACAGGATATCTGCCTTAACCCTCTACACTCCAGGGGGCTCTACTCCACTACACTCCAGGGTGGCCCTGTGTTCCAAAATCTTTCCAAATACTTTCTAGTAGCACATTTGAGAATCCTGGCCCCTTGGTCTACCATGTACACTTATAACTGCTGGACTGAGCTAGTTGATGTTATGGAGTGGTGAGGCAGTAATAGCAGTAATAGAATCCTCCAAACTACTCCATGGAGCATCTTCAAATGTATGGCAATGTATGACCCCTTTATCATTGCTATGTGGCAAGAATGACTATGACTCCGGGGTCGTCAGGAACAAACTGAGAGTGGGCAGGGAGGAAAAGCTACCACTCCTACAAATAACCAGGATAAGTTATCTCTCTGCAGAGCAAAAGATTACACCCCCATATACACAGATTACACCCAGATACATTACACCCCCATACACCCAGATACATTACACCCCCATACACCCAGATACATTACACCCTCAAGCAGAGCAAGACAGACAGGGGGCTTGATCAGGAATTACACACGTATCAATCTCTATTACAAGCATGTGGGTGAGTGTTTGGCTGGCTTATAACAGGTTTGGCTTCCACCCAGAGACTGACCACATCGATCATCTAGCAGGTGGACAAAGGCAGGGAGACTGCCATTTCCAAAACCCACATGCTGGAATGAGGAGCAGGTGCGCTAAACGCTCCTAGTAGTGTTTTCCACTTGGACCACCAACAGGGTTTTTTGCTCTGACTCCTCTAAATGCAGAAGTGCCAGTGTGAATACACTCCTAGAAAGGTTCACACCACACATTCCAGGGGGCAGTGTTTCAGGGCACAGATGTGGCATGTCTGTGCATAAGCATGGAAACTCACACATGTGCAGATATATTGCAGGTGTCTTCCAGGTGTTTGGGATTTGGAAAAGACCTGGAGCCAAACCTGCACATGCATGAGATCTGCCCTGCCCACAGGAATTTCAAGGTGTGGAAGGAGAGTATCTCAAAGAGGACTTTGGGAAAACAATGCTGGATTCTATCAACTATTGAGTATTTATTTTTACCATACAGAGACAATTATTAGAGAGTTTACATTTAGTTTTATCTAGTTAAGATGAAGTTTCTCCATAAGCAGTCAGAAAATAAAAATGCAAAAAAATTCAATACAGCTTGTAATAACTGTCCACTATAGCAGTGGCGCCAGTACATAAGCCTTTTGAGTTTAAAAGCTTTATCAAAGTTTTAGAAAAACAATGTGAAGAACAATAATTAGTAGAATGACGTTGTGGTTATTTAAAAATATGAAATAAGTTAAGTAGGTAATGAAGCTGCAAAAAAATATTATCTTGGTATAACAAAGCATATGAAAAAGTCTATTGCTTCCACTAATGTGGTACATGGTAAACTTGTTTTCACTTCTAAATACTACTACAAGTTCTGAATAATTAAAATTATAGGTCGTAAACTGTAATTATTGGTTCATTCAGCTGTTCACAAAGCTGTGTTTTTACTATAGCATATTTCCTTCTATAATTATATTTTATGTTCATTACTTAAATGCACTATGTCCCTTTCGTAATTGATTCCTATATGGTCTTCAAATCAACATTCGAGATTGGTGCATTGTTTATTATTCAGGAAATTGCCATACTCATATTAAATCCCATGCAATATTAATTTGTTTATTGTAATCATGATATTACTGTGATCTTTCAGTTTCCAGTAGGGTTTGGTACTAAAAGGCTTTCAGATTGTTAAATGGCTTTTGTGAAGTGCTTCAAGTCTACAATTACAGCTAGCTGAATATGTTTATCTATTTAGTTAATATTTGCAATGCATATTTCATATTCGGTTCATAAATGGGACAACTGTATTAATGATACATCCTAAGGAAAACCATACTTTATATTTATTAGTCTTTCACGAGATGAGAAAAAGCGAGTTGGAAACAAATCATTTCTGTACCGTTGGCAGGGTCCTTTTCTCTGGGGTCATCAAGTCTCCATCAACAGGCTTGTATGGAAACTGTAAAGCCCCATACACACGGTCGGACTTTTTCATGGATTCTGTCCGATCGGACAAGGTTGTTGAAAAATCAGACCGTGTGTATGCACCATCGGACAGTGTTCGTCGGTTTGACCGACGGACAAAGTCTTATCTCCTGCTGGAAATCTTTGCCGTCAACACGGTCCGATCACACCAAATCCGATCGCGTGTACGGTTGTCCGACCGGACAAAGTGCCACGCATGCTCAGATCACATTACAAGACCAAAGCTATTGGCTACTAGCCTCTACGTAGTCCCGTCGTAGGCAACAAACGTCACCACGTTCAGAATGATCGGATTTTCCGACAACTTTGTCCGACCGCGTGTACGCAAAACCAACATCGGACAAAGTATGACGGACATGGTCCGACGGACCTGGTCCGCGGATTGTCCGACCGTGTGTATGGGGCTTTAGAGTGAGTCTGTAGATCATATTCTATCCTGGATTTCTGAAACAATTAAGGGAACCTGTTCGAGTAGAAATATGGCAACTGCCATTGCTGATTTTATTTTTAAGATATGGGCTTTGGGACTGCTATTCTAATACTTGTTCCACCGTCTAATGTGCTGCTAAACTGGAACAAGCATCCCAAATGTTAATTCTAACTTTTCATACTTCACTGGGTACCTGGTTCCAGTTCAATTACTTGCCAGATAGATATTCCAGGACTGAAATGACAGCACTGACACTGGCATCTTTAAAAGTATTCAAAGCCAAAACTTTTTTCTTCTTTTTGGGTAGAGAAGAGAAGGGTTAAAATCCTTGTAAAGTATTTTTTTGCCATCTTTGTCCCATTGGAGAGAAAAAAAGGAGGGAATAGCTAAAAAAGTGAGGGAAATTGCCTCTAAGACAGTTGTCATCTGGACAAGTTTCCCCTTTGAAAGATTTATCTGGTATTCCTGTTATGATGACAACTCAAATTTTTTGGATTTTCCCTACTTTCAGTTACAGGGACATCACGACAAGCAAAAACAATATTTTTTCCTAATGGGGAAACAAACAGACAAGCAAAAACTTTCATTTTAATACAGCAGTGAGGAAGATTAGAATATGGTTACCATTCATTTCTTTTTCCCAGGAACAGTTCTCACTTTAATGGACTGTCCCCATGTAACAAGCATCCATGGTGGTGCAGTGCAAGGGGGTTTCTAGCACGATGGCACACATCTCTTGAATGTGGCCCCAAGTCCTGAGTCTGACACATTGACAGCACAGTTTTTTATTTTTTTATTTTGGCACTGCACTGCTGGATGGTCTTTACTGGGAAGGGGGGGTCTATACTGGGTAGGGGAGAGGTCTGTACTATGGAGGAGTTATCTGCACTGAGCAGAAAAGGTCTGTACTGGGATGGGGCCATGCAGTTAATGGGTTACTCACTTTTTACACTTACACTCTGTGTGTTATGCACTCCTGACCCCTGGATGCTGTGTCTTACATACTCCTGATCCCTGCACGTTCTGCCTTACACACTCCTAAATCCTGCAGTCTCTGTGTTACGCACTCTTGACTAAGTAGGCGCTCATGTTTTATTTAACAATACGACTTTAAGACGCTCCCACTGTTTTCACCCCACACCCACAAATCATTATTAATCTTTATACTCTCAGTGTCTGCCTCTTATTCCAAAAGTCTGAGACCAATTGTTTCAGGGTATGCTGAAAATGGGGATGTGACTTTGTGTGTGTGGTAACAACTTGAGGTGTAGTGGGCATTGTCAGTAGATTTATATGTGAAAATTAATAAAAAGTGTACATAAAAGTCTCTCTTGTTTGCTCAAGGAAGATAAACTGTGATCCTAGAAGTATGATCAAAGTGATAAGGTTGGCACGCTTACCAGAGAAGGTGGATACACGTACTATACAGCATGTAAGTCAAACAGGCATATGTGAGGATACACCTCAACAGGATCCACCACGAGGAAAACGATGTTTAGAGAATGAGCCCCATCCATTATTACACAGGAGGTTCCAGTATCCAGGTACAGACTCCAACGTGTGTGGTGAACCCCATCAGATATTGCAGCAATCTATGATGGTGTGCATAAAAAACAGATAACCGCACACATTGTGATACTGTTTGGTATGTTTAACTTCCAGTAAAACAGACTTGTATCTATGAGTTGTATAGGCAATTTGCAATGATCTCACAAGCGTCACCCCACAGATGATGTCCAATAGGACGAAACACGTTCTGATGATGCTTGTGAAATCATTGCAAATTGCCTGTACAACTCATAGATACAAGCCTGTTTTACTGGAAATTTTTGTAAGTGTAAACTCTCCTTATTATTCATTAAACATACCAAACAGTATCACACTATGTACGGTCATCTGTTTTTTTATGCACACCATCAGGGATTGCTGCAATATCTGATGGGGTTCACCACACACTTTGGAGTCTGTACCTGGATACTGGAACCCCCTTTGTAATATCGAATGGGGCCCATTCTCTAAACATTGTTTTCCTCGTGGTGGATACTGCTGAGGTGTATCCTCACACATGCCTGTTTGACTCACACCTTTTCTGGTAAGCGTGCCAACCTTATCACTTTGATCATACTTCTGGGATCACAGTTTATCTTCCTTGAACAAACAAGAGAGACTTTATGTACACATTTTATTAATTTTCACATATAAATCTACTGACCATGCCCACAAACTACACCTCAAGTTGTTACCATACACACAAAGTCACATCCCCATTTTCAGCATACCCTGAAACAATTGGTCTCAGACTTTTGGAATAAGAAGCAGACACTGAAAAAAAAGACAAAATAACGTGGACTGCCTCATTGGTGTTTACATATGAACTTAAACCATTTTTGAATAGTGTATATATATATCTTTTACCATTTCAATGTATTGGTTATCTATTCACTTATCATCACATTTTGAATTTATTTATATTCATGCATGTGTTTTCACTATTGAGCACCACACTATTTGGTTACATGTTTTTTGCACTATATGTCTAGTAGTGTTGGCAGCTTATCAGTCTCTATGTGCATTTTTTTCCTTTTTTCATGGTCAGTACAGTAGGTTGTTCCTGGATTCCATTTTGTACATCGGATAACCTTAGCTTAGAACCCTGTCAGGTTTTTTTTTTCACACTCTTGGCTCTGGTGACCAAAGTAACCAGTAATACATATGAGGGAAAAATCAACAAAATTGAGCTGTCACCACAAAAGTAATAGAGGAAAATCTCCTAATGGTGGACATTTGTTTTAGTGTTTTAGTGATAGCTGTTTATAAAGGCATGTACCTAATTGTAAGAGATTTCCTGTTGACAGGAAGATATGAGAACTCTCCCCAATTGGACATAGACAACAAAAAGAAAAAATATGATGGTGATTTTAACGATTTTCTAATGTAGCCAAAATGAAAAAAAAAAATTGGCATTAGATATACTTTAACTTTTGCAGGAAAACCGTGTATCATCATTTGCCAATATACCTGGATCTAGTGATCCTTTTTGATGTGTTTTCACTGAATTTACCTCAGTATTTCATCATATGCTCAATTGCCCAATCTTGTGAGTGGTTTATTTTAACGAACTTACTTAACAGCCATGTTCATTTTTTTTTTATTACCTTGTCATATTTTGGACAGTATCAAGAAAAAGCTGAAACAAAACATCAAATAATGCAGCCTGTGAACCTGAATTTGCCTTAAAGTGAACCTGTACTAGACAAGGGCGCCGTCAAAAAATTTGTTTCGTTTCGTTCCGTTTCGTATTAAAAAAAAATCGTATTTCGTAATTCGTGTACGAAATTTAATTCGGATTCGTACGAAATACGAATATTCGTTAGATTCGTAAACTTGTCGTTAAAATAACGAAAGTTCATTATGATGAATTTATCATTATGAGGGGTTCCCACCATCCCTGTGCTGACTTCCTGGGTTTTTAAACGTTTCTGTTAATTTGGATCCGAAATTCGTAAACGAGAGGGCCTTTAAAGGCAGCTCCCCTTTGCCTATACACTCTGTCAGAGATGGCTGTATGAGGGACACGGTGGCTGTCCCCCTCTCCGGGTTTCATTTACATTTAATTACTTTTGGGTAAGATACATTCACCAAATTCATTTAAAACTTAACACAGTCTCAAGTCCCTTTTTTGGAACTGAATTAACTGTGACATCCACTATAGATCATTGTTACATATTTATATCTATATTTATCTTTATTTAGGTGCCTTGAGCAGCCAGCACCTGGATTCATTCAGATGCTGACGCTTCTGTTTATGTGTTAGGTACCTGGTAGTAGATCCCGACTTGTAGGAGAAGACCTCTCCTACAATGCTGGTTCAAGAGCCACTGGAGTGGGAACAGTGGTCTCGTGAGCACAGTGGGTAGAAGTGCCTTGATAGCTGCGGTGGTCAGCACAGGAACACTAAGTAGATCCTCCAGTAGCAGCGGGACTGCAGATGGCAGAAGGCAGGAGCAATCAGCAAGCTGAGTGGTAGGAGGTGCAGGAACAGCGACTGCTGGAGCTGGATGAGAAGGCCGGAACACGGCAACACAAGGCAGTGAGCAAAGGCAGAGTCAGACAACCGGTTCAGCAGGCAATAGGCAAGGTCAGACGGTCCGGGTCGGCAGGAGATCAGGCGGGTGAGAGCAGCAGGCAACAGCAGAGTCAGCAAGGCAGGTAGAGGTCGGCAACGGTTCACAGCAGAGGTAGGCAGAGTCAGGCAGGCCGGGTTGGGTTGGAGAAGGCAGAGAAGTCAGACGGAGCCGGGTCGGTAACAAACAGCAAACAGGTTCAGATAATGCAAGTACAGAGCTGCAGACAAAACAGCGCCGCACAAGTGTCACTGAGGTGCTTTTAAAAGTTACTCAGCGCCAAACAGCGATAACGCGCACGCACCCGCTGCGCACCGGCGGTGGGCGGAGAGCCCACAGGCGTACACTGGTGGGCGAACACTGCTGCACAACTTGGGATGGTGCCCGTGTGCGCAGGCGCGTTACGCGTGTACCCCTGGACAGCACTGGCACGTCCCTGACATTGCCCCCTCACAAAGGGCAGCCTCCGGATGCCTAAGCAACTTATTTTTTCAGGGTGGGCAGAAAAATAAGCACAAATTAAACGTTTAGCATATATGTTGCTGTCGGGTTCCCAGGGATTGCTTTCCGGACCATACCCCCTCCATTTAATCAAAAACTGTACTTGCCCTTGTCTCTTCCTACAATCGAGGATGGCCTCCACCTCATATTCCTGATTCCCATCTACTAGAACAGGTTCAGGGGGTCTGGTTCCTCTGTCAGGAAAAGGATCAGGCACAGCAGGTTTCAATAAAGATACGTGGAACACAGGGTGAATTTTAAGAGAGTCAGGCAAGGATAGTTCGTAAGAGACCTCTTTAATTTTCCTTTTGACGGGAAAAGGCCCCATAAACTTAGGTGCTAGCTTCTTAGAAGGACAAGTCAATTTGATATTATCCGTAGACAGCCATACCTGATCTCCAAGCCGCAAGTCCAGCTCCCCCGTTCTCTTCTGATCAAAGATTCTCTTACTGTCAGCTTGAGCTTTGGACACCGCCTCTTGCAATACTCGGTTGTTGCGGTTGAGAAACTCCACCGTATCCTGATACGCCCGGAACTGGGGACTCTGGAATATAAGTAAAAAAGTTAGATGGAAACCATAATTGGCAAAAAAGGGGGACTGACTAGTAGCTGAATGGCTAGCATTATTGTAAACAAATTCCGCTAGGGGCAGCAGGGACACCCAATCATCGTGTACAAAGAATGTAAAGCATCTGATATATTGCTCGAGGGTCTGGTTAGTCCTCTCTGTATGCCCGTTGGTTTGGGGGTGGTAGGCTGAGGACAAGGCAAGCTTGATCTTCAGGATCTCACACAGAGCCCTCCAAAAGCGTGAGGTGAACTGCACCCCTCTGTCAGATACTATGTTTGCAGGAACTCCGTGTAGTCTGACAATTTCTTTGATGAACACACGGGCCGTCTCTACAGCAGATGGGGTTCCCTTCAAGGGTAAAAAATGGGCCATCTTAGATAGGCAGTCCACAACCACGAAAATGGCTGAACACCCCTCGGAGCAAGGAAGTTCGACTATAAAGTCCATGGTAATCATTTTGCAGGGTCTGTCCGGCACAGGCAAGTGTTTTAGCAGCCCCCAGGCTCGGTTTCTTGTGGTCTTGTTCTGTATGCAGACAGGGCAAGAACTGACATACTTCCTACAGAACTCCTTCAAGTTGGGCCACCAAAACGTACGCTGCACGAGTTCAAGGGTCTTACGAACCCCGAAGTGCCCTGCTAAGGGGTGGTCATGGAGTAGGGTTAGTACTTTGACTCGGATACTACCTGGAACAAAGATTTGGCTTCCTCTCCACAATAGATCATCTTGTGATGTCAAGGTGACCCCTGGGGGGCTTGAAGACTCCGTGGATGCTTCCTTAATCAAGGATAGGAGGTCTGTCTGTAAGAGCAAGAAGTTACTTGCGGGCAGAATGGTGTTGGGCACAGGTGAGTCTCTTGGGTTGTCGAACATGCATGACAACGCGTCCCGTTTGATGTTTTTTGATCCTGGCCGATAAGTAATGTGGAAACAGAAGCGAGTGAAGAACAAGGCCCAACGGGCCTGTCCAGGTCTCAACCGCTTGGCGGATCTCAAGTATTCTAAGTTCTTGTGATCGGTATATATCAATACCGGGTGGACAGCGCCCTCCAACAGGTACCTCCACTCTTCCAAGGCTGCTTTGATAGCGAGTAGCTCCCGACCTCCAACGTCATAATTTCTCTCAGTGGGGGATAGTTTTCGAGAGAAAAATCCTACATGGTGCATTAGGTCTTTCTTACCCTGACGTTGAGAAATTACCACTCCCACAGCCACTTCGGATGCGTCTACTTCCAGCAAGAAAGGCAAAGATGGGTCGGGATGGCTGAGGATTGGGGCAGAGGTAAAAAGTCTCTTAAGTTTTTCAAAGGCATCTTGGGCCTCTGGGCTCCAATAAAATCAAGAGTTCTGTTTGGTTAGTTGTGTAATGGGTGAGATTATGGTGGAAAACCCCCTGATAAACTTTCTGTAAAAATTTGCGAAGCCTATGAAGCGCTGTATTCCTTTTTTATCCAAAGGTACTGGCCAGTCTAGTACGACGGACACCTTTTGAGGGTCCATTTTAATACCGGTTGGGGAAATCACTAGGCCCAAAAATTGGATCTCTTGTTGCTCAAATTCGCACTTTTCTGCCTTTGCGTATAATCCATGCAGACGAGACGATCTAGGACTCTGCAGACGTGTTCCCGGTGACCCAGAAAAGATTAAAATATCGTCTAAATAAACAATTACAAAAATATCTAGGAAGTCTCTGAATACATTGTTGAGATGTTGGAATGTGGCAGGCGCCTTACATAGGCCAAAGGGCATGACCAAATACTCATAGTGCCCGAACCAGGTCCGAAAGGCCATCTTCCACTCATCCCCAGCCCGAATGCGGACCAGGTTGTAGGCTCCTCTTAAGTCAAGCTTGGTAAAGATAACAGCGGATCTTAATTTCTGGAAGAGTTCAGGTATTAGGGGCAACGGGAAATGGTTCTTGAGCGTGATCTTATTTAGCTCCCGATAGTCCACACATGGGCGGAGGGTCTGATCCTTCTTGGTAACAAAGAATATTCCGGCACCAGCTGGAGAAGTGGAGGGACGGATGAACCCCTTATCCAGGTTTTCGTTAATATAAACCTTTAATGCCTCCTGTTCCTTCTCTGATAAGGGAAAGATACGCCCAAAGGGAATTTCAGCCCAGGGCAGAAGCTCAATCGGGCAATCATATGGGCGATGGGGTGGAAGAGAGTCTGCTCCTTTTTTACTGAAAACATTGATGAACTCATGATAAGGTTCAGGTACAGGTTGAAGTAAATTCTGATCAATGTCCATACACAGTAAAGTAGCGGGAGGTTTGGTGGCTGACTTCTCCGGTAATCCAGTCGATGGAGGGATTGTGGGCCTGGAGCCAGGGGATGCCCAGAATGACCGGAAATAATGGGGAGGAGATGGCATCAAGAGTCAGGAGTTCCTCATGTTGGGAGGAGATAGTGACAGGCAGGGGAAGAGTCTCCTGGGTTACTTGTCCTGAACTGATGCGGGAGCCATCGGCCAAGAAAACAGAAAGTCTGTGGGTCTTTTCTCGTAGGGGAATGTTGTGTTGGCTGGCAAAAGAAGAATCGATAAAGCAGCTACATGCCCCAGAATCAATGATAGCCTTGACTGGGATTGTCTTTCCTTGAAGCTGTAACGACAGAGGAAGAGCAAGGTGGGTTGCGTTAGCAGACAGAGCAGAGAGACTGGCAGGAACAGAAGATGAACACTTACGCATCTTGGCCGGGCAGCTGTGCACGTAGTGTCCTGTTCCACCACAGTAGAGAGAGAGATTCAGTTGGCGGCGGCCTGTTGTGCACTCTTCCGGAGGCAAGGTAGGTCGGATTAGCCCTAACTGCATGGGCTCAGAGGTATCAGGCACTGGGCTGGTTGGATTAAAACTGGGTGGAGGTAAGTAGGGAAGCAGGAACTGGAGCTTTAGCAGTCATCCATACAAGGCGGCTTTGCTGGGAGGATCGTTCTGATCGGCGTTCACAAAGACGGCAATCAATTTGGATTGCCAGGGTGATCAAGGCTTCAAGAGTATCAGGTGTGCCCACCCGAGCAAGTTCGTCCTTCAGACAGGCCCATGCGGAACTGATGACGTAGGGCCGCATCGTTCCATTGAGTGTCTGCAGCGTCTAAAGTTCATGACGTAGTCCTGACGTAGTCCTCGGCCGCTTTGGGGCCTTGCTGGAGCGCAGACAGGGCAGACTCAGCTGTAGCAGTCCACTGAGGGTCATTATAAAGCTGAGCGATGGCTTCAAAAAAGGCAGGTAAGGACTGGGTCAGGACAGAGTCCCCTTCAAGAAGTCGGTGAGCCCAGGTTTGGGGTTCTCCTTGCAGCAGGGAGATCACAAACCCCACCTTGGTGGCCTCAAGTGAAAAAGTCCGGGGTTGCAGGACAAAATAAAGCTGGCAAGCGTTGCGAAAAGCCCGGAACTTTGTTCGGTCCCCAGAAAACCTCTCTGGGATGGGAACCCTTGGCTCAGGTGGAAGCATTACAACAGAGAGAGAAGAGACAGTCTGAGCTGGAGCGGCAGCAGGAGCAGGGGCCATGTTCCCAGAGCCGGTGAGATTCTGGACCTGTCCTTCCAGCCTGGTGTAGCCATCCTGTAGGGACTTCACGGCTTGAGTGAGGGCCGTCAGGTGCGTGCAAATCTCTGCCATGGGGGAGGTCTCTCCTGCAGGCTCAGTCATGGCTGTTTTGTACTGTTAGGTACCTGGTAGTAGAGCCCGACTTGTAGGAGAAGACCTCTCATACAACGCTGGTTCAAGAGCCACTGGAGTGGGAACAGTGGTCTCGTGAGCACGGTGGGTAGGAGTGCCTTGATAGCTGCGGTGGTCAGCACAGGAACGGTAATTAGATCCTCCAGTAGCAGCGGGACTGCAGATGGCAGCAGGCAGGAGCAATCAGCAAGCTGAGTGGTAGGTGGTGCAGGAACAGCGACTGCTGGAGCTGGATGAGAAGGCCGGAACACGGCAATACAAGGCAGTGGGCAAAGGCAGAGTCAGACAGCCGGTTCAGCAGGCAATAGGCAAGGTCAGACGGATTTTTTTTCACCTTTAATAATAAACACCTTCATTTACAAATTGCATTTTGTGTTTACTTGTGTTGTCCTTGACTATTGTTTAAATTGGTTTGATGTTCCGAAACACTTAAGTGTGACAAACATGCAAAGGAACAGGAAATGAGGAAGGGGGCAAACACTTTTTCACACCACTGTACATGTTTGAATAACTCATATATTCTCCTGTATGGATTTATTACTGTTTTCCTTTTTTCATGTTTTTATTACTTTGTAACAATAAAATTAACTTTTTTACATTTCTACTCTTGGTGTTTTGACCTACACACTTGATGCCGTCTAAAGTCCTGAGGTTTGTTACCTCTTAGCCGCCCCCCCCCCCCCCTCTCAGTATGATTTTATTATTTACATCGGTATTACACTGCTAATGGTATAAATGAACGTATATGCTGTGTTTATAGATCTCTTTTACAATGGCCTCCTTGCTAGAATCTTTTTTGTAGTTTTCCACTGTTGGCACCATCTGTAACTGCAGAGCTCAAATCTGGAGGCAGCACCCCACCATAGGCTAAAGGGCAGATGATACGCCCTCCAATTAAATCTCTTTCTTTCCACCATCAGATTAATTTATTTCTTACAGGCATTTATATAGCACCAACAATTAAAGCAGCACTTTATATACTTTATAGGCACATAAATCTTGGCCCTCAAGGAGCGTACAATATAAGGTCTGACATGCATACATACATGCATGCATACTGATGCCAGTCAGTACAAGTGCCAATTACCCTACCAGCATGTCTTTGAAGCATAGAAAGAAACCAGAGTATGCAGAGGAACATGAAAACTCGATGCACTCTGAACTCTGAAATATTTTTCTTTCCACCATTGAATTCATTTATTTATTACATGTGTAGCGCCCACCACTTTTAGGTGGGTGCTAATAGGTAAAGATAGGAGAAATTACCAGTGCCTTACTGTTCCTTTTGTTTAGGCCTGGATGCAGGGCCGGTGCTACCACTAGGCAAATTAGGCAGCCGCCTAGGGCGCACTGCTGCCTAGGGCGCCCGTCCACTGGTGTTCATACTCTCTTCTCTCTGCAACAAGCAGCTAAGTCTCAGCATCAGCAGGCAGCCAGGGCTCTGTTCGCCCATAGTGGCAGAGGCACAGCCGCAACAGAGGACTGTGTGTGTGTCACGAATGAATGGAAGCAAACATTCATTGATGGGCGTTGGTGGGGCTGCATTTGATGGGCGCTGGTGAGGCTGCATTTGATGGGTGCTGGTGAGGCTGCATTTGATGGGCGCTGGTGAGGCTGCATTTGATGGGCGCTGGTGAGGCTGCATTTGATGGGCGTTGGTGAGGCTGCATTTGCTGGGCGTTGGTGAGGCTGCATTTGATGGGCGTTGGTGAGGCTGCATTTGATGGGCGTTGGTGAGGCTGCATTTGATGGGCGCTGGTGAGGCTGCATTTGATGAGCGCTGGTGAGGCTGCATTTGATGGGCGCTGGTGAGGCTGCATTTGATGGGCGTTGGTGAGGCTGCATTTGATGGGCGTTGGTGAGGCTGCATTTGATGGGCGTTGGTGAGGCTGCATTTGATGGGCGCTGGTGAGGCTGCATTTAATGGGTGGCATTTCATTAAAAAGGTGGGATATACATGGGCAGGGCAAAGGGGGTGGAGCCAAGGGGGGTGGCAAATTGAAGTTTTGCCTAGGGTGTCAACCAGCCCTGCCTGGATGTTTGATTTGGGTTAGGGTGGAGTTGTAGAATAGAGGGGGGTGTGACCACCTGTTCATCACCCTGGAAAACCTCCCTTGCTTCTCCAGAGTAATGTTCCGGAAAGGAGGCAGGGCAGGGACTGAGGGACAGGCAGTGTATATGGCCCTGGTGAAATCATTAATTTGTTTGGGCAGGGGCGGGTACATACATACACACTGAGGTCACATGCTTCCTGGGGGGAGATAGGACGAGAAGAAATCCAGAACGGCTGCAAGATGTAACCTTCAGGAGCAGGGCTGGAAGGCCTGGGGGTTCAGAGACCCCAGCGCTGGAAAGCCAAGGATCCTAACTGGAAGGCATGGGGGTTCAGAGACCTCAGAGCTGGAAGGTTCACCCCAGCAAGTTGCACTAAAATCCTAGGAAACAGAACCAGGCATCCCGGCTGGGATGGTTCACTATTCAAGAAGCGGGAAGTAGCTACTAAAAGGACTGAGTAGACCGGGGTCGCCTGGACTTTCCTGAGCTGGCCTGGAAAGAAATCGCAGGAGGTGAGAAGGCAGGTGAGGCCTGGGACTTCCAGCATTTCATCAGTACCAAATGTCTTTCAGAGGGGCATTGGCCAGTTCGTTAAGGGAAAGGGTTCTATCTACTCATGCAGCACACCAAGAGAGGCAACTTATACTTTCCTGCATCATCTACATATCACACACTGCAGCATCAAGAATAAATGTTTCTCATTTGACTGCTGAACTGTGTCTGTGATTATTAAAGTGGGGTGGAAGAAGTGGGGGTTAAACCAGCAGTACTGTAATGAACTACCGAGCAGCTCCCAAGGTCTCCCAGCTCCTCCCTTAACTGGAACTAAGGGGCCCATCCCAACCCCTGAAAAACAACCTCACACAATAATCCCTCCTCCAAATGATTTGGATCAGTGCACAAAGCAAGGTCCATAAAGACATGCATGAGTTTGGGGTGGAAGAACTTGACTGGCCTGCACAGAGTCCTGACCTCAACCTGATAGAACACCTTTGGGATGAATTAAAGCGGAGACTGCGAACCAGGCCTTCTCGTCGACACCAGTGTCTGACCTCACAAATGCACCTCTGGAAGAATGGTCAAACATTCCCATAGACACACTCCTAAACTTAGTGGACAGCCTTCCCAGAAGAGTTGAAGCTGTTATAGCTGCAAAGGGTGGGCCAACTCAATACTGAACCCTACGGACTAAGCCCCCATACACACAGTCATAAATTCCGATCGGACCACGTTGTCGGAAAAGCCACCCATGTGTGGGCTCCATCTGACTTTTTCCGTCCTGCTCTCAAATTTTCTGACAACAAAATCCGATCTGACTTTTTCCGATCGTGTGTAGAGAATTCTGACAGACAAAGTGCCACGCATGCTCAGATCAAATTACGTGACCAAAGCTATTGGCTACTAGCCTCTACGTAGTTCCGTCGTACGCAACGAACGTCACCACGTTCAGAATGATCGGATTGTGTCGGACAAAATCAGTCGGAAAAAATCAGACGGATTTTGTGGTCGGAAATTTCCGACCGTGTGTACGGGGGCTAAGACTGTGATGCCATTAAAGTTCATGTGCGTGTAAAGGCAAGTGTCCCAATACTTTTGGAAATATAGTGTATATACTATCTGTATAACAATGGAACTGATCTCACCTGATGAGAGGAGCTTCCATCTCACCCGAAGGAAAGGCATGTGGAGTGTCCAATCAACAGGATGGAACAGATCTAGAAACACATACATTATACAATCTCATCGTCCTGGGTCAGTTTGAAAGATCTCATAACATACTACCTCATGAGTCTACATATAAAAATACAATACAATGTACACATGTAATTGCATCCATAAACAGCATCTGTTCTATCAGAGGACCAAAAAGCAAGGTAGTTGTAGGGAAGTAGTAGACAACTTGTTTTGAACAACAGCCAGGAATTTATACCTGGCAGTTCATTTGTTAACAGAAAATTCACACATAAAGCATAGCTCCCAACTGTCCCTGATTTCGAGGAACTGTCCCTGATTTAGAGCAATGTCCCTCTGTCCCTCATTCCTCCTCATTTGTCCCTCATTTTGGTCTGATCTATATAGCTATATAAAATGCACTTTTTATCTTTCAAAAAGTGCTTCCCAGAGCTAAACCTTTCATCCAAATTTTAAATTGCTGCATTTGTTAATTTTAAAAGCCAGTATAAAGGAATATTAGTGGTAAAAAAAGCACTTTTATTAACCTTTTTTTTTGGTTATGTCCCCTTTAAGGGGTGTGGCATGGGGCATGTCCTATGCCAGTGATGGCAAATCTTGGCACCCCATATGTTTTGGAACTTCATTTCCTATGATGCTCACCTACACTGCAGAGTGCATGAGCATCATGGGAAATGTAGTTCCAAAACATCTGGGGTGCCGAGGTTTGCCATCACTGTCCTATGCCTACATATGTTTGCTAGTAGGTGTCCCTCATTCCCATCTCAAAATGTTGGGAGGTATGTATAAAGTACAAAACAGATAATAAAAGATTTATAAAAGCACAGCAGTAGAGAAATAAAAAATGGATACTCATCTTCCCTTCCATATCCACTTCCTGCCCGCAAAACGTCATATGACGTCGCAGAGTTTGAGTGGAGATATCTGAATGATACCTGCAGCTACAGGCATCATTCAGATATCTTCTTTTACAGCAGGTGATTCCCTGCACTGTAAAAACAATCATAGCAGCTGGGCGCTTTATCGTTTTTACAGGCGGCAGAAGGGGACATCCAGTGCTTCTAAGGGCTCGTCCTTGCGTTCCGGCGAGCTGGAGAAGGAATCCGCCGGCGCTGGACGTTCACCATAGAGAATACCGCAGACCAGATGGTCCCCGACAGTCCCTATGACCTTTTGGAGGCTGGGCGCAACGTTAAGACGCCATGTCCAGCCTCTGCAGTTGTAAACACTGCCGTTCCCTCAGCTGGGAAGCCAAGATTGTTTTTTTATTTTTTTTATTTTAGGCTTTCCAGCCTAGAAGCGAGATCTGGGGACTTATAGACCACAGATCTTACTGTATAGAGGACCTGTCATGCCCTAGTCATTTAACAAGGGATGTTTACATTATGTTTACAGTACTGTAATTACATTACTGTAAACAGATGTTTACAGTAATAGCGAAAGAAGTGATAAAAAGTGATTAAAAAAAAAAAATGTAAAAGGAAAGTGTCAAAATAGAAAAATAAAAGTAAATTAAACAAATACATTTAAAGCGCCCCCGTCCCTGCGTGCTTGCTCGCAGAAGCAAACACTAACGTAGGTCACGCCCACATATGTAACCAGCGTTCAAACTACACATGTGAGCAATAATTCTAGCCCTAGACCTCCTCTGTAAGGCCCCTTTCACACGGGGCGGATCCGTAATGATCCGCCCCGTGAACATCCGCTGCTCAGCGGGGATCGCTCCGCTGATCCCCACTGAGCCTGCGGATGACAGGGCGGTCCCTGCACGCTGTGCAGGGACCGCCCTGTCAGATCTCTGCTCTCCCCTATGGGGGATCGGATGAACACGGACCGTCTGTCCGTTTTCATTCGATCCGTTCTGAAGACGGATGGAAAAATAGGATTTTCCTCCGTCTGCAGAATCGGACCATAGCGGAGGCGGACGATATCGGGTGTCAGCGGATGCTCATCCGCTGACACCCGCTATTCCATAGGGGTACATGTATGTCCGTTTTTCATCCGAAAACGGATGGATGAAAAACGGACATACGGTCCGCACGTGTGAAAGGGGCCTAACTCAAAACATGTAACCAGTAACAAAAAATTTAAATGTCTCTATAGGGATTTTTAGGTACCGAAATTTGGCGCCATTCCAAGAGCGTGTGCAATTTTGAAGCGTGACATCTTAGGTATCTATTTACTCGGCATAACACCATCTTTCACATTATACAAATAAATTGAGCTAACTTTAGTGTTTTTTTTTTTTTAATGCATGAAACCCAAAAAAAACGCGTTTGAAAAATTGCTGCACAAATACCGTGCGAGATTAAAAATTGCAATGACAACTGTTTTATTCCCTAGTAAAAAACATAAACTGTATAATGTTTGGGGATTCTAGCAAAAAAATGATTTTTACATGTAGGAGAGAAGTGTCAGAATTGGCCTGGGTGGCAAGTGGATATACTCATAATATTGTATGGGCTAAGATAAAATATGCCACCCACACTTGGGCATAAGAGGTTATGAGTAAGCACGAGCTGTATTGAGAAACTCGTTAACTTCAGCTGTACCCCACACTGTGATGATTTTATGGAATATGTAAGGTTGAAGAAGTGCAGCAAATTGTGGATACTCTTCTTACCTTCAAGTGTCTGGTAAATGGACTGCTAATTACTCACCTGAAGCAGAGTATTTTACTGGGATTTTATGTGACAGACCATCACAAAGTGGCACATAATTGTGAAGTGGAACGAAAAAGATACATGGTTTTCAATTTGTTTTACAAATAAATATGTGAAAAATGTGGCATGCATTTGTATTCAGTCCCCTTTACTCTGATACCCCTAACTAACATCCAGTGGAACCAATTGCCTTCAGAAGTCACCTAATTAGCAAATAGAGTCCACATGTGTGTAATTTAATCTCAGTATAAATACAGCTGTTCTGTGAAGCCCTCAGAGGTTTGTTAGAGAACAAACAGCATCATGAAGGCCAAGGAACACACCAGACAGTACAGGGATAAAGTTGTGGAGAGATTTAAAGCAGGGTTAGGTTATAAAAAAAAATATCCCAAGCTTTGAACATTTCGGGTGCTGGGTGCCTGGATTAAAGTGGCAGGGGTGTTTTTGAAGCACCTGATTAGAGCCATAGGCTCTAATAGGCATCAAAAAAGGTAAACAGCTAGTGCCATGCTTGGCGCTCGCAGCTCACCCAGCTGTGTTAGAAAAGCAAATGAATATTTGCTTTCCTAACGCTGAACCACCTCTTCGACAATCAGGTGCTCGGGTCTATTACCCGCTGTGATTGGATGCCTATGAGGCATAGGAGAGGACGGGAGGAGAGGACAGTAGAAGAAGACATTGAGGACATGGAGGCGCATGGAGGACACTGCCCACCGCCATCACCCGCTGCCCCACCGAGACAGGGTAAGTGCCGGGCAGACGGAGGGCGGGGGGGCACAGTGGCAGCTTTCGATGGGCAAAGTGGGAGCATTTGATGGGCACAGTGGCAGCATTCGATGGGCACAGTGGGAGCATTTGATGGGCACAGTGGGAGAATTTGATGGCACAGTGGCAGCATTTGATGGGCACAGTGGGAGCATTTGATGGCACAGTGGGAGCATTTGATTGGCACAGTCGCAGCATTCGATGGGCAAAGTGGGAGAATTTGATGGGCACAGTGGCAGCATTCGATGGGCACAGTGGGAGCATTTGATGGGCACAGTGGCAGCATTTGATGGACACAGTGGCTGCTTTTGATGGGCACAGTGAGGCTGCAATTGATGTTTTTTTTTTTACGAATTTTTCAGTTTTGTTTGTGCCTCCCCAAAAATTTTCAGCACCAGCCACCACTGGCCCATAGTAAAGCCCCATACACACGGTCGGACTTTTTCATGGATTCTGTCCGATCGGACAATGTTGTTGAAAAATCAGACCGTGTGTATGCACCATCGGACAGTGTACGTCGGTTTGTCCGACGGACAATGTCTTATCTCCTGCTGGAAAGATTTGCCGTCAACATGGTCCGATCACACCAAATCCGAGCGTGTGTACGCTTGTCCGACGGACAAAGTGCTACGCATGCTCAGAAGAAATTCTGTGACGGAAGCGCTCGGTCAGGTAAAACTACCTTTCCTAATCGACACAGCACATTCGTCACGCTGCAATGTTAAAATGTCTTTAATGCAGCGCATTCTCTTTTTCTTTACAATGCAACAAGAATGACATGTTTTAGCTGCTCCTATTCACCCTCACTTCTCACAAACTTAGTTCTTTATTACTTTTCAGCATTTATACACTACATGTTTATTTTTACTCAGATCGTAAAAGAATCTTTGTTATATTTTTAGCATGATTTGTCTTTTTTTTTTTTTTTTTTGGGGAATACATATTTGAAGGAGATTTTTTTTTTTTTTTGGAGGGGGGTTGTGTCTCAACTTAGCAAAACCACATTATTAACATTTGTATTTCTTGCTTAAATTTACTAGGAGTTTGTTGGTTGTTGGTGCCCCTTGTTAATTCTACTTTAGGATTAGTGAAATGTACCTGCCTACTCAAAGAAAAACTGTCATTGTAGAAAAGTAAAACACAATAGTCAATGATTATTTCAAATCCAAAAAAAATTTATTTAGGTCTCAGCAACAAACCAAAGAGGAACGCAGCCATGGTGAAACTTGGGTAATTTGCAAAGCCTTGGACACCCATGGCAACCATCATTTTTCACGCCTAAAAAATTGGGGGCCTGAAGAGTACCTATCTAAATAATAAGGGAGCGCAATCTGGTCCTGAAGTCCAAAACATCCGGAACTGCAGCAGATGCCATCTAGGTCCCCAGGCTCTGGTCCTACGAGAGGCTCCATCTTCTCTCAGACCAGACTGAATCAAGGTCATCACTCTCTTGTCTTCCTTGTACGCTTCCTTCCACGCCGTGGTGCTGGTGCTGGTGGGGTGGCAGAAGGAGGAGGAGGAGGCAGAGCAAGGTCACTCTCGCAAACATGTGTGAGTGGGGTCATCTCCCCAGCCATCCCCTCATTTAGTATTTTGAGGATGACATCCTCACACATGCTGCGTTGCCCCGCCTCCATACCCGTCATTTTACTGCCAACCAAGGAGGCAAAGGCCTCCTCGTAGGTGGGTGTGGCATATAGGGAGGCTGAGGCATCTCGTATCAGCTGGAGCGCTGACTCTCCCACCTCCCCCATGCTTTTCGCCCTTCTGTAGGGAAGGCGGAGGGGAGGGACTTGGGAGACAGTCAGGCTCCTACGCCTACCCCCCTGTTGGCTGCCACTAACCACTGCCTCCTCCTGACTGCCACCTTCCACAGCCACCTCCTGGCTGAGGTCTTCCTGTGTCTGAAAAAGGGACATAGTTTCAGTTATTTGTTCATGAAACACACACAATTCTCATCTAGTGACTGTTGCAAAATGTTTACAAATAGAAAACCATACAATTCTCAGCCCTGCAGTTTAGAGTCTTCCCAAAAATGTCTCCAACACCACTGTCTGTTGATATGTCAATCACGTTAGGAACTAAGCAATTGGGGATCCTGAATTAACTGAACATCATTCCTTATTCCCCAAAATGGTTACAAAACTACTATACCTGAAACAAGCTGGGCACCTGCACATATTCCAGACTGGAAGGCCCAGGTTGGTCCTCGGAAGCCTCATCAGGGGTGGCGTGCGTGGAAGGACGCGTGCAAGGAAGAGTCGAGAGTGACTTCCTGACAGTAGCCTGGTCTTTGAGAAAGTGGAGCCTCTCATAGTACCAGAGCGTGGGGACATGGACATCAGCTGCTGCAGCTCCAGATGCTAGGGACTTCCGGACCTTATTGCGCTCCCGGAAATAGGTACTCTTCATGTTGTTAATCTTCACTTTTAAGTTTGCCACGGTTGCCATGGGCAGGGTTGGCTTTACAAATGCCACAAGTTTCAGCATGGCTGCGTACCTCTTTGGTCTGTTGCTGTAGTCACGGTGCTTTGGTAGCCATAAAAGGGGAAATTCCCTGTATTTATCAATGAAGAGGGGGAGAAAACTCACGTCGTAGAAGGCCTCCATCACCTCTGCAAGACACAACACCACACAGAACAATATAAATAATGTCAGCCTAAACTCTCCTAATCTTCTCCATAAAGAAGCCTCAAGTTCTAATCAGTCTAGGCTACTTATGTACCAACGTCAAATTGTACCTTCGTTTCTAGCGATCGTCTCGTGCGTGAGCTTTCTCTCCCCTCGTCTCCCAGATCGTGGCTACGACACAGGCGTGTGACGTTTTATATACAGTGCGCATGCGTCAAACTCCGCCCGCCCCTGACGATCTTTCTCGTCTATTCCCCACCCCTTCTCTTTACGGCGCAGTGGGGAGAGCACATGGCGGGGACACAGCAGGTGCGCCACAAATATCCCACCAACGAGGAGGACGAGGAAAGTCCGGAGGCAGAAATGTCCCGATCCCGGAGCCTGAAATTCAAGGCCTCCAATATGTCATTTGGAGAAATGTTGGAGATGGTGGACATATTAAAGAGGAGCGACTATGATGGGAAGTATGGGCCTTACCTCAACCCCAATGTCCGCAAGGCCAAGATCATGTCTAAAGTTGTGAGGAGGCTGTACAATAATTTTGGGGTACAACGATCCAAGGAGCAACTGAGGAAACGCTGGTCAGACCTGAAACTGAGGGAGGCCGATCAGTACAGAAAGATCAAGCGAATTCTTCAAAAAAGTAAGTAGTTGTGTTTTGTGTTTTATTTCTTGCTTGCATACTGCTCCATGTGGTTTGATTTTTACAAAGTTGTACATTCCAAAATGGCCACTTTCATGTTCGTCTGTGCATTCGATCGTACTCAGCCTCGATCTTTCTGCCACTGTCATGGTCGTGTGTGTGTGTCCATTCGATCGTACGCAACGATCGGCCACTTATAATACGATGTTTGGTGTTTTTTTTGTGGAAAGGAAGTTTGTTCTCACTAGAAATGTCATCAAGAATGTAAAGCCAATTTATTCAATGTAAAGGAGAGGTCACCCAGTAGCTGTTTACCCATCTGGACTCTAGACCACTAGTGCTGGGACACCCAAACCCCCTTTTTATTAGGCTTTTCCACACATGTGCTCCAGTGGATACTAGAGGGGGGTCTCCATCACACAAACTTCTACCAAAAAGCTAGTCAGTTTAGCACCTTTACAAAGTGACTACATTCATGTAGTTGGCATTTGTAACTGGCCAAACAAAAATTGTGTCCGTCACTTTCAAGCAATGTTTGTCATTTCCTATTTCTGCCCTCAATAGATTGTGTTGCTAAATCTTCCTTTTGTACATTCTCATAGGGGAGCGAAAACTTGGCCCGTCTGAGGAAACCCCAAAACCAACACCTCCCAAAAAAGGTGAAACAGCAGAAGCAGAGGAGGAGGAGGAGGAAGGAGAGATCATCGAACTTGGAGAAATTGTCACCACAACAGGTGAGTGTGGGAGAACACAGCTACTGGTAAGCTAATCAATGTATGGCTGCCTCATTTCCAACACCCGATTTTTGTTTGTTTGTGGTTTTTAGGTGACGTGGATGTTGTGGAAGAAAAATCGCACTTTACCACAGAGAGTGCCCACGTACTCATCGGGGAGATAATGGTCTGCAATAGAGATCTCGATTACATAAAGCAAAACATCAATGATGTTCAACAAAAATTGAAGAACATCATTGATGTTTTAGGAAAAATATGAAAACGCACCAAGTAATTAACACACATTTGTGCCAGCTTCTGAACACATTTGCAACTTAAGAACTGTGTGAAATTTGGAACATGCACACATTGTGTCCACATGTGCTAGCTCCCATCATGGTGGATGAATGCCAACGTTTTTTTGGGGGTGCAACCACTTTACGAACTACGAAAGTGGTTGTGGTGAAGGGGTTGCACCCCCAAAAAACGTCCATTCATCCCCATGATGGAAAATGGCACTTTTGAAGCTTCTAGGCATGTGTTTTACCATCTAATGACCATTTTCAGACCCAAATTGTGTGCATGTTCTAAATTTCCACTTTCCATGGGTGACCCCCCCATGTGATGAAGGCAAGATCAAACACACTTTGAACATATAGTCATGTCTGATCTTGTCTTCACTTTACAAAGTTGAACTTTCCAAGTTCATAGGTTCTGTTTTGCTCCATGCCTGGTTTTACCAATTGCGGAATGTTTCTAAACAATGCTGTAAATAACCAAGATGTTGTCAGTTTGGGCGTGAAGATTGTAAACGCACTTGTGAATGTTTTCCAAGTAAACTTTTTTATTTTTCTAAATGTGTGGCTTCCTTATTTAAAAAACACAATGCATTATGTATGTCAAATGGAAAGGATATGGGGGGCAATTGGTGTTATTTACTAAAGGCAAGTCCACTTTGCACTGCAAGTTTCTTTTCCAGGGCACTTTTTCACTGCACTTGTAGAGCATAGTGGATTTGACTTATGTAAATGACACCCACAGTGCTTTGTACGAAAACACGGAGCACAGCATTTTTGAGAATACACACATGTCTGACCTGGTGATGAAAAGGAGTATTTTGGGTGTCAGTTATGCAGTACAAACCTTATCTAGACCAAAGATTAGGTAGCAAACACACAACATGAGACTAATCTTTTTGGGAAGAAGAGACTGTTACCTCCTTTTGCCCAGAAAGTGCATTCCCACTGTCGAAGGCAAAGGGAAAAAATTTCAAGGTAAAATAAGCTAAAAAGAATAGTGAAATGACAAGAAATCATAGGTTGGTTGAAATATCAGATTTATTAAAAAATGCCTCTCACACATCGTCAGGCAGAGCAATGGCCCCCCTACCCACAAAGTACTCCATATATTGCTCGCGGACCGCGCGGGCATTTAGAGGGGGCAAGCCTGGACGTGCCACTTGAAGGGCTGTGAGGTCCGCATTTGGAGGGCCCTCCACATCTGGGCCAACGGGCACCACATAGTTCCTGTTATGTCTTTTGAGGAAGTTGTGCAATATGCAACAGGCAAGAACTATGTGGTTCAGTTTGTATTCCGCCAAGTTAATTGCCGTCAAGAACAGGCGGAAGCGGCTGGCCAGGATGCCAAAAGTGTTCTCCACAACTCTTCTGGCTCTGGACAGCCTGTAGTTGAAGACCCTCTGGTCTGGGGTGAGGGTCCTCATCGGGAACGGCCTCATCACATGGGGAGTCAACGCAAACGCTTCATCTGCGACAAAGACGAAGGGGAGTCCTTCAGCATTCTCCTCTGGAGGTGGCAAGCACAGACTGCCACTTTGGAGACGCCAGTAGAACTCCGTGTGCGTAATGGCACCACCATCCGAGATCCGGCCGTTCATCCCCACGTCCACATACATAAATTCATATGTTGCCGACACCACCGCCAACATCACTACACTATTAAACCCTTTATAATTATAATAGTGGGACCCCGAGTTGGGCGGTGGGACGATGCGGACGTGTTTCCCATCAATTGCCCCTCCGCAGTTAGGAAAGTCCCAACGGCTGGCAAAGTGGGAGGCCACAGTCTGCCATTCCTGTGGCGTTGAAGGGAACTGTGGAGTGAAACAAGAAAAAAAAATTAGTCACTTTGCACATAAACATTGCAAGCAGATTAGACAATCAACATCTTGGAACAAGAGCATTGTCTAAAATTGGAGGCTGGAAAGTATTTGCACAGAAAAGTAGAGGCTCCCCTTCACAGATTACTCACCCCCCATCAATCCCCCCCACTTCTGATGGGCCATTGGCAATAACTAGGGTTTGGGGGGGGGGGGGGGGGGGGGGGGGGGGGGTTGTTGGACAGGTAACCCTCTGCACTTCATTGATTGGCAAATGGCTCAATAATGTGTGCTAGTTTGGCCAGACCCTCTGTACTTAACACTATTGGCAGCCCCCAGGAAAGCTAAACTAACATTACACCCCCCCCCCCCCCCCCCCAAAAAAAAGGAAAGCACATTGTGACATTATGAAATTACCAAGCAAGCTAATAGGAGGGAAAGAACACAAAAAAATAGGAAATGGAAAGTATGGAGGAAGCCCCTTGCACTACATGCTTTGCAGAATTCATCCCTAAAGATGCCCACTATAAAGAGGTAGGTATATAGTGTGTATTGACCTTGGGAAAGCCAGCAGATAGAGGATTGGTACCATCTGACAGAGCAGTTGGGGGAGGGGGTTCCTAATGAGTTTGCCCCCCCCCCCACCAAAAACAAGAAAAAAAAGGGGCTCTACATGAAGTAAACCACACAGCAAACATTTGTGCATATTTTAGGGGGTGTTTGGGGGCAAAAAATCCTATGCAGCAGACAAAATACATTGCTTAAGTGACTAGGCCATAGGTGTCTATTGGGGCAGAAGAGCATGCTGGGGAGGTAAGTGAAGGGAAAAATGCATGAAGGAGAAAAGGGGCACAGCATATTAGAACATATTGCAATCATGGTAATTAGGGAAGGAGGTCAAAAATAGAAGACATTAGCAAAAAGAACATACATAGAAGGGAATAGTAAAGGAGAAATGTTACCTTAATATAGTCCTCCTGCAGGACCTCGATGATGGCAGAACAGGTCTCTGGAATAATGATTCCCAGGGCCTGGGGAGAGATACCTGAAGAGAACTTCAAATCCTGAAGACTTCTCCCTGTCGCCAAGTACCTCAACGTGGCAACAAGCCTCTGCTCCGGAGTAATGGCTTGTCTCATGCAGGTATCCTGCCGGCTGATAAAGGGGGTCAGCAAAGCCAAAAGACGGTGAAAATCGGGGTCCGTCATCCTGAGAAAGTTCCTGAAATCATCAGGATTATTCTCCTGGATCTCACGAAGCAAAGGCATGTGCGAGAATTGGTCACGCTGAAGCAACCAATTCTTGGTCCACATACTCCTCGTCACTCTGTTCATGGACGGGTCTTGGCTCAAAGCTAGAAGCCCGACACCAATTCCGCGTACAGCACAAACTCGGCGACGAGTACGCACGGGAAACATCGCTCACAAGGTCACAAAAGGTCGGCTGGTCAGAACGGACAAACAGAAAGCACCGATAAACAGCAAGGCCTGAAAGAACGAAATGAATACCAGAAACGAGCAGACAATAAGCAGTGCAAATCAAAGCGTCCTATATCAAGATATAGGCCGCAATGACCAACAAATGCGAACTGACTACACGCACTAATAAACAGATACGCACGACAAGCACAAACTGAAGAGCAGTAACGATCTGAGTCAGAAAACTGAGAAGCGCGAATCTTAAGTCACCAAACTTCGACTAACTCGCGATAAACACGGGATCAGCAGAAGGAGCCCAACGGGTGCCTGACGTGGTGCTGAACTTCCCTTTTCTAATCTCGTGGACGACGACTTACGTCACGACGTTCTTGCAGACCGGATATTCCGACAACGTAGTCCGACCGTGTGTACGCAACACCAACATCGGACAAAGTACGACGGACAGAATCCGACCGACCTGGTCCGTGGATTGTCCGACCGTGTGTATGGGGCTTAACACTGGAGGAACTGCCGAGATCCACAGCTCAGGTGAAAGAATCTGTCCTCAGGACAACTATTAGTCATTCACTCCACAAATCTGGCCTTTATGGAAGAGTGACAAAAAGAAAGCCATTGTTGAAAGAAAGCCATAAGAAGTCCTGTTTGCAGTTAGCGAGAAGCAATGTGGGGGACACAACAAACATGTGGAAGAAGGTGCTCTGGTCAGATGAGACCAAAATGTATTTTTTGGCCTAAAAGCAAAATGTTATGTGTGGCCAAAAACTATCACTGCACATCACCCTGAACACACCATCCCCACCATGAAACATGGTGGTGGCAGTATCCTGTTGTGGGGACGCTTTTCTTCAGCAGGGACAGGGAAGCTGATCAGAGTTGATGGGGAGTTGGATGGAGCCAAATACAGGGCAATATTAGAAGAAAACCTGTTAGAGTCTGCAAAAGACTTGAGACTAGGGCGGAGGTTCACCTTCCAGCAGGACAATGCATACAGCCAGAGCTACAATGGAATGGTTTAGATCCAAGCATATTCATGTGTTAGAATGGCCCAATCAAAGTCCAGACCTAAATCCAATTGAGAATCTGTGGCAAGACTTAAAAATTGCTGTTTACAGATGCTCTCCATCCAATCTGACAGAGCTTGAGATATTTTGCAAAGAAGAATGGGCAAAAATTTCGCTCTCTAGATGTGCAAAGCTGGTAGAGACATCCCCAAAAAGACTTGTAGCTGTATTTGCAGCGAAAGGTGGTTCTACAAAGTATTGACTAACATATTTATTTGTAAAACATTTTGAAAACCATTTATCATTTTCCTTCCACTTCACAATTATGTGTCACTTTGTGTTGGTCTATCACATAAAATCCCAGTAAAATACATTTAAGTTTTTGGTTGTAACATGACAAAATGTGGAAAATTTCAAGTGGTATGAATACTTTTTCAAGGCACTGTAGCTTCCAGCATGTCTTTGAATCATATAAGGAAACCAGAAAAAGCAGAAGAACATGCAAAGTGCATGCAGATAGTGTACTCACCAGAATTCAAACCGGGGGCCCTTGTGCTGCAGGGTAGAAGTGCTAATTACTATGTTTGATTTCAATTTCCAGACTAAAGCCTTATGCACACTGAATGTTTTTAACGCTGCACATAGGGGACCTTTGGCGTGTTTTTTTTGCCTCTAAACGCCCCTTCATGTTAGCCTATGTGTCCATCCACACATAGGTGTTTAGAGACAAAAGAACACACTGCCATGCATCCAGAAGCAGTAGCATTTTGGCAGAAAAAACACTTGACGCCTGTAAACGCATGTTAACTGCACGTTGGTGCATTGAGCATTAATTAATTTCAATGGCCAGAATAAATTATTATTTTGGCCAATGAAATAAATTAACGCCTAAGCGCATGATGCTCCTAAATGTGCCTAAATGTGTTACATGCATTTACAAGCATCAAGAACTTTATTTGCTAAAACACCACTGCCAGGATGAATGGGGAGTTAGCAAAAATGACCAGTGTGCATGAGGCCTAAGACAGAAGGGGAGGATGAAAATGAAAGCCATGGTAGCAGGTAGGTAGTTCTGACTAGGGCACCCCTTTAAGACAGGCCTGGATCTAGGGGGGGGGTGCTGGGTGGGCAGTGCCCCCTGTAGATTTTAGTTGATCTCTGAGAGTGCATCTACTAATCAATGACTTGATGGGGACAATTGATGTAAGGTAGACTCTGATGGGGGCATTTGATGTGAATGGGCACTCTGATGGGGGCAATTGATGTAGGGAGGCACTCTTATGGGGACAATTGATGTAAGCGGGACTCTGATGGGGACATTTGATGTAGGGAGGCACTCTGGTGGGGGCAGTTAATGTAAGGAGGCACTCTGTTGGTGATGGTTGATGTAAGGGTGCATTCTGATGAGGCAGTTGATGTAAGTGGGACTCTGATAGGCAATTGATGTAAGTGGGACTCTGATGGGGACATTTGATGTAGGGAGGCACTCTGGTGGGAGCAGTTAATGTAAGGAGGCACTCTGTTGGGGACAGTTGGTGTAAGGGTGCATTCTGATGAGGCAGCTGATGTAAGAAACACTATGATGGGGGCAATTGATGAAAGTGGGAATCTGATGGGGACATTTGATGTAGGCAGGCACTCTGATAGGAATAGTTGATGTAAGGGGGCACTGTGATGGGAGCAGTTGATGTAAGGAGGAACTCTGTTGGGGATGGTTAATGTAAAGGGGAATTCTGATGAGGCAGTTGATGTAAGGGTCACTCTGATGGGGGCAATTGATGTAAGAGACACTCTGATGGGGACATTTGATGTAGGGAGGCACTCTGATGGGATCAGGTAATGAAAGGAGACACTCTGATGGGAGCAGTTGATGTAAGGAGGCACTGTGATGGGAGCAGTTGATGTAAGTGGGACTCTGATGGGGACATTTGATGTAGGGAGGCACTCTGATGGGAGCAGGTAATGAAAGAAGACACTCTGATGGGAGCAGTTGATGTAAGGAGGCACTGTGATGGGAGCAGTTGATGTAAGTGGGACTCTGATGGGGACATTTGATGTAGGGAGGCACTCTGATGGGAGCAGGTAATGAAAGAAGAAACTCTGATGGGAGCAGTTGATGTAAGGAGGCACTGTGATGGGAGCAGTTGATGTAAAGAGGCACTCTGTTTGGGACGGTTGATGTAAAGGGGAATTCTGATGAGGCAGTTGATGTAAGAGGCACACTGATGAAAGAAATTGATGTAAGGAGGCTCTCTGTTCAGGACAGTTGATGTAAGGGCATTTTGATGAGGCATTTGATGTAAAGGGGCACTCTAATGGGAACACCTAATGTAAAGGGGAACTCTGATGAGGACTCCTGATGTAAGGAGGGATATAAGGGGGACATAGGTTCTGTTTAATAATCCTAATCTAATGACAGCCTAATACATACTAGTGTTCTCCGTTCACTTCTGCACTGCCTCTGCACTACCTGTCAGACGTTATTTACGGGTTGTGACTCTTGGTACAGAAGCATGGTGTGTGAAAGAGGAATACTGGTTCCTGCATCTCTGTCACACTGTTGACAATATGCCCCCTGACTTATTTTAATGAACCCCGAGATCAGACAGGCTAGATCTGGCCCTGCTTTAGGACCCCCCTTGGATTATGATGTGTCTCTTCTCTGCACATAGGTGACAGCAGCATCCTCCTCCGTTAATTATACCCTGGCACACGACTCCTGTGACCTGTTGTTGCAGTGTACCAAGCACAATGCACCTAGAGCAGCAGATTAAATAACAGCCAGTCAGTGGTATCAGAAACATGCTGTGCTGCAGGACATGGTCACCTAATCAGTAGCCTTGTAATGACATTGGGTACCTTTGGATGTGAAGTCCCACTCATTCCCATTATAACCTGCCCCCGTTAATGCCTAATGTGCCCTTCTGAGATTGCCCAGGCCAGTGAAGCCCAGAAGCTTCAGACCACCGGCGGTGAAGCTGGGTCACATTGCGCACTGCATTCGGGCGCTCCCAGCCTCACCGGCCGTGCTCTTGTTGTGAAAGTGATCCACAGTTGTTGGCTCAGCCAGCCTCTTCCTCCCTCTATTGAGATGCTATTTTTAGCAAATCCTACTCGTGTCGCCACGGGCTGTGATCACATCTTTCTCTCCTCGTTTCTGCCTCCCTCCCATCCTCAGCCATCCCTTTCCCTCTCTGTCTGCAGATTTGAAAACATCACTGGCAGCGCTCCCCGGCGACTCAGCACTCATGTAACCTGCACGGGCAGCGAGCACGGCGTCAACTTTCTTCTGCTTTGTGTTGTACGCTTCCTGGCAGCCTCCTTCCTGAGGATGGATGGTCTGGATGAGCGGTGAACTTCTTCCGAGCAGCTACTGAATGAGCAGCAAGGTAAGTGGGCTCCTCCACCCAACAGCTGATGGAGAAGTAGTCTGTAGTTTTCTGAACAACCTGCTACGGCCAATGCTGCCGGTCATCAGTACATCCCTACATCACTGCTAAATCCCAAGACTTACAGCCAAATCTGTTATATTGTCTTCTGTAGGCTGATCGATGAGATGGAAAAATCATCATTTCAATATTCAAATCCAATCCAGCAACTGCTGATCATTTGTCATTACCTAATTAATCACTTTTAGCCAGTTTTGTCAGATTATGTAAACGCGAAAGGGACGGGGATTTGTTTTTGGAAAATTCTGATTGTTTTAAAGATGATCGCTCCATATCAATAATGATCAATAATGATGTGATTGTTTTTTTTTTTTTTCTGCTTCTCCCAATAAACTTTTGACATTATTAGATGGATATAAATACATTTACAATTGGCGTTGCACAGAATAATTATCTCAGACGGGCAGCTGATTAAGCTTAGGTTTACGCACATTTTTGCGCACTTTTTTGGGCAGGTTTTTTCAGGGCAGCCCGTTCATTTCAATGGGTTGCCCTTTGCACCAAAATTGCGTCAAAGTAGCTTATGTACCTTTTTGGGCGTTGAGCTTTGCACTTTTTTTTTACCAAATAATTTGATGCGTTTGTTGTGCGTTTTGATGCACGTGAAATTGCGC
Source organism: Lithobates sylvaticus (assembly GCA_028564925.1). Lineage (NCBI taxonomy): Eukaryota > Metazoa > Chordata > Amphibia > Anura > Ranidae > Lithobates > Lithobates sylvaticus. The sequence goes on from CM053030.1 coordinate 430,136,366, forward strand.
ATCTGCTTGCCAAGTTTGGATGCCATGAATAGCGCCCCCTACCAACACTATTAACAATAAATGGCATCACAGGTACTCCACTTTTGCTCATGTTCACATACCGTTCAAGGTATGAACCTAGCTTAATGCTGGCCATACATTATACAACTTTCCTTTACATTTACCAAAGTCATAGAATAGGAGTTCAAACCTAAACACTTTCAATTTGTATGTAATTAGGCAGGCCCTTGCACTACATAAGACCATTATAACAAGTAAATGTTAAACAACATGTCATTTTTATTACAAATATCATATTAAAAAAACGTTTTATTATGATATTTGTATTAAAAATGTAATTACCCTTACTGGTTTTAATGTCTTTGTTGGTACCAATAGAAATCCTGCCGCCCTGTACTTCTTCTCGAAAGAATAGTTTTTAGGATGTAGGTATCAAAATATGGAATAATACCTGTTTGCTTTGAGCATTTTTTTCCTTGCACTACAAAGTTGAAGGAAAATCTAAAGGAAATTGAATAATAAAATTGTATAATGTATGGGTTATTGTATAATGTACCACGGGTTACAGGAATGAAAACTGATTGATTTGCCCATCAGACCAGTAAGTGTTGATAGGGGGGATCCCTCCCGCTGTGCTATTGTATTCTGACAGCGGGAGGTTCCCCCACCATCAGAATATAATAATCACTGTTGGCGGATAAACAGTAATCATACAAAAAAAAAAAAAGAACGAGCTGGTTCAGATCGATAGATCGACTTTAGTACAACCAGGCAGCCCACCCTTAAGACCTCGTACACACGATCGAACTTTAACCAGTAGCTGACCGCCCACTGTCAAATGACGGCGGAGCGGTGCAGCTAGTGTGGCGGGCCGCCGTCATATGACGGCGCTCGCTTTTTGGCCACTAGGGGGCGCACGCGTGCCGCTGGAGGCGCGCGCGCGTGCCCGCCGCGTAGCTGGGGACCTGATGCCTGGCGGCCACGATGACCGCCAGGCACCCGCGATTGCCCGGTAAGTGAGCAGGACGTGGATCGGTGTGTGTAAACACACTGATCCACGTCCTGTCAGAGGAGAGGAGACCGATGGTGTGTCCCTTGTACATAGGGACACCGATCGGTCCCCTCCCCCAGTCAGTCCCCTCCCCCCACAGTTAGAATCACTCATATAAGGAACATATTAACCCCTGCAGCGCCTCCTAGTGTTAACCCCTTCCCTGCCAGTCACATATATACAGTAATCAATGCATTTTTATAGCACGGATCGCTGTATAAATGTGAATGGTCCCAAAAATGTGTCAAAAGTGTCCGATATGTCCGCCGCAATGTCGCAGTCATGATAAAAATCGCAGATCGCCGCCATTACTAGTAAAAAAAAAAAATAATAATAAAAATGCTATAAATCTATCCCCTATTTTGAAGACGCTATAACTTTTGCGCAAACCAATCAATATACGCTTATTGCGATTTTTTTTACCAAAAATATGTAGAAGAATACGTATCGGCCTAAACTGAGGAAAAAATTTGTTTAAAAAAAAAAAAATTGGATATTAATTATAATAAAAAGTAAAAAATATTATGTTTTTTCAAACTTGTCCCTCTTCTTTTGTTTATAGCGCAAGAAATAAAAACCGCAGAGGTAATCAAATACCACCAAAATAAAGCTCTATCTGTGGGGAAAAAATGATAAAAATTTTATTTGGGTACAGCGTTGCATGACCGCGCAATTGTCATTCAAAATGCGACAGCGCTGAAAGCTGAAAAATGGCTTGGTCAGGAAGGGGGTGTTTGTGCCTGGTAGGCAAGTAGTTAAACAAACTTTTCCGTGGATTTCTGTCCAAAGGGCGTTGGTCGTGAACTTGTTCTGCATACACACGGCAGGACTTTTTCAGCCAACTTTCACCAAATCACATGTTTTTTCTGCTCTTTACCGCCACCCTTTGGTCAACTTCTGTATTGTTGTCTGATCTTTTGCATTGGTTCTGAGCATGCGTGTTTGCTCTTTTAAAGGGGCTGTAAAGGTTTGTTTTTTATTTTCTAAATAGGTTCCTTTAAGCTAGTGCATTGTTGGGTCACTTACCTTTTCCTTCGATTTCCATTCTAAATGTTTTTTTTCTTTGTTTTCTTTGTCTGAATTTCTCATTTCCTGTTCCTTCTCAGTAAGCTGTTCTGGCTGACTAAACACCGCTCGGATGATGGTGTGAAGTTTACTGAGGAGAAACAGGAAGTGAGAAATTCAGACAAAGAAAAAAACATTTAGAAGGGAAATCGAAGGAAAAGGTAAGTGAACCAACAATGCACTAGCTTAAAGGAACCCCTTTAAGTCCGATGGTTTTCTGTACACATGATCGGACTTTGCTCCATCGGACTTTTGTTGCCGAAAAGTTTGTCTGTTTGCCAAGAAAACTTTTGTCCGATGAAAGTCTGATGGAGCGTACACATGGTCGGATGTTGCCTTAAAACAGCTAATTTGCATGTTTGTTGTTAAAAAGTCCAATCGTGTGTATGGGCCTATACGTGGATTAAACTTTAGATGGTTCCTGCTGAACCGGACAAATTTTGATTTGTCTATGGCCGGCTTTAGATTTACCATACATGTTCCAATCTGACCATACAACCAATGTACACTTTAAATTTACCAAAACTAATACGAAATATGGGTACCTACCTATCCAATAAATATGCATCCAATCAGGCAGGCACCTATACTACATAGCTGTTGGTAGATCTAAAGGAGATTGTACAATCAGATTCTACAATGTATCGTGTTTAGTGAGCTTTAGGCTGGCCATACATTATACAACTTTCTTATACAACTTTTCTCTAGATTTACCAAAACCATATAATAGGAGGTCAGATTTAAAAACGTTCAATTTGTATGCAATCAGGCAGGCCCTTGCACTACATAGTTAAAGGTAAGTTTATAGGAAATTGAACAAGGAAATTGTATAATGTATGGGCAGCTTAAAGCGATTGGATTGTATAGATGATTGTATTAAAAATGGTGCGGATGTGGCCAGAATAAAAAGCTGGAGCTGTTTAGAAGCCTCGTACAGGTTTAAAACCCTATTGCTGTTCATTGTCCTCAATATTAACCAATCGATGTCTCATAATAAATAATTAATGGATATAATAAACACTTAGAATTTAGATGTTTTGTTCCTCAGTGATTTTTAATGATAATATTACCTTTTTATAGTGAATATTTATTCGAATCGAAAAAAAGGATGTTCCTCTCGAACGTCCAATCATTTTTAGAAAAAAAAAGTTCTATTTTCCCCCATTATCCTCATAAGCCCCATACACACGATCGGATTTTCCGATGGATTCTGTCCTATCGGACAATGTTGTCGGAAATTCCGACCGTGTGTAGGCACCATCGGACATTTTCCATCGGATTGTCCGACGGACAAAGTTGTATCTCCTGCTCTAAAAAATTTTCCGACAACAAAATCCGATCACACCAATTCCGATCGTGTGTAGCGAATTCCGACGGACAAAGTGCCACGCATGCTCAGATCACATTACAAGACCAAAGCTATTGGCTACTAGCCTCTACGTAGTCCCGTCATAGGCAACAAACGTCACCACGTTCAGAATGATCGGATTTTCCGACAACTTTGTCCGACCGTGTGTATGCAACACCAGTGTCGGACTAAATCCGTCGGACAAAATCCGATGGATTTTGTGGTCGGATTTTCCGACCGTGTGTATGAGGCAATAGAGTGTTTGTGGACCTGATGAAAGTCGGTCATTCTGTAGGAAATGAGCCCCATTAGTGTATAAGCCCCAAATCCTTGGATTACTAATGTAAGTTGGTCTAATGTAGAGATCCTTTAATTACTTGTTCTCTTCTCTAAAAAACAACATCCTGTTATAATCTGCATATAAACCATTTAAAGGACCATTAATGTGTTATCATTGCACAGTGAGGCTTCAGGGTCACTGCCAATTTAAAACAGATTTGTCAGCAATATATAAGCAATACGTGACTTAGATAAAGTCAAATGTTTTCGTCAGGTATTTCATTTCCCAAATATTGGTAATTAATTCATCTTGGTACAGATGCTGCTATTTTGAATGGTCATTTGTGCAGCATTCAAACACAGCGCAGCATTGGAAACGCTCAACTCCGTAAAGCTTCCCGCAGCAGTGACAGGAATTTAAATAGACGGCAGTAAAACTAAGCTAATTTTCCACTGTTTATTACTCGGCAGCAACAGTATTCATTTAAAGGAGAATTCCACCTTCTGCAGAAAATAATAAATGCACCCCTGTTGGTTAATTAAAAAAAAAAAAATGAAGTGCAAAAGGTAATCAGTGGATTGTGGGTACAATGCTCTGGCTCCTGCAGACTATTCCTCCAGCCACAGGTCCCTACAGAGGTATGGATCTTCAGTTATGGGGCTGAAGGAAGTATCTATAAACTACTTGTGTGGTATCGTGACTACATTTGTGCTCCATTGACATAGCTCCCAAGTGTCCCTGATTTCGAGGGACTGTCCCTGATTTGGAGCAATGTCCCTCTGTCCCTCATTCCTCCTCATTTGTCCCTCATTTTGGTCTGATCTATATAGTTGTATATAAAATGCACTTTTTATCTATCAAAAAGTGTTTTTCTGCACTAAACCTTTCATCTGATTTCTAAATTGCTGCATTTGTAAATTCCAAAAGCCAATATAAAGGAATAGTAATGGTAAAAAAAAAAAGCACTTGTGGGTTTAACCACTTCCCGCCCGGTCAATAGCATATTGACGCCCGGGAAGTGGTTGCGATATCCTGACTGGGCGTCATATGACGTCCTTCAGGATAACATGCCGCCGCACGCCCGTGGGGGGAACGCACCGCGGCGATCGGTGGAGCGGTGTGTCAGTCTGACACGCCGCTACACTAATCTCGGTAATGAGCCTCCGGCGGAGGCTCTTTACCACGTGATCAGCCGCGTCCAATCACGGCTGATCACGATGTCAACAGGAAAAGCCGGTGATCGGCTTTTCCTCACTCGCATCTGACAGACGCGAGTAGAGGAGAACTGATCGGTGGCTCTCCTGACAGGGGGGGTCTGCGCTGATTGTTTATCAGCGCAGCCCCCCCTCAGATGCCCACACTGGACCACCAGGGACTCCACTAGGACCAGCAGGGAAGTGGGAAACATGTGGTATGTACCCCCTGGCCATCCACATGTGCAAATGATGCCCAATCTGTGCCAGTCAGTGCCCACAAATGGGCACTGACTGGCACCTTTATGTACCAATAAAAAACAGTGATGCCCAGCAATGCCACCAATCAGTGTCATCAGTGCCACCCATCAGTGTCCAGCAGTGCCACCTATCAGTGCCCATCTGTGCCCATCAGTGCCCACCTATCAGTGCCCACCCATTCCACCCATCAGTCCCACCCATAAGTACCCATCAGTCCCACCCATACGTGCCCATCAGTGCCACCTATGAGAGCCCATCAGTGCCACCTATGAGTGCCCATCAGTGCTGCATACCAGTGCCACCTATCAGTGCCCATAAGTGCCACCTATCAGTGTCCATCAGTGCTGCCTATCAGTGCCCATCATCAGTGAACGTCAGTGCCACCTCATCAGTACCACCTCATTGGTGCCACCTCATCATTGCCCATCAGTGCCGCCTTATCAGTGCCCGTCAGTGCAGCCATAACAGTGCCTGTCATTGAAGAAGAAAACTTACTTATTTACAAAATAATTTTAACAAAAAACAAAGAAAAACTTGTTTTTTAAAAAAAAATTCGGTCTTTTTTTATTTTTTGCGCAAAAAAAAAAAAAAATCGCAGAGGTGATCAAATACCACCAAAAGAAAGCTTTATTTGTGGGAACAAAATGATAAAAATTCTGTTTGGGTACAGTGTTGTATGACCGCGCAATTGTCATTCAAAGTGCGACAGCGCTGAAAATTGGTCTGGGCAGGAAGGTGTCTAAGTGCCCGGTATTGAAGTGGTTAAACAATCTTCTTTAAGGGGGCGTGGCAAGGGGTGTGTCCTATGCCTGCATACTTTTGCTTATAGGTGTCCCTCATTCCCATCTCAAAAAGTTGGGAGTTATGCATTGAGAACTATGAGTTCTTCTTTTGTGGTGGCACATACCTGTGAATGAATGATGCAGGTATGTGCACGAGGCCCAAATTTAAACAATGAAAATAGAAGGCAGAGAGAAAGAACCCCTAAATCCTGTAGAGGTGGTGGTGGGGGGGGGGGGGTTCTCTTGGGGATGGGGGGGAGGGGTTCTTTGGAGCGTGATCATGGTAAATATGGATGTAGCATGAAACATGATCATAAATTTGGACTTCTCCTTTAAGAAGTAAATCCAGCTATGTTGTTCAGTCTGCTCTATAACACTGAGATCGCACCACCACCTAAGATTGCTACATACTTTAGAAGATGATCAGAACAAGTTCCAAGCACCTAGCAATCATTGGTATAAGCAATCACTCCACTATTGTGTGTACTGCAGAAAGGAAACCTTTTTAATAAATGAAATGGCAGAAAGCCTTATAGGAAACCTGCAAAGGTAGTAAATATGGGAGCTGCCATTGGTGACTTGCTTCTTATTAAACTGAACTTCAGACATAAGCATAATAAAATGAAATGAGGGACTGTCCCTGATTTTGAGGGACTGTCCCTGATTTTGAGGGACTGTCCCTGATTTTGAGGGACTGTCCATGATTTGGAGCAATGTCCCTCTTTCCTTCTAATTTGTCCCTCATTTTGGTCTGATCCATATAGTTGTATATAAAATGCACTATTTATTAGAGCTGCACGATTCTGGCTAAAATGAGAATCACATTTTTTTTGCTGAAGATAGATCACGATTCTCATGGCGTAACATCATTTTTTCCATTAAAACAAAAAAAAAAGTTGGGCTAACTTTACTGTTTCATTTTTTTTTCCTATTCATTGAAGTGTATTTTTCCCAAAAAAATGCATTTGAAAGACCGCTGGGCAAATACAGTGTGACATAAAATATTGCAGCAATTGCCATTTTATTCTCTAGGGTCTCTGCTAAAATATATATAATGTTTGGGGGTTCCAAGTAGTTTTCTAGCAAAAAATATTGATTTTAACTTAAAGTGGATGTAAACCCGAAAATGTTTTTTTTTTTTTTTAGATGTCATAATGTAGAGTATAAGATTTCCTATCATTTGAGCCCAGTCTTGCCACATAGAGTTAATCCAGCTCTGAGCAATCCTCTTTTATTGTTCAGTGAGATAAATCTTGACAAACAGAGAAAAACTTTGTCAAATCCTCCCCCTTACTGTGATTGACAGGCGATTTACATATCTCGTGCACTAGCCTAAGAGACGCATTCTTTTTTAATTCCCTCCCACTCCTCTCTTCTGCTGCTCTGCAGGGATTGGCTGTTCCACACCTCAGCATAGATTTGGCATGCTGAAGTCATGTGGGGACTTTTCTGGGTTTTGACTGGATGTTAGTGATCATAGCAGAAGTTCAGTGTAAGAAATACACAGGAGAAAATGCATGTTGATAAGGGGAGTGTAGAGGTAGGTGGGGAGTCTACTGACATCACAACTCCACCCTCCGAGCTCCAGACAACAGATCCACCCACAGAATCTGCAGTTTTTCGGGTCTCCTAGCAGACAGAGACATTTGACAGATAAGTATACATGCAGGAGGCATGTATATTCTTCTAGATAACCAATATTGCAGTAGTTTAGAAAGGATGATAGTGGGTTTATATCCACTTAAAGAAACAAGTGTCAGAAAAAGATTTAGACTTGAAGTGGTTAAATTTCCTGCATTTACACGTTGTTTAAAAACTTAGCAGTCTGCCCAGATTTTTTTTCACACAGAAGTTTAGCCATTTGATCTAAGAAGGAAGAGTTAGTTACAATGTTTCATTTTAAAAACTTGGCAGACTGCCCTGATGTTTTCTCTGACAGCTGAGTGAGCAGATAAGTCTCTCCACTTGTTAGGCCCCATGCACACGAGACGCTGTTAACCACTTCAATACAGGGCTTTTAAACACCCTTCCTTACCAGAGCACTTTTTGCGATTCGGCACTGCGTCGCTTTAACTAACAATTGCGCGGTCGTACGACGTTACACCCAAACAAAATTGACGTCCTTTTTTTCCCACAAATAGAGCTTTCTTTTGGTGGTATTTGATCGCCCCTGCGGTTTTTATTTTTTGCGCTATAAACAAAAGAAGAGCGACAATTTTGAAAAAAAACACAATATTTTTTACTTTTTGCTATAATAAATATCCCATTTTTTTAAAAAAAAACAATTTTTTTCCTCAGTTTAGGCCGATACGTATTCTTCTACATATTTTTGGTAAAAAAAATCGCAATAAGCGTATATTGATCGGTTTGCGCAAAAGTTATAGCGTCTAAAAATAGGGGATAGATTTATTGAATTTTTTTTTTTTTTTTTTTACTAGTAATGGCGGCGATCTGCGATTTTTTTTCGTGACTGCGACATTGCGGCGGACACTTCGGACACTTTTGACACATTTTTGGAACCATTCACATTTACACAGCGATCAATGCTATAAAATTGCAATGATTACTGTGTAAATGTGACTGGCAGGGAAGGGGTTAACACTAGAGGGCACAGGAGGGGTTAATGTGTTCCCTAATAGAAGTGATTCTAACTGTAGGGGGAGGGGACTGAAGGGGAGGAGACCGATCATGTGTTCCTCCGTACTGGGATCACATGATCGGTCTCCTCCCCGCTGACAGGACGTGGAGCTGTGTGTTTACACACACAGCTCCACGGTCCCGCCCGGTCCCGTTGTTTTAACGGGCAATCGCGGGTGCCCGGCGGACATCGTGGCCGCCGGGCACTCGCACCGGGTCCCGAGCGATGCCGCGGGCGCGCGCGCCCCCCAGGCGGCCCGGGAATCCGAGGACGTCATATGACGCCCACCCAGGATGGTAGATCCACCTTGTGGGCGTCATATGACTATACAGCGGTAGTGAAGTGGTTAAACGCGCGTTCAGAGGCAGTTGGACAATTTTTTCAACTGCCCCTGAACACATGCAATGTTATCCTATGTGTCCATGTACACAGTCTAGTTTTTTCCCGTTTTTATGCAGTTACGTTTAACCTTGTTTTTCCAGAAGCAAAAAAATGGGTTCAGACACTTTGCTTTTCCACATTTCAGACGCAAAACACGGCTAAACGCGGCACCCGCGTTTAGCCGCGTTTGCGTTTATAAGCGTTTTTAAAGGAACCCAATTTTTTGGACCAGAGAACTCAGAAATATGATGGTAAACCATAAAAAATACTAAAATAATTGGTTTAAAATGTTGTAATTACTTTAGATAGTTCATAGAGCATATATACTCACTGATGCAATGCCATAAAACAACTCTAGTCTTATAGGTAGCTTAGACAATGAGGAATGCCTCCACTTCTTTGCTCCAACCCTTCATCCAATTTCTAATCTAATCAGTGACTCCACCTAGTCTGACCAAAGCATAGCAATGTCTTTTTTTCACAAAGAAAAACCTGCATACCAATGTCTAGTCAGCCCCAACCTCCCACCATGTTTGTGAAATATCCAACGGAAATTCGCTGTGCCATCAACGGATGGGTCCAATATCAACGAGCACTGACTCTGGACCACTCATGCAATTTGCAACGACGTTGCTGCCTCATCAAGAGCAACACTAGGAGCATTTCCTGACATATATTCAATATGAGATCCATTTCCATAAAGAAAACACAGAAAAAGAGGCAAATGCAACTGTACAACTGCTCTCTCTGCTGCTGCTCACTCTGATCAAAATGGCAGAAATAGTTAATACATGCTTTCTGAGCTTGGGGAGGGTCTATATGATGTTATCTTTACAAACACTTATAGACGCAAACACGGCTAAACGCGGTATGAAAAGCGGCAAAACGCGCAGCATGATCTCTGTAAAGAGATACGTCCGCGGCTCTTTAACTATGTGATCGGCTGTGTCTAATCACAGCCGCTCACATGTAAACAAGGAAGTGCCGGTAATCGGCTCTCCTCACCTCACACTGACAGAGTGTGAGGAGAGGAGAGCCGATCAGTGGCATCTCCTCACAGGGGGACATGTAGGAATGTAATCAGGGCACTGATGATAAAGTGTCACCAATCAGTGCCCACCATTGCCCACCACTGCCAACTATCAGTGCCCATCAGTGGAAGCAATCAGTGCCCACCACTGCCCACAAGTGCCACCAATCAGTGCCCATTAGCGATGTCAGTCAGTGCCCATCTCTGCTGTCAATCAATGCCCATCAGTGTCGCCCATCAGTGCCACCCATCAATGCCCATCAGTACCGCCTATCCGTACAAAATTTACTGACAGAAAAAAAGTAAAAAACATATTTTTTTCAACATTTTTGGTCTTTTTTTTGTAAAAAATAAAAAAGCCAGCAGTGATTAAATACCACCAAAAGAAAGCTCTATTTGTGTGAAGAAAATGATACAAAAATTGTTTGGGTACAGTGGAGCGCGACAGCGCAATTGTCATTCAAAGTGCAACAGTGCTGAAAGCTGAAAAATGGCCTGGGCAGGAAGGGGGTGTAAGTGCCTGGTAGGCAAGTGGTTAAGGGGGCGTGGTAGGGGCGTGTCCTATGCCTACATACTTTTGCTAATAAGTGTCCCTCGTTCCCATCTGAAAAAGTTGGGGGGTATGTAGCACAAGTACCTAAAAATCGGTTTGGTATTATCCTCTAGTAATCCTCTGTACAGTAGACTAGGAGAGGGAAGAGTAAGATTAGGGAATATTCAGGCTCTGCTGCTAGCACATGGGCTTACAAAAGCAGAGGATTGAGCTCAGTCTGATAACGCTCCCTCATTGTCCAATCAAAAGCTAAGGGGTAAGGAGGTGAACAGCCTGTACTGTTATAACTATAGCGGACAAAATTCAGGTCATCAACCTGATAGTGCTTTCTGGCAGGCTGTGTAATTAGGGTTGCCACCTGTCCGGGATTCACCCAGACAGTTCGGGTTTTGAATCATGTGTCCGGGTTTCAGACTGCCTAAAACCCGGGCACATTATGCAGACCGGAATATGGCTTCCCAACAGGGTGGCCTGTTACACTCTTTTACACACTGCCCAAAGCCAGAAGTAACAGTCCCCCCCTCACACACACAGATGGGGGAGCAGAGAGGGCTCGATCTGCTTTTCTTCCTTCCGCCCCTACCCCTCTGTGTCTACCCACACTCCAAACCCCGGCGCTGTGCCTCAGAAATGGAAAGTAGGGTGGGACATTTGAAGCCCAGCAGCTGCAGATACATCTGGATGAGAGGTGCTAACTGCCAAGGGGGGGAGTGAGCTCACCATCCATCTCTGCGAGTTCAGATGTAAAGGGGGAACTCTGCTAGTTCAGATGTAAAGGGGGAACTCTGCGAGTTCAGATGTAAAAGGGTTCGGGTTTGACTTGAAGAAAAGGTGGCAACCCTATGTGAGAAACACAAATACATTTTTTTTTTTTAAATCCAATTATAAAAGAGGGAGGGGGAGGAGGCGGGGCAACATGACATTTAGGATGAAGGTCTACTTTAAATTTTGCTTTTTAAAGTAATTTTAAAGGCGTATTTTGAATTCCTGTGCATTTAGGTACGTTTATATGTGATAAAATGGATTTTAATGCACATGATCTCCGGAATGTATAAAAACTCAGCTTTGTCACATAGCAAACTATTATTTTCTACTGTATGTGTCATTGCAGTTACCTGTTTTCATCTAACCCAGTAAAACGTAGTTCACTGCACATAGTGAGAACAGGTCCTTAAAGTGAAACTTCACCCTAAAGGGGGGAAAGTTCTGCTCTATGCCCCACTTCTCCTCCTCTTCTTCTTTTGGAACTTTTTTTTTGGGGGGTGGGGGTTGGGGGGGGGGGGGGGGGGCAGGTTTTTTTTTGGGGGGGGGGGGGGGGGGGGGGGCAGGTATCTAGTTTTGACAAATACCCGCTCCCACTTCCAATCAGATCGCCTAGACTTATGCTTCCAAACTGCGGGTCTGGGGGCCAAATGTGGCTCTTTGCTTGCTTTTATCTGACCCTTGGGTCACTATTTTATCCACTGATACCCACAATGGGGCATATGTCCCCCCGGAAACAAGAAAAACAGAAGGGCGCACCGACCTTTGTGCATTACCACTAAAAAGGCTTTATTAAAATAGATAAAAACAGCAAAGTTACTACTCACAAACGAGTACACGGTACAGGCAAAAACATGGATGGATGAACACGTCCACTGCTATGAACTTCCAACCTCGATTCTTGGACACCGGGAGGACCTGATGGTTCCTCTAGTGAATGGCTGACGCGTTTCAGGGGAGTACCCCTTTCATCAGAGCCTACAAGCGGGCAATGGTCTCGTCTCCCCCGGTGTCCAAGAATCGAGGTTGGAAGTTCATAGCAGTGGACGTGTTCATCCATCCATGTTTTTGCCTGTACCGTGTACTCGTTTGTGAGTAGTAACTTTGCTGTTTTTATCTATTTTAATAAAGCCTTTTTAGTGTTAATGCACAAAGGTCGGTGCACCCTTCTGTTTTTCTTGTTTCCTTAGTGTTGTGAACACCCATTGTTCAAAGGAGGGCTGCAAGATTTTGGACATTACCTTGAGGAATTATACTTATATACTTTTTCACGAACCAAGAGACTAGACACCAGAGCGCAGGAGAATTTGTTGTGTGTTTGCTGCATATGTCCCCCCCCCACTGACACCAATGAAGGGGGCACATTTCCTCCCAATGACGCCAATGATGGGGCAAAATCACTGAAACAAACAATGGAACATTATGTTTTGGTGGTGTTCTATTGAGGCTGTCATGGCAGCCTGGCAGTGGTGGGTCTTTGGAGAAGGAGAAAAAGTCTGGAAGACAAAATAGTTGGGACCCAACTGTGGGATGGGATTCTCGGGTTCATTCCAGTTAACGAGGGGTTTAACTAGGAATAGGTAAAATGTAAGTCACTGCAGATGATGAGTATCGTCTCCGAGTCGATGTTTTGTGACTGGGGGCCTAAATTGGAAAGAAGTTTGTCGCAGTGACCAAGTTGTGTGTCATTGCCCTCAAAGACCACCAAGGTTTAGATAAAATTTTGGCTGATGGTTATGTTAAATATGTTATTTATTTGAAGTTACGTATTTGTTAAATAAAAGGCCGTTAAGGCCATTTTACTCCAAAATCCTTGTCATGTCTTTTATCAGGTAATTTGGGGGTTGGAGGTTATGGTCTAATTCCCCGTACACACGAGAGGAAATTCCGCCAGCAAAAGTCCGATGAGAGCTTTTGGTCCGAAAATGGGATCGTGTGTATGCTCCATCGGACTTTTGTTGGCTGAATATTTCAGCCAGCAAAAGATTGAGAGCATGTTCTCAATTTTTCGGTCAGGAAATTCCGATCGTCTGTACCAATTCCGACGCACAAAATTCCTACACATGCTTGGAAACAATTTGACGCATGTTTCGGAAGCATTGAACTTAATTTTCTCGGCTCGTCGTAGTGTTGTACGTCACGCGTTCTTGACGGTCGAAAGTTCAGCAAACTTTTGTGTGTATGCAAGCCAAGCTTGAGCGGAATTCCGTCGGAAAAACCATCCAAGATTTTTCCAACGGAAATTCCGCTCGTGTCTACGGGGCATAACAGGTTGGGGTAAGGCTGGAGGTTATCTGTCCTTCACATGTCATGTACAGAATAAAACACATACCAGAACACAGCAAAGAACTCCATGAGCTATTTGTTGCATGTAGTGCAGCCCATTGACTTCGATAGGCTGCCCTATGCATATCGTACGAAAAAAAGGATGTGTTTCAAATACATTAGGTGTGAATAGGGCTTTATGTCTGTGGAGGATAGAGGAGAACAGACAGACGCCACCGGTGCCATTCTCATCCCAGGAGAGGGAAAAGCAATAGGCCGAAAAATATTAAACCAAATGTTGGTTCCCCTGAGTATAATCAAGCAGGGATGTCTGCTGCTAACCACAGACATCAGCTGGATCTGGTGCTCATTTCATTTATTCTGGATATTGTTATGGAAACGCATTGTTATAGGACCGGTTGGGTTAGTGTGCCCCAGACCTCCTCCATAGATCTCATGCATCTTACTGCAGCAGACCAGGGCAGCCGGGCAGTACAATTTGCACATGTTTGCCTGCACACACGTGTTCGGAGCTAAAGGATTAATAATTATTTATCATTTGCCGACATTACATTCAGGTTCACTGGTTCGGAGAAAAACAAATCAGTGTTCAGGTCAAAGGAAGGCAGCAGTAAGTGATATGTGATCACATATAATTAAATCTTCCACTGGGGTGCCACAAAGGGACTGGTAGGTAGGAAACAGGTGGAGCCTTTTCCCTTGAACGTATAATTTCTGTTATTATCTTGTTCAAATAAAATAACCGGGTGCTGAGAAGGCTGCTGGTGTTTTTGGCTCTCAGCTATATTTGACATGTACTTTATTAAAAATAATATCATATGTAATTCTCTGGAATTACTGGGTTTAGAAACACAAAGCAAAACAAGTTTGAATAATAAGGCAGAGCCTTTTCTGTAATTGAGCTTTCTAGCATGTTGTGTTGTTAAGTGGTCCGTGTTGATTGATCATAGCAGTTATATTTATTTTTACAATGGATTACATGATCCCTATAGAAAACCTATTTACAACATCAACATCAGCTGTTCAGATGCCTGGAACCTATGTTGGTTTAGGGTGTACTCATATTAGGCTGGCCATACATTATATCATTTTCTCATTTATTTTCCTTTAGATTTACCAAAAACATATAATATGAGGTCAAACCTAAACACTTTCAATTTGTATGCAATCAGGCAGGCCCTTGCACTGCATAGTTGAAGGTAAATCTAAAAATTGAATAAGATAATTGTATAATGTATAGCCAGCTATAGGTACAGTTGTCCTCTTTCCCTATAGGGATGTGCTCGGGCGTGTTCGGATACTAGTCCCAACCCACCTGAGCCATCCCACCAGGACCCATTACTGCACACCGCCAATCATAGGCAGTGAGGCATTTCCCAGCCCGCAGCTGCCCATACACATGCCCTGACTAAGCTCCTCATGGTTGGCGGCATGCAGTGACAGCTCCCTGGCGGGATTGCTCAGGTGGGTTGGGACTAAGATTCAAACACGCCTGAGCCCATCCCTATTTCCCCACTCACCCTCTGGCCTGCGATCACATTGTGCCGAGTCCAAGCATGCTTATGTCATCACCTCTACTGAAGACCATAATGTTTTCCTTTACCGAGTCTAACTGAACTGAAACCAGGCCCACCTTTTCAAGTGGGCCAAACAGAGCCAAATTTAGACCTTGGTGGGCCCCAGAGCACTTTGGGTATGGGGGACCCTTATTCACAGAGTTAGTGCCCCACAGCCAATTGTCAACAACTTTCTATACATGTGCTTTACAACCTCATGTTAGCATCTGGGTTAGTGCCCCTTCTGACTGGAAGACATTTTGTTTTGTCGGGAAAATGAAAGGAAAACATCCATCTTATGTATCCTGCCAGTGACTCCTGTCCCAGTACCAACTCTGAGACAATTCAAGAGTGACAGTACGGAGCACTATCTATCCCACCAGCTCTTAATGTTGATTCTACCCAAAGGCTAGGAAGGGAGCCACTTCATTAAACTTTAATGTTCTTGCTGTACTGTGGTTCCAGATCAGGTCAATAGGATCAGCCCCATGCTTGGGATTGGAGCGATGGTGGCTGGGAGACAGAAAGTCCCAATAGTAGGGTGGTCCATGTGGTAGGATGCACCCTGTGAGTGGCTGAGAACCATGCAGTAGTAGCCCATCCTACCACATGGACCACCCTACTATTGGGACTTTCTGTCTCCCAGCCACCATCGCGCCAATCCCAAGCTGGCTGCTCCTCCTTCCTGTAACTTTACATTAGGCTCATTCACATACTGTATATGCAGTTCCAGTTTTGGTGCAGAGGCCGGCGCGATTTCCATTCAGTGGTTCAGGTGCAAATTTTACACTTAAATCACACCTGAACTGGACTGAAAAACGCACAGGACCCTTTTTTAATTCACACCGCAACAGCTCACATATATGTGAACCAGCTCCATTGAAAGCTGGTCTGGTACACATGTTATGTTCCCCCCCCCCCCCCCCCCCCCCCCCCCCCCCCCCCCCCCCCCCCCCCCCCCCCCCCCCCCCCCCACCCCCCCCCCCCCCCCCCCCCCCCCCCCCCCCCCCCCCCCCCCCCCCCCCCCCCCCCCCCCCCCCCCCCCCCCCCCCCCCCCCCCCCCCCCCCCCCCCCCCTCATCCATGTCTTTATGGACCTTGCTTTGTGCATTGGTGTACAGTCATGTTGGAACATCCCCAAACTGTTCCCACAAAGTTGGGAGCATGAAATTGTCCAAAATGTCTTGGTATGCTGATGCCTTAAGAGTTCCCTTCACTGGAACTAAGTGGCCAAGCCCAACCCCTGAAAAACAACCCCACACCATAATCCCCCCTCCACCAAATGATTTGAACTAGTGCACAAAGCAAGGTCCATAAAGACATGGATGAGTGAGTTTGGGGTGGAAGAACTTGACTGGCCTGCCCAGAGTCCTGACCTCAACCCGACAGAACACCTTTGGGATAAATTAGAGCGGAGACTGCGAGCCAGAACTTCTCATCCAACATCAGTGCCTGACCTCACATATGCGCTTCTGGAAGAATGGTCAAACATTCCTATAGACACACTCCTAAACCTTGTTGGACAGCCTTTCCTAGACGAGTTGAAGCTGTTATAGCTGCAAAGGGTGGGCCAACTCAATATTGAACCCTACGGACTAAGACTGGGCTGCAAGTTCATGTGCGTGTGAAAGCAGGCATCCCAATACATTTGGTAATATAGTGTATGTGAACCGAGCCTTACTCTGTTACCTCAAAGTATCAGCTTGTAGCTCTTGCTCTCTTCTTATCAGTAAATATAGAACAGGCCACGTGTTACATTTAAATAGTTTTACTGTAAAATCCAGTGACAAAATAAGGATCTATATATTAATGTAATAGTTCACAGTATTCTCTCAATACCTTAATGTATAGTTGCTGTGGTGCACATACCTTCCCTGGATCAAGATGCCCACCAACACTTAGACCTACCACTCTTCTGTGCTTTTCTGGCACTCCTCCCCTCCCTCCTTCTCCCTCTTCCTCTCCTTGTGAGTGTCATCCTGGTGTGGCAAGCTCCCGCTCTTGTGATAGATGGCACACTGATCCAATGCCGGTATAGGAGGCGGGACATTGTTACAGCGCTGCCCGGCAATTCAAATCCAGCTCCGTGACACAGCATGAGATCGCACTGGTAGGCTGCATCACACGGGTGCTGGTGAGGCTGCATCTCATGGGCACTGTTAGGCTGCATCTTATGGGCACTAGTAAGGCTGCATCTCATGGGCACTGGTACGCTGCAACTTATGGGCACTGGTAGGCTGCATCTCATGGGCACTGGTGAGGCTGCATCCCATGGGCACTAGAAGGCTGCATCTCATGGGCACTGGCAGGCTGTATCTCATGAGGCTTTATCTATTGGGCACTGGTGAGGCTGCATCTGATGGGCACTGGTAGGCTG
This sequence comes from Lithobates sylvaticus, assembly GCA_028564925.1. Lineage (NCBI taxonomy): Eukaryota > Metazoa > Chordata > Amphibia > Anura > Ranidae > Lithobates > Lithobates sylvaticus. The sequence goes on from CM053030.1 coordinate 430,153,928, forward strand.
CATCTGATGGGCACTGGTAGGCTGCATCTGATGAACACTGGTGAAAGCTGCATGTGATGGCCACTGGTGAGGCTTTATTGATCTCTTGTATCATGTCTGCAGTCTCTGACCATCTCCTGTACTGTCTGCAGTCTCTGACCATTTCCTGTACTATGTCTGCTAGAGGTGCACCGAATGGAAATTTTACTGATACTATTAGCAGTGTGTTTAAGTTTAAGTAAGAGATTGCAGACATGATACAAGAGATGGTTAGAGACTGTAAACTGCAATTTTCTTGAGCGTTTCTTGCACTAAAGGGGCCAATTATGGCCAACAATAAATCCATATTAATTTAAATTGGTGATATTAATTAAAAAGTCGAATATAATACAATTATATATAAAAAATATATATATTTTTTTAAAAAGTGCAACCTGCATTTTTGGGTTCGGCACCAAAATTTCCATTCGGCGCACCTCTAGTTTACCAGTCAAAGTAGGTAGAGTTAAACTTTATGTAAAAAATCATTGTATTAAAGAGGAACTTCACCTTTATCATAAAAATTACAACAAAGGCCATGCATGGAAATACTTAGTAATGGCAGTCTACAGACCGAGACTTATAGATGTCAGTCTTTTTATTCTTGACATGCCTTATTTTTCTTTCTCTACTAATTCTTCTCACGGTGGCTGTTTTTACTAAGGGCAGATTAATCAATCTCCCTTTACTTCCTAGAATGTTGCCTAGAACTCTGGGTCTTCCTCCTGGACCATGTAACAGGAACACCCCAGGATTAAGGTGTGAGGCCCTGGTTGCATCACCAGTGTTTCACTCAACCAGGAAGTCAAAAAAACTGTAATTCTATTGAAAAAATTTTAAGCGGGTTGGGAAATTTGAAGCCCAGCAGCTGCAGATACATCTGGATGAGAGGTGCTGACTGCCAAGGGGGGAGTGAGCTCACCATTTATCCCTGTCTGTGACTAAAGTCTCCCCCCCTCCTCTCTCCTGCCTCTGAGTAAGTATGCTGAGGTAAATCAGGGTTCTCAGAGCACCCCTTACATCAGAGTTCCCCTTTACACCAGAGGCCACAGTGTGGAAGTGTGTACAGACCTCCCCGTACATCAGAGTTCTCAGTGTTCACCCTTAAATCAGGGTTCCCAGAGCATTCTTTATGTCAGAGTCCCCAGAGTTCTCCCTTACATCAGAGAGTCCCCAGTGTAAGGGAACTCTGCGAGTTCAGATGTAAAGGGGGAACTCTGCGGTTTCAGACGTGAAAGAGGAATTCTGTGGACTCACTTGCTGTGCGCTGCTAAAGTGTTCGTGTTTGACTTGAAGAAAAGGTGACAACCCTAATGCAGGTGCAGGTCAGAGTCTTTAAAACGCACACTGTCTGCATTCATGGACACGCACCCCGCACCCACTTCAATCCCATTGACATGAATGGGACTGCCTGCACACAGATGCGCAGAACACCTGTGCATCCTTTGAGGGCAAACACAGCACTCATATGGATTTACGTTTAACCGCTTCCCGACTGGCGCACGATGATGTACGTCGACAGAATGGCACGGACAGGCAAAAGGGCGTACAAGTACATCCCCTTTAAGATTGCTGCCGTGCCATCGCGCGCCGGTCGGGACCCCCGTGAGTCAGGTCACGGGTCCCGCGTTCGTCTCACGGGATGGCTGAACGGGGAGATGCGGAAGTAAACAGTATCTCCCCGTTCTACCTAGCAACTAGTGACACCGATTTCTCTGCTCCCTGTGATTGGAGCAGAGATCAGTGTTCACTAAATCACAGCCACGCCCCCCCACAGTTAGTAACATGCCCCTAGGAACACTTAACCCCTACACTGCCACCTAGTGGTTAACCCCTTCACTGCCAGTGTCATTTACACAGGAATCAGTTCATTTAAATAGCACTGATTGCTGTATAAATGACAATGGTCCCAAAAATGTGTCAAAAATGTCCGATGTGTCCGCCATAATGTCGCAGTCACAATAAAAATCGCTGATCGCCGCCATTACTAGTAAAAAAATAATTATTAATAAAAATGCTATAAAACTATCCCCTATTTTGGAAACGCTATAACTTCTGTGCAAACCAATCAATAATCGCTTATTGTGATTTTTTTTACCAAAAATATGTAGAAGAATACGTATCGGCCTAAACTTAGGAAAAAATATTTTTTTTATATATTTTTTTGGGGGATATTTATTAGAGCAAAAAGTAAAAAAACAATGCGTTTTTTTCAAAATTGTCTTTTTTTGTTTAGAGCGCAAAAAATTAAAACTGCAGGGGCGATCAAATACCACCAAAAGAAAGCTCTATTTGTGGGAAAAAAAGGATGTCAATTTTGTTTGTGAGCCACGTCGCGCGACCGTGCAATTGTCAGTTAAAGCGACGCAGTGCAGAATCAAAACAAGTGGTCTGGTCTTAGGCCAGCAAAATGGTCCGGTCTGAAAGTGGTAAAGTGTGTCTGCGTAAACAAAGCCTAAAGTCAACTTTATGGGGGTTATTTACGAAAGGCAAATCCAGTTTGCACTGAAAGTGCACTTGGAAGTGCAGTCGCTGTAAATCTAAGGGGTAGATCTGAAATGAGTAGAAGCTCTGCTGATTTTATCATCCAATCATGTGCAAGCTAAAATGCTGTTTTTTATTTTCCTTGCATGTCCCCCTCAGATCTACAGCAACTTTACTTCCAAGTGCACTTGCAGTGCAAAGTGGATTTTCCTTTAGTAATTAACCCCTTTTGTCTCTTTCAGAATCTGTAGCCTGTTTACTTTGATAAAGTTATAGTGTCTCTCTGTCTTCCTTACTGTGGCTTATACTGGTTAGACATTTTGTTTTGAGCAGTTGCTGTGTACAGGCCAAAGCAGATAAGAGTATTGATGCTTGCCTGTGCAGCATGTGGGTGGCAGGTACACTTATATATTTTACGTGGGTTTATTATGTAATTTGTGTCAGCAGTGATCTGCAGATTGCAAAAACTTTTTTATGTTTTATGTACAATTATGGAAGCAAAAAAGTCTATACCTTTCAAGGGTGATATACCACTGTGTGGTAGATCTCGAGCTGTGAGGGATAACCTAAAGTCAAATCTATTTTGGAAGTGTTACATTATGTTATCTTAACCGGTTCCCGACCGCCTCCTGCACATATACGTCGGCAGAATGGCATGGCTAGGCAAAAGCACGTACAGGTACGTCCCCTTTAATTGCCTAGCCGTGGGGTCGCGCGCACGCCGGCGGCGGCACGCTCGTGACCCGGTCGGGAGCTCTGTGACCACGGGCGTGGGACCAGCGGACCCGATCGCCGCTGTTGTCCCGCGATCGGGTCACAGAGCTGAAGAACGGGGAGAGTTCTGTGTAAACAAACCTCTCCCCGCGCTTCCTACACTGCCTGTCACTAATCGGCTGTTCCCTGTCATCGGGAAAGCCGATCAGTGACGTCAGACGTCAGCCACGCCCCCTAATGTAAAAAAAAACACACACGTCACAGCCCATAACCCCTCCCCCTAGTGGTTAACTCTTTCACTGCCAGTGTCATTTATACAGGAATCAATGCATTTAAATAGCATTGATTGCTGTATAAATGACAATGGTCCCAAAAATGTGTCAAAAATGTCCGATGTGTCCGTCATAATGTCGCAGTCACAATAAAAAATCGCTGATCGCCGCCATTACTAGTAAAAAAAAAAATATTAATAAAAATGCTATAAAACTATCCCCTATTTTGTAAACGCTATAACTTTTGCGCAAACCAATCAATAATCGCTAATTGCGATTTTTTTTTACCAAAAATATGTAGAAGAATACGTATCGGCCTAAACTGAGGAAAAAAAATGTTTTTTTATATATTTTTGGGGGATATTTATTATAGCAAAAAGTAAAAAATATTGCATTTTTTTCAAAATTGTCGCTTTATTTTTGTTTATAGCGCAAAAAATAAAAACCGCAGGGGCGATCAAATACCACCAAAAGAAAGCTCTATTTGTGGAAAAAAAAGGACGCCAATTTTGTTTGGGAGCCACGTCGCATGACCGCGCAATTGTCAGTTAAAGCAATGCAGTGCCGAATCGCAAAAAGGGGTCTGGTCCTTTGGCTGCCAATTGGTCCGGGGCTGAAGTGGTTAACTGAAGGCACACAACTTTTTATCTCTTTATAGTCCACTGCCCAGCATGTTATCATTTGTGACTGATTCTTTCTTTCCATTTACCACTGAGAGGGGTGCTTACAGTCATCAGCTTTTATTTATTCATGTAAAACGTTTATCCCAAAATGAACAAAACTTTTGCTGTAACTGCTTGTGTGTCTTCAGTGTGAGTTGGAGTTTGGCTTCAATTTGTTAGTGCGTTTAAAATGTTACTAAACCCAGGACCCTGCATTCACTATATCTGGTCTCCCACAGAACGAGAACATGGAAATGCAAATATTTTAGTAACTATGAATTGCTAAATACCTTTTCTCATCTGCAGTTAGAGCAATCTTGTGACTTCTATAAGTGTCTGGTTAAAGCTTGTAGGAGGAGTTTTCATTCCACTCTGACTGTCCTTTGAGGCTGCAGAACCCCTGACCCTCTGTCTGCACCGTGCTGATTGGCCCTGTGCTGATCACATGCACTTTCCCAAGAAAAAAAAACTCTCTAGCAATACACACCAAACTGAGCATGTGCAGCTTGTCCCCTAGCCCCTGTTCTGTCAGTAGATGGATTGGGGACTGTGGATGAAAGGGAGTAACAGAGAAGACAGGATCAAACAGCCTTTTTACACAATGCAGAGGATTAACCCCTTAGGCTTCACAGTAAGTATAACAAGCATGCTTCACTGCATATACAGACTGGTTTTACTGTTGTGGGTTTAGTAACACTTTAAAGTTAATAAGGGATTAGATAGAAACAATTGTTATTGCAAAATTTCCACCAAAAGTAGTGCATGTATCACTTTTAGAAACGCGGGCAAATGCACTGCACTTGCGCCCTGCATTTGGGGTGTTGTTAATTTATTATTGACACCTGCTGCAGATTGCAAATGGACTGCATTTTCAATGCGATGTGAATCGCACAGGAATGCACATCATGTTCCTGTGCAGGCATGGTGTGAACTGGCCTTATGATTACAGGAACTGACATTATGTGCAGATCATAGGATACTAAAGAACTAATCTAAATAATAATATAGGTACAAAAATTTTACTGTCTACACTTCTTCAACACGGGGTGGGTCTTAACTGTCAAACTGAAAGCTGCAGCAGGGGAGGGACCCATTCGGGTTTTGAGGTATACCCAAACTACTTTCATCACTAGCTCTCAGTTCACGCTGTCGTCCAAACATCATGGTTAAAGAGAAAGTTAACGTTCAAAGCTGCACCCCAAAAAGGTCAGGATTAGAGCAAAGGGCTAGTCAACCATTGTCTGTGGTCTTACTACAATACACCTGTCCCCATATCTGCATTATCGTGTCTTGGAGGAAGCCATCTTGGTAGGGCATTTCTTCCTTATGTCATGGAAACACCCCCCGGTTCGGGTCGCACCAGAACTTGCGAACAGACAAAAAATGTGTGCGAACACCGTTAAAATCTATGGGACACGAACGTGAAAAAAATAAAATGTTATTGCCATAAAAAGTGTTTGAAAACCCGGGGCCTGCCCCAGGGGACATGTATCAATGCAAAATTTTTTGGGGAAAAACATCATTTTTTTCGGGAGCAGTGATTTTAAAAATGCTTAAAGTGAAACAATAAAAATGAAATATTCCTTTAAAGTGGGACTGTACCTGAATTTTTTTTTTTAAAAGCCAGCAGCTACAAATACTGCAGCTGCTGACTTTTAAAAAATGGACACTTACCTGTCTCCCAGTTCCAGCAATGTCGGCAGCAGAGGCCGATCGATCGCTCGGCTCTCTGCTGTTGCCGGCGCCATTCTCAGTGAGGGAATCAGGAAGTAAAGCTTGCGGCTTCACTTCCCGGTTCCCTACTGCGCATGTGCGAGTCGCGAGAATCGCGAGAGTCGTGAGAATCTTCAGCGCTGTCTGCCGGGACACGTGTGTGTCCCGGCAGACAGCGCGCCGGGACAGGAAGCTGCGTAAACTCCCGTGGGAGTTTATGCCCGGAAGTGGGTGCAGATACCTGTCTTAGACAGGTATCTGCACCCCCCTCCCCCTGAAAGGTGCCAAATGTGACACCGGAGGGGGGGAGGGTTCCGAAAAGCGGAAGTTCCACTTTAGGGTGGAATCCCGCTTTAAATATCATGCCTATGGGGTCCTCTTAGTCTGCCTGTAAAGTACCACATTTTCCCCATGTTTAGAAAAGTACCGCAAAATGACATTTGTAAAGGAAAATATGTCATTTAAAATTGCTGGCAGATCCTGGCAATATACATAAAAAATAATTTAAAAAAACTGCGTGGGTTCCCCCCCCCGTCCATACCAGCCCCTTAGGGTCTGTTATGGATATTAACCACTTCAGCCCCGGACCAATTTGCAGCCAAAGGACCAGGCCCCTTTTTGCGATTCGGCACTGCGTCGTTTTAACTGACAATTGCGCGGTCGTGCGACGTGGCTCCCAAACAAAATTGGCGTCCTTTTTTTCCCACAAATAGAGCTTTCTTTTGGTGGTATTTGATCGCCCCTGCGGTTTTTATTTTTTGCGTTATAAACAAAAATAGAGCGACAATTTTGAATAAAATGCAATATTTTTTACTTTTTGCTATAATAAATATCCCCAAAAAATATATAAAAAAACATTTTTTTTTCCTCAGTTTAGGCCGATACGTATTCTTCTACATATTTTTGGTAAAAAAAATCGCAATTAGCGATTATTGATTGGTTTGCGCAAAAGTTATAGCGTTTACAAAATAGGGGATAGTTTTATAGCATTTTTATTAATATTTTTTTTTTTACTAGTAATGGCGGCGATCAGCGATTTTTATTGTGACTGCGACATTATGGCGGACACATCGGACATTTTTGACACATTTTTGGGACCATTGTCATTTATACAGAAATCAGTGCTATTTAAATAGCACTGATTCCTATGTAAATGACAGTGGCAGTGAAGGAGTTAACCACTAGGGGGTGGGGAGGAGTCAGTGTGACGTGTTGTGTTTTTTTTTTTACAGTAGGGGGGCGTGGCTGTAAGTCTGACATCATTGATCGGCTTTCCCGATGACAGGGAACAGCAGATCAGTGACAGGCAGTGTAGGAAGCGCGGGGAGAGGTTTGTTTACACAGACCTCTCCCCGTTCTTCAGCTCTGTGACCCGATCGCGGGACACCAGCGGCGATCGGGTCCGCTGGTCCCGCGGCCGTGGTCACGGAGCTCCCGACCCGACGAGCACGCCACCAGCGTCGCGCGCGCGACCCCACGGCTAGGCAATTAAAGGGCACGTATATACGTGCTTTTGCCTAGCCGTGCCATTTTGCCGACGTATATTTACATGCGGCGGTCGGGAGGCGGTTAAGGTGAACTTTTTAAAAATAAAAATAGCGTGGGGGTCCCCAGCCAAAATCCATACCAGACCCAAAGTGCCTGGTATGAACGGGGGGAACTCATGCCGTTTTTTTCTTCATTCTGTCATAGGGCTCCCCTTAACCACTTCAATACACTATATTATATATTGAACACTGCACTATATACCCTGCACTGTATTATATATACACTACACTGAGTGCACTATATACTCTGAACTGCAGTATATATACCAGTGATGGTGAACCTATGGCACGCGTGCCACAGCTGGCACACAGAGCCATCTCTGTGGGCACATGAGAGGATCCAGGACAGAGCTAGAGGTCTCTCTATCCTCTCAGCCCCCCTCCCTCTCTTTCAGCCCCCCCTCTTTTTCCGTCCCCCCCCCTTTGTGTCCCCCTCTCTCTCAGCTCACCCCTCTCTCAGCATCTCTCTTGCCCCCCTCTCTCTCTGTCCCTCTTCTCTCTCTCTGTCCCCCTTCTCTTTCTCTGTTCCCCCCTCTCTCACACCCCCTCTCTCTCTGTCCCCCATCTCTCTATCTCTCTCTGTCCCCTCTCCCTCTCTCTCAGCCCCCCCCTCTCTCTCAGCCCCCCCTCCCTCTCTCTCAGCCCCCCCTCCCTCTCTCTCAGCCCCCTCCCTCTCAGCCCCCCTCCCCTCCCTCTCTCTCAGCCCCCCCCTCTCTCAGCCCCCCCTCCCTCTCAGCCCCCCCTCCCTCTCTCTCAGCCCCCCCTCCCTCTCTCTCAGCCCCCTCCCTCTCTCTGTTCCCCCTCTCTCTCTCTCTCTCACACACACAACCCCTCTCTTTCGCTCAGCCCCCCTCTCTCGCGAATTGCCGTGTTGGCACTTTGCAACACAAAACCAATGTATTTATTTCAGTTTAGGCACTCAGGCTCAAAAAGGTTCGCCATCACTGATATATACTATACGGACTGCACTATATACTGAAAAATTGGGCCTTAGGTGTTGGTGGTGACAAAACACGGTAACCCCTCACAGTTATGCCGCATACACACGATCACACATTCCGACAACAAAATCCATTTTTTTTTTTTCCGATGGATGTTGGCTCAAACTTGTCTTGCATACACACGGTCACACAAATCTTGTTGGAAATTCCTAAGGTCAAGAACGCGGTGACGTACAACACGTACGACGAGCCGAGAAAAAGGAAGTTCAATAGCCGCACAAGTGCCGCACTCTGCTTAATTCCGAGCATGCGTGGAATTTTGTGCGTCGGAATTGTGTACACACGATCGGAATTTCCGACGACGGATTTTGTTGTCGGAAAATTTGAGAACCAGCTGTCAAATTTTGTTTGTCGGAAATTCGGATTGGAAAATGTCCGATGGAGCCTTCCAACAACAAGCGCCCATCAAACATTTGTTGTCGAATATTCCAACCGTGTGTACGCGGCATTACTCTTGTTGGGCTCAGGAATGGTCCTTGCTGTTAAATATTAATTCAAAAATTGTAATTACATGACCCTGTTAAACAGGGGCAGAAACATTGGGCCTTAGGTGTTGGTGGTGCTAGAACACTGTAACCCCTCACAGTTACTCTTGTTGGGTGCAGGAACGGTCCCTGCTCTTAAATATTATTATAGAGGCTGCTTGCCCTCTTTTAGTGGCCTGTGAGCGTCTGCCCCTCCTTGGAGGCCTTTCTGGACATGATGGGTATTTTTTTATTTTAACACCGCACTACACTGTATTATATACTGTGTACACCACCTGCACTGTATTATCTACTGTATACTGCCAAATGCACTGTATATCTAGACTACGCTGAATGCAGAGTGTATATATATATATATATATATATATATATATATATATATATACCGTATTTATCGGCGTATAACCCTCCAAGTTTAGGAGGGAATTTTAAAGGAAAAAAACTTTTAGGATGGAAGTTTAAGGAAAAAAAATTATATTTAAATGCCCATCAATGCAGCCTTATCAGTGTCCATCTTAGCCTTGTCCATCATTGCAGAATGATCAGTGTCCATCTGCAGCCTTGCCCAGTCTGATTGCAGCCTTGCCCAGTGTCATTGCAGCCTTGCCCAGTGTCATTGCAGCCTTGCCCAGTGTCATTGCAGCCTTGCTCAGTGTCATTGCAGCCTTGCCCAGTCTGATTGCCGCCTTGCTCAGTGTCATTAAAGCCTTGCTGGTTTTTAAAATTAGCGCCGCCGAGATACACAGAGCCGGATGTCTTTTTTTTTCCTTGGCCCAGCTCCTATGATGGACATAGCACAGGTCCAATGGTGGGCGTGACTGTGAGCGGAGCCGAGAGGAGCCGAGCCGAGTACACAGTACACTCGGCTATGTTGTATTTCGGCGGCGCTCGCTGCTCTCCCACTCACAGTCAGTGGGGGATCGGCGGGGATCGGCATATAACACGCACCCATGGTTTTCCCCCTGATTTTAAGTGTTATACGCCGATAAATACGGTATATATACTAGTAGACATATATATATATATATATCAAATATACTGCCTGTACTGACTGAATATAGAGTTTACACTGTATATATAGGCTACGCTGAATGCAGAATATATACTATATATAGAGTATATATATATATATATACTAGTCTGACTATATATATATTAAATACACTGCCACTAACTAACTAACCTGCCTGCCTAATTTAGTTCAATCTCCATCCACTACAACGCACTATACGGGTGCTGTGTAAGCAGCCTTATATAGTGAGGGGCGTGGACTTAGTCCCCCTGAGCCATGATTGGCCAAAGGCACCCTGCAGGTCAGGTGTATGCTTTGGCCAATCATCATACCGAAATGCACTGCGGTCTTCCAGTGCATTATGGGGCGCTCGAATTTTCCGCAAATGCCCCATACATTTTGCTGTTCGGCGAACACCCGATGTTTGAGTCAAACTTACGTTCGACTTGAACTCGAAGCTCATCCCTAGTTCACTGGCAGCAGTACCTTAGATCTCACACTGCATACATACAGACAAGAGTGCCAAAAACCCCTCTGTTTGGCCCAATTAGAGAGGGGTGAATCTGCCTGGGTTTGACTGAAAAATTTGATGAAGTTTAATAGAAAAAAAAAAGTGCAGCATAAATTAGGAGACTGCAGATGACACAGCAATGTGAAATCGGCCAACAGCAGGACAATGTTTAAAATCAAGGCTGGGTCCAAATTTATCAGAGACAAAGAGCAGAGGTTTGGGTTTTACTACTAAAATTAGAATGCTACAGAGAATACAGCAACATAAAATTGGCCAGCAGCAGGACAGTTTTAATAAGGTATAATAGGCCTCATTGGTGTATGCCTATGTTTTATTTTTAATCTAAGACAGGCGGTTACACTGAATGTGAGCGATATATACAGTGCATTCGGAAAATATTCACAGCGCTTCACTTTTTCACATTTTGTTATGTTACAGCTTTATTCCAAAGTAGATTAAATTCATTATTTTCCTCAAAATACTACAAACAATACCCCATAATGACAACGTGAAAGAAGTTTGTTTGAAATCTTTTCAAATTTATTAAAAATAAAAAACGAATTTCAAGGGGTATGGATACGTTTTCAAGTCACTGTACACTGAATGTAGAAGTGGAATTGTGATCCAAAAACCACAAAAGAGGCCCAGTTAGAGGTAAGGAATCCTGTGTGTAATCGACAAACTAAAGTAAATTAGGTTACTATAGAAACTACATATCATTTTCTGGTTTGCTTGAAGTGTAATTTTATATTTTTTTCTGTGCATATTGTTTTTTGTTCCCAAACAATTAGACCTATGCATCCCACATAGCTGAAGATGGCCCTTTGCATGAGCGTACAGATAGGTACACCCATGTGAATGAGGCCTTAAAGTGTATGTAAACCCTAAATCAAAAAATAAATGTTGCAGCAGGAATGGAATTTGCTATGTGCAAATACTTTTTCCTTAAAACAGAATCTTACGCATAACAGTTTGATACCAATTAATGCTCTTTAACAAAAGAATATACATTCCACATGAATAAATATGCTACCAAAATTAGTGCGTTCTGTAAATTATCTGAAGAATTGCTCCTGTTTCTTTTTGCTGGAGGCTGCCATTTTGTTGAAGTCCAGAGCAGTCACTTCCTTTTTGGAATCTCTTCCCCTCTCCTTAGTCCCAAAAACTATATGTAATTTTCTGTAACTTAAAATATGTGCATTTCCAGCCCTGATTTTAAGTCTTGGTCTAGCTAGAGAGGAAGGTTGCAAAAGCTTTACAGTACTCCATCCCATAGCTTTGCTGCTGCTCAGGGAGAGAGGAGCAAATATCAGGGAGATAAAATATTACAAGACTCTTTTGTGCCCTCTTGGCAGCAGAGTTTGTCCTTTCACCTCTCCTTCTTTTCTTTTCTCCCACCCTAATCTGTGTTCCCTAGGTGCAACCCATGCCATTCCTGTTGCTTCCTCTACTACCTAATTCCCTCAGCAGCAGGGCTGACAGTAGATTGGCCTCTATTGACTTGCTGATTTTAGGCACATTGCCGAGAATAGTGAGCAGCTGAGCATGTGCAGAGCAGGATGAGATAGCACATTACTGGGTTTTAGACAGCATAGGCACTTATTTTGTAATGCTTTACATAGCTATACATACCTTCACAAGGGACCAGCCCGAAGTGAAGGACTTAAGGACTTAAAGTGATACTAAAGTCTTGTTTTTAATTTAAAAATACCAAACATATCATACTTACCTGCTCTGTGCAGTGGTTTTGCACAGAGCAGCACCGATCCTCCTCCTCTCGGGTCCCTCACCGGCACTCCTGGCCCCTCCCACCTCCTGATAGCTTGCTATGGGGGCACCCGAGCTAAGTCAGACACAGGGCCCGAGCTCGGCCCCCTCCCCACTCTCTCCTTATTGGTTCACTGACTTTGATTGACAGCAGTGGGAGCCAATGGTGTCCGATGTGTGTCTCAGCCAATCAGGAGGGAGAGTTCCAGATAGCCGAGTCTTTCGTGCAACATCGCTGGATAGAGATAGGCTCAGGTAAGTATTAGGGGGGGCTGATGCACACAGAAGGTTTTTCATCTTAAGGCATAAAATGCCTTAAGATAAAAAAAAACTTCTACCTTTACAACCACTTTAATTTTCTGACGAAAGTTCAATTTTAAGTGCATTTATTAGGGATAAAAATCAAAAAATGGTCACTGTGATGTGTGGAGTAAATGCAAGTGTCAATGACAGACATCCATCAACAGGGTGTCACACCGCACTCCCATCTACCTGGGGCCCAGACAGTGTAAAGCCGAAGACTCTCGACCACTGAGATACAGCTCAGTAACCCAACGTGATTACTGAGAGAATCACAGGAAGTGATGGAATCTGAAAATCTGTTCAAAAATACAAAATAACTGACAAGATTTTAAACCTTCTGTGGATGAGACTTCAGCAATGGTGATCATCAGCAGTGATATGAAGTCTGTATCCAAGGCTGATAAGCAGGAGGTGGTGGGTGAAGTCCAGCCTCATTAATCTTTGGTGGCTGTGTGTCGATCCTTGAGCCATTTCGAAGTGTGATCCAGGCTTCCCTTTACTGGCGGTATAAATCATCCTTCTTGCTGGAAAAGGCCCTGGCTGGGTATTAGCCGCAGGCTCTCCTATAGCTTGCCTCTGGTAGGCGCAACATATATGTGGTGGTGGTGCACTGTTGTCAGTGGGTGGTTGTGTCAGCATTCCTATACACGCTGAATTGGATTGATTTCATCACCTACAGTCACAACTATTTTGGAAATATTCACTAATTTTGGAAATTTTCTTATTTATTATTATTAGTTTTCCTTTTAGCGCTGCTGTTTATGTTTATTGCATTTGTTCTATGTGTATTTCATAGTTTAGCAGCTGCTTTATTTTCACGTTTGCACTTTAGCGCAGTATTTATTTTCATTGTTTTTAAGATAAAAAGTTGTAACAACCACCATTGTATTCTCTAGGGTCTTTGCTAAAATATATATATATATATATATATAATGTTTGGGGGTTCTATGTAATTTTCTAGCAAAAAAGTTATGAATTTTACATGTAGGAGAGAAATGTCAGAATTGGTCTGGATGGGAAGTGGTTAATATAATAATTCTTCTTTAAACCTTTTGTGTTTGTATTTACACTGGTTATCACCTTTAAGGTGCGCAGAGAGTTTGTGCTGTGTGTCATGTGCGTACATCATTTATATTTTATTTTGCAAGACTTTGCACACCTTTCGTTTTGATGCACTTGGAATGCCTTTTCTCAAATATGTTTTTTATTAAGAGTTTAAAGGCACATATGTAAAAATATCCATAGTAACAACAAATAGGGTAGCATAGAGCTTTACCATTGCCAAGTATTTCATCAGTAAGGCCCCTTTCACACTGGGGCAGTTTTCAGGCGGTACATCGCTAAAAATAGCGCCTGTATACCGCCTGAAAAAACCGCCCCCATTCACTCCAGTGTGAAAGCCGGCAGGCTTTCACACTGGAGCGGTGTGCTAGCAGGACCGCAACAAAAGTCCTGCTAGCAGCATCTTTGGAGCGGTGAAGGAGCGGTGTATTTACCGCTCCTATACCGCTCCTTCCCATTGAAATCAATGGGAAACCGCGGGGATACCGCCCGCAAACCGCCTGCAGCGGCGCTTTGCGGAGGTTTTTAACCCTTTTGCGGCCGCTAGCGGGGGTTAAAACCACCCCGCTAGCGACCGCATACCGCGGGTAAAACGATGGTAAAGCAGCGCTAAATATAGCGCTGCTTTACCGTCGCCGCCCCGCACCGCCCCAGTGTGAAGCCAGCCTAAACATAGACATTGGCAAGAGGCACATAACTATACATGACAGTACAGTGAGAAAAATGGAAGTGACATGAAAATCAAACACCTAAAAAGGTATTTAGAGGATAATCTTGAATGTATTTAACTGATGGAAGGGGTAAATAAGCTTTAACCGCTTCAGCCCCGGACAATTTTACCCCCTTCCTTACCAGAGCACTTTTTGCGATTCGGCACTGCATCGCTTTAACTGACAATTGCGCGGTCGTGCGACGTTGTACCCAAACAAAATTGACGTCTTTTTTTCCCCCACAAATAGAGCTTTCTTTTGGTGGTATTTGATCACCTCTGCGGTTTTTATTTTTTGCGCCATAAACAAAAGAAGAGCGACAATTTTGAAAAAAACACAATATTTTTTACTTTTTGCTATAATAAATATCCCATTTAAAAAAAAAAAAAAATGTTTTACTCAGTTTAGGCCGATACGTATTCTTCTACATATTTTTGGTAAAAAAAATCGCATTAAGCGTTTATTGATTGGTTTGCGCAAAAGTTATAGCGTTTACAAAATAGGAGATAGATTTATTGCATTTTTATTTTTTTTACTAGTAATGGCGGCGATCTGCGATTTTTTTCGTGAGTGCGACTTTGCGGCAGACACTTTGGACACTTTGGACACATTTTTGGGACAATTCACATTTACACAGCGATCGTTGCTATAAAATTGCACTGATTACTGTGTAAATGTGACTGGCAGGGAAGGGGTTAACACTAGGGGGCGCTGCAGGGGTTAATATATGTTCCCTGCAAGTGATTCTAACTGTAGGGGGAGGGGACTCACAAGGGGAGGAGACCGATCGGTGTTCCTCTGTACTGGGAACACACCATCGGTCTCCTCTCCAGTGACAGGACGTGGAGCTGTGTGTTTACACACACAGCTCCACGGTCCTGCTGTTTTCCTGGGCAATAGCGGGTGCCCGGCAGACATTGCGGCCTCCGGGCACACGCACCGGGTCCAGAGCCATGCCGCGGGTGTGCGCACGCGCCCCCTAGACGGCCGGGAATAGGAGGACGTCATATGATGTCCACCCAGGATGGGAGATCCACCTTGTGGACGTCATATGACAGTTGCCGGTATTGAAGTGGTTAAAGAGAACCTGTCACTTTACCCTGTATGCATATGACCAGGGGTCAAGTCCTGGGGAAAAAAGTGTGGGAACTCCCACCCAAGATCAACTCACCCACCAAAAAAAAAAAAAATGATACGCTCATATGCACGAACGCTTCAAAAGTGGTATTTTTCTTCCAATTTTCGTATTGTTTATTTCGTAGCTTAACTGTTAGTACATAAGGAAATATAATCCTCAATAAACATAAATATGGTAGTTCTCTGAATAATCAGCATTCATTCAATCGTGCTTCCATGCAAATGTGAACATCATGTTCTGATTCTTATTGGGGAATTTTATTTTGTATATAGAGTGTTTATGTGGTGAGTTTACACTTTTCATTGAACAGAGTTTGGATGACACAGGGTTAAACGGAAAGGTCATAAATGAACTGCACATTATCTGGACAGAATTCTTGGGGAGATAGTGATGTGTTCCTGCTTAGGAGATGTATGTTAGCTTGGGGGGCTGCAAACTCTGCAGGGCTCCAACACACACTCGCTGCTATTCCAACCCTTCACATATTTCCACATAAACTTCCCTCCTGGCATTAAACTTTGCCAGGTATTGTGCTCAGCTTACCACCCCAAACTGATGTTCCTCCCTCAGCTCACCTCTCTCCCTGCATGTCCTGTGAGCAGAATAGCTGTGCTCCTCCTCTGGGTTCTCGCATCATATGGCACTGAAGATAGAGGAGGGGGGATTCAGCGGGACACACAGAGCAAGTATGCAGGAGACTGGGGGGGGGGGACGAGGAGACAGAAAATCAGAAGGGGCCGGCGGGGAGGAGCGCATCATGAGAGGTCTGACTAAATACAATCTCTTAGCAGCAGGGACCTGATCTACCAGTCAGCTAGCTGTGATTGACAGGTAGATCAATGCGGAAGCTGTCATGGGGCCCCCTACTGGCAATGCCTGAATGGTCAGGTGTGCGGGACTTACTATTGCGAGCTGGGTCGGCAGCTGCTGGTGTAGCACCTGCCACACAGCTCGCATACTTCAAAGTCTTGCAGGACACGGCTGCTAAAGGGAACTGAGTTCCTGTTGTGGAAAAAGTACAGGAACTCCGTTCCCATGCGTTCCCGCAGGACTTGAGCCCTGCATTTGACACAGTCTCATTTTTGAGTTGTGGTAAGGGGGTGTTCCAAAATAATTTGCCAGTCTCCACCCACCAGGATAAAATGCTAATTTTTTTTTAGATTTGTGATGAAAGTGATATATAAAGGCCATCTGTTTTGTGGAGAGATTTGATTTTTGGTTCCTTTCAGCACACCTCCCTATAACCTTAAAGCTGAATGCTAATTGGATAAAACACCAAATAATACATTTATATATTCATCAAAATCTAAATTATTCATTTTTTAACCACTTGCAGACCGGGGAAGACCCCCCCCCCCCCCCAATGACCAGGCCATTTTTTGCTATACGGCACTGCGTTGCTTTAACTGACAGATGTGCGGTTGTGCGACGCTGTACCCAAACAAAATTGTTTATGCTATAAACAAAAAAAGTAGCACTGGTCCTGAGCACTGGTTGAGTTTAAATAGCCTGTTTGGTGCCAACATATGTCACAGGTGCACGTGTGCGCGCATGGGCAAATTTTTTTTAGCCAGTGCCCAATTTTTGTGAGCATGAAAAGGAACATGTTTTAGCCTGTGCACAGAAGGCCTTTCTTAATGCCGCCTACACACGATCGGATTTTCCGATCGTGTGTATGCTCCATCAGACTTTTGCTGGCAGAACTCCCGCCAGCAAAAGATTGAGAGCAGGTTCTTAATTTTTTCGGTCTGAAAAAGTTCCGATCGGAAATTCTAATCCTCTGTACCAATTCCGACGTGCAAAATTCCTCTGCATGCTCGGAAACAATTCGATGCATGCTCTGAAGCATTGAACTTCATTTTCTCAGCTTGTCGTAGTGTTGTACGTCACCGCTTTCTTGACAGTCGAAAGTTCAGAGAACTTGTGTGACCATGTGTATGCAAGCCAAGCTTGAGCGGAAACCATCCAAGATTTTTCAGACAGAAAATCCGTTCGTGTGTACATTACAGTTACATTACACTACAAGCCAAGGCGACTCTGGAGATACTTTGGGGGTGTAGAAACCGCCTGCCCGAGAACCAGATTATTTATATCAACATCAATACTTTAGGATAGCAATGCAAATATGATACATTTATGGATCCAGTGCTATTTTTCCACTTTCCACAACAATAAAAGCTTGACAGAGGAACTCTACTCTTCCCACTCTGTTTGGCTAGAGTTGGCAATAAATAATAAAAAATGTACTAATCATAAAATGTTTTTCCCACCTTTATTATGTAATGGATGTTTATTATTTAAACAGCCACAGCCTTTCCTTAGTGTCCACAGGGACCTGTTCTCTTGGGTGTCACCAGGCTGGATTGTTCTCCCCGGTGGCTTTGGATCCGGCAGCAGCCTTTTTGCTTCCCCAGTATACTTCTGGAAGAACGCTCCAAGTCTCTGCCAACTCTTGGGAAAGTAATCAGCCTGCTGCATCTCACGCATTGGATTATGACAAATGTAATGCTCTCTCATAAGATGTAATTCTACATTCTAGAATTTGAAATATACAAAACAGGCCCACCTAGGCAGATAATTTTATATGAAAAATACCAATCAATAAACAAAAACCATTTGCAAAATTTTCAGAAGATAATTACTTCAAAGGCATAATGCAGTAATCTTCAGGGAGATGATTTCCTGTGTACACAACTTCCTATCAGATATAACCTGAAGTGACTAAGATATAGAGACATACAAGAATATACTGAGATACAAGGAATATCTCAGTGGGATTGTACTAATAAGGCCTGATTCACACCTATGCATTTTTAGTGCTTTTTTCATTTTGCAGATTTGCACTATAGCACATGTTTCATAGGAAACCATGTTAAATGGACTGTAGTGCAAATCTGAAAAATGCAAGATAGCACTAAAAATGCAAGGTGTGAATCGGGCCTTATTTTCTTTGCCATTTTCCCACTATAACTGCCCAAATTAAAGCCACCAAGACTCTTTTGTGCCATTAGCAGGCTAGGCTAAAGAGGAACTTCACCCTGCAGCTCCTCTTCTGTACCTCTATCTCGAAAAATCGTATGCAGAGATGTGTCACAGGACTCTGCAGAGACCAGCAGCATATGAGAGGGTGATTCCCATGCATGCACACAGATGACACTGGTTTCCGGTGTCAGGGATTTTCAACTGTGCCAATTGTGCATGCACAGGAGGGAATCTCCCATGCATGTGCACGCATGCAAAGGCTGCCCACTGCATCTACCTAATCGCACCAAAGTAGTGTGTGACCATGTTTTTTAAATGTGCCACACCAAAACGCATAGCACTTGCTACCAAGCATTTTGTCCTGCAATGTTCCCCACACTTTACCAAGGTGCATTGGGGTGCCATTAACAATTAATGATACCGTTGTACGCCTGTAAAAGGGATGCACATTTTTTTGTTCACTTTATGGAAATGCGTGATTTTGCATGCATTCCTGCTTTGCACAAATGTAGCCTTACATTTATGTGAATAAACAGGCAAATACAACAAGATTTACATTGCGCTGCAGTTGAAGGATACAAAGGATCAAATGTGTATAACAAACAAAAAATAGAACTACAAAGAATGGTTCATTAGCGGTCTTTGAAGAATGGAGTTGAGAAACATTATTATAAACAGCGAGACACTTTCAAAATAAGTTCCGTTGTCAATTACCTTGTATATACCAACATTTATTAGTGTATCACAGGGATTATATTACATTACAGACATCAATGTAGTAAACCTCATTTATCAGTTATTTAAACATGATTACTTTTCTGGAAGGCTTTGTCTTTAATTGATAAGTGGCAGTCTGTAGCGTTCCGTACATTTACGGAGCCCATTTTCCTCTCAATCAAGCAGTCAATTTCCTGATGAGTTTCCTTGTTGCTGGCCAAGGTGCTGAACTGATGCCAAAAAGCTTCTGTTTTCAGTCACTTGCAAAGGGCCATCTTCCCTTGTATGATACCATATAGTAAATTGGATTTTTCTGAGAGTTGCAATTGTAAAGTGGAGCCCTAAAGATCTCTCTCTCTCTCTCTCTCTCTCTCTCTCTCTCTCTCTCTCTCTCTCTCTCTCTCTCTCTCTCTCTCTCTCTCTCTCTCTCTCTCTCTCTCTCTCTCTCTCTCTCTCTCTCTCTCTCTCTCTCTCTCTCTCTCTCTCTCTCTCTCTCTCTCTCTCTCTCTCTCTCTCTCTCTCTCTCTCTCTCTCTCTCTCTCTCTCTCTCTCTCTCATATTTTATTATATATATTTTCATGTGACAACACTGAATAAATGACACTTTGCTACAATGTAAAGTAGTGAGTGTACAGATTGTATAACAGTGTAAATTTGCTGTCTCCTCAAAATAACTCAACACACAGCCAATAATGTCTAAACCACTGGCAACAAAAGTGAGTACACCCCTAAGTGAAAATGTACAAATTGGGCCCAAAGTGTCAATATTTTGTGTGGCCACCATTATTTTCCAGCACTGCCTTACCCCTCTTGGGCATGGAGTAAACCAGAGCTTCACAGGTTGCCACTGGAGTCCTCTTCCACTCCTCCATGACAACATCACGGAGCTGGTGGATGTTAGAGACCTTGCGCTCTTCCACCTTCCGTTTGAGGATGCCCCACAGGTGCTTGATAGGGTTTTTTTTCTGAAGACATGCTTGGACAGTCCATCACCTTTAACCTCAGCTTCTTTAGCAAGGCAGTGGTCGTCTTGGAGGTGTGTTTGGGGTTGTTATGTTGGAATACTGCCCTGCGGCCCAGTCTCCGAAGGAAGGGGATCATGCTCTGCTTCAGTATGTCGCAGTCCATGTTGGCATTCATGGTTCCCTCAATGAACTGTAGCTCCCCAGTGCCAGCAGCACTCATACAGCCCCAGACCATGACACTCCCACCACCATGCTTGACTGTAGACAAGACACACTTGTCTTTGTACTCCTCACCTGGTTGCCGCCACACACGCTTGACACCATCTGAACCAAATAAGTTTATCTTGGTCTCATCAGACCACAGGACATGGTTCCAGACAGTAATCCATGTCCTTAGTCTGCTTGTCTTCAACAAACTGCAGGCTTTCTTGTGCTTCCTTCTGGGATGACAGCCATGCAGACTAATTTGAGCACTGACAGGCAGGCCCCCCACCTCTTCAGCCTCTGCAGTAATGCTGGCAGCACTCATACGTCTATTTCCCAAAGACAACCTCTGGATATGACGCTGAGCATGCACACTCAACTACTTCGGTCGACCACGACGAGCCCTGTTCTGAGTGGAACCTGTCCTGTTAAACCCCTGTATGCTCTTGGTCACCGTGCTGCAGCTCTGTTTTGGGGTCTTGGCAATCTTCTTATAGTCTAGGGTAGGTTTATGCAGAAGTTTTTAGAATGCATTCAGGTAAAAACCTTCTGCCTTTAGAAACACTTTTAGCCCCTGTTCACACCAGTGCGACTTGTCATGTGATTTGACAGGTCAAATCGCCTGACAAGTTGTCCCATATTATCAGCAATGGAACTGTTCAAATTGGTGCAATGCCAACTTTGCGGTGCCGCAGTGATTTGAAAAAGTAGTTCCTGCACTACTTTTGGTGATTTCAGATGCGACTTGCATAGGCATCTGTACATGAAGCCACCCAGATGTCAGCCAAGTCGCACCTGAAGTCACACTGAATGTGGCTTTGATATCATACGATTTTAAGTGAAGTTTCACTATTTCAAAGCTGCATTCAGTGTGAACCTAGACTAAATTATACTCAGAAAAGCAGATTTTAATACAGTATATACACAAGACAGCTAACTAAAAAGTTTTACTTATATACAAATATAAATTAATGTAATGCTACAGTGTGTATCTCCTTGTATTGTAGTGCGCCTGGGAGGGACAGGTGCAGCGTCCAGCCCTACAACAAGCAGCCTGTCAGTCTATGACAGGCTGCAGCTGGATGGGGCTGAGCTCTATACAGAATGTTACCAGCATTTGGGGTCCTGTGCATTTAGGGACAAAGGTCGACGAAGAAGACCTGCATTCTGGACCTTTGTCCCCTAATGCACAGGGCCCCAAATGCCGATAACGGATTTAGCCCCTTCCAGCAATTATATCTGTAACTAATTGATCAATTATTGGTTTTGTATCTCTTTGTACTATAATGTCAATGATGAGTCTCCTTGTAGGGTCTTAGTTTCAGCTATATGTGAGGTCCTGTTGTTATTACTATCTGGTTATGTATGATGACCTTTTGCACACGCAACTGTTTTTCTATTGCGTTTTAAAAATAAAAACTTACCTTTTAGATCTTCTATTTATGTGCCTTTAAAGTCCAATTTCTCTACAGTTAATCCTCTTTATATCTGTAACTAGGTGAAGATGACATCTTGGATAGGTACTGAAGTTTTCAGCACCTACAGTACAAGGTAAATAAAGATTAAAAGGGGTTAAAGCATATCTATGGTCAAATAAAATCATATATTAATTTCCACATTGTACTTATAATAAGCCTACTCCTAAAAATCTGAACAATCTTTAAGTTTGTAAACTTACTTTGAGAAGATTTCCACACATTTACTTCCTTGAATACTGTGACACATAAAGTATTCACTGTGCCCTATGAGTAGGCACTGCTGTGTCACAAATTTCACAGAGCCTGTGAACTACTAAACTACAGAGGTGCTGAGAGGAGGAGTTTCAGGAGGCGGAGCCAGTACAAAAATCACTGCTTGCAGACAGCTAGGTACCATGGGATATGTAGTCTTTGGATGTTAAAAGTAAACAACGAAAAAGAAGCTGCGAAGCATGCAGGGATTCCAGAAAGTTATGTGCAGAGATGGCTAGCAGACAGACAGAACTCACAACATGAAAGGAGATTTTTTGCAAGTAAGCTTATAATGGATTGTCAGAAATAACTATTGTTTGTATTGCTATTACAATGCTGATGGTATAAAATGTATGCTGTGAGCATAGAACTCTTTAAAATAGGGTTTAGGTCAAGAATAAGATTTGGTTGTGGGACTAGTAGTTAGGATCATGGGTACAGTTAAAGGAGAAGTCTGGGTCTGGGTCACAGGAGTGTAGTATGTTATATCTAATATATATATAGATAGATATATGTAGTGTTTTTTATGTATTTCATATAGGCATTTTATTTAGGCATTCTAAGACAAGTTTATTCTAGGCAGGCCACATTGGTAGCTGTTAATCTAATTGCGCATATTAAAAGAGGGTTTGTTGATCAAAGAGAAGTGGCCAAACAAGATTTACTCCACATATCAAAGGGGAACAGATAATGATTATCTTAATCTAATCAGTATTCACACATATCAAAGGGGAATATGCAAGAATGCAGATTGGGCAGTTTTATGACTACAGCTGTTCACAGCTTGGGGTGATCTCCTGTCACTCTGAATGACAGGAGCAGATCAAAGCATTTAATGGAAACGGCCAATCAAATTCGTTTTGCACTCTTGTGACCCGTTTTCAATGGCTAGCGGTCTGAAGTCCGCTCTCCTCTGACATCACTGCAATCAGTTGGGGCAGCATGTCATCCTGACTTCCGCCAGCTGCCTTGACTGATGGCAGTCTCAGCAAGCACTTCTCAACCAAAACACTTAATATTTGAAAAAGACCAAAATCTTGACCTACACACAAAATCCAACTGAAGTCACAGAAATCACTGTATGTGATTCGGACTGGAATCTTACCTCAAATAACAGCCAATTCTTTGCAGTGCGATTTGAACCCATTCATTTTGTATGAGCTCAAATTGCACCACAAACGTATCGGTTTTAGGTATCGGAGTATTTGCACGAGTACAAGTACTCGTACAAATGCTTAGTATCGGTGCAGCCCTAATCACTATAGTTAGAGTTGGCAACCCTATAGTGCAGAGTAGTAAGTGGGATGCACTATAGATAGTTAGGAAGTACCAGCCTTGCCCCCTGCCACTGTGGGGCATTTTGGGTAAGAAGGCTCTGTATACATACCGAAAGTAAATTAACAGCACTAAGCCCACTAAATCCTCTGTATACATAGTTTAGAGGGAGTATGTCTGGGGAAGTGTTGCAAGACCAAAGCATACAAAGATTTTTTAAGGCTCTGGTATTGGGAGAAGCAAGGAAGGAAAGTAGCAAGACTTACTCATATGCATTTGGCATGGGATGTAGCAAACCCCTAAAGGTATTGTCTGCTCCTCGACTTGGCTTTCATCTCTGCTGTTTTCTACTCAGGAATGCGCCATCAGCATTGGGATGACTAAAAGGATGTATGTATGCATATGAACTGCGCTTCAGTAAAGAATTGAAAGGCTTGTGTTGTGTGGACTGTTCTTTCTTCTAACTTTAAGATGAAAATCTCCTTTGCTGTAAGGCCTGTGGAAGGTATAAAACACGCTAGTGGGTGGAGCTTGTTAGACTAGGGCAGGGGCCTGTCTCTGCATTGCTGCATAGGGTAGGATCCCATGCCCATAAAAGCCTCAGGGGATCAACGTTTGCTGGGCAGGAGTGGTTAAAGAGTGCAGGTGCTCCTTCACCACTTGGCTGTACCCATGCATTCCAGCACGCAGCTAGGCCGTGACCCAACAGCACACTCTACTTGACAAGCATACTCCCCTCTCCTTCAGTAAAAATGTATGTGAGAATGCCTGTGATGAGTGTTGTGGTTGTTGTGTACCATTGTTCAGCATGGAGCTCTGGAGTATGGTTGCCACCTCATCCCTTTAAATCTGAACACATATTAATTACATAAGTTCTGTGGCTGATTTAGGGCTCTTTCACACGGGGCGGATCAGTGCAGATCTGCCCTGTGGATAGCCGCTTGCTCAGCGGGGATCGCCGGAGCGATCTCCCCTGAGCAGGAAGATGACAGGTCCGTCTCTGCACTCCGTGCAGGGACTGACCTGTCAGAGCGCCGCTCTCCCCTATGGGAGATCGGGTGACGACGGACCGCAGAGTCTGTCGTCATCCGATCCGCTCTGCAGACGGATGAAAAAATGGGGTTTTCCTCCGTCTGCAGAAACGGAGCATAGCGGGCACGGACGAGAGCGGGTGTCAGCGGATGCTCATCCGTTGACACGCGATATCCCATAGGGATACATGTATGTCAGTTTTTCATCCGAAAACGGATGGATGAAAAACGGACATACAGTCCGTCCGTGTGAAAGAGCCCTAAGGTGGTAATTAAACTCACTTGGTGCCATATCTGCATTTAATTAGCCTCAGAACCTGTGTAATTCAAAGGTGTTTGGGTTTAAAGGGATGAGGTGGCAACTCTACTCTGGAGTGGTAGGGCAAATAAGGTAAAACAATGATACTATATGGTGGTACAGGACTATAAAGTGTGTTTAAAGGTTTAACACATCAGTTGGGCTTTAAAAATAATTCTTAACATTTAATCTGGACCACAAAACATAAACCCTAACCCACATTTGATATGATCCCTAAATACCAGAACTAAATTAACCCCTGCATTGCTATGCTTACCTTGCTATGTAGAGACAAAAAATTGGTTCAGAAATGTCCTTTTCCTCTATTTAGAACCGCTGAGTGTTCATGATGCAATCCATTATATGCTACTTGGCAACACATACTTTACATGTATATACATTAGTAGAAGAAAGCAGTAATACCATCAATACTTTTGCTATCTGAAATGCTCCAACCCCAATCCCATATGTCTGGTTTTAAAGCCCTGCATTTATTTACTTTACTCTAGAGCAGTGGTTCTCAACTCCTGTCCTCAGGGCCCACTAACAGGCCATATTTTAATTATTACCTTGGGGAGATGCAGACTAGAATACTGCAATCACTGAGCAGCCATTGATATCACCTGTGATGTATTTCAGTTATCTTACAAACCTGGCCTGTTAGGGAGTCCTGAGGACAGGAGTTGAGAACCTCTGCTCTAGAGTGTATTTGCATCTTTGATATCCACCCTGCTTTTCATTTTAGAGAACACGTGTATAGATAAATAGATTATGTATTTCATAGCTCAGAAAACATATTTCTCCCCAACTGCTATACATCTAGCAGTTTAGATCTTAAAATAAGTACTTTCATATGTTTGACACATTTCCTACAGCTTTCTATTTCTTCCTAAAACTCCACTTTTCATTGCTTGCCTTGGTGATTAAGTTATTATAGCTAATTATTGTGTCACGGGGAATTCCGTTTTTTTTTTTTTTTTTTCTTTTCAATGTAAAATTCCTTTTGACTGCTGCAAAATAGTCGAGTAATTAGCCTTTTCAAATATGTATATGAGTCCGCAGGGAAGAGGTTGCGTGGCAAGAGAGCTGATTCCGTTTCTTTATAATTATCTACATTTACCCGGTACAGTGGAAATATTTTAAAGAAACAAATAAGAGGAAAAAGTGCAACAATTAGCTGTTTATAAGCCACCCTTGATTGAAATAATGCTGAAGCTAATCTTTATTACATGTATTTTTAGTTGATTAGCATGCTACAGTTGCCTAGCTGCCACACACTAAAAGCCAGACTCCAGGTACCCACTGAATGCTTCCTATAGCAGTGTTTAATTTCATAGGGTTTAGAGACCACAATAAAAATGTCAGCACTCAAAATGAAAAAATAATACAAGTTAATAAAGTCAATAGAGCTCAAAAACATTCCAAATATCTTCTCAATATTTAGTACATACTACAGGCTGAGCACATAATTGATTCCAAAACCTTGCAGCTCTGAGACATTGAAAAATATACAGAGAGTGCCCCAGCAGAGAGTAAAATCCTCAATAATACCCTCATGTTTTGACGGTATACCCTCTTCATCAAAGCTAACTTCAAAGACAATATTAGTTAGTTGAAGTTAACTCTGATTGGGAAGGTATGCCCTCAAAACCTGTAAGCTTTTCTATACCATTAAAGTGGAAGCAAAATCTCCTATCGTTTTCAGCCAAGGAAGCTGCCATCTTGGCTTCTGTTTAACCACTTGCCGTCCGCGCTATACCTGAATTTTCGGGAGGCCGTCATACTCGTGCTCCCTGCGCGCTGTGGTCACTGAGACTCAGGTGATTACCGATCCGAGTAAGGGGCCGGTCCTGGCCCCTTACCATGTGAACAGCTGTCAGCCAATGACAGCTGATCACATGATGTAAACAAAAGCTTGGTAATCAGTTTTTTTTTCTCCTCACGCTGACAGCATGAGGAGAAAAAAAAGCCGCTCACCGGCTCATCTACAAGGGACATCGGTCCCGAAGAGGAAGAGGCAATTAT
The DNA here is from genome assembly GCA_028564925.1 of Lithobates sylvaticus. Lineage (NCBI taxonomy): Eukaryota > Metazoa > Chordata > Amphibia > Anura > Ranidae > Lithobates > Lithobates sylvaticus. The sequence continues at coordinate 430,180,554 of CM053030.1, forward strand.
GCCTCATCTGTGCCCACCAGCACCCCCTGCCAGTGCCACCTATCAATGCCCATGAGTGCCACCTATCAATGCCCACAAGTGCCACCTATCAATGCCAACCAGTGGTGCCAATCAGTGCCACCTAGCAGTGCTGCCTATCAGTGTAACTGATCAGTGCCCATCACTGCCACCCATCAGTGCCCATCACTGCCACCTATCGGTGCTTATCAGTGTACATCAATGAAGGAGAAAAATGACCTGTTTTAAAATTTTATAACAAAATATAAAAAAATATATATATATTTTTTTTAAATTCGGTCTTTTAAATTCTTTTTAACAAAAAATAAAAACCGCAGAGGTGATCAAATACCACCAAAAGAAAGCTCTATTTGAGAGAAAAAAATGATAAAAATTAGGTACAGTGTTGTATGACCGCGCAATTGTCATTTAAAATGCGACAGCGCTGAAAGCTGAAAATCTGGACAGGAGGGGGGTTTAAGTGCCCAGTAAGCAAGTGGTTAATCATCAACTACCATGATGCTGCACATGTGATCAGTTATGACACCAGCCATTGGTTGGTTTGACAGTTTGGTTATGAGCACAACCAATGTGACAGTTACATTCCTGGCACGTGACTGTAACAGTTTTTTTTAAACTGTTAAATTGATGGGTTTACTTCCGCTTTAAGGTAGCATCTATGTTGGTTGTAAGGGTTCAGAAGTCAGAGATTGTATGTCTATTGGTCTGAGGAACTTTGGATGTTTTGGTGCTTAAAGCGGAACTTTTTTCTCTCTATTAAATCTTCTGCTCTTGTTGTTTTAACTTTGGATAGTAAAACATTTTTTTTCTGCCAGTAAATACCTTATACAGCCCACTTCCTGTTTCTTGTCTGATAATAAGCCTAGGGCTTATGACATCATGCACAGCTCTCTCTCTCACTCTCCTGAGAGTTTGCCAGGAAGGAAGGGGGGGTGAGTCATAAGAGGGCCAATGAGAGCTGCAGGTTTGCCTCTGTGTGAATCCAGGAAGTGAACAGGCAGCAACTTCAGCTGCCCACAGTTAAAATGATTGAAGCCAGACTTCGTGGAGGGAGATTTCTGAAGCATATTTGGCAAGTACAGAATCACAGTATATATAAAATATTATGCAAAGTGGTTGGAGGGAAGCTTAAGAATGGCAAAGATATTTTTATTACAAATTATGTGAGCAGACTGCAGTTCCTCTTTAAGAGATACGTCAAGTACTTTTGTTAGTATGAGGCATTTATTTAATTAAAATGTATTGAGGATTTTACACTATGCCGGTGGGCTGTATATTCACTTTACAATAATTTTGGCACTGATGATCACCGGGAGTGCATAGCCCTGTGCAAGTAATTACTCCAGCAACTTGTAGAAAAGCACAGGTTTGCTTTCTATTAAACAGCACAGATTTAAAAAGATATTGCTTTGGAAAACCAATAGATACTGGGGCTATATCACAGGAAGATGATACAACGGTCCTCCTTGAAGTACATGTCCCACCAGTTTTAGCACCAGTGTATTGTTAGGAGACTCTACAGCCTATTTCCTATTTCCACAGCCTTTTTACAACACCCAACTTGTTAGCAATCAAGAATCAACATCCAGAGAATGGTTCTTAAAGTGGATGTAAAGCCTCACATATACCCAGTGAAGTGAACAGCCTCAGATGATACACAGAGATAAAACAAATCTCCCTACATAAGTTTTACTTGTATATCTGCTGTCTTCAGCTTGCTATATTCTTTAGAAAGTGCACATAGTGTTAGAAATGTTCTCTTCTTCCTGTTCAGCACTGGGAGTAAAGTCTTGGCATACACTGTGTGACAGCTGATTGGAGGAAAGGCACACACCCCCACTCCACATAGGCAGAGGAAGGAAGCAATGTGCTGAGCTGTGCTGTGAATAGACTAGCTCTCTGCTAATCTATTTATAGCACCTACCCCGACACAAATTTCAGGCTGCTTTTCTCTTGGTTGTCGGAGAACTTGTCAGAAGTTACCATGCTGATAACATTAGAACGGAGCAGCAGAAAGACACAGGACTCAGGGTTTTGGAGAGAGATAAGAAAACACTGCAGATATATATGCCTAGGTCAAATGTTAGAAATCGGGTTTACATCCACTTTAAAACCAAAGCTATTGGCAGTATGAGATCCAAATAAAAGAAGTATGTTACTGGATTTCTGAAAAATTCTAAATAAAAAACAGGGATTCTCTGCATTCCTGAACGTGAAAAAGTGGAGATATCAACTTGATGTGTCATTTGACATAAGAGTAACATTGTCAGTAAATGTATCTTGATTCAATGTTTAGATTACACAATTGTAGCAGCAAAAATCTCACTAGCTGCAACTAGCTGGTGTATTTGTGCTCTGACATTTTTATATTAATAAATATGATAAAAAACATTTTCCTAAGTAAAGTAATACCATGCTGTTGACATTTTTTTAAATATTGATATCTATTAGGGCTGATGATGATGTTGATTTTAACAATCTGATAAAGGGGATATGCGGGCATATTTGAGAATCCATTGCGGGTCTCTAATTGTAAGAAGGTTAAGAACCCCTGATCCAGGATGTGAGCAGCTGTGGGCGATTACATTACATGGCAGTGAGTGGGTACTTTGTGGCTGTACGGTGGTCCTTGAATTGCTCCTCAATGATGTCACGATGAACATCCCTTTTTGTTTAGGTACAGTATAAGCACAGTTTTAGTTACACCTTCTTCTGCCCAAGACCCAACTGATGATTACATTATGTGAATAGATAGAAATTGACCAGTAGTTCCCTAAAGCTGTCCCTGTTTCACTGATGCAAAACTTTCCTCCATCTTGTTAATTTCCATAAAAATCTCATTAAGAATTATGAGACCACAGATGATAAAACTGGCCAGCACCAGGACATTTTTTAATGAGGAATAATTGGCCAAAATGTACTAGAGAAAGAGTCCCAGGCAGGTGTTTTACTACATGAATTAAGAGACTGCAGAAGACGCAGGGGTTTCAATTTGGCCAGCAGCAGGACAATTTTAAATAGCAAGGCTATGCCCTAGTTTACTAGGTCTTTACTACAAGGATTAGGATACTGCAAAGTATACACCAGTGCAAAATTGTTCAGCAGCAGGATAATTTTAATCAGGGCTAACAAGCCTAACTGGTGTACGTCTAACTTTTATCTTATAAGTCAAAAGTTAGAACTGAATTCCAGGTATGGATTTTATTCTAAAGTTACATTGGTACAGCATGGACCAATATGACAATGCACATGCCGTCCCTGTGGGACCACAAGCGAAGTTTAGAATCAATGAAGTAGTCACTACTACTACAGTTATCAGCACTGTCTTCTGAGTCCTGCACCAAGCTGTCTACCATAGTGAATACTGGGGTTTGCTCACTCGGCGCAAATGCCATTTACAGAATGCCTATCATTTTTACTCAATGAATAGAAGGTGTTCTCTAAAGACAAAGTGGAAAGGTGGGGAGGGGAAATGAAAACCCCAAAATACCACCCACGGACACAAAAGCAATTTATTTTTTTAGGGACACCTTGCATCAAAAAAAAAAAAGCAGTTTGCTATGGATTTCCCAAAGAGATAGCAACCACAAATAAAGTGCAGTTTTCTAACCAACTCTAGTCTATCCCTATGCAATTTGTCAGCTTTCCCTACAGCAACTTGTAATACACTGACACTATGGTTGCTCTGTATCCCCCTTTTAAAATGAGGGGGCTGGATTATCCTAAAGCTACCTTATTGGCCTTTATAAGCCTGTTGGACATAGTTAATAGGCCATGCAGTGCAAAATCTCCTGACTGAATCTCCTCAAAAATTCTTGAACCTGCAGGATTTAGCTCTCAAACCCATAGTAGCAGTGAACTAGAACCCCATCCCTATTTAAAAACCCCAGGGTATGAAGAGGTGCTCATGAAATCATTTAGAGTATTTAGGCCTCATACACACTGCAGCTCAAAAATGCCTGTTTTTTTCTGCCTCTAAAAGCCCCTCTATGTTAGCTTATGTGACTATTCACGCATAGGCATTTACAGGTGTTTAGTGGCAGAAGCATTGAGGCCTGATTCACATCTATGCATTTTTAGTGCTTTTTGCATTTTGCAGATTTGCACTACAATCCATTTAACATGGTTGCCTATGGAACACGATCTGAAGTGCAAATCTGCAAAATGCAAAAAGCACAAAAAATGCATAGGTGTGAATCAGGCCTAAGGGAGGAGCGTTGTGGCAACAAAAACACCTAATGCATCTAAGGCTGGATTCACACCTATGCATTTATAGTGCTTTTTGCATTTTGCAGATTTGCACTACAGATCGTGTTCCATAGCAAACCATGTTAAATGGGCTGTAGTGCAAAAAGCACTAAAACTGCATAGGTGTGAATCCAGCCTAAGCGTTCATTCATTTCAATGGCCAGGATACATTTATACACTGGCCAATGACATGAATGAACGCCCAAGTGCTTGACATGCCTAAACGTGTTTGCAAAAATGCAGCCTAGGCATGTTTTTGCTGCTGCTTTTGTCCTGAGAAAAGCGTGTAGAAGAGCTATGCAAATACCCAGTGTGCATGGGGTCCTAGAGAATAGAAAGTGACAATTTTCCGGCAAGACCCATGTACTTATAGTGTTTTTCAGATAAAATTAAAAGTTTAAAGCTGTTTAAAAAAACGAAACAACTGTAATACAATGCCATAATGTGCTAGTATGTATCGCATACTATCACATTAGGAAATACTTACCTTACCAAGCTGTCACCGCTGAGAGTGCTGACATCTTCCCCGGGTCTTTCTTCTGGGTTTGCGCGCTCCGGCTGTGCGATTGGCCAGAGCTGCGATGACGTCACTCCCACGCGCATGTGTGCGGGAGCCCTCGGTTCCGGCACGAAAGTTCTGACAAGGTATGTCGGACCTTTAGGGCGCATGCACCGGTGATGTCACTGGCTGCGCCCAGGGTGAATATCTCCTAAACAGTGCACGTTTAGGAGATATTCCTTTTACCTACATCGACGTCTTATTATAGTCTTCCATGTAGGTAAAAATCACAAAGTGGGCTTTACTAGCGCTTTAAGTTATGTGTTCACCCGGCTACAGCTATTTTTAACACAGAATAAAACACAACATTTGTCAATTCAGTGGAGAGCTCTTTACCCTTGCCTGGGGTTTGCTTTACCTACATCTGGCAAACTGCTCCTATATTTCACTGTTCAATTTGTTTGTGACAACTACGCTATATAAATGCTCTGTTATTGTTAACATTATTTACTCTGGCTGTCCTGGTATTTTTGGTTTACGTGCAGCTTCCATTACCATTCAGAATTGTTCTTTTAGTGGGGAGTTTGAAGGCATTTCAAGCACCTTTTACGTGGAAAACAAATCCTGAGAACTATTTGCAGCATCATTATTTTTTCTGTTGACTCACATGCGGCTATAGTTGGAATTCATTAATCTTGCCCCTCTTTCAAAAATATGGCTACATCTTTATTTTGCTGATTTAAAGAAAACTGGAGTTGTGACCCATTACAGAACAGCTGGATCATCCTCTTTGAGTCATCTTGTATAACTAGGCTGCTAGGGCTGCATTATGAAGGCCTAAACAGCTGCTGCAATGTATTAAGCACACAGTACTCCCAAGATATACACCTCCATGGATACTCAGATGCATATGCTAATATTAGTATAAAACAGTTATGTTTTGCACACATTTCCTCTGGTTATTTATATTTTTAAGTGTAGTTTTCACCCTTTTGAATGTTTTTTCAGATAATAGCTTTGCCTAGTCTGAAAATCTTTAACACTGAACTCCAGGAAAATGGATAAATGCTTGGATACTTTTTGTCACTGTATGTAACATAGCTTGGACATGCCTCTTTCTTGCTGACCGGATAGTAAAGATGAAACAAAATACTGAGGCCTTTGCTCCATTCACTCTGCTTTCTCCTCCTTCTTCTAATTTTTGGTTTACAGTACAGCACTGAGCAGTCTGACCGACTTATAGGGGTTGATTTACTAAAGGCAAATAGACTGCGGACTTTGCAACGTGCAGTTACTCCAAAGCTTAGTAAATGAGCAGAAGCTCTTCTGACTTCCATCATCCAATCATGTGCAAGCAAATATGCTGTTTTTCCTTGCACGCGCTTGGGTATTCTTTGCAAAGTGAAGCTTTATCTCATTTACTAAGCTCTGGAACAACCGCACTTGCAGAGTGCAACTGCATTTTGCAAAGTGCACAGCCTATTTGTATGTAGTTAATCAACCCCATAGTGTTGTCATGCCCTCTCCCACTGTAATTCCGGAATCACATGAAGCTAAAATAAAAACAAAATCAGGTTTTATGCCAGCTGCATTGAAAAACATTTTTGCTCTCACTATCCTTCACATTATTATCCACGATGTATATGGTGCCAACAGTTTGCGCAGCGCTTTACAACATGAGGGCAGACAGTACAGTTACATTACAATTTAATACAGAAGGAATCAGAGGGCGTTAGAGCTTACAATCTAGGAGGCTATTGGGTTTATTTACTAAAGCTGGAGAGTGCAAAATCAGGCTCACTTCTGCATAGAAACATACACCCCCCCCCCCCCCCCGGTCAGTAGCACTTATTCCACCACTAGCGGCTCCCCCTGTTTGGCAGCGGTGGTGGCTTCCCCTGCTCGGCGGCGGCCTCCCATTCTCCTGCTTCCCACGGGTAATCGCGGCGACGAAGGCTTCCGTCTCCTCCCTCCTTCTCGGCGGCCAATCGTGAATCTTTTCTTTTCGGTCATTCGGAAAACGGGTCTCACACCCGCTTCTGATTGGCCGGATTGAGGATGAGTGTTTCAACATCGAATATTCATACACTGTTGCAACACACCTGGGTGGGATCGGGGCGCATCCTCTGTGACCCGAGCCCACCCTATTTTGAAACCTATTAGAGCCTCTGGCTCTAATCAGGTGCTTAAAAAGAACCCAGCCGCTGTAATTCATGTGCCCTGAAAAAGGCGCCGGACCCATAAATAGGGGGGTGGCCGTGGTGGCCATGGATAGATTCATGCTATGCATGAATCTATCTATTGTATATAGGGGGTGGCTTGGAGAGAGGGGGCGAAGGGGCCCCACTGAATGCTTATCTTTAACTCCAACAACTTTATGATCTGTGTTCTCTGTTCTCTTGAAAAATGAATAAAGGAAAAAAAAAAAAAAATGTGGATGGATGGACAAACTGTACAAACTTACAGGGCAATAGTGAGCCCAGACCATCTGACAACTTTTCTTATTAGCATGACCCTTTCCATCCCACATGATTCTTCAGCTAAACATAAAACTTTGCATAGGGCTTGATGAAAGCTTCTTTACACACCCCTTCCCTTAGCAATAGGCTGTGCTGAAGCAATTGCTGGTAATTGAAAGAAAAAGTCAACCTGTAAAGTCAAATGTGCTTCTCTTCTATGCTGCACTGACCATTTCCTTAGGCGTTGTCTTTAATCCAGCCAACAGCAGCCACTTTCCTGTACCGTACACGCATAGCTCCCAACTGTCCCTGATTTTGAGGGACTGTCCCTGATTTGGACCAATGTCCCTCTTTCCTCCTCATTTGTCCCTCATTTTGGTCTGATCTATATAGCTGTATATAAAATGCACTTTTTATTATTCAAAAAGTGCTTCCCAGAGCTAAACCTTCCTTTCAAATTCTAAATTGCTGCATTTGTACATTTTAAAAGCTAATATAAAGGAATAGTAGTGGTAAAAAAAAAGCCCTTGTCGATTTAAAGTGGGGTCCTTAAAAAAAAAAAAATTAAAAAAAAGTCAGCAGCTACAAATACTGCAGCTTCTGACTTTTAATAATCGGACACTTACCTGTCCCAGGAAGTCCCCCTCGTTCTCTGCTTCGCTCGGCGGCGCCGGCATTCTTACTGTGGGCACCCAGCTGTGGCTTCACAGCCGGGCACCCACTGCGCATGCGCGAGCGGCGCCGAGTGCCGTGATACGCTGCGCAGTCACCTGGGACCTGTCACGTGTCCCAGATGACTGACTGCGCCAAGGGGAAGTGATGTCACCAGCCCAGGCACTGAAGGAGGCAGACTACGAGGGACCCCCTAGCAACAGGCATTTAGGGGGTGAGTAAAACTTTTTTTTTTTTTTTTTATTTAAATTTTTTTTAGGAATTTTAAGATATTTTTTTTTCACCACTTTAATTAACCTTTTTATTGGGTTAATTCTCCTTTAAGGGGGTGCGGTGGGGGTGTGTCCCATGCCTACATACGTTTGCTGGTAGGTGTCCCTCATTCCCATCTCAAAATGGTATGTGTACACGCATGAGCTAGTGACATGGAAGAATGAGTGACAGGTTTGCTCCATGTATCAGTTGATGCATGCTGTACAAGAATAACAGCACCTTAAAGGCAACTGTGGGGGTGGTAACGGTACAGGTAGGCACATACAAGCTGTAAATAGGCACCAATCTGTTTTCAATTACCTTTTATAACTATATTGTGCTTTTACTTTGAGTGTTGGTGAATGGCAAGGGTTGATTTAAAAAGGGTAACTTAGCACAAAACAAATTTTCCCTCCTATAGGTGAAGTGGCGTACCTAGCACATCTGACACCTGGGGATCACCTTTTTTTTTGCAAGCCCCCCCCCCCCCCCAAAAAAAAATGCCTGAACAAAAAAGCAAGTGCAACGCACACAGTGTGAGGCGCTAAATTGTGCATGTGGTCAAATTGTGCTAACAGTGGGTGGGGGCTTGAAAGAGCACAGTTAAATACACAGTATACATATGTAACAGTCTTTCACTTCAAAATATGCTTTAAAGTGGTTCTAAAAACAAAAAGGTCCCCCCCCTCTAAATACTTACCTGATTCCAATTTTAATACAGCATTGGGACCCAGAGCAGCTGCTCTCTCTCTAGCCTCACAGGACTTAAATGCAGCAGCAGGTGGCATTGGCTCCTGCTGCTGTTAATCACAGCCTGTAAGGAGGGAGCGTGGCCTGCGCTGCACTGTGTGTGTCTATAGACACAAAAAGTCAGGATTGGGATTGAGCCTGCAAGATTGCCCCCATAGCAAGCGGCTTGTTATGGGGGTACTCCACAGAGGGGAAGAGCCAGGAGTGCTGGCAGGGGACCTGAAAAGAGGAGGATCAGGGCTGCTCTGTGCAAAACCACTGCACAGAGCAGGTAAGTATGACATTTATTTTTTGTTTACAATCACTTTAATGACAGGGCCACAAGCAAGAGTGTAACAGACAAGTAACAGACAAGTATAGTACAAACCCATCAATACAGAACTTCCCCAGTACAGACCCTTCAATACAGACAAAAGTCCCCTCCTCCCCAGAGGAGACCTCTCAGTACAGACACCTGCATTCCTTGCCCCCCAGGACAGCTCCCCAGTACTAGAAACGCCCCATTTCCCTTGAATACAGACCCCTCAGCACAGAAAACCTGCTCTCTCTAGTACAGTCTTCTCAGTACAGACCTCCCCTGAACCCTAATACAGACCCCCTAAGCACAGACAACCCCCTGTCCCCAGTACAGTCTTCTCAGTACAGACCTCTCCTCCCACCTAATACAGACCCTCAGCAGAGACAATCCCCTCTCCCCAGTACAGTCTTCTCAGTACAGACCTCTCCTTCCACCTAATACAGACCCCTCAGCAGAGATAATCCCCTCTCCCCAGTACAGTCTTCTCAGTACAGACCTCCCCTCCCCCCTCAGTAGTAGAAGCCCCCCCATTACAGACCCCTCAGTAGTTGAACACCCCTCCAATACAGACCCCTCAGTAGTAGATCTCCCTACCCCAGTACAGACAACACCCCCTTCCTCCACATTACAGAACCGCACAGTACAGGCAACTTCTGCCCCTCCACTTCCCCTGGTGCACAGATCAACCTCCCTGTTTCCTCAACACACCAGATGACCAGTATGTCATACCGGCGGAGCAGGGAAGGCGACTTCCTCTCATCCTGATCAGTGTACAGCACACAGTTTTAATGTAACCTAGCAAATCCATGTGCTCCATGCTCCACTGTGGCCACATTCCTCCCAGCTGTACCCCCAGGGAGTGTGTACCCTGAGTGGACTGCACCCCCTGCACTCCCCTTAGTACACTGCTTGGTGTAGCTGTGCTTCTAGCATGTTGGATTTGAGATAACTGTGTGTATTGGGTGCAACAGTGCCAATAATGCCGCGTACACACGAAGGGACTATCCCGCGGGATTATCCGCTGGACTCAAGTCCACCGGACAATCCCCTCGTGTCTGGGCGTCGGCTGACTTTTTGGCGCCAAAAGTCCGGCGGACTAGGTTTTAAGTTTTGTTTTAAAATTGTCCGCTGGACTCGGCAGTCCGGCGGACAATCTGGCAGTCCGGCGGACAATCCCGCCGTTAGTATGCTAGTCCGCCGGACTTTTGAAATGAACGGACTTGCCGCTCATCGGAAAGTCCGTTCATTTAGCACGTGACTTCAGGTATACGTAGCTAGCGTAGGCAGTGAATGCCGCCGCGCTAGCTCTGTCACCTATCATGGATTTAAAGGGACTCCCCACGCCGAAAAAGACGGCGTGGGGGTCCCCCCCAAATCCATCTCAGACCCTTATCTGAGCACGCAGCCTGGCAGGCCAGGAAAGGGGTGGGGACGAGCGAGCGCCCCCCCTCCTGATCCATACCAGGCCGCGTGCCCTTTTCACAGTATATACTAAAATATTGAGCACAGCTCCGCCTCTCTTCCTCTGCAATACAAGTCGGTGTGAGGACACGTGTAATGAGGGGTGTGGCTGTTACTCAGCTATGTCAGTATAGAGCACTGCAGCGTGAGGACAGGAAGGAGCATTTCCACTGAGAGAAAACAGGCATTTTAAAGTGAAGACCAAACAGAAAACATAAAATGTAGAGGTCCAGCACTGTAAAAAGAAAAAATGTGAGACTTCAGCTGAGCTTAAAAAGAAATATGCTGACAATTTATCATTTACTTTTCAAAAATCCAGACTACCCGGCCAAGATTTACTGTCATTTTCTATTAGGTAATATTGTATTCCTCTCCTCCGACTAACCATATGCAGATTTCTCAGAAGTTTCTGGAAATAAGGACCGGATCTTTAGTCTGACTATAGACCTCTTAAGCCTTGTTCCTGCACAGAGTAAGCTGGTACATCCTGTTCAATACTTATGGGATTTTTCCTTAACTCTGTAAACACATTAACAGAGCATACAATATGATATAGTTTTGTAAGTAATGGAATGTAATCATTCTTGTACAGAAAAACATCTACACCAAAGTGTAAGTGAATTGATGCACATTTTGTGAACTTCTCAATATATATCCCATTATAACCGCGGCCATCTGTTGTGAAAAGCTTTCATTTAGGAAGGAATGTCAATACTATTCGTGTCTGGGAATACTGTGATTTATACAGTTTTTTGGGAGATGACATTATTACATTTGTAATGAATATTTCATATTCAGAGAGCGAGCAGAGCTTCTGGGGAAATGGTTATTACATGTTTGCAGTAAATAACAATCTGGTGGTATATAAAATATCTGCTGTGTGAAAACGCTGATGGGATTTTCTCACTTTACTGAAACGGAAATACCCAAGAAAAGAGTTTAGTCAGTGGGGTAAAGATGGGCATTCCCCGGGGGTTGAATGTTACCATTAAGCTTTTTCATGTTTAATTTCCAGTCATATTACTTTAATTGTACATTAATCGTACATTATCTGCTGCTTCGTATTTCAGCCAAAGTGCTCATTTCTTCAATTCACATAAGAGAGGCTGATGGAACACATTATAACATCGGCCATGAGATTATTTGAGGTTATTTAGAAAGGCTATTAAGGTCAAGTCGCTAATTTCTGTGAGTTATTTTAACTGTGTTCATTATTCCATTTGATGCTCTCATCAAAAGTTTTAAGTACTTATTGCAGAAGTGTGGAAACCCTGTCACAGATTCAAGCAAAGGTTAACCTTTACACACGATTGGATTTTCCGATGGGAAATGTTGCATGTGAGCTTGTTGGCTGAAAGTCCGACCATGTGTATGTTCCATCGAACATTTGTTGGCGGACTTTCCGCCAACAAATGTTGGCTAGCAGGTTCTCAAATTGTGCGCCAACAAATGTTTGTTGTCGGACATTCCGATCGTGTGTACACAAGTCCGCTGGACAAAAGTCCAAAGTACAAACACGCATGCTTGGAAGCAAGGATGAGCCAGAAGATGGAGATATCACGTACGTCTTGTATGTCACTAAGTTCGTAATTGTTGGCCAACATTTGTGTGACTGTGTGTATGCAAGACAAGTTGGAGCCAACGCCCATCGAACAAAAGTCCACGGTTTTGTTGTCGGAAAGTCCGATCGTGTGTACGAGGCTTTAGTGCAAATGCAAATCTCCGATTTATTTGCCATTAGGGATGATCTCTCTGGGAACCTTAAAAACCCAATTCATGTTTTGCATCTTTCTATCTCTTTTTAGTCCTGTATGATTTGCTACAGCTTTTTGTTTGGGAATGGAAAAAGGGAAATTTCATCTTAACCACTTTAATTCTGGGTGTCATTTTAAAAATGCGCAGGCACAGAGACTATTTGCCCCACTGCTGTTGTAAAATGGAACCTGTGCTAAGTGGCTCCTGCAGACCCCTGCCAGCACTGGCACAGGAACTGTTGGCTGTCAGTTGGAGCTGTGTTCCAACACTAAGCCCGAGAGCTGAAATGATCAGTTTCCTTGGCTTCAGATGCATCTACAGATCAATTCATAGGAGTGTACTGTAGAAGCAAATTTAAAGTGGTTCTAAAGGCTCAAGGTTTTTTAGCTTAATGCATTGTACAGTATACATAATGGTAAAAAAACGTATAGGTTCAGCGCCCCCCCAATACTTACCTGAGCCCCATCTCGATACAGTGATGTGCATGAAAGCAACGGCTCTCCTGGGTCTCTCTCTGCTCATTGACTCACACAGCAGCAGGAGCCATTGGCACACAGAGGGTGGCTAGGGAGCGAGCCTGTTTGAGTGCACCCAAAGCAAGAGGCTTGCTATTGGGGGAACTTGGCAGGGGGTAGGAGCCAGCAGTTCCCACGGGGGGGGACCCAAAAAGAAGAGGATCGGGGCTGCTCTGTGCAATACCACTTGCCGACCAGCTGCCGTCCCCGAAAATCATAGGTGTACGTCGGCTCCTTTAAGAGCTAAATCTGGCGCAGGGACCTGATGCACGTGGCCGGTGGCCACAATGTCCACTGGTCACCAGCGATCACAAGAAAGAGAGCCAGAACGGGGATCTGTCAATGTAAACAGACAGATCCTCGTTCTGACAGGGGAGGAGAGAGATCTGCTATTCCTAGTGATTAGGAACAGCGATCTCTTTCCTCCTCCAGTCAGTCCCATCCCCCATAGTTAGAAACACCTCCCGGGAACACATTTAACCCCTTGATCACCCCCTAGTGTTAATTCCTTCCCTGCCAGTGACATTTACACAGTAATCAGTGCATTTTTATAGCACTGATCACTGTATAAATGTCAATGGTCCCAAAAAAGTGTCAAACATGTCCGATCTGTCTGCCGCAATGTTGCCGTCCCACTAAAAATCGCAGATCGCTGCCATTACTAGTAAAAAAATAAATATTAAAATGCCATAAATGTATCCCTTATTTTGTAGATGCTATAACTTTTGCGCAAAACAATCAATATATGCTTATTGTGATCTTTTTACCAAAAATATGTAGAAGAATACATATTGGCCTTAACTGATGAAGACATTTTTTTGAGATATTTATTATAGCAAAAGGTAAAAAAATATTGTTATTTTTTCAAAATTGTTGCTCTTTTTTGGTTTATAGCACAAAAAATAAAAACCGCAGAGGTGATCAAATATCACCAAAAGAAAGCTCTATTTGTGGAAAAAAAATGGCTTTCATTTTGTTTGGGTACAGTGATGCATGACCGCGCAATTGTCAGTTAAAGCGACACAAATCGCAAAAAATGGCCTGGTCATTAAGTGGAAAAATCTTCTGGTCTGTAAGTGGTTAAACACAATATATCGTGTTTTTTTAGGAGTGTAGTGAAGTCACTTCAAGGCATGTGCTGTCAGTATGGAAGCTCAGACAAAGTTGTACTGCTCTGTCCAGCCTTCAGCAGTAGAACACCACTATGTGATCTATTGCTGGCTGATTGCCGGTTAGGAGTGATCTGCTGGATCTGGTCTGTGGCCTTCAATGACCAGATCCAGATCCCCCATGAAGAAAAAAAAAAAAATAGAAAAATAATTAAAAAAAAAACATTTATTGTGTAAGAAAGAGGGTCCCAAACATATTTTACCTACCACCCCCTTTTCAGAAAAAAAATGACCCAGTGCTCCCTGGAAGTCTACCTTCTTTAAGCGAACAGAAAGATGCAGTGACAATTTTGCCTTTTTTTTTTTTTATGTATCTATATTTCTACCTATGTCTTGCAACACAGTAAAGAAAGATGTTGTAAAAAAAGCCCACTGAAGCTCGAAATTCTAAAATTATTTTTTAAAATCAACCATAGTAACATTCGCTTTACCCTCAGAAAATTAAGATAACGAAGGATAATATTAAAATAAAAACCACTAATAACATTATTAAAAAAAAATCCTAAATAGAAAGATGAACCCGGCGTGCTGCTCAATCAATTTATTATCATTCGGCTCTTTTTTTGTCAGAAGCATTTAAAAAAAAAATGCTATTTGCAGTCAGTTTCTTAGGGAAAGATGAAAAGAGATGTACTTACCCGATCCTTCACTCCTCTCTGCACAAGCACTGCACTCCTGTGCTCTAGCAGTCCTAAGTCCTGATATCTTCAAGCCCAGATCAGTGTCTATAGCCCTACTCTGAATGTGAGGACGCCAGGAACAGTCCAATGCTGAATTGTGCGGGAGTGCCACTTGCCAGGGGAGCAGAGGTTTGGGTAAGTACAGGGCTTTCTCCTCTGGACAAAATAAGCACTTAAACCTTACTGGAGTTGGGCTTTAAGACCTCTTGGTGGGCTTGACCACTAATCGGTTATTATAACTTGCATTTTGTGTGTTTATTTGGAAAATAAAGTAATCACTATAACTTACACAACAGATGAAACCTGTATGAATGATTTTTCAAAATTTTCTCTCTGTATTCTTTATGTTTGCACCACTCCCCTATTTTTACTCAGTGCCCCCCAGTTGCACCCTGAGGCTACTACCGCCCCCCTGGATTGTTCTAGTGCCCCCCCAGGGGGCAGTATTGCCCACTTTGAGAGACACTGGTATAAGTGAATATCATTTGCATTTTGAAGACCTTTAAAAAAGTCACCATTGTGCAAATTTGTGACCTCCTCAACCTGACTTAATTTTAATCGTAACATTATGCTAACAAGTTGCAGTTTTTTTTTCCTAACATGTATTGCAATCTAGCATCTAAAGGGGGATAAAAGCTCTCCTAAAGTAAAAGGCATACGTTCACTTTGAGCTAACCTAGGTTCATGCTACTGCGATGCGATGTCCTGCGAATTTGATCTGCTTTTTTGTCCTGTGTGAGGTGCGCATTTGCCTTGAGTTTTGGAGGTAGACGGGTGCAAATTTTCCACGATTTTAACCGTGAATTTCAGGAGGCAGACAGTGGACAATTCACAGAGATGTGAATTGTGTGCCTCGAGTTTACTGCAAGTTCAATTGAAGCCTATGAAGATAAAATTAGCACTGCGCCATAGGAATTCTCATCGCACCCACAGTCAACACGCACAAGACCCTTTTTTTTTCTCGCACCAAATTCGCAACGAATAGATGTGAACCAAAGTCATGGAATACTATGCTTTTTACATGACCTGCAAATCTGTTTCTAAACGCATCAAACCCGCTGTAAATTTGCATCAGTGTGAACCCATGCTTATTATGCTACTACATTAAATAAAATTCACACCAATGTGATACAATTTTAATCAGCAGACTGGATTATATTTTGTAGTGAATAATATACAGAGAAGTGCAAATTAGGTAAACACTGGGAAAAAGGTATATACTGTACTAATTGCTACCGAATTAAAGCCCTATCTGTTCTGAAAAGAAAAAAACATTATACGTTAATTCAGGGACTCAAGAGGTTATGTATATTTAAAGGTGGCCATAGATGAATCTAAACTCCTGCAGTTCAGCAAGAACTGGCAAAACTTAGATCACAGGCAGTAAGTACAATTCTGCTCAGAACAATCTGTCAGTGTCTAAACAAAATATCTGGTCCTTGAGAATTTTGTTACAAAGATAAAAATCCTGATTACAACAGTGCTTGTGCTGTGTAATTTGGCCCCTTCTATCACCTGAAATACCTGGCTGAATCCTGCCTTATTCTGCCCCCCTTTGTAAACTGACCACGGTTCATCATGGCTGCTGAGCCCCTGACAATGTGATCAGTTTATCTGCCTCCATCATCCGCTTTCCCCTCCGTGCTCTCCCCCTCCCTCCCTCCCTGCCTGTCAGCTCCATGTCCGTGCCCGCCCCCTCCACTCCTGCTGCTCAAATTACTGTTATTTTTTTACACCATCCTCTCTGTTTATTAATGTAATCTGCCCTGTGTCTGTGCCTTATAAAAATAATGCAGCTATATACCTCATTTCAGAGCGCCAATTGCCGCTCACGTGACCCGCCACCTCTCTCCTCCTCTCCTCCTCCCCTCCTGACTGACGTCAGCGGGGGATCCTCGGCTCCGCCCGCTGCAGCTGCCAAACTGAGAAATGAGAGAGGCGGCGGGTCGTGTTAGCGCCAACTTCGCTCTGAAATGAGGTATATAGCTGCATTCTTTTTATAAGGCACAGACACTGGGCAGATTACATTAATAAACAATAAATGTAATTTTTACTTGGTGGATTAACAACCACTTTAAGGTGCTCTTGATCTGTTGCATGACTTGATAGAGCCAAGGATCATGTCCTGGAAGTCCCATGCAGGGAAGTCCATACTTTCCGGCAGAGGTCCCCGGTGAGAACTGAGAGCTCTAGAGTCCACAACTCCCACTGGTGGCACAGACTTTCCACATGAAGCCATGACACATGCAGTTCTATGCAAGCCTCTATACCAACTTCAGGAAGAAAGTAGGAACAAAATGAATACATGAACAGAGAGAAGAAAAATTAGCAGAAGACACAGGAAAGACAGCATTGGAAGGGGCACAGAAAAGATGAAAAGTATGAAAGCCAAATAAAATGTTTTAAATTAAAAAAGTAAATGGCATAAAAAGAGTTTTAGGAACAGTAGCAATTTGCTGTAAGGACAATTTACATGCTTAAGTCTAAGGAGTACTTTATTTTTGTCAATCATCTCTTGCTATAAAGGACAATTTTAATGACTTTGAATTAGAAATTACTTGAAATTATGTAATCGGAGACCATAAATCATAATGCAAATGCAACTTCATACCCAAAATAACCAAAAGGCACATCACTCAAGAAACTGCTCTTTAATTCTGTTTATAAGTTCACAAGTTCATTTCCTCCAGCATTTAGCTTGGCATTAGCATAATATAGACATTGACTTGGCTTTATAATAAATTGCCATGACCTATTGTACTCCAAGATATGTAATAGAAAAAGCAAGTAATGATTTTAGGTAATTACTCAGTGACAACATACTGAATCAATAAAGTAATAAAAGACAGTTAGATGTAGATATTTATATCCCAAATGGATGTGGAAATGCATGCCGCATTTGTATACTGGGTTCACATTTTGTGTTATTTACTAAATAATAATGAAATAAAATGAAAAATCCAAGTGATAGGATGCGCAACGTCCTCCTATGGAGTTGAAACGCACTCTCAATCTTTTCTTAGACCTGATTGCGATTTTGTCGCCTCGTACTCCCTTGTTTCTTTCCGCTCTCTGAGGGGCCTTAATCACCTGGTCTCACTGGATTTCACTGAGACACTATTAAAATTGCGAGCACTATTTCTTCCTGGGCCATTGAATGAACATCGCTTACTGTAAAAGCAGTGTTCCAGCCTCAAAAAAAATAAAAATAAAAGTCAGCAGCTACAAACACTTGTTTGTAGCTGCTGACTTTTAATAAGGACACTTACCTGTCCAGGGAGCCCTCGATGTCGGCCCTCCGAGGCCGATCCATCAATCGTATCGGTTTCCGGTGCTGCCATTCTAACTAAGGGAAACTGGCAGTGGAACCTTGCGGCTTCACTGCCCGTTTCCTACTGCGTATGTGCGAGTCGCGCGGCGCTTTGTGAATGGCCAGCTTGTCTTCTGCGACACACACAGGTCTCAGAAGACAGCGGAGGGGGTTCGCCTCACAAAAGTATATGGCATCCTGCACCACGGCCCGGATGGATCGGAAGTACACTATGTACTTCATAAAAAGGTAGGAAGGAAAAAAACGTTTTACATTTTTATTATACAAAAACGAGGGATGGAGGGGTGGTCTTTTGTTTAAAACCACCTCTCAAAAGTGTGTGGAACTCCGCTTTAACTACTCTGTGGCTGCTGCATGTGATTTTACAAATTTTGTCAACATAAGTAATCCGTTCTATAAAAACACACACCCCTGATGAAAGAAGGAACTTCTGAAACGCGTTGGGTGCAGTCCTTGGGCATTCTACCATGGTGATCTCATCATGGTATTCCGGAGACTATATAGAACTGTACTCTTTGTTGTTCTTTGTTATTGTGTTGACTTTAATGCCTATCAGCCACCATTGTTGCTCTTTTTAACCAATTGTTTAATACAATTTGCATGAATTTTTATATACCCTTTTTTGATCCTTTACTTCTCTATGGCAATTGCATAATATATTTGGGCCGTTAAAGTCCTGCCAAGGGGGAATCTTTCCTATTTTGTCTATTATTTGGGATGTGGGCCCATTCCATTGATCAACCATACCTCTATTTTCCTTTAATTTCTTAGATTATTGTTCCTCGTCAGAATGCCTCATGCCAAGGGAACATTACTCTACAATTCATTTGAAAACTAGGAGCATTGAGCTCAGCGTGCCCCTAGCTGGGACATTATGCTGGTCTCTGCTAATGATAAGGAACCAGTAGCGTGGTTCTTGATCACGTAGATTGGTTGCAGCTGTTACTGACAGTAACAGCTACCAGTGTATTTACTTAAGGTTAATGTATTTACTTAAGGTAGGCTATATATAATTCATTTTTTTTTTCTTCAGCAGCAGGCTGGCCGAAAAAAAAATGAGCCGATTGTGTGGATGGGGGAATCCTCCCACTGCACTATTGTATTCTGCTGGCAGGGAGCAGAATACAGTGATCAGTGTTGCAGGCTATAGTCAGGGGGGCAATAATCCAGTCTCTGCTGAACCTGCCAAATTTCGATCCTTGCATGGGTGGCTTAAGTGTCGCGACCTGATAGCAAAACTCTACAGTTTGTTTCTGTCACCTTTGCTATACCACTAGTTGAAACAATAGACCAGGTATATGCAATTAGCGGACCTCCAGCTGTTGCAAAACTACATGTCCCATCATGCCTCTGCCTCTGGGTGTCATGCTTGTGACTGTCAAAGTCTTGCTATGCCTCATGGGACTTGTAGTTCTGCAACAGCTGGAGATCCACTAATTGCATATCCCTGCAATAGACTTTACAAATCTGGAGTATCGGGCAAGTCTTGGAGTGAAGGAAAGCTGGTCTGGATGCAATACAGTCCCAGACAGACAATGGAAAACGTCTGAATGAGAGACTGTTATAAGTGGCATGACACAGTTACAGGCATTAATAAAATATATTATGAAGATCCACAGCCTATCAAAGCAACCTCATTTATGGCCAAAGCATTTCCTGTGTTTGTCACATATTAGAGAGTTATTGATTTTCGTCAGTTGAATTGTTATTCATTGCCAAGAGACAGGGAAAAAAGTTGTACATAATTTATATATTTTTGAGATTTTATCTTTGTAGATGTTGCTATAAATAGGCAGTAAAATTGTGATATTCCCTGGGAGATAAATTAGGCATGCTATCCAGAATGCAGGAAACTGTGTTGACCTTGATGATGGGATCAGAAAGAAATATGGATATAATATTCATAAACTTCACAGTAAAGAATTATTCATGCAGAGTCACTGCCCGGTGAGAATAGGTCTATTTATAAGTAAAGATTCTGACAGGAACATCTTTGGAAGGAATAAGTTACCTTATCTTGGTGCTTCCATTCTGCTTTATATAGAAATAATATTGCTCAATGGCAGCTCAACTGAAAGACTTGAAAACTTATTTGAAATATTTTATTTGTCTAGACAATCAGCAGATCCCTGGATCCAAGGCAGCGGTCTGCACATGGCTCATACACATAGGGCTGCATTTCTGTGCCTGGGAGCCACAGGTGTGGCATACAGCCGCCTGTACAAGTCAATGACAGGATGTGGTGTATATCGGTAAACACAGATCCAACAGCATACATGCTTACAGGTACAGATGTACGTTCCCAGACACACAGGGGTTCATTTATAAAAACGGGAGAGTACAACATCTGGTGCAGCTCTGCACAGAAACCAATCAGCTTCCAGGTTTTTTGTTAAAACCTAAAGGGTAACTCCAATTTTGTCGGGAAAGTAATAGCAAATAAAGAAAAAATAATATAGCTTATACAATTGCGACACAAGTCATGTAATTGAATGTTATTAACCACTTCAGCCCCGGGAGGATTTACCCCCTTCCTGACCAGAGCACTTTTTTGCGATTCGGCACTGCTTCGATTTAACTGACACTTGCGCGGTCGTGCAACGTTGCACCCAAACAAAATTGACGTCCTTTTTTCCCCCCCACAAATAGAGCTTTCTTTTGGTGGTATTTGATCAACTTTGCGGTTATTATTTTTTGCACTATAAACAAAAAAATGCGACATTTTGGAAAAAAACGCAATAGGTTTAACTTTTTTGCTATAATAAATATCCCCCAAAAATATATAAAGAAAGTTTTTTTTTCCTCAGTTTAGGCTGATATGTATTCTTCTACATATTTTTGGTAAAAAAAAAAAATCGCAATAAGTGTATATTGAATGGTTTGCGCAAAAGTTATAGCGTCTACAAAATAGGGGATAGTTTTATGGCATTTTTATTATAAATTTTTTTTTATTAGTAATGGCGGCTATCTTCGATTTTTATTGGGACTGCGACATTATGGCAGACACATCGGACACTTTTGACACTATTTTGGGACCATTGTCATTTATACGGCGATCAGTGCTATAAAAATGCACTGATTCCTGTGTAAATGACACTGGCAGGGAAGTGTTTAACCAATAGGGGGCGGTCAAGGGGTTTAAGTGTGTCCCAGGAAGTGATTCTAACTGTGGTGGGATAGGCTACTATACACATGACAGCGATCACTGATCCAGATGACAGGGAGCAGTGATCTCTGTCATACCATTCAAGGCAGAATGGGGAAATGCCTTGTTTACAAAGGCATCTCCCCGTTCTTCTGCTCCGTGACACGACCGTTCTGACAGAGGAGGAGAGAAAGGTCAGCTGTTCCTAATGATCAGGAACAGCGATCTCTCTTTACTCCCAGTACGTCCGTCCTGCTGACAGTTAGAAAGCACCTCCCTAGGGAACACTTAACCCTTTGATAACCCCTAGTGTTAACCCCTTCCCTGCCAGTGCGATTTATAGTGATTGCATTTTTATAGCACTGATCACTGTATTGGTGTCCCTGGTCACCAAAAAGTGTCTCTTAGGATCAGATTTGTCCGCCTCAATGTCGCAGTCCTGCTAAAAAACGCAGATCAACGCCATTACTAGTAAAAACAATAAAAAAATAAAAAGTCTCTAAATCTTTCCCATATTTTGCGCAAACCAATCAATCTTTGCGATAATGAATACATTTGTTGTTTTATATATTTTTTTTTTGGTATGTATTATAGCAGGAAGTAAAAAAAATATATTTTTATTCAAAATTTTCATTTTTTTGTTTATAGCGCAAAAAATAAAAACCGCAGAGGTGATTAAATACCACCAAAAGTGGTAAAAGTCAAATAGACAAAGGTCTATTTGTGGGAAAAAAATGACATCAATTTATTTTTGGTACAATGTTGCACGACTGTGCAATTGTCAGTTAAAGCGACGCAGTGCCGTATCGCAAAAAATTGCCTGGTCATTAAGGGGGTAAAATGTTCTGGGGCTGAAGTGGTTAAAGCCTCAAAAGGCATCAAAAAATTTGTCTCAACTACACCACCCCCTATCTCTTCCACGACATATCTTTTGTATCAGGTTATACATCGGATATATTTTATGTGGCTTACCAAAAGCCTGAACTTTGAGAGCCACTCGGACAGACCCTCCCTGCACTGTGTAGAGCAACGCGGCTTCGGAAGAGCTGCCACTAACAGCCTCCTGCTTTACAAATTATTTGTACCCTTTGCCATGATACTTCACTGGCAAAGAAAATGTTTTAGTGGTTGGCTGGAAAAGGATTTATAAATATTCATAAATCAAACTCACTGAGAATCCTCTCGCTAATGTCAGAGATGACAGTGCTGCCTACTGACAGCAGAGAGAACTGACAGCCAGGCTGAACTTAGGGGAAACTGAACAAGAACAGACTGCAAATTGACATTGGATGAATACAGCCATGCAGAGTAGATTAAAGAGACACTCCTGCTTACGACGGGGTGGCTACACATATGTACAATCTCCATTTGATTTACAAACAACTGCTGTATGTAGTGCAAGGGCCAGTCTGATTTATACATAGACTGTACATTCAGGTTGTATTGTGTATAATCAGCTTGCAGCTGCAGATTCCAATGTAAAGGCTCTCACTGCTGCTTTTATGTCCAGTGAGAGGAGAAAGGTTGGTGCTCTCTGGCACAACGCTGGATTGAGATAGGACTTAGGTAAGTATTTAGGCGGGGCTGGTGGGGGGAAAGCGGAATACAGAAGGTTTTTTACCTTACTGCAGAGAATACATTAAGGTAAAAAAACTTATACCCTTACAACCACTTTAAGAAGCCTGGAATTATGGTTGCTGAAATCCAGTAGATTACTATGGGAAACAACACGACACACATTCAAGAATCAGCCTCACGATTTCTACAGTGCTTGTATGTGAAATACGTATGAAAGTGTATATATATATATATATATATATATATATAGTGAGATTTGGGTGATTAAATACAATGAGTTGCGCCGGTCCAAACTGTATTTTTGGGGTGTGGCAGCCCACTTTTATTCAATAACGAAAAGTTCACTTGTACATCAGTTGCCCACGCGGGGTTTCTTCCACATAACATGCATAAACGAAAATACAGAGCCACCTGGCTCACTTGTTCGCAGCACTGCTGCTCCTCTCACCAGTCCCTTTGACTGTCTTGTCCCTGGAACACTTGGCTCTCTAGCCTTTAGTCACAGCACCCTGCTGCAGGGTCCACCTCTGGCCTAAGGATTAGGGTTCTCCTGCCACCCCCCATAGGAGCTGACCTGACTCCTGGAACGGAGACCTGCTTTCTCCTGGCTGGGTCCTCTAACCCATCGATGAGACCCTCTGTCTTTTGGCTTCCGGCTGGGCCCTCTGACCCCTCAATGAGACCTCTGTCTTGTGACTTCTGGCTGGGCCCTCTGACCCCTTGATGAGACCCTCTGTCTCTTGGCTTCTGGCTGGGGCCCCCTGACCCTGGTGAGACCTTCCATCTCCTATACTGGGAGTCGTCTCCAAACTGAAAGCTGTCTCCAAACTGGGAGCTCTGAGCTATGCTCAGACCTAAGTTTATAATGACCCTTCACACCTGTGTAGTCAGCCAGGTTGCAGATATCTAGCAAAACATGGACACAGTGCTCCAATCCAGAACTATAGAATCTGGAGAAAGCCAAAAACACAGCTTTCTCCACTAAGAAATGATAATAGCCTTGAGTGGAGGTGTAAGTCCAGAAGATAGGTGATCACAATTAATCTCATCTATTCCTATAGCGTCCGGTTCTGATAGACATGAGTGAGAAGAGGACTACAAGAAATGATATGTCCTATCATTATCCTACCATGTATAACCTGAGCACCGGCTGTGTTGTTTTTTGTTTTTGGTTATTTATGTATAGTTTGAAGACAACTGTGTGTTGTACGCTGTTAGGCACATGGCTATGTGCACCAGTTGGCCAAGGTATGCCCCAATGCCCCTGTTTTGTACCTCTACAGTAAAACTTTTCAATAAAATAAATTTTCCAAAAAAAAAAAAATATATAGTAGCCTTAATGCTATAATGCTAATCCTGTGTCACATTTTCCTATATTCATACAGTGACAGAGCCTCCCTCTGTCACTATATATATATCTATATCTATATATAAAATCAGTATATACAATGTGTATATATCATATATATAATGTATCTAAGCTCTGTAAGGAAGAAATACTCATGAGAATTCACCTAAATTATTCTTCCATTACAGACACAAGTAAATTAAATATTAAGTTTAAAAGCAATATTTTTCCGTTCACCAGTGTCTTGAGATAAGTATAATTGGAAAATCCATTGGTCTTTCTTGGCCGTACGGAAAATGGGTTTCCTGGGAGAGTTCTAATTCAATAAAATAAATAAAACATGCAGGCCTGACTTTGGCTATGTATACTATTTTGCCACCCTAGTAGATAAGTGAACAAGACCGCCTTGTAATTAAAGGAAGTATATGGTCTTGAGTATCAGTGTTAATGAATAATAGACTCTGTCTTGTGCTGTTCACAAAGCTTTTTGGCTCTTTTCATTTATAACAAAGGTAAGGGAAGCAAATCTAGAAGACGTGTTACATTTTAAGAAATGGGTGGACCTAGGGCATATATGTCTTTGGATTCCTTAAAATTACCACCAGAACCCCCAACAGTCCCAGATGCTGGTGTGACTTGTAGTTGGACTTTTCCTTTCAAAATTGACATCACTACATTTTACTATGACTACAGTGATAGCCAGGGGGACTTGTGTGGGACATAGAGTAGCTGTATATGCCCTGGGACTCTGAGGCTGTTGTGGGAGTATGATGGAGACCATCCTAATCTAATGGGCTCAGGAAGCTGTTTTTATTATTATATTTAAAGCAGCCCCAAGTGAGACTTCAGATGCGACTTGAGTTGCACAGAATCGATTGACAATGGAAATCACATTGTTTTTAGTGGTGCTCCTTCACATCAGTGCAATTTTTTTTTAATTAAAGGGTTTTTATTGATAAAAGATAGAAATTAACTGTACAGTACAATAAAAATGTATGCAAATCCATCAGAACACAGACAGTGGGCATAGTGTATACATACATGGAGAGAAAAATAAAAGGCAGTCACCTATTATGTAGCTCATATAAAAAAAAAAAAAAATTGTACAAAAAGATAATGCAAAATGAAGAAGAACAAACAAAACTACCTGAGCTTGTTTATGGACATTTGCACAGAATGACGTATTATCTACGCTTATATAAAACATGAGGAAAGTCCCAAGCTCGGGCACAAACCCTTAGAACTTTTGGTGGGTTTAGAATTGTAGAAATCTATCCTTTGCTATCTGTGGAGGGGCAAGACTAGAGTTCTCTAGCCAGCTCTGCCAGATGAGGTTGAACTTTTTAACTGCATTGCAATGGCGATAAGCCAGCTGTTCTCTAATTTGAAGAGAATTAACATAAGAGACCCACTAAACCTTGGTAGGCACGGTAGATGCCATCCAAAATCGGGCAATTAACTTCCTAGTGAGATAAATAATCTGGTTACCATAATGTATACACCTTTTGGATACATTTCAGCATCAATCGCACCCAACAGGCACACCAACGGGGTACGAAGTATAGGTGTTTGAGCTAGATCAGAAATAATCTGTATAGCCTCTGCCCAATACCTTGCAACTTTCGGATATCGCCAGATCATGTGTATAAAGTCCTCTCTGTGAACTATGCATTTTGGACATAAAGGAAAATCCCTCCGCCCCCAATCAAATAGTTTACTAGGTGTACGATAAGTTCTGTGCTGGATGAATAATTGCGACATCAATGCAATTTAGCACAACGCGATTTTGGAAAAGGTTCTTGTTCTACTTTGGTGTGATTCCAGCATGATTTGAGCCCCATAGAATATGCAAACCACTTCAAAGTAGCATTCAGGTTGCACTACATAATTGCACTGATCAATCAATTGCCTGCTTTGAAATACTGCAACCTTTTGAAAACCATTTCTTTCTAACTTAACATTTTTATCATTGAAAATTCTTGGGCTTCACTTAAGTGAATTATTCAGTCTCTTAAGGTGTACCTGAGAAGAGAAATCTGGGAGAATAATCCTCTGAATCTGCTACAGCCAGGAGGAAGCATTTCATCACTTTCCCTTACCCACTGATTACTCAGGTTGTACATTGTAATTATCTTAATGTCCCAGAGGGTGAGACTGCAGCAGGAGGGATGAGATGTGTTAGACAATTTGCATACATACAGTTAAGAATATAAAGGCTACCACAGGGGCACTAGGATTGCATCATCTTTGGGCAGGTATGTTAGTTGAGGAAATAGAGTTTGACTCTACACAATGCCTATAAAGGAAGGAAGGAAAAAGAGAGTATTTTTTTTCAGAGGTAAATAGTCATTGCATATGTTACACGTACACATTAGTTAACATGCATGCCCTTAGGCTGGCCATATACTAGATATGTGCAATTCGTTTTGTAACGAATTGAAATTCAGACAAATTTTTCATCTTTCGGTCATTCGGATGCACTTGAATATACAAATAAAAAATGACGAATTTCAACTAATATGAAATAAATTTTAGTGAAAATAAGGAATGAGTTTGACATAATTCGTTAATTCGTTAAAGGTCCAATGAAACAAAATGTCAACTCAGAGTAAATCTTACAATCCAATCAGCTGATTAATTTTGTGCTGGAGGTTGGATTACTGGCAAAGTGCATTCCTGAGAACTGAGTGAGTATTGTATCTGAGCATAGGAGAAGAGATATTGGGGTTGATTTACTAAAGGCAAATCCACTTTAGTGCAATCGCTGTAGATCTGAGAGGAAGCTCTGCTGATTTCTATCATCTAATCATGTACAAACAGAAATGCTGTTTTTTTATTTTCCTTGCATGCCCCCCTCAGATCTACAGTGACTGCACTTCTATGTGCACTTGTAGTGCAAAGTGGATTTGCCTTTAGTAAATAAACCCCATTGTCATTGTGTGTGTTAATGGATTCAATAAACAAATGACTTTCCGAACTACGAATCGTTAACTAGAATATATACATAAATATCGAAATATCCGAAAATGAATCAATTCGTTATGAATATTGATACGCTACAGAAATAATGAATTATCCGAAAACGAATTAACAAAACATAACAAATATAACAGAATGAAATTAGGTATTTTCCGAAGGAAACGAAACTAAACAAAATTTTTCGTGGTGCACAATTCTACCATATACTGATTGAAATTCAGGCAATCCAGCACTGACTGGCCAAATTTCGATTTGTGTGTGAGCTTCCCTGCTCAGGAGAAATCAATTGATTAATACAGCCTTTTTTAACCAGGGTGCCTTAAGTTTGTTTCACTGGTGCCTTGGCAAAATGCCTAAAAATTGCCAAAAAATGTATACAAATCAGCAGGTGGATCAAGCCTGCCTATTAGTTACACAAAGTCATAGGTTTTCATTGTGTCCCTTTACAACCGTCTAGCCAATGACGCCATCAGTTGATAAGGAGGATATTGGGTGCCTGCACAGCATGCTTGCTTTGCCCCCTCCCCTGCCCCTCTCCATCAGTACTATGGTCATATTTTCTGAGTCAGGGAGAGAAACTGAAGCAAAAGTGAATTATTGGAATACTAGTCAGTACCATTGTGCAAAGGTATATTTGCTTTGAAAGAATAAATCATCTCTAACATCGGGTGTCCTACATGTGTGGTTGTTCCTGTGTTACGTAAAACAATTAGTTTAGTTTTTACATTTTCAAAGTGGGTGCCTCGAGATGTGCAGAATTTTAAAGGGCACCTTGACAGAAAAAGGTTGAGAAACACTGTACTTACCGACTTCTGTTAAAGGGACATGTTGGAAATGATTTCTTTGATCAGTGGCTGCAACTAATCATTCCAGCACCCACAGCTCTGGGTGCCGGAATTTTGACAGCTCTGGGTGCCGGAATTTTGACAGCTCTGGGTGCCAGAATTTTGACAGCTCTGGGTGCCAGAATTTTGACAGCTCTGGATGCCAGCCGGTGGGATTCCTCCATCCGCCTCCTTTGTTAGGTTTTTATTTTTGTTCAGCCTGCTGACTGAACAAAAATAAGAAATAACTCTATGGCCAGCTTTAAAAAGTGTTTAACAATAGCTTTAACAGATCATGCCCCTGATAGATGCCTAGAGGCCACAGCTAACAAATTACATTATACTACTTTGAAAATAACATATTATTTCAAATATCTAACACTGCCTACTGGTGGTGGCAGGGAAAGTGGTGGAAACAGCAGCAATTAATGGAAAAGGACTATAACCCACAGCAGCCTGTACTTTACAGTTGACTGTTTTACTGTCTGCCCCCTAAAGGCAGCACTCCAGGCAAAAAGATGATTCTTCTTATTATTATTATACAGAATTTATATAGTGCCAACAGTTTACGCAGCACTTTACAATGTAGAGGGGGGGGGGGGCAGCACAATTACAGTACAGTTCAATATAGAAGGGATAGGGGAGGGGGTGATGGTACAAAAGGTAATAGATGCATGGAATGATTTGAGGGAGGTGGCTCGGGATTATACGGTTACAATTTAAATTTACATTTATATAAATTAAGTATATATATATATATATATATATATATATATATATATATATATATATATATATACATACAGTGGTGTGAAAAAGTGTTTGCCCCCTTCCTCATTTCCTGTTCCTTTGCATGTTTGTCACACTTAAGTGTTTCGGAACATCAAACCAATTTAAACAATAGTCAAGGACAACACAAGTAAACACAAAATGCAATTTGTAAATGAAGATGTTTATTATTAAAGGTGAAAAAAAATCCAAACCATCATGGCCCTGTGTGAAAAAGTGATTGCCCCCTAAACCTAATAACTGGTTGGGCCACCCTTAGCAGCAACAACTGCAACCAAGCGTTTGCGATAACGTGCAATCAGGCTTTTACAGCGTCCTGGAGGAATTTTGGCCCACGCATCTTTGCAGAATTGTCCTAATTCAGTTACATTAGAGGGTTTTCGAGCATGAACGGCCTTTTTAAGGTCATACCACAACATCTCAATAGGATTCAGGTCAGGACTTTGGCTAGGCCACTCCAAAGTCTTCATTTTGTTTTTCTTCAGCCATTCGGTGGTGGACTTGCTGGTGTGTTTAGGATCATTGTCCTGCTGCAGAACCCAAGTTCGTTTCAGCTTGAGTACACAAACAGATGGTCGGACATTCTCCTTCAGGATCTCTTGGTAGACAGCAGAATTCATAGTTCCTTTTATCACGGCAAGTCTTCCAGGTCCTGAAGCAGCAAAACAGCCCCAGACCATCACACTACCACCACCATATTTTACTGTTGGTATAATGTTCTTTTTCTGAAATGCAGTGTTCCTTCTACGCCAGATATACTTGGACACACACCTTCCAAAGAGTTCCACTTTTGTCTCATCGGTCCACAGAATGTTGTCCCAAAAGTCTTGGGGATCATCCAGATGTGTTGTGGAGAAATTGAGACGAGCTTTGATGTTCTTTTTGCTCAGCAGTGGTTTTCTCCTTGGAACTCTGCCATGCAGGCCATTTTTGCCCAGTCTTTTCCTGATGGTGGAGGCATGAACGCTGACCTTAACTGAGGCAAGTGAGGCCTGCAGTTCCTTGGACGTTGTTGTGGGGTCTTTTGTGACCTCTTGGATGAGTCGTCGCTGCGCTCTTGGGGTAATTTTGGGCGGCCGGACACTCCTGGGAAGGTTCACCACTGTTCCATGTCTTCGCCATTTGTGGATAATGGCTCTCACTGTGGTTCGCTGGATTCCCAAAGCTTTGGAAATGGCTTTATAACCCTTTCCAGACTGATAGATCTCAATTACTTTCTTTCTCAATTGTTCCTGAATTTCTTTGGGTCTCGGCATGATGTGTAGCTTTTAAGGATCTTCTGGTGGACCTTACTGTGTCAAGCAGCTCCTATTTAAGTGATGCCTTGATTGTGAACAGGTGTGGCAATAATCAGGCCTGGGTGTGGCTAGAGAAATTTAACTCAGGTGTGGACAACCACAGTTATAGTATGTTTTAACAAGGGGGGCAATCACTTTTTCACACAGGGCCATGATGGTTTGGATTTTTTTTCACCTTTAATAATATCACCTTCATTTACAAATTGCATTTTGTGTTTACTTGTGTTGTCCTTGACTATTGTTTAAATTGGTTTGATGTTCCGAAACACTCAAGTGTGACAAACATGCAAAGGAACAGGAAATGAGGAAGGGGGCAAACACTTTTTCACACCACTGTATATATATATACACACTGTATATGTTCTATTTTTTGTTCCACATACCTCATACCTCTGCAACCCTGTACAGCCAGTCAGGTGACCCCCCCCCCCCCCCCCGCAATTTCCTGGTTCAGGTTTTTTTTAGCTTAGTGTATCCTTTCTCCACTCTTGTTTTTTGTTTGATTGTTGGTTACAAAATCAGCATAATCATATTTTTACAGTGAATAAACAGTAAACACAAGAAGCTGGCCTTCTTAATTATGAAATAAAGTTGTCACTTGAATAGCTTTGCTATTTATTTTCCCTAAAAAGTATGCAAAAGGATAATGATTATGTAGCAAGCTGTCCACTAGAGACCCAAAACAAAGCCAATATTAAACTGGGAAGCAGTAATAAAAAAAGTAAACAAAAATTAAGAAAGAAGTATGAGCATAAACCACAAAAAAAATGAGGTTCAGATTTTGACTTTCAGATCTTCTTTTTCAGATCCTGCTTTTCAGTTACGGAGCACTGAAATACATTCCTATCAGATCTGGGATCTCTATCAAACAGCTGGTCGGCATGTCTTCTCCAACCATGAGCACCACAACACAGTCAGGTCAGTCTGTCATTGCATGTGTATATCATTGTGTTACGTTTGGAATTCATTTAATCCCTATACAGCCATGGGCGTCCGCAGAACTTTTTTCAGGGGGGGGCATCATTTTAAGGTCACTCATGCTCCGCCCCTTTTCAACAATGTAATAAATGGGAGGGGCTTAGTCATTGTCACAAAAAGCGCAGACATGTAAAGGTTTGAGAAACCTTTGTCTGATTAAGTATTTCTAATTTCCACTGGAAATTCATCTTCACTTTGTATTGGAAGTTACTCAGGCATACCATGCCCATATAAATAACCTAGAGAATGTAGGTCTTTTTATACAGCAATACATGTTGTGGGTGCCCATATTTTGATCTTGTATGAAAACATTGATCTTGTATGATGAAAACATCTGTACTGTATGAGTATTGGAGCCAGTGTACCTTATAAACCCATGAAGAATGAAGCTCATAACCTAGAAAGCTGGCTGGTGAAGGGTTAAGGGGATCCCTGTGTCCTGGAGCAAACAGTGGCTGACCTTATCCAAGCTGAGATAACAAGTGGATAGATAAGAGTTGCAGAGTCTGGAAATGCATACACAGTCACTCCATTTAAAATCTGTGTAAACACTAGATGTGCCTAAGAAGTAATCTCTGGCTCACCAGACCCACTCCTTGTTCTTCTGCTATTGCCGGTCCTCGGCCACTTCCCATTTCCTCTACATGTGTAACTTCTGCTTCTCCCGGACACCTTCACTTACTCTCCTGATGCCACCCAGTTTCAAAAAGACCGCGCTTCTATCATCCAGAGGCAGGAGACGTGGCCACGGCTGATCCTTAAAGGCTGGCCACACCCCTTCCCTTATTCCTGCCCAATCACTGCCTTTCTCCTCACAGAAGGTGCCGTTACATAGCAGAGAGTGCCCAATAGTTAAGCTGCGGGGTGGAGGGAGGGATTTGTGCTCTGCCCACATGATTGATGTTTTTACAGACAACGATCCTGCCAAGCAGCCTAATTTAGAGGGGGACATACGGTGGGGCAATGGATCACCGGAGTATCACCACTCCCCTTGTGGGCAGAGCTGGCTGGATCTACATCTTCTCGACTCTCTCTACACAGTGGGGTAGGGACTGGAGGTGGAGCCGAGCGTCCGAGCGAGTGAGTCTGTCAGATAACGTCAGAGAGCAGCAGCAGTCAGCAGACTCAGAAAAAAGTCTGTGGCGGACCGCTCAGCTCACGGACACCCACTTGTCTTGTGCGGACACCTTGCTGATTCCAGGGGGGGGCACTTGACCCCCCTTGCCCCCTGCTGCGGACGCCCATGTTAATACAGCATATTTAATGTTGCTAAAGATGCAGAATTTAACACACACAGGGGGTTATTTTCTACTAAAGGCAAATCCACTTTGCACTACAAAGTGCACCTGAAATTGCACTGAAAGTGCACTTGAAAGTGCAGTCGCTGTAGATCCGAGGGGGACATGCAAGGAAAATAAAAAACAGCATTTTAGCTTGCACATGATTGGATAATAAAATCAGTAGAGCTTCCCCTCATTTCAGATCTACCCCTCAGGTTTACAGCAACTGCACTTCCAGTGCAATTTCAAGTGCATTTTGCACTTGTAGTTTGCACTTGTAGTGCAAAGTAGATTTGCCTTACGTAAATAACCCCCACAGTATACAGTATATATGTTTGCTGTGTTAAGTGTTTCAAGGACAGGGATTGATTGTATACATCTTTGATGATTTAAGTTGCATAGTATAATAACATGCCGTTACTATGGAGAGTGAAAATAAAAGGAATAGTGAAGAATGGGCCTGTGTCCTACATGATGAGATGCTGCACTGTGGTCTGCGGAGTCCTTGTGTATGACAGGCTGATATTACCATGCACCCTGTTTCCCCGAAAATAAGACCTAGCGTGATTGTCGGTGATGGCTGCAATATAAGCCCTACCCCCCAAATAAGCCCTAGTTAAAGTCCTTGTAGGTCTTATTTTCAGGGTAGGACTTATTTTCGGGGAAACAGGGTAGGGCTTATTTGGGGGGTAGGGCTTATATTGCAGGCCTTACCGACAATCACGCTAGGTCTTATTTTCAGGGAAACAGGGTAAGCACTTGCTGCAGACACCAGGCATGTATTCCATGCTTACATGGCAAAGTGACATCAGAACCACGCGTGAATGTACTAATGATCGTTGATGATGTAACTGATTTTCACCAAAGTTTTTCCGACCCTAACCCATAATGTTCCATGTAACATAATATTTTAATTTAATTATTTGTATTATATTTATGCTCTGTAATCAGTTGTGGACACTGCATGTGTTATATATGCCCCACAAAAGTTGGTATAGCCAGTGCTGGGACAAGACCATCCAGCGCCCAGGGCAAAGATGCCAAAGTGCACCCCAACTTCCCTTAGGGTTAGGGTCTGGGCACCCACATCCCTGCAATAAACCATTGCGTCCAGGACAGCTGTCCCTCCTGCCCACCCCTTGTCCCGGCCCTGGGTATAGCACTCAGGGCATGTGTAGTACTCCCTGTCGGTCAGTTCCACTGCCATCCTCCATTGCATTTGCTGGTAATTCCCTGCTTGTCTAAATCATAGTCTTTGTAAATACAGTAGCTGTAGAAGCTGCTGCTGTAAAAAAAAATGCTTATATACGTTGTTACTTTTACATCTACTCAATTTCATTCATCTGCATATCAAAGGGATGAACTTCAATCTGCAGATGATTAGTAAAAAGCAACCTTACAAGTAAAAAAATAAAAAAATAAATAAATAAAATCTAAATTTGTTCATATTTCTCCTTAGTTAAGCCTTAGTTTGCCCTAATTAGTTTATTCTTCCCTTTCTCCTCCATAATAATTTCCTGGTTGTTTTTTTTAGTACTATTTTCATAACCCTTAATATTTAAATTTTCTTTGTTTTGTTTGTTCATTTTTTTTTAGCGCTGCATTAAAATAAAAAATAAAAAACAACCTTTTCATTATGTGTAAATAACTTCATAATGATTTGTACCAGAATGACCACTTTAATGTAATTTTAAGCAAGACAAATATCTAGAATAACATTTTTATTTAAAGTAGTTTTTTTCTTAAATAACACTGATCAAATTAGAAAACAAAGTGCTTTTTTTTTTGTTACTTTTTTTGACTATGAATTGCATAAATATCAAAATAAAGCCTTGTTTGTTCTAAAAAGCCAATATATGTATTTTTTTGTTATCTTAAATACCGTAATATTAAAGTTATTGCCAAATCAACAGGCCCATAGTAGAAATGTAAATATTGTTCTATCCCAGGGGGTCACTAAATAGGGGACTGCAGTCCGGACATGGACAGTCCTGTGGGGACCACAACTGCACCACTTAGCAGCCTGAGTGGACTCCACTCCTGCTGCCACTGCTGCTGTTAAACTCATAGCAGGGAAGAGGGTGGGAGATCCGGTAGGTTTACAAAGGGAGCTGGAGCTGCCCAACTTTTCAAATCAACAAGTGGGTGATGGGTTGCTATGACACGAGTTAGTCCTAGCAACCAATCACTCATTTGTTAACAAGAAGAGTTGGGCAGCTCCCGCCCACAGTGCAGACCCTCAATGTCTCCCGCCCTCTTCCCTACTGTGAGTTCAACAGTAGCAGTGGTGGCGGCAGCAGGCAGGTGAGTACATACAGAAAAGGAATCCACCCTGCTGTGCCTCCCACCCTCTGCCATTCTATGTTAAGGTAGGACTGCGAAGGGGGAAGAGCTGTAATTGCAGTGTGGAATGTGGTATAATGGGGGCTGTGATTTTAAGGGGGGACTGTGTTTGGGGGGAGCTGTGATATGGGGAATGGGCTGTGATATAAGAAGGAGGGCTGTGATTGCAAGGGGGTCTGCGATGTCAGGAGGGTGGGGGAAATGTGATTGTAAGGGAGGCTTCGATGTGAGAAGGGGGGCTGTGATGTAAGGAGGGGTAGGGGAGTTGTGATTGCAAGAGGGACTGTCATGTGAGGAAGGGGAAGCTGTAATGTGAGGGTGGGTCTATGATTGCAAGGGGGACTGTGATGTGAAGGGGGGTCTCTGTGATGTGAAAGGGGGTTCTGATGTGAGGCGGGTAGGGGAGTTGTGATTGCAAGAGGGACTGTCATGTGAAGAAGGGGAAGCTGTAATGTGAGGGTGGGTCTATGATTGCAAGGGGGACTGTGATGTGAAGGGGGGGGGGTCTCTGTGATGTTAAAGGGGGTTGTGATACACTCAAGTAAAGGGGGGCAGGGCTTTGACACGAAGGACCTGGGTTGTAGAACAAAAATGAGATTCAAGAAAATGTTACTGATCGGACGTCCGTGAATTTTAATTCACTACCCCTTCTCTAGTCCAAAAGGGACGTACAGATATAAGAGTCAAACTGGTTAATATGTTTTCTTTTTGCGAAGGCTTGTGCACACAGTTGTCAAGTGAACCTAACATGTATCCAAACCAAATAGTTTTTCAAAATATTTTAGAGAGAATATTGAATGGTAAAACTCCTGTCTGTGTCCCATTGGGGAGATTTCTCTTCACCTTCTGTATTGTGGACACAAAAGGAAGTAGTAGGCAATCTCTCCAAAATGTGGGAAAACTCTGCCTAGCCAGTTTTACAAGAAAACAGGTCCCCATTGGAAGATTTCTTCTTATCTAATGACAACAAACTATTGCTTACATTCGGTTCTGACAACACTGGTGACAAGGGCATACATAGGGGGTGACTCTCTCCAGGGACACAGACTGCAATAAAAAAAACCTGACCTCACCTCATTCAGAATTAGAAAAAAAATGGCTCTAGATATGCTTTGCGGCTGGGTTCACACTAGAGCATGGAGCGGCTCACCAGTGGCGTCACTAGGGTTGGTGTCACCCGGTGCGGTAAAACATGGTGTCACCCCCCATACCCCCCTATTTTCGAGGTGGCAGCTCAGCGTTGGAGATCGATGGTGCACGTTGGATCGGTCAGAAAGGCCTACAGGCAGTATTAGGGCTAGAGGATAGCAGGTTAGGCAGTTCCTAATTGCTCATTCCCTAGGATCAGTAATGGATAATGGCCGACAGGCCCACTTACCAGACCAAGCAAAACAGCGCAGTGATCCCTTCGGCTGATTAATTGCTCACTCTGGGTTGCCCAGGGCGAATCTGGTCAGAAGTGTAGCACGTCTGTACCTTGGCACTGGCTTAGTCTTTCTCTCTCTAGTGGCGCTGGGCAGTGTGGTTCTCTCTCTGGTGGCGCTGGGCAGTGTGGTTCTCTCTCTGGTGGTGCTGGGCAGCGTGGTTCTCTTTCTGGTGGTGCTGGGCAGCGTGGTTCTCTTTCTGGTGGTGCTGGGCAGTGTGGTGCTCTCTCTGGTGGCGCTGGGCAGTGTGGTGCTCTCTCTGGTGGTGCTGGGCAGCGTGGTTCTCTTTCTGGTGGCGCTGGGCAGTGTGGTGCTCTCTCTGGTGGCGCTGGGCAGTGTGGTTCTCTCTCTGGTGGTGCTGGGCAGCGTGGTTCTCTTTCTGGTGGCGCTTGGCAGTGTGGTGCTCTCTCTGGTGGCGCTGGGCAGTGTGGTGCTCTCTCTGGTGGTGCTGGGCAGCGTGGTTCTCTTTCTGGTGGTGCTGGGCAGTGTGGTGCTCTCTCTGGTGGCGCTGGGCAGTGTGGTGCTCTCTCTGGTGGTGCTGGGCAGTGTGGTTCTCTTTCTGGTGGCGCTGGGCAGTGTGGTGCTCTCTCTGGTGGCGCTGGGCAGCGTGGTGCTCTCTCTGGTGGTGCTGGGCAGCGTGGTTCTCTTTCTGGTGGCGCTGGGCAGTGTGGTGCTCTCTCAGGTGGCGCTGGGCAGCGTGGTGCTCTCTCTGGTGGTGCTGGGCAGCGTGGTTCTCTTTCTGGTGGCGCTTGGCAGTGTGGTTCTCTCTCTGGTGGCGCTGGGCAGTGTGGTGCTCTCTCTGGTGGTGCTGGGCAGCGTGGTTCTCTTTCTGGTGGTGCTGGGCAGTGTGGTGCTCTCTCTGGTGGCGCTGGGCAGTGTGGTGCTCTCTCTGGTGGCGCTGGGCAGCGTGGCTCTCTCTGGTGGCGCTGGGCAATGTGGTGCTCTCTCTGGTGGCGCTGGGCAGCGTGGCTCTCTCTGGTGGCGCTGGGCAGTGTGGCACGCTCTCTCTGGTGGCGCTGGGCAGTGTGGTGCTCTCTCTGGTGGCGCTGGGCAGCGTGGCTCTCTCTGGTGGCGCTGGGCAATGTGGTGCTCTCTCTGGTGGCGCTGGGCAGCGTGGCTCTCTCTGGTGGCGCTGGGCAGTGTGGCACGCTCTCTCTGGTGGCGCTGGGCAGCGTGGCTCTCTCTAGTGGCGCTGGGCAGTGTGTCACTCTCTCTGGTGGCACTGGGCAGCATGGCTATTTTTCTGGTGGCGCTTGGCAGTGTGGTTTTCTTTCTAGTGGTGCTGGGCTCAGCTACCTTGTTACTGTGGACACAAACCCCCCCCCCCCCCCCCCCATGAGACCAGCTTGCTCACAGGGTGGGTGGATGGGTGGATGTGTCACTCAGCTACTGTGCCTATTATAGCTAATACAATATATATGTGTCCAGCAGCACCCCCCCCCCCCCCCCCATCATCAGACCAGCTCAGGGTGGGGATGGCTCAGTCAGCTAATATATAGTGAGTGTTGTCTATCTGATGGGGGGGGGGGGGTGCTGCTGGACACATATATATTGTATTAGCTATAATAGGCACAGTAGCTGAGTGAGCTGGTCTGGTGGGGGGATGGGGGCGGCTGGACCAGATTGCTCTCTCTCTCAGGACAGCCAGGGCGCCAGACACAGAGTCCTCCCACACCAGCTCTTTTTGGTACTGTCAGTACCATGGCAAGCCCCCTCACCCTGGGCTCGGGCCGGCGGTGGACACCAGGACCCCCCGCCCCCCCCCCGCACCTGTTCTGAATCTGCACGGCAGCTTGAGTCTCTAGAGGAGAGGAGGGCAGCTTCACAGCGTGCAGCCGCCGCGCCGCCCGGGCGGAGATACTGTGTGGTGACGTCATCATCATGTCTTCAGCGAGAGATGTGACAGGATGAAGTTCGCTGGCTGGCTCAGTAGGGTAGGGAGGAGGAGGAGGAAGGAGGAGGACACACTCACACACCAGGGGCGGCATGGCGCTGGAGGTGTGTTGTTTCAGCCCAGCGGGGTGAACGGGTCAGATGGAAAAAAAAAAAAAAATACCAGGGCTTTCCTCACTGTCGGGAGGGTGTCACCCCTCTAGCGGGTGTCACCCGGGTGCGCACCGCACCCCCCGCACCCCCCTTGCAACGCCTCTGCGGCTCACAGCAGGGGTCCAGTGCATCTCCATTCACCGGTTCAGGTGCAACTTCAGCCTGAATTTTTGGCTGAATTCGGACCTGAAACAGACCAAAAGATGCTCAGGTGCAATTCACACTGGAGCCGCTCTGTAAATGTGTGAACCCGCTCCATAGAGAGCCAGTCACAATCTCCTGCTATTGCGAATTGAATGCAGGGAAACCCGCAACCCATTTAAAATAGTGTGTATGTAGTGTTTATTTTGTACTCTTTCACAGTGATGGGTCGTTCTTTACTGAACACCAGCTGATGTGTCTGCATCCTAAAATTAGCATAGTCTGGGTGGAAGGCCTCGCTTAGACTTTTGAGACAAATGTATGTACTTCAATCTTCAAAAAATGTAATAACTAATAGCTTTCATCCCATACAGTGCACAATCATAAACATTTCTGTAAAAGCCTTGTTGTATAAGGATGAGCTGCTTAAACCCACACATTGTATCTTTATGGTAAAATATGGGGAAGTTATTAAAATTTAAGGCGCTGCAGGATCTGGTAGGTGTAGAGCATGAGTGCTCAACCTGTGGCCCTCCAGCTGTTGCAGAACTACAAGTTCCATGAGGCATTGCAAGCCGCTGACAGTTACAAGCTTGACTCCCAAAGGCAGAGGCATGATGGGAATTGTAGTTTCGCAACAGCTGGAGGCCCACAGGTTGAGCACCCATGGTGTAGAGAATCAGCATTTGGACATAATGTATAGCCTAACAATGGCTGAAAAAAACTGAAAAAGTTATAAGGCCTTGAAGATTGTTATTATCAAATACTCATCTGCCAAGTGAATCTAGTGTTGTCCTGCTGCGATCCACTGATCAGGTGTAGCAGCCTGGGTTCCACGCCACCATCTTGGTCCACCTCCATTATTGGAAGCCAGCTGCCTTTTCTAGGTTCAGGAAGCCAGCTCCATCTAATGATGCATGCCAGCTTCATCCCCTGGCCACTGTGAGTCCATGCAACCTTCTGGGATATGTGACGTGGCATCCCAGAAGACTCAAGGTACAGAGATACTTGCAGCACAGTGGTTAAGTGGTTAGCCCTTTCTTCTAACACTAGGGTTATTGGTTGAAATCCCAACCACAGCACTACCTGCCTGGAGTTTGCATGTTCTTCTCCCTGTGCCTCTGTGGGTCTCCTCCCACACTCCAAAGACATGCTGGTAGGTTAATTGGCTCCCACTTACATTGACCCTAGTATGTGTATGTATGAATGCGAGTTAGGGACCTATGATTGTAAGCTCCTTGAGAGCAGGGAGTGATGTGAATGTACAATATATATGTATTGTGTTGTGTAAATCAATGGTGCTATATAAGTACCTGAAATAAATAAATTAATTCTTGCCTAGGCCAGAATGGTCATGGGGCTGGGAAAAAAATATCTGTGGCCTCCAGTGGCATGCGTCCAATCAGCAGGTCACCCATGGTCATTCCCCATAGAGGCAGAACGGCGATCTACTTTTGTAAACAAGGTAGATCGTGGTTCTGACAGGGGAGGACACAGAGATCTTCTGTTTCTGCTAAGCAGAAACACGGATCTCTGTGTTCCTCCAGTCAGTCCATCCCCACACAGTTAGCAAGCACCTCCTAGGGACACATTTAAGCCTTCGATCGCCACTGATGTTAACCCCTTCCCTGCCAGTGTCATTAGTACAGTAACAGTGAATATTTGTAGCACTGATCACTGTATTAGTGTCACTGGTCCCCCAAAAAGTGTCAGATTTGTCCGCTACAATGTCGTAGTCCTGCTAAAAATTACTGATCGCCACCATTACTAGTAAAATAAATAAATAAAAATGCCCAAAAAAAACCCATAGTTTGCAGACACTATAACTTTTGC
Organism: Lithobates sylvaticus; assembly: GCA_028564925.1. NCBI lineage: Eukaryota > Metazoa > Chordata > Amphibia > Anura > Ranidae > Lithobates > Lithobates sylvaticus. Next base: position 430,220,667 of record CM053030.1, read on the forward strand.
GCAAACCAATCAATATACACTTTTTGGGATTTTTAGTACCAAAAATATGTAGCAGAATACATATTGGCCAAAATCGATGAAGAAATTCAATTTTTTACATTTTTTTATTGGCTATGATTTATGGCAGAAAGAAAAATGTTTTTTTCTTTTTTCAAAATTGTCTGTCTTTTTTTGTTTATATCGCAAAAAAAACCCCCGCTGAGGTGATCAAATACCACCAAAAGAAAGCTCTATTTGTGGGAAAATAAGGACATCAATTTTATTTGGGTTCAGCATTGCCTGACCTCGCAATTGTCAGTTAAAGTAATAAAGTGCCATTTTGCAAAAAATGGCTTGGTCATTAAGGGGGTAAAACCTTCCGGCCTGAAGTGGTTAAGATATATAACTAAATACATAGAATGGATCAGCTAAAATAAGCTCACAGCAGTCCCCAGTCATTTGTATTGCTCTCTAGGTTCCCCAACCTCAATACCTGGACAGTCCTAAGCACTGAAAATTCAAGGGTCAATTCTGGCATACAAGCAATAACTAAGGAAAAACTCTTGAAGCTAAACCCTGTGTAGATATAAAAAACAAATGTAGTTCTAAGATCATTTATATAGGAATACATTTATTTTTACATGCAAGTAATGTAAGCACCTAAATTTCCCTGGTATGAGTTTCTTGTAGTCCCTGTACAGGGCTGGAGGAAGAAGCCTCAAATATTGCCAATCGGTTCATGTGCTGACAAGAGGCATGCTGATAGGAAGAGAAAGCAGAGTGACAGGGAGATGAGCTTCATTTGTTATTGCAACCTATGGGTGATTTTGTTCCTTATACTTCGATCATACATAAAGTTTATACATCCAGGTACTAGTAGACCTAGTTAGATTATTTGAAGATGGCCAATTGAGCCACAAATACTTAAGCCCCATACACACGGTCGGATTTTCCGACGGAAAATGTCCTATCGGACAATGTTGTCGGAAATTCCGACCGTGTGTAGGCTCCATCGGACATTTTCCATCGGATTTTCCGACGGACAAAGTTTTATCTCCTGCTCTCAAATTTTCGGACTTTTTCCGATCGTGTGTAGCGAATTCCGACGGACAAAGTGCCACGCATGCTCAGATCACATTACAAGACCAAAGCTATTGGCTACTAGCCTCTACGTAGTCCCGTCGTAGGCAACAAACGTCACCACGTTCAGAATGATCGGATTTTCCGACAACTTTGTCCGACCGTGTGTATGCAACACCAGTGTCGGACTAAATCCGTCGGAAAAAATCCGATGGATTTTGTGGTCGGATTTTCCGACCGTGTGTACGGGGCATTAGAGGCTCTGATATGCATACAGTGCCAACCTCCCATGGTCATGTCCGCCTGCTGGCCTTACTATTAACCTATGGGCTGCCAGTAGTGGGACTCAGGAGGTACAGATCAGAAACCTGATTACATAACAGAGCGCCCCAGCATTCAGAACACGGGAAGTGCTGTCCAAAGACTAACCCCTGGAGATGCCTTCCCTATACCCTTCCTGGGCAGCACAGTGGTGTAGTGGTTAGCACTTTCACCTAGCAGCAATAGGGTCAATGGTTCAAATCCCGACCACGACACCTTCTGCCTGGAGTTTGCATGTTCTCCCTGTGCCTGCGTGGGTTTCCTCCGGTTTCCTCCCACAATCCAAAGACATGCTGGTAGGTTAATTAGATCCTGTTGATAAAATTGGCCAAATATGTGTATGTTGTATGTGTATGTGTTAGTAAGCATGTCGGGACCCCACAGGGCAAGGACTGCGCTATACCACAGATGGACACCAGTGGCAAAAGCACCCTAAGGCGGTTCATTTCGCATAGGTAGCGCTATACAAGTCATTCATACAGTAAGCAGTAAGTTTAAAGCTTCAGGATTGTTTTGAAATCTATACTTCTTCCTAGCATATTTCCCAAGACACCTGGAACCAGACATTAAAATTGTTTGCAATAACTACATGGCTTAAATATTTTATACTCCATTCTAAAAATATATATATATATTATGACATCCTACTATGAAACAGAACTGGAAGTCAAGTCAATGCATAGTTATACCAGTGAAGTAATAGATGCAGCGTGTCATTTCATTATTATTGAAGTTATTATGCGTGGGATCATAATTATGCCGTTCATTGTTCTGTAGCTGATACATCCTCCGTAATAAAACGACCTCATAAAATTTAACCTAGAACCGCGGTGTAATGTATTTATACAGTCTGAATGTTTCAACACTGCCTGTTGCAGAAAAGAAAAGTCTGCTGCCTTTCAGAAAAAAAAATAAATCTTTTCAACTTTGAAATAGTACTGCACTTTTGTTATAGCAGCTTGACAGAGAACAATGTCTATAATAGGCTCTTCCAAAAGGAAAACTCCTGCTGTAGACTAGCTGCTGACATATTCCAGCAGATACACGTATTATTTCAGGTTAAGAAATACATCGACTTCAATGGGGCTGAACTTTTATCCATCTTGTTCTTTGTTGCCCTGAAATTTGAAAAGGTGACACGTCTCTATTGTTCTTACAAATCCCTTAAGTGTCCCTTTTCTAAAATAGCACCATCTGGTTTAATCGCCGCTGGGGCTTTTGGACCTACTATTTGAGACAGTATTTTTGTACCTGTATTCTCCAGCTGCACATACTCCAGAGCTTACTGTGTCATCAGAACTGAACTACTTAAAATAGGTCTGTTTGCTACAGAACAGAAGGACCTCAGCCCCCTGGATTGTTTGTCAAATGCAAAAATAACTCTTTGTTTTCCTTACAATGTTCATCAGATACACATGGCTGTTTTAAAGTGATTTTAAACCTCAAACATGAAATATGAACAAAGCATATCCCTCTATAGCAGGGGTGTCAATCTCAGTTTCAACGCAGGCCACATCAGCACTATGGTTGCCCTCAAATAGACTGTTGTATCTGGGTGCACTACGTACTGAGTGCAGGGTTCAGGAGTGCATTATGTACAGAGTGCAGGGTTCAGGATTGAGTTATGTACAGAGTGCAGAGTTCAGGAGTGCATTATGTACAGAGTGCAAAGTTCAGGAGTGAGTTATGTACAGTGTGTAGTGTTCAGGAGTGCATTATGTACAGAGTTCAGAGTTCAGGAGTGCATTATGTACAGAGTTCAGAGTTCAGGAGTGCATTATGTACAGAGTTCAGTGAGTTATGTACAGAGTGCAGAGTTCAGGAGTGCATTATGTACAGAGTGCAGAGTTCAAGGGTATGCTATGTACAGAGTGAAAAATTCAAGGGTGGGTGCATTACATACAGAGTGCAGAATTCAGGGGTGTCCTATGCACAGAGTGCAGAGTTCAGGAGCATGCTATATACAGAGTGGGTGTCCTATACACAGAGTGCAGAGTTCAGGGATGCGCTACATACAGAGTTCAGGGTTTTGGGGTGCGCTACGTTCAGAGTGCAGGGTTCAAGAGTGCATTACGTATAGAGTGCAGAGTTCAGGACTGTGTTACGTGCAGAGTTCAGGGGTGCTCTATGTACAGAGTGAAAAGTTCAAGGGTGCGTTAAGTACACAGTACAGAATTCAGGGGTGCCCTATGCACAGAGTTCAGAAGTAGGCTATATAAAGATAGCAGTTCCAGGGGTGCCCTATGCGGAGTGCAGAATTCAGGGGTGCACTACATACAGAGCACAGGATTTAGGGGTGCACTACGTACAGAGTGCAGGGTTTAGGAGTGCATTATGTGCAGAGTTCAGGAGTGCGTTACATACAGAGTGTAGAGTTCAGGAGTGCATAACGTACAGAGTGCAGATGTTAGTGATGCGCTATGTACAGAGTGAGAATTTCAAGGGTGCATTATGTATACAGTGCAGAATTAAGGGGTGCCCTATGCACAGAGTGCAGAGTTCAGGGGTGCACGGCAGAGTTCAGGAGTATGGTATATACAGAGCGCAGTTCCAGGATGCTCTATGCACATTTAAGGGGTGCCCTATGCCCTATGCCCTATGCACAGAGTGCAGAGTTCAGGGGTGCACTGCATATAGAGTGCAGGATTTAGTGGTGCACTACATACAGAGTGCAGGGTTGAGTGCATTATGTACAGATTGCAGAGTTTACTACATACAGAGTGCAGAGTTCAGGGGTGGACTGTGTATAGAGTGCAGGGCTTAGGGATGCACTATGCACAGTTCACAGTGTGCAACCCCAACTCCAAGCCCCCACCCAAAGCTTTCTCACATCCCTACTCTCTCCTACCTGGCATGGCTCCAGCACCTCCCTGTGTAGGCATGGCTCATCTTGCAGGGAGATCATTCTCTCTCTCTCTCTAGAGATCTGTCCCCGCAGTGAGTGTGCAGGGATCTGTTAGATCCAATATGGGCTGAGAGCAAACTTGTACCTTGTAAACACAGAAGGCTTCTGTGTTTACAAGAGACAGCGGGGTCGGAGGGCGAGAGCCGGAGGTGGTAGAATGGAGTTCCGACCATGTCCCGGCTGCAAAACTGGGTGCGAGGGCACATGACAGGGCCTGGAGGGCCAGATTTGGCCCTCAGGCCTTGTATTTGACACATGTGCTCTATAGTGTGTACATGTTTTAAATAAGAGCGCTAAGTGTCATTTATGTCTGCTGCTTCATACCTCTGCTATCAGCTTGAGTCACAGTTTTCAGAGCACTAAGAGAAAAAAGGCGACAGGGGAGGGAGCCCCAGCACACAGTTGTGATTGACAGCCTCAGCTCTGTTCCTGTGAGCTGTGTGAAGGCGGGTGTCCCTTCCCTCCATTCAGCTCTCAGAGCTCTGCAGTGTGTAATTTCAGCTCCCTGCCCCCCTGCTTTCTGGAAGCTCAGACAAGCTTTATAAATTCTGGACGTTGTAGAGGGGAAGTCTGCAGATAAACAGGTACAACGTATATGGGAGGATTTGTTTTATCTCTGTATATCACCTGGGGCTAGTCACTTTTCTGTGTATATGAAAGCGTTTACAACCACTTTAAAGAAGGCGCAAAAATGGCATTTGCAAAGAGCCCTCAATATTAAAATTTAAAACAATATTCTGACAATGAACAGAGTAGCTAGTTGGCATATAAAGCATGCTTTCTGTCTAGGAGGAAGGGAATGATATAAATTATGGCAGCCCCAACATCTCTAGTACATGGCATTTTCTTATCGGTGCTGCACATTATAGACTTGCTATATACACAGCACCATCTAGTGGCTGCGTGATAAATTCTTGTCTGCAGGAAGTAAAAACTCTTTTACACGAGCTTCACCCTCTGAAGAGCAATCCACTGTGGAATGTTTTTCTGATGACATTTAACAAGCAGCGAGTAGGCGTTATGTTGCATCCTCAAAGCCTGTTTTAACCCCTAAACATCCACATTCCCATGCTGTTGCAGGGGCAGTTGTGACCCAACCCCATTCAGTTGAATTGGCCACATATATGGAGCAGTACTGCATGAAGAGAAGGGTGATCTTTTTTTCCATGCCAAGTGCTGAAGCGTTTGTATAGTCCTGACCGCTGCAAAGGGGGAGAAGTTGGGGGGCAGCAAAAAATATGCCCCCCCCCAACTGCAAATGTAAACATAGCCTAATACCGTGCACGATCGGAAATGCCACCAGCAAAACTCAGATGAGAGCCTTTTAACGGAAAATGCACCTGTGTGTATGCTCCATCCGTCTTTTGCTAGTGGAATTCCAGCCAGCAAAAGATTGAGAGCAGGATCTCTATTTTTCAGTCAGGAAAAGTTCCTATCCGAAAATGCGATTGTCTGTATGCAATTCGGACACGCAAAAAATCACGCATGCTCAGAAACAATTTGATGCATGCTCGGAAGCATTGAACTTAATTTTCTCGGCTCGCCGTAGTGTTGTACATCACCGCGTTCTTGGCGGACGAAAGTTCAGAGAACTTTTGTGTGACCGTGTGTATGCAAGCCAAGCTTAAGCGGAATTCCGTCGGAAAAAACATCCAAGATTTTTCCGACAGAAAATCCGTTCGTGTGTACGCGTCATTAGACATAAAGGGTTGTACATTGTTGTATGTATTTTAGTTGATTTATCTATGAGTGCCTGAGCCACTCAGGAATACTACATGTTTGAAATTGGTTTTAAAAGGTTTTAATTTCAAATGAGTTATTGTTTCTGTGAAATTGAAATATGTAGCATTTGGGGAAACATTTCCTCGCTTCCTGTGCTGGTGACACCTTGTCCGACCCCACCACACCCGGTGTCACTGATACAGGAAGTAACAGGAAATATCACCAGTGGAGGTTTGGACAGAAGTGAAAACAGATTTGTCCAGTCTACTAAAAAAAAAAACACATGTTTATTTATTTATTTATTTATTAGGGAAGCGAGGGACAATCTTTTCATCAGAGTTTACAGATATGAATAAAAAAAAATGAAATTGTTTCTATCTCTTTATTATGTGAAACAAAAAAACAAAAAAATATTTTGGCCTAACTTTAAGGCTCCATGCACACTGAAGCTCAAAAAAGCTTTTTCTGGATGCCAGATTGCTGGCAGAAAACGCTGGTTGAAAAACTTGCTTTTTACAGCGTTTTGTACTAGCGTTTATGAGCGTTTATTAGCATTATCGTTAATGGGCGTTTTTGATAAAAATACACAGAGGACACAAAATCCCACAATGGATTCCAAACTACCCCAATGCATTGAAAAAATAGAACGCCGAACGCTAATTAAAGCGCGTTCATGAGCGTTTATCAGCGTTTATCAGCGTTTGGCTTTTTTTGGCGGTGAAAAACTGCACTTTGAACACAAATTTCTGGCGTTCAGAAAAAAGCCCATAAACTCCACTGCTCATTAAAGCTAAAAAACGTCCATGTGTGCATGGACACATAGGCTAACATAGAGTGGAGTTTATGGGCTTTTAAAAAAAACGCCCAAACTCCAATAAACTGCAGTTTATGAGCTTCAGTGTGCATGGAGCCTAAGGGCTCGTTCATATTAGCTTTGCTCTCTTAAAAAACAGTCAGTGGGGAGGTGTATCACCCCCTCACCACCTGCTTTAATCCCCTGAACTCCGTACTGGCTCGCCAAAAAACGCATGTATTGCACTGCATTTGCGGGGGGACTTGCAAGAGTGGCCATACTCACTTGGATAGATTGCGTTAGCAAGGAGACAGGGGGTTTAATTACTGTTATGGGCATGGCATGTGCACACTCCATGGCTGCCGCCTCTGCAGCTAAAGGGTGTAGTGGCTGCAACTGCAGGGTTTTACTGCCCCTCGAGTGCTAGTGTAAAAAAAAAAAAAATCCCTACTGGAAGCCTTAAAGCTATAAAAGCACTAAACATTTTCTGAGCATTTCCTAGGGTGGTGGTGGGTAGGTAGACTACCGCAGGTATATTACAATATATAGGCCTGCAGTATCAAATATGGACAGAGGTTACTTCAGAGGTTGTTCATTTTGATATGAAGACCCTAAAGAAAAGTGAACACCTAAAATGTGTTGGGTCCAGCCTCAGGAAGGCAACCAATCCCAGTCCTGCTCTCCTCTGGTCTCCAGCAAAATGGCCACCATTCCTCCTGTTGTGAGGACACTTCCTGGTGCCAGTGGGAATGGCTAAAAGTCCAGCCAGGGCTACACTTTATTAAACAATTTCTTGAGTCTGGTAGTGAAAACTATTGTATCATTACATGTCAAAAAATCTGTATAAAAACAATCATATCATTGCTTATAGGACTAAATTCTCTACACTTAGTCAAGCATAGCATGGATAAGGGTTAAAGGGGTTGTAAACCCCCAAGGTTTTCTCCCTAAATGCATCCTATGCATTAAGATTAAAAAAACCTCCTGTGATGCAGCAGCCCCCCAAGAGCCTCCCTTTTACTTACCTGAACCGGGTCTTTCCCGCAATGTGGACGAGCACACCAGCTCCATTCGGTGTCTCAGGTCCTGATTGGATAGATTGGTAGCAGCACAGCCATTGGCTCCCACTGCTGTCAATCAAATCCAATGACGTGGGGGTCAAGGAGCAGGGCCGAGTCCTGCTGTCTGTGTCAATGGATGCAGCAGCAGGACACGGGAGCACACGCGCACGAGTGCCCCCATGGAATCCAGCTTTCCAACGGGGCACTCTAGAAGAGGAGGAGCTAGGAGCACCACTGAGGGACCCCAGAAGAGGAGGATCGGGGCCACTCTGTGCAAAACCAACTGCACAGAGGAGGTAAGTATGACATGTTTGGTTTTTTTTTATTTAAATTTTTTTTAAACGAACCTTTACATATACTTAAATGTTTAATTGATGCTGTTCTCTAATCAAAGAAGAATTATTAGGGAGTGGCTTTTATATAGCAAGAACATTTAAATGCTGCCATGATGAAGATGACTACCTGAGGCAGGTTGCTATCGGAGTTTTCGTTAAAGCAGAACTCTAGTAAAAAAAAATGAATAGCCTGTTAAAGCACAAAAATAAAAGCAGTAATACTTATCTTTAGCCGCTTAAGGACCGCCCCAGTACATATACTGCAGCAGGGCGGCCCTTCAGCACAAAATCATATACCTGTACGTGAGTTTTTCTTCTGGGTCTGGGGCACGCACATGCGCCACCGCCAGAGGCAGACAGAATGGCGGTCTGCCTATGTATACAAGGCAGATCGCCATTCTGTGACAGGAGAAGACAGAGATCTTGTGTTTCTGCTAAGCAGGAACACGGATCTCTGTCTTCTTACAGTACAAGCACCCCCCCCCCCCCGCACAATTTGAAAGCACCTCCTAGGGACATAGTTAACCGTTTGATTGCCCTTGATGTTAACCCCTTCCCTGCCAGTGTCATTAGTACAATGACAGTGCATATTTTTTAGCACTGATCACTGTATTAGTGTCACTGGTCCCCAAAAAAGTGTCGAAAGCAGGGCTTTTTTTCAGCGGGAACGTGGAGGAACGCAGTTCCGGCACCTCCAGCACTGAATGTATGTACTAGCAAGAGGGTGCTGGAGGGTCTATTGATGCTGGCTGCTGGGGTATCTATTGTCGCTGGTGAGGATGTTTTTGTGTGGGGGTCTATTGTTGCTGGGTAAATCTACTGTTGCTGGTGGAGGGGTCTTATCTTGCTGGGGGGGGGGGGGGGTCAATTGTTTCTGGGTGGGATCTACTGTTGAGGGAGAGGTCTATTGTTGTTGGCTGCTGGAGGCTCTACTGTTGCTGGGGTGGTACTTTGTTGTAGGGCGTCCATTGTTGCAGGGGGAAAGTCTTTTGTTGTGTGGGAGATCTATTGTTGCTGAGAGGGGGGGTCCTTTGTTTCTGGAGTGGAGTCTATTGTTTCTGGAGTGGAGTCTATTGTTGCTGGGGTGGGGTCTATTGTTGCTGGGGTGGGGTCTATTATTGCTGATTGCAAGAGATCTGTTTTACTATCTTTCTTGTTTTCATTAACAAGTTAACATAGAAATTACTGAGTAGCACGAAAAACTTGGTTCTGTATTCTCTAAAAGGTGCTGTACTGGGAGGTGGGTAGGGGGGTTGAACCATGGGAAGGTGCTCAGAGATGGGCAGAGACGAAGGGTGACTCGAAAGGGTGGAGTTCCTGCACCTATTCCCTGAGAAAAAAAGCCCTGCCAAAAGTGTCACTTAGTGTCCGATTTGTCTGCCGCAATGTCGCAATCACGCTATAAGTCGTTGATCACTGCCATTACTAGTAAAAGAAAAATAAATCAATAAAAATTCTATAGAAATATCCCATAGATTGCAGATGCTATAACTTTTCCGCAAACCAATCAATATACGCTTTTTTGGATTTTTTTTTTCCCCCCAAAAATATGTAGCACAATAAATATTGGCCTAAACTGATGAAGAAATTCGTTTTTTTTTTTTATTGTATTGGGTATGTTTTATAGCAGAATGTAAAAAAAAAAAAATATATATATATAAAAAAAAAAAAATATATATATATATATATATATATATATATATATATATATATATTTTCAAAATTGTTGGTCTTTTTTCATTTATAGCGCAAAAAATAAAAACTGCAGAGGGGATCAAATACCACTAAAAGAAAGCTCTATTTGTGGGAAAAAAAGGACATAAAGTTTATTTGGGTACAGCCTTCGCACAGCCGTGTAATTGTCAGTTAAAGTAACACAGTGCCGTGTCGCAGAGAATGGCCTGGTCATGAAGGGGGTAAAACCTTTCGTGCTTAAAGTGGAGTTCCACCCGCACCAAAAATATTAAAAGTCAGCAGCTACAAATACTGCAGCTGCTGACTTTTAATAAAAGGACACTTACCTGTTCCAGGTTCCAGTGGTGTCGGCAGAATGTGACGAGCGACCGCTCATCTCTCGGCTGCCCCGCCACCATCCTCTGTCAGGGAACCAGGAAGCGAAGCTTGCTGCTTCGCTGCCCGGTTCCCTACTGCGCATGCGCGAGTCGCACTGCACGTCTTTATTGGTCCCCGCTGTGTCCTGGAAACTGTGTGTTTCCCAAGACACAACGGGAACCCTCGGATATGGGCGGGCATCCTCGGATATGGGCGGAGCAGATACCTGTATTATACAGGTATCTGCACCCCCCTCCCCCCTGAAAATGGTGGCACCGGAGGGGGGGGGGGAATCCAATAAGCGGAAGTTCCACTTTAGGGTGGAACTCCGCTTTAATCTGGTGCTGTGCCTGCAGTACTATTTCCCACCACTAGACGTCTTCAGTATTATGGGTTGAATAACCTCAGCATCATTCAACCCACTTCCTCAAGTCAAGAAGAAGCCATAGCACAGTGACTAACTAGTTCATCTCTCTGTCCCTGTACATTCTGAATCATCAGCTTTTTTTTTTCTCTGCACATTAGATCCTTGTGCTGTCTCTCCCTCTCTTTTCCTCTGCTCCACTATACATTCAGGTACCTATACTGTTTGCATTGAAAAATATAGATATAAAATAATGTATTCATATAAAAAAAAAAATTACTTTTGTCTTTCTTATGTGCCTATAGTTCAGCTTTTTAACGTTAATAGCGCCGTGCTCTACTAACTTTATATATATGTATAATGGTGTGATTGTAATACAATTTGTTTTATGCTGTGCTTTTCAGAGCACATAATTTATTTTCTAAAACAATTTATCTAAATTTTTGTCATGGGAATTGCTCATAATTTTGTTTAGTTTGTTGAAATTTGTCACCTGGTATTTTTCCCCCACCACCCAGTGCTGACAATAGCCTAACAGTATAGCTATCTATCATATTTGTTTGGCTCCCAGCAGTAATGTATGTCAAATGTTTCTTTATAATGAATGATGCAAAATGAGGGCCCCTGAGTGGTAACACTGCCTTCCAACACAACACATCCATTTAGAAAACAAGAGCACTGCACCCCAGAGAGACGGGATTTCTAAATGACTTAGTAATTCCCACTGCATGTAAAAACCTAATGCCAAGCTCTACTTGGGGAAAATGGATAGGGGCTTTGTTATTTGTTTTTGCTCATTATACCTGTAAGATCATTAAGGAAATGTTTACATCCTGCCCACGTCACATGCTTTCAACAAGCAAGGCTGTACTTTGAATGTGTGATAGAGGAACACATCAGATGTGCATTCATATGTATTAAACTTACATAATTAGGCTAATATATGCAATGATGCAATGACAACGTGATTTAAAAAAAATATACAGAACACACCTGAAGTTAGCTCTTTTTTGGCATAGCTGTGGAGCTTGTGCAATCAAATTATCCTGAGAGATATAATGAGAGGAGAATAGTTAGTGGTGCACCAATGAACCCCCAGACAGAACAAATACACAGGAGCTTCAGACTGGGGGTTCTGTATGGAGTGAGCAATGCAAAAAGAGAGAGAAAGTGAAGGTAATTGCTTTACGTTAAATATATACATAGACCATGTACTTAAAGGCAGTGGCGGCCTGCCAATAGGGGGCGCACGGGCGCCGCCCCCTCCCTATCCATG